>CM038144.1:472982896-474182896 GCA_021437245.1 Aegilops speltoides | reverse complement strand
TAAAGTTCTATGCTCCATGGTTCATGCGTCCGATCAAGCTTCACACTGCTTTCAACTATCAGCCATCTGCACGCAACCACATTGTATTCTTGCCAGATGTTGATATGTCTGTTGAAGCCATCTATCCAGAGCCTGACAAGGATCCACTTTATCTTCACAACATTGATCGTCAGAGCTTCACTCAGCCATTGAAGGTGTGCTGGCTGCCACTCGAGTCTATCCGTTGGCTGGTACTACAAGTGCACCTCACCGTGCCCCAACCGAAGCCACTAACAACACAATTGCTCAACGGCCTCGAAAGCGATCTCGTGTTCTCAATGACCGAGAGCTTCTCGTTGGCATGCATCAGAAACAGGATAGGCATCATGATTGGCTCAAGCGCCAGATGCAGAGCATCATGACTGACGTCAATCGCATTCGCAACCTTGCAACCAAGAATGCCTTTGTCGCGCATGAAACCTGTCGACGCACATGGAAAGGGCTGACGCTTATGTGTGCTGAGGAAGATCTTCAGGACGATGGCTTCTCAGAGCGATTCAAGTTTGATTCCACTCCGCCCAGAAATGCTGTTCAGCGGCACACTCCATCTCTTGAAGACTCAGAGTACTCCTCTTCTGCTACAACTGTGAATGCTCGTGTGATCGATGATCAAGACGATGCTACTTCGCCACCTTCAACACGCATCTACACTGCTCCAAGTTCATTTGCACCGCCAAACCTCGACACCGACCCTGCATCCTCTCTTACTCCTTCTGGGATGAGTAGAGGCTCAATGTCTTCAACCCTTTTTGGTCCTTACTAACAAAAGGGGGAGAAGCTATGAGTTGATAGTCTTCAAGCGGGTTCATATGGGCGGTTGCATTATATTTTGCCTAGTGTTTACAACTCTTGCTCTTGCTACATTTGATTCCTTGAGTTGTAACACTTAAACTCGATGGTTGTCTGCTACTTATTTGCTATTTTTGTGATGCGATGATAAATTCCGCATGAGCGATGATAACTTCCGCACTTAAATCATTGTGCAGACGTCCATTTTTCATTATGCATGTCATTATCTTTGTTACATCAAATCATGCATCATGAATTGTCTTCATAAGTTCAAGAGGATCTCCACAAGTAGAACCTGCCATGTGCATTTGCATTCCAAAAGCAAATTATTTATATGCACATCTTCAGGGGGAGCCTTTTGCTACTTACAAAGACAATACCTCATCCTTTACAATTTCACATATTTATATCCCCGTTGAAAACTTCAACCAGTTTGTCATCAATCGCTAAAAAGGGGGAGATTGTAAGTGCATCTAGTGCCACCCCTAGTTTGGTTTTGGAGTATTAACGACAAACGTGGTTGAGGGACTAATGTGTTTGTGAGAATTGCAGGATAACATAGGTAGTAGTCCCTCCTTGATTCGGTTTACCTACCGGAGATGACCCCTAAAAATGTATGAAGACATTGAAGATAATGGTGGTACGTGAAGACACTCACACTGAAGACTATGACAGAACAAGACATTGAATGAAGACTATGGAGCGCAAAGACTTAGTAGTTTCGTTGTTTCTTTCTTCTTTGTTGAGTCATAGGAACCACCGCACTGTTAAGTGGGGTCCAAGTGAACAAAATTAGAGTGACTGAAGTGATGCTCAACCAAAATCCTATGTCTTCGAGTGAAGACAATGAGAGCAAATCTTATCCAGAGTCGGATAAGTTAGCTTTACTTGTAGCCCAAGTCAAGGTGTCGCGTGTGTTTGAAATCTGACCGTTGTGACACGTGTCAGTTCCTTAGTGACCCAGGGTCAGTTCGGACAAATTAGGTCGGGTTGCCCAGTGGCTATAAATAGCCCACCCCCTACACCAAAAATTGGTGGCTGCTCAGAGTTAGTGCATGGCTTTTGTCGTTGAGAGCAACCCACCTCCGAAGAGTTTGAGAGAGAAATCCTTGTGAGGACAAAGCCGAAACACCCAGATCCCAAAGAGTGTTTGGCACCACTGAAGACTTTCTGTCCGCGTGTTCTGAAGACTTGTTACACTTGAGGACTGTGAATCCTCCAGCCGGTTAGGCGTCGCGTTCTTAGCATCCAAGAGTAATTATGGGTCACCAGTGAACGAAGTCTGTGAAGGTTTGGAAGTCTACCTTGAAGACTTACCAGAGTGATTGGGCGAGGACTGTGTGTCCTTATCTCAAGGGGAATGAGGTGAAGACACGGTCTTCTGAGTTGAATCTCAGCCTCCCTAACCAGACGTACAGTTGTCACAGCAACTGGAACTGGTCGAACAAATCCCTGTCTTCACAACACAGTAGATCTATCTCTTACTCTCCTTACTTACAGTTTGTCTTTGTGAAGTCATTGCCTGATTGCTCTGCCTGTTTGACTTCATTGTGTGACTATTTGTTCTGATTGGCTTCATACTATCTTCCATCCTGATCCTACTACCTAGCTGCTATTAGTCATCATGCTTTAGCTTCATACTTGTTTGACTATGGCTTGTCTAGTGTAGTTCATCTTCCGCTGCATGTTTATAGGCCCAGTTTTCGTGTTTGTCTTTGAAACTTCCATGTTTTGAAGACTTTCATAAAAATCACCTATTCACCCCCCCTCTAGTCGATAACTAGAACTTTCAATTATGAAGGTGGATTTGCCACAAATACGATGTCAACTACATGATCATGCAAAAGCAATATGATAATGATGCTGCGTGTCATAATAAATGGAACAGTGGAAAGTTGCATGGCAATATATCTTGGAATGGCTATGGAAATGCCATAATAGGTAGGTATGGTGGCTGTTTTGAGGAAGGTACATGGTGGGTGTATGGTACCGGCGAAAGTTGCGCGGCACAAGAGAAGCTAGCAATGGTGGAAGGGTGAGAGTGCGTATAATCCATGGACTCAACATTAGTCATAAAGAACTCATATACTTATTGCAAAAATCTACAAGTCTTTGATTACTACGCGCATGCTCCTAGGGGGATAGATTGGTAGGAAAAGACCATCACTCGTCCCCGACCGCCACTCATAAGGAAGACAATCAATAAATAAATCATGCTCCAACTTCATCACAAAGCAGTTCACCATACATGCATGCTACGGGAATCACAAACTTCAACACAAGTATTCCTCAAATTCATAATTACTCCACTAGCATGACTCTAATATCACCATCCTCATATCTCAAAACAATTATCAAGCATCAAATTGATCATAGCATCCAATTCACTTTCTATGATAGTTTTTATTATACCCAACTTCGATGCCCATCATTCTAGGACCAATTTTATAACCATAGCAAATACCATGCTGTTCAAAAATACTCTCAAAATAATATAAGTGAAGCATGAGAGATAAAAAATTTCTACAAAATTAAACCACCGCCGCGCTCTAAAAGATATAAGCGAAGCACTAGAGCAAAAATTATCTAGCTCAAAACATATAAGTGAAGCACATAGAGTATTCTAATAAATTCCAAATCAAGTGTGTCTCTCCCAAAAGGTGTGTACAGCAAGGATGATTGTGGTAAACTAAAAAACAAAGACTCATATCATACAAGACGCTCCAAGCAAAACATATATCATGTGGTTAATAAAAATATAGTTCCATGTAAAGTTACCGATAAACGAGAACGAAAGAGGGGATGCCTTCCGGGGCATCCCCAAGATTAGGATTTTGGTTGTCCTTGGATTATCTTGGGGTTCCATCGGCATCCCCAAGCTTGGGCTCTTGCCACTCCTTATTGCATAGTCCATCAAATCTTTACCAAAAACTTGAAAACTTCACAACACAAAACTCAACAGGAAATCTCATAAGCTCCGTTAGTGTAAGAAAGAAAAACCACCACATAAGTTACTGTAATGAACTCATTCTTTATTTATATTGGTGTTAAACCTACTGTATTCCAACTTCTCTATGGTTCATACCCCCCGATACTAGCCATAGATGCATCAAAATAAGCAAACAACACACGAAAAACAGAATCTGTCAAAAAAAAGAACAGTCTGTAGCAATCTGTGGCTTTCGAATACTTCTGGAACTCTAACAATCCTACCAAAATAGGAAGTCCTGGAAAATTATTGATCTACTGCAAAAAGAGTCAACTCAAAAGAATGTTTCTGTGATTTATTAAAATTATTCTCGTGCGCGCAAAAGTTTCTGTGTTTCAGCAGAATCAAATTAACTATCACCATAGGTTATCCTATAGGTTGTACTTGGCACAAACACTAATTAAAACATAAAACCACATCTAAATAGAAGCTAGTTGAAATATTTATTACTTAACAGAAGCAAAAAGCAAGGAACAAAAATAAAATTGGGTTGCCTCCCAACAAGCGCTATTGTTTAACGCCCCTGGCTAGGCATAAAAGCGAGAATAGATCTAAGTATTGTCATCTTTAATTTTTAATTTCTTAGCGGAGTCATGCTTGAATCCGGGAGGTTCTTTACGTTCCCTTCATATTTAGAAATTTTTAGATCTAAATAATCCAACCGCTTATTGCAAAGGGTAATCAGCATATTCAAGCGGTGAAGATGTCCGCTAATGCTCTTGAGGGGTTCAAGAGACTTTTGTAAATTTTTTGCTACTTCGCAAATCTTTCCAAAAACTTGTGTCTCTACTTGGGTAGGATGTGTCCCCCCTTTTGAGATAGTGTTCCCACTATTCCCTCTATGATTCCATGCGCAATATTGGGATCATTTTCGATAAAATTACCTTTGGCAACACAATCCAAGAGTTATCTATGGGACATATCTAGTCCAACATTAAAATTGCGAAGTAAAATCCTAAAATTCACCTCTAAGGTGCAATTACGATAAGATTCTATCATCCTATACCAAGCATCTTTTAAGTTTTCTCCTTGTCTTTGCTTGAAGTGAAGAACTTCAAACTCGGGAGACAAAGGAGTGGACAAAGGACTAGCCATAACAACGAAAAATAAACTAACTAACACACGAGCACACAAAAAGGCAAGCGAAAGAGAAAGGAGAATGGGAAAGAGAGGGAAAATAAAATTGCAAGGTTGAAGTGGGGGAGAGGAAAACGAGAGGCAAATGGCAAATAATATAATGCGAGGGAGATGAGTTTGTGATGGGTACTTGGTATGTCTTGACTTGAGCAAAGACCTCCCCGGCAACAGCGCCAGAAATCCTTCTTGCTACCTCTTGAGCTCTACGTTGGTTTTCCCTTGAAGAGGAAAGGGCGATGCAGCAAAGTAGCGTAAGTATTTCCCTCAGTTTTTGAGAACCAAGGTATCAACCCAGTAGGAGGCTCCTCAAAAGTCCCACGTACCTACACAAACAAACAAGAACCTCACAACCAACACGATAAAGGGGTTGTCAATCCCTTCATGGTAACTTGCAAAAGTGAGATCTGATAGAGATAATAAGATAAGATAAATATTTTTGGTATTTTTCAAATATAGATTGGAAAGTAAAAGATGCAAAGAAAAGTAGACGGGAAACTTATATGATAAAAGATAGACCCGGGGGCCATAGGTTTCACTAGTGGCTTCTCTCAAGATAGCATAAGTATTACAGTGGGTGAACAAATTACTATCGACCAATTGATAGAAAAGTGCATAGTTATGAGAATATCTAGGCATGATCATGTATATAGGCATCACGTCCGTAACAAGTAGATCGAAACGATTCTGCATCTACTACTATTACTCCACACATCGACCAACTCCTGCCTGCATCTAGAGTATTAAGTTCATGAAGAACAAAGTAACGCATTAAGAAAGATGACATGATGTAGAGGGATAAACTCATGCAATATGATATAAACCCCATCTTTTTATCCTCGATGGCAACAATAAAATATATGTGCCTTGCTGCCCCTGCTATCACCGGGAAAGTACACCGCAAGATTGAACCCAAAGCTAGGCACTTCTCCCATGGCAAGAAAGATCAATCTAGTAGGCCAAACCAAACTGATAATTCGAAGAGACTTGCAAAGATAACTAATCATACATAAAAGAATTCAGAGAAGATTCAAATATTTCTCATAGATAAACTTGATCATAAACCCACAATTCATCGGATATCTACAAACACACCGCAAAAAGAGTTACATCAAATAGATATCCAAGAAGATCAAGGAGAACTTTGTATTGAGATTCAAAGAGAGGGAAGAAGCCATCTAGATAATAACTATGGACCCAAAGGTCTATGGTAAACTACTCACAACTCGTAGGAGAGGCCTTGGAGATGATGTAGAGGCCCTCCATGGTCGATTCCCCCTCCGGTGGAGCGCCGGAGAAGGATCCAAGATGGGATCTCGCGGATACAAAAGGTTGCGGCGGTGGAATTAGGTTTTCATGGTGCTCCTGGATGTTTTCAGGGTACGTGGATATATATAGGAGGAAGAAGTAGGTCGGTTGAGATACGAGGGGCCCACGAGGGTGGGGGTGTGCCAGGCACCCTCGTGGCCGCCTCGTTTGCTGCTTGACATCCACTCCAAGTCTCCTGGTTTGCATTTGTTCTGAAAAGATCGCTCACAAAGGTTTCATCCCGTTTGGACTTCGTTTGATATTCCTTTTCTTCGAAACACTGAAATAGGCAAAAAAACAAAAATTCAGGCCGGGCCTCCGGTTCGTAGGTTAGTCCCAAAAATGATGTAAAAGTGTAAAGTAAATCCCATAAATATCCAAAACAGGTAATATAATAGCATGGAACAATCAAACATTATAGATACGTTGGAGAGGGGGAGAGTAGCCCCCCCATTAGGGCGCTGTCGGTGTCAAAACCGGCGGATCTTGGGTAGGGGGTCCCGAACTGTGCATCTAGGCGGATGGTAACAGGAACGAGGGACACGATGTTTTACCTGTGTCGGGCCCTCTCGATGGAGGTAAAACCCCACGCCCCGCTTGATTAATATTGATGATATGGGTAGTACAAGAGTGGATCTACCACGAGATCAAGGAGGCTAAACCCTAGAAGCTAGCCTATGGTATGATTGTTGTAATGTATGTTGTGTCCTACGGACTAGAGCCCTCCGGTTTATATAGACACTGGAGGAGGCTAGGGTTACACAGAGTCGGTTACAATGGTAGGAGATCTACATATCCGTATCGCAAAGCTTGCCTTCCACGCCAAGGAAAGTCCCATCCGGACACGGGACGGAGTCTTCAATCTTGTATCTTCGTAGTCTTGGAGTCCGGCGGACGATGATAGTCCGGCTGTCCGGACACCCCCTTGTCCAGGACTCCCTCAGGCGCCCCCTGCCTCATGGCCCCCCTGGACATCCACCAACCTCAACTCCAACTCCATATATTTGCTTACACGGAGAAAAAAATCAGAGAGAAAGTTTCATTGCGTTTTATGATACGGGGCCGCCGCCAAGCCCTAATCTCTCTCGGGAGGGCTTATCTGGAGTCCGTTCGGGGCTCCGGAGAGGGGGATCCGTCGCTGTCGTCATCATCAACCATCCCCCATCACCAATTTCATGATGCTCACCGTCGTGCTTGAGTACTTCCATCGTAGGCTTGCTGGACGGTGATGGGTTGGATGAGATTTACCATGTAATCAAGTTAGTTTTGTTAGGGTTTGATCCCTAGTATCCACTAGGTTCTGAGATAGATGTTGCTATGACTTTGCTATGCTTAATGCTTGTCACTAGGGCCTGAGTGCCATGATTTCATATTTGAACCTATTATGTTTTCATGAATATATGTGAGTTCTTGATCCTATCTTGCAAGTCTATAGTCACCTATTATGTGTTATGATCCGACAACCCCGAAGTGACAATAATTGGGATACTTGTCGGTGATGACCGTAGTTTGAGGAGTTCATGTATTCACTATGTGTTAATGCTTTGGCCCTGTACTCTATTAAAAGGAGGCCTTAATATCCCTTAGTTTCCATTAGGACCCCGCTGCCACGGGAGGGTAGGACAAAAGATGTCATGCAAGTTCTTTTCCATAAGCACATATGATTATATTCGGAATACATGCCTACATTGATGAACTGGAGCTACTTCTGTGTCACCCTATGTTATAATTATTACATGAGGAATCGCATCTGACATAATTATCCATCACTGATCCAATGCCTACGAGCTTTTCACATATTGTGCTTTGCTTAGTTACTTTACCGTTGTTGTTGTTACAATTACTACAAAACTGCTACTGTTACTTTTGCTACCGTTACCGTTACTTCCATACTACTTTGCTACTAAATACTTTGTTGCAGATACTAAGTTATCCAGGTGTGGTTGAATTGACAACTCAACTGCTAATACTTGAGAATATTCTTTGGCTCCCCTTGTGTCGAATCAATAAATTTGAGTTGAATACTCTACCCTCGAAAACTGTTGCGATCCCCTATACTTGTGGGCTATCAAGACTATTTTCTGGCGCCGTTACCGGGGAGCATAGCTCTATTATTTGAGTCACTTGGGATTTATATCTGCTTATCACTATGAGGAACTTGAAAGAAGAAAGAACTAAGATTTATCCCTCAACTACGAGGGGAGGTAAGGAACTGCCATCTAGCTCTGCACTAAATTCTCCTTCTGTTATGAGTAAGCTCGCGACACCTAAACCTGCTACTACTATGAATTTTTATATGTCACATGTTATCGATGATGCCACTTCTGCTATGCATGACACTTATGATGAAACTACTTCTATGCTTGATACCACTGTGCCATTAGGTGAATATCTTGATGAACAACTTGCTAGGGTTAGAGAGAATGAAATTATTGAAAATGAAATTATTGAAGATAGTGATGATGAAGGTTCTCCCCCTAAATATGAATTGCCTGTTGTTCTTGAGGGTTATTTTATGGATGAAGAAACTGCTAGAGATTTTCTTGCTTGCAATGATAGATCTGATCTTAAGAAGTTATTAGCTAAACAGAAACAGAAATCTCTGAATGCTAGAATGAAATATGACCCTGCTTTTGCTACTTCACCTATCTTTGTTACTGATAAGGATTACGATTTCTCTGTGGACCCTGAGATAATTACTTTGCCTGAATCTGAATCTTCCTATGGCTATAAATCTGAAACTGTTGTGGCACATCTTACTAAATAGAATTATATAGCCTCCCTGTTCACTAATGATGAGAAATCTCGCTACTATTATATCCTTAAGATATTTCCATTGTTATTAAAGGGTGATGCTAAAACTTGGTTTAATTCTCTAGATCCTGGTTGTGTGTGTAGTCCCCGGGATATGATCTATTACTTCTCTGCTAAATATTTCCCTCGTCATAAGGAACAAGCTGCTTTAAGGGAAATATATAATTTTGTGCAAATTGAAGAAGAGAGTCTCCCACAATCTTGGGGGAGGCTTCTCCGATTACTTAATGCTTTGCCTGATCATTCTCTTAAGAAAAATAAAATACTTGATATCTTTTATAATGGACTAACCGATGCTTCCAAGGACCACTTGGATAGTTGTGCCGGTTGTGTTTTCAGGGAAAGAACAGTCGATCAAGCTGAACTAGTATTGAATAATATGTTGACTAATGAAAATAATTGGACACTTCCTGAGCCAACTCCGGAGCCAATTCCTGAGCCAGCTCCTAAACCAACTCCGAAGAAAAGGGGTGTTCTATTTCTCAGTCCTGAAGATATGCAAGAGGCAAAGAAATCTATGAAAGAGAAATGTATTAAAGCTGAAGATGTTAAGAATTTACCTCTTGTTGAAGAAATACATGGTCTTAATATACCACCTATTGAACAAACACATGGTCTTGATAACCCGACAAAGGTAGTAAAGGTAAATTCTCTCTATAGATATGATAAAGTTGAAATCCCGTCTACTAACTTTGCTAGCCAATGCTTGGATGAATTTGATGACTTTATGGCTAGACAAGAAAATTTCAATGCTTAGGTTAGTATACAATTAAAAAGTAATGCTTCTATGATTGGACACTTGAGTGATTATATGTCTAGAGTTAAGGGTGAACTTAAACTAATTAGTAAATATGCTTCTATGGTTACCACTCAGGCAGAACAAGTACTTAAAGCTCAAAGTGATTTGCTCGATGAATTAAATAATAAACATGACTTTGTTGTTAGAGTGGCTACTAGAACGGGTCAAATGACACATGAACCTTTGTATCCTAAAGGCCACCCTAAGAGAATTGAGCAAGATTCTCACAGAAATAATATTAACGCACCTAGTCCTTCTAAAAAGAAGAAAAAGAAAAATGATAGGACTTTGCATGCTTCTAGTGAACCTGTTGTAGACACACCTGACAGTCCTAATGATATTTCAGGTGATGAACATGAACCTACTGATACTGTTAATGATAATGTTCATGTTGATGGTCAACCTAGCAATAATAATGAAGTAGAGATTGAACCTCTTGTTGATCTTGATAACCCACAATCAAAGAATCAACGTTATGATAAGAGAGACTTTGTTGCTAGGAAGCACGGTAAAGAAACAGAGCCATGGGTTCAGAAACCCATGCCTTTTCCTCCTAAGCCATCCAAGAAAAAGGATGATGAGGATTTTGAGTGCTTTGCTGAAATGATTAGACCTATATTTTTACGTCTGCGCATAACTGATATGCTTAAAGTAAATCCTTATGGTAAATACATGAAGGATATTATTACAAATAAAAGAAAGATACCGGAAGCTGAAATTCCCACCATGCTTGCTAGTTATACTTTTAAGGGTGGAATACCTAAGAAACTAGGAGATCCAGGAGTACCAACTATACCATGCTCTATTAAAAGAAACTATGTTAAAACTGCTTTATGTGATCTTGGAGCTGGTGTTAGTGTTATGCCTCTCTCTTTATATCGTAGACTTGAATTGAGTAAGTTGACACCTATTGAAATATCTTTGCAAATGGCTGATAAATCAACCGCTATACCTGTCAGTATTTGTGAGGATGTGCATGTTGTGGTTGCAAACGTTACTATCTTAACGGACTTTGTTATTCTTGATATTCCTGAGGATGATAGTATGTTGATTATCCTTGGTAGACCCTTTCTGAATACTGCAGGGGTTGTTATTGATTGCAACAAAGGCAATGTCACTTTTCATGTTAATGGTAATGAGCATACAGTACACTTTCCGAGGAAACAACCTCAAGTTCATAGCATCAATTCAATTAGAAAAATTCCAACTATTATTATTGGAGGTTTTGAATTTCCTCGTCCTACTCTCAAGAAGAAATATGATATTACTATTATTGGGGATGTTCATATCCCCATTGAGGTAACCTAGTGTTATTCGAAATTTCTCCGGTTCCATGTTATTCGGAATGAGTTTGTTAATAAGACTTGATCAAACTTGTTAGTGGATTCCTTTTGATGATCATGAGATGGATGAAGTTAGAAGGCACAACCTTCTGTACCCTCTTTTTCACTTTCTGTTATTTAGAATAAATAAAGCAAAAATAGTATTTGTTTGTCTGTTTTCTGAATTATCCATGCAATAAAAAATACCCCAAATATAAAAGTTGTCCAAATGCCCTGCAAATTTAATATGATTTTTTCTGGAATATTTGAGAATATTTGGCACTGAGAACACAGCAGGAGGAGCTGGCACCTGGCCACGAGGGTCAGGGGCGCGCCTTACCCCTGGGCGTGCCCCCTGCCTCGTGGGCCCATGGTGGGCCCCCTCCACTTATTCCTGCACCCACACACTTCTTCTTCCTCCCCAAAAAAATCACCATCCAGCTCAAGCACGAGTTCTAGCTCATTTTGCTACCATTTTCGATCTCCTTGCTCAAAGCTCCATTCACAAAACTACTTTGTGGGATTGTTGTTTGGTATGTGACTCCTCCAATGGTCCAATTAGTTTTTGTTCTAGTGCTTTATTCATTTCAAATTTTTGCTGCCTAGGTGACCCTGTTCTTGAGCTTGCATGTCAAATTTATATGGTCCCAAGTAGTTCTAACGCTTGATATAGTCTCTAGGCACTTGTAGGAGTAGTTGCTATCAATCTTATTGAGTTTGGTTCACTTTTATTTTGAGTTACTAATTTTTTTAGAAATTTTCAGAAAAAGATGAAGAGATTCTTTTTGAGGGGCTCTTCTAGCCAAGGTTTGAAAGATAAACAAGCTAAGGAGAATGAGAAGCCCAAGTATAATCTCCCTCGTGTCACGGAAGTGCGACCGTGTGAATGGCCTTGTGATGATTTCTTGAGAGCAGCCGGGATTTATGATGATTTTTATTCGTTGGCTGATAATGCGGGCCTCACCGACTTCCTCCACGACCAGATCGAACAGTATCTCTTACTCACCAATACTTTCGTGCAAAATTTCTACTTTTATCCTAAGAAATCACCTCCTTCAATAGAGTTTCATTTATATGATATGGCTAGGGAGATGTCACTGTATGAATTTTGTGTGGTCTGCAAGATACCCTTCGGGGGCAGCTTAGAGGAAGCACATCGTAAAGATGTGGATGGATTTGTTGACACTATTACTGTAGGGGAAACGAGGAAGGTTTCCGATGCAAGAATTACTAGCATACACTTTCCTGTCCGACGTTACTTTGCAATATTTGCTAGTAGATGCTTAATTGGTCGCGGGAACCGCGGAAACCTTAGTGACCCGGATATTATTATTTTGTTCCATGCTTTATTTCATGATAACTCTATTAGTATGGGTGCTATTATTGCTAAATGATTAAATCTGAACTGTACAAAGGGCCCCATCTTTGGAGGTATCTATGCTTCACGCCTTGCTAAACACTTCAAGATACCTATTAGGCATTATGAGAAAGAGGAAAAGCTGCTGCCCCCTACTTTTCTAGACTATAAGAGCATGGTAGCACATGAGTTTATTGTTAAAAATGATGATAAGATGCTTTTGTACAATTTGAGATTTCATAAGAAACGCAGTGAGACTATTATCTTGCCTGCACCTTCTTTGTTTGATTTAACTGCAGGCCCTTACCTCGTCTTGCCGGAGGCCATTTATGCGTTCCGAGGCCAGACATCAGCTCCAGAGCCTGAGCCGGAACCACCACTTGACCCTTATCGACCATCTAGTTATCAGTGGGATCCGGAGGAGATCGCCAGCCAGTGGCAGTCTGATGACACACCTCAGTATGACCCCAGCTACGACTTCGGATATCCGCCAGGCCATCCATGGGCATAGACCAACTTAGGCCAAAATCCTAAGCTTGGGGGAGTACGTATTTCTCACCAACATTACATTTATGTTCACACACTCACTTTAGTTGTCGGTGCTCATACTCTTTCACTGTACTATCTATGCTAGTTTAATTTCCTTTTCTCGCTTTCTTCTTGTGTGTTTGATAAACCTTAAGAAAAACCAAAAAATTAGTTGTAGATTTTAGCTAGTTTATTTTCCATGCTGTAGTAGTAATATTAAAAGAAAACCTAAAAAGATTTCTCGTTCTTCTTTTGCTTGTTGGGAGCTTTCCCGTGTAAATAGTTTTATTTCTTTTCTTTCCTTTGGGGGTCGAGAGGAGAAGACCATGATGCAAATGTTGAGTGGCTCTCATATGCTTTATTGTTGATTTAATCAAGAGCCCATATTACCTTGTTTTCTCCTTGAATTGAATGCTTGCAGATTCCAGCTTAGTCAAATGCACGTGCACTATTATTATTATCCACGCCGTTCGGTCGTGCAAGTGAAAGGCAATAATGACGATATATGATGGACTGATTGAGATGAGAGAAGCTGGTATGAACTCGACCTTTCTTGTTTTTGTAAATATGATTAGTTCATCGTTCCTGATTCAGCCTATTATGAATAAACATGTTTGCAATGACAATTAGAGATTATAGTTGCTTATGCCATGCTTAATTAGCTAGGAGCTTATAATGGTTTACCTTGCGTGCCAACATGCTATTAAAATGGTTGTGATGTGGTATGATAGGGTGGTATCCTCCTTTGAATGATTCGAGTGAATTGACTTGGCACATGTTCACACATTTAGTTGAAACAAAATCAACATAGCCTTCACGATATTTTTGTTCATGGTGGATTATATCCTACTCATGCTTGCACTCAATGTTGATTAAGTTTAATGCATATTCATGACTGTTGTCGCTCTCTAGTTGCTCGCTTCCCAGTCTCTTTCTAGCCTTCACATGTACTAAGCGGGAATACTGCTTGTGCATCTAAATTCCATAAACCCCAAAGTTATTCCATATGAGTCCACCTTGAAGGAAATATGCCCTAGAGGCAATAATAAAGTTATTATTTATTTCCTTATTTCATGATAAATGTTTATTATTCATGCTAGAATTATATTAACAGAAACATAATGCATGTGTGAATAAATAGACAAACATAGTGTCACTAGTATGCCTCTACTTGACTAGCTCGTTAATTAAAGATGGTTAAGTTTCCTAACCATAGACATGAGTTGTCATTTGATTAATGGGATCACATCATTAGGAGAATGATGTGATTGACTTGACCCATTCCGTTAGGTTAGCACTTGATCATTTAGTATGTTGCTATTGCTTTCTTCATGACTTATACATGTTCCTATAACTATGAGATTATGCAACTTCCGTTTACCGAAGGAACACTTTGTGTGCTACCAAATGTCACAACGTAATTGGGTGATTATAAAGGTGCTCTACAGGTGTCTCCGAAGGTACTTGTTGGGTTGGCGTATTTCGAGATTAGGATTTGTCACTCCGATTGTCGGAGAGGTATCTCTGGGCCCACTCAGTAATGGACATCACTATAAGCCTTGCAAGTATTGTAACTAATGAGTTAGATGCGGGATGATGCATTACGGAACGAGTAAAGAGACTTGCCAGTAACGAGATTGAACTAGGTATTGAGATACCGACGATCGAATCTCGGGCAAGTAACATACCAATGACAAAGGGAACAACGTATGTTGTTATGCGGTTTGACCGATAAAGATCTTCATAGAATATGAAGGAGCCAATATGAGCATCCAGGTTCCGCAATTGGTTATTGACTGGAGAATTGTCTCTGTCATGTCTACATAGTTCTCGAACCCGTAGGGTCCGCACGCTTAAAGTTCGATGACGGTTATATTATGAGTTTATGTGTTTTGATGTACCGAAGGTAGTTCGGAGACCCGTATGAGATCGGGGACATGACGAGGAGTCTCGAAATGGTCGAGACGTAAAGATCGATATATTTGACGACTATATTCGGACATCGAAAAGATTCCAAGTGATTCGGGTATTTTTCGGAGTACCGGAGAGTTACAGGAATTTGCCGGGGAGTATATGGGCCTTATTGGGCTTTAGGGGAAAGAGAGAGGAGAGGTTGGGCGCCCCCCAAGGCCTAGTCCGAATTGGACTAGTTGAAGGGGTTGTGCCCCCTCCTTCCTTCTCTTCTCTCTCCCCTTTCCTTGAATCCTACTCCTACTACTTGGAAGGGGGAATCCTACTACCGGTGGGAGTAGGATTCCTCCTAGGGCGCGCCATAGAGAGGGCCGGCCCAATCCCTCCTCCACTCCTTTATATACGGGGGAGGGTCACCCCATAGACACAACAATTGATCCCTTGGATCTCTTAGCCGTGTGCGGTGCCCCCCTCCACCATAGTCCACCTCGATAATATTGTAGCGGTGCTTAGGCAAAGCCCTGCATCGATAGAACATCATCATCACCACCACGCCGTCATGCTGACGGAACTCTCCCTCAAAGCTCAGCTGGATCGGAGTTCGAGGGACGTCATCAAGTTGAACGTGTGCAGAACTCGGAGGTGTCGTGCGTTCGGTACTTGATCGGTCGGATCGTGAAGACCTACGACTACATCAACCACATTTTGCTAACGCTTCCGTCTACGAGGGTACGTGGACACACTCTCCCCTCTCGTTGCTATGCATCACCATGATCTTGCGTGTGCATAGGATTTTTTTTGAAATTACTACGTTCCCCAACAGTGGTATTAGAGCCTGGTTTTATGCTTAGATGTTATATGCACGAGTAGAACACAAGTGAATTGTGGGCGATACAAGTCATACTGGTTACCAGCATGTCATACTTTGGTTCGGCGGTATTGTTGGATGAAGCGGCCCGGACCGACATTACATGTACGATTACGCGAGACTGGTTCTACCGACGTGCTTTGCACACAGGTGGCTGGCGGGTGTCAGTTTCTCCAACTTTATTTGAACCGAGTGTGGCTACGCCCGGTCCTTGAGAAGGATAAAACATCACTAACTTGACGAACTATCGTTGTGGTTTTGATGCGTAGGTAAGAACGGTTCTTGCTCATCCCGTAGCAGCCACATAAAACTTGCAACAACAAAGTAGAGGACGTCAAACTTGTTTTTGCAAGGCATGTTGTGATGTGATATGGTCAAGACGTGATGCTATATTTTATTATATGAGATGATCATGTTTTGTAACCGAGTTATCGGCAACTGGCAGGAGCCATATGGTTGTCGCGTTATTGTATACAATGCAATCGCCCTGTAATTGCTTTACTCTATCACTAAGTGGTAGCGATTGTCGTAGAAGCAATAGGTGGCGAAACAACAATGATGCTACGATGGAGATCAAGGTGTCGCGACGGTGACGATAGTGATCATGCGGTGCTTCGGAGATGGAGATCACAAGCACAAGATGATGATGGCCATATCATATCACTTATATTGATTGCATGTGATGTTTATCCTTTATGCATATTATTTTGCTTTGATTGACAGTAGCATTATAAGATGATGTCTCACTAAATTTCAAGCTATAAGTGTTCTCCCTGAGTATGCACCGTTGTGAAAGTTCTTCGTGCTGAGACACCACGTGATGATCGGGTGTGATAGGCTCTACGTTCAAATACAACGGGTGCAAAACAGTTGCTCACGCGGAATACTTAGGTTAAACTTGACGAGCCTAGCATATACAGATATGGCCTCGGAACACTGAGACCGAAAGGTCGACCGTGAATCATATAGTAGATATGATCAACATAGTGATGTTCACCATTGAAAACTACTCCATCTCACATGATGATCGGACATGGTTTAGTTGATTTGGATCACGTGATCACTTTGATGATTAGAGGGATGTCTATCTAAGTGGGAGTTCTTAAGTAATATGATTAATTGAACTTTAATTTATCGTGAACTTAGTCCTGGTAGTATTTTGCAAATTATGTTGTAGATCAATAGCTCGCGTTATTGCTTCCCTATGTTTTTAGATATGTTCCTAGAGAAAACTAAGTTGAAAGATGATAGTAGCAATGATGCGGACTGGGTCCATGATCTGAGGTTTATGCTCATTGCTGCACAGAAGAATTATGTCCTTGATGCACTGCTAGGTGACAGACCTATTGCAGGAGCAGATGTAGATGTTATGAACGTTTGGCTAGCTCAGTATGATGACTACTTGATAGTTTAGTGCACCATGCTTAACGTCTTAGAATCGGGACTTCAAAGACGTTTTGAACGTCATGGACCATATGAGATGTTCCAGGAGTTGAAGTTAATATTTCAAGCAAATACCCGAGTTGAGAGATATGAAGTCTCCAACAAGTTCTATAGCTAAAAGATGGAGGAGAATTGCTCAACTAATGAGGATGTGCTCAGATTGTCTGGGTACTACAATCGCTTGAATCAAGTGGGAGTTAATCTTCCAGATAAGATAGTGATTGACAGAGTTCTCTCGTCACCATCACCAAGTTACTAGAACTTTGTGATGAACTATAGTATGCAAGGGATGACGAAAACGATTTCCAAGCTCTTTGTGATGTTGAAATCGACGAAGGTAGAAATCAAGAAAGAGCATCAAGTGTTGATGATTGACAAGACCACTAGTTTCAAGAAAAGGGCAAAGGGAAAGAAAGGGAAACTTCAAGTAGAGTGGCAAGCAAGTTGTCACTCCCGTGAAGAAGCCCAAAGCTAGACCAAAGCCTGAAACTGAGTGCTTCTACTGCAAAGGAAATGGTCACTGGAAGCGGAAATGCCCTGAATATTTGGTGGATATGAAGGATGGCAAAGTGAACAAGGGTATATTTGATATACGGGTTATTGATGTGTACCTTACTAGTGTTTATAGTCGCCCCTGGGTATTTGACCCTTGTTCGGTTTCTAAATATTAGTAACTCGAAACAGGAGTTACAGAATAAACAGAGACTAGTTGAGGGTGAAGTGACGATGTGTGTTGTAAGTGGTTCCAAGATTGATATGATCATCATCGCACACTCCCTATACTTTCGGGATTAGTGTTAAACCTAAATAAATGTTATTTGTCATTTGCGTTGAGCATGAATATGATTTGATCATGTTTATTGCAAAACGGTTATTGATTTAAAGTCAGAGAATAATTGTTGTTCTGTTTACATGAATAAAACCTTCAATGGTCATACACCCAATGAAAATAGTTTGTTGGATCTCGATCGTAGTGATACACATATTCATAATATTGTTGCCAAAAGATGCAAAGTTAATAATGATAGTGCAACTTATTTGTGGCACTACCGTTTGGGTCATATCGGTGTAAAGCGCATGAAGAAACTCCATAAAGATGGATTTTCGGAATCACTTGGTTATGAATCATTTGATGCTTGCGAACCGTGCCTTTTGGGCAAAATGACTAAAACTCCGTTCTCCGGAACAATGGAACGAGCTACTGACTTGTTGGAAATAATAAATACCGATGTATGCGGTCCAATGAGTGTTGATGCTCGTGGCGAGTATCATTATTATCTGACCTTCACAAATGATTTCAGCAGATATGAGTATATCTACTTAATGAAGCACAAGTCTGAAACATTTGAAAAGTTCAAAGAATTTCAGAAGTGAAGTGGAGAATCTGATCGTAGAGGAGAATATTTGAGTTACGAGTTTGGCCTTCTTTTAAAACAATGTGGAAAAGTTTCGCAGCTCACGCCGCATGGAACACCACAGCGTAATGGTGTGTCCGAACGTCATAACTGCACTTTATTGGATATGGTGAGATCTATGATGTATCTTACCGATTCACCAATATTGTTTTGGGTTATGCATTAGAGACAGCTGCATTCTTGTTAAATAGGGCACCATCTAAATCCATTGAGACGACACCATATGAACTATGGTTTAGCAAGAAACCAAAGTTGTCGTTTCTTAAAGTTTGGAGTTGTGATGCTTATGTGAAAAAGTTTCAACCTGATAAGTGATACGTCTCCAACGTATCTACAACTTTTGATTGTTCCATGCTATTATATTACCCCTTTTGGATGTATATGGGCTTTATTTTACACATTTATATCATTTTTGGGACTAACCTACTAACCGGAGGCCCAGCCCGTATTGCTGTTTTTTTGCCTATTTCAGTATTTTGAAGAAAAGGAATATCAAACGGAGTCCAAACGGAATGAAACCATCGGGAGCGTGATTTTTGGAACGAACGTGATCCAGAGGACTTGGAGTGCAACTCAAGAAGCAGCAGAGGCCTCCACGAGATAGGAGGCCGCGCCCCCCTATAGGGTGCGCCCCCCTGTCTCGTGGGCCCCTCGGGCGGCCACCGACGTACTTCTTCCTCCTATATAAGCCTACGTACCCCGAAAACATCCAGGGAGCCAACAAAACACAATTTCCACCGCCGTAACCTTCTGTATCCGCGAGATCACATCTTGGAACCTTCGTCGGCGCTCCGCTGGAGGGGGAATCGACCACGGAGGGCTTGTACATCAACACCATAGCCCCTCCAATGAGTTGTGAGTAGTTTACCACAGACCTAAGGGTCCATAGTTATTAGCTAGATGGCTTCTTCTCTCTTTTTGGATCTCAATACAATGTTCTCCCCCTCTCTTGTGGAGATCTATTCGATGTAAACTGTTTTTGCGGTGTGTTTGTTGAGATCCGATGAATTGTGGGTTTATGATCAAGTTTATCTATGAATAATATTTGAATCTTCTCTGAATTCTTTTATGTATGATTGAGTTATCTTTGCAAGTCTCTTTGAATTATCAGTTTGGTTTGGCCTACTAGATTGATCTTTCTTGCCATGGGAGAAGTGCTTAGCTTTGGGTTCAATCTTATGTGTGCTTTCCCGGTGGATGAGGGCAGCAAGGCACGTATTGGATTGTTGCCATCGAGGATAAAAAGATGGGGTTTATATCATATTGCTTGAGTTTATCCTCTACATCATGTCATCTTGCTTAGGCGTTACTCTATTCTTACGAACTTCATACTCTAGATGCAAGGCGAGTCGGTCGATGTGTGGAGTAATAGTAGTAGATGCAGCAGAGTCGGTCTACTTGTCACGGACGTGATGCCTATATACATGATCATGCCTAGATAATCTCATAATTATTCGCTTTTCTATCAATTGCTCGACAATAATTTGTTCACCTACTGTAATACTTATGCTATCTTGAGAGAAGCCACTAGTGAAACCTATGGCCCCCGGGTCTATCTCTTATCATATTTGCTTCCAATCTACTTTTATTTGCATCTTTACTTTTTGCATATATATTATAAAATACCAAAAATATATTTATCTTATCATACTATCTCTATCGATCTCACTTTCGCAAGTGGTCGTGAAGGATTGACAACCCATTTATTGTGTTGGTTGCGAGTTCTTTGTTTGTTTGTGTAGGTGAGTGGGACTTTTGAGGAGCCTCCTCATGGATTGATACCTTGGTTCTCAAAACCGAGGGAAATACTTACGCTACTATTGCTGCATCACCCTTTCCTCTTCAAGGAAAACCAACGCAAGCTCAAGACGTAGCAAGAAGGATTTTGGCGCCGCTGTCGGGAGGTCTTCGCTCAAGTCAAGACATACCAAGTACCCATCACAAACCCATCTCCTCGTGATTTACATTATTTTCCATTTGCCTCTCGTTTTCCTCCCCCACTTCACCCTTGACGCTTTATTCGCCTCTCTTTCCCAATCTCCTCCTCTCTTTTCGCTTGCCTTTTTCTGTTTGCTTGTGTGTTGGATTACTTGTTGCCATGGCGCAAGATAATACCAAATTGTGTGATTTCTCGAATACCAATAATAATGATTTCCTTAGTATTCGATTGCTCCTCTTAATGATGTTGAGTCTTGTGAAATCAATCTGCGCTTGCTGAATCTTGTTATGAAAGATCAATTCGCGGCCTTCCTAGTGAAGATGCCGCTACTCATCTAAACAACTTTGTTGATTTGTGTGATATGCAAAAGAAGAAAGATACGGATAATGATATTGTTAAATTGAAGTTATTTCCGCTTTCACTTAGAGATCGTGCTAAAGTTTGGTTTTCGTCTTTGCCCAAAAATAGTATTGATTCTTGGAACAAGTGCAAAGATGCTATTATCTCTAAGTATTTTCCTCCTGCTAAGATTATCACTCTTAGGAATGATATTATGAATTTTAAACAACTTGATCATGAGCATGTTGCCCAATCTTGGGAAAGAATGAAATTGATGATTCGCAATTGCCCTACTGATGGTTTGAATTTATGGATGATCATACAAAATTTTTATGCCGGTTTGAACTTTGCTTCTAGAAATCTCTTAGATTCGGCCGCGGGAGGCACGTTTATGGAAATCACGTTAGGAGATGCTACAAAACTTCTTGATAATGTTATGGCTAATTATTCTCAATGGCACACCGAAAGATCTTGTAGTAAAAAAGTGCATGCTATAGAAGAAATCAATGTTTCGAGTGGAAAGATGGATGAACTTATGAAGTTGTTTGCTACTAAAAATACTCCTCTTGATCCCAATGATATGCCTTTGTCTACTTTGATTGAGAATAATAATGAATCTATGGATGTAAATTTTGTTGGTAGGAATAGTTTTGGAAACAATGCTTATAGAGGAAACTTTAATGCTAGACCGTTCCCTAGTAATTCCTCTAATAATTATGGAAATTCCTACAATAATTCTTATGGTAATTTTAATAAGATGCCCTCTGATTTTGAGAATAGTGTGAAAGAATTTATGATTTCTCAAAAGAATTTTAATGCTTTGCTTGAAGAAAAATTGCTCAAAGTTGATGATTTGGCTAGGAACATAGATAGACTTGTTGGAAATATGCCCTAGAGGCAATAATAAAATGGTTATTATTATATTTCCTTGTTCATGATAATTTTCTATTGTTCATGCTATAATTGTATTAACTGGAAACCGTAATACATGTGTGAATACATAGACCACAACATGTCCCTAGTGAGCCTCTAGTTGACTAGCTCATTGATCAATAGATGGTTATGGTTTCCTGACCATGGACATTAGATGTCATTGATAACGGGATCACATCATTAGGAGAATGATGTGATGGACAAGACCCAATCCTAAGCATAGCACAAGATTTTGTAGTTCGTTTGCTAAAGGCTTTTCTAATGTCAAGTATCATTTCCTTAGACTATGAGATTGTGCAACTCCCGGATACCGTAGGAATGCTTTGGGTGTACCAAACGTCACAACGTTACTGGATGGCTATAAAGGTGCACTACAGGTATCTCCAAAAGTGTCTGTTGGGTTGGCACAAATCGAGACTGGGATTTGTCACTCCGTATGACGGAGAGGTATCTTTGGGCCCATTCGGTAATGCATCATCATAATGAGCTCACTGTGACTAAGTAGTTAGTCACGGGATCATGCATGACGGAACGAGTAAAGTGACTTGCCGGTAACGAGATTGAACGAGGTATTGGGATACCGACGATCGAATCTCGGGCAAGTAACGTACCGATTGACAAAGGGAATTGTATACGGGATTGCTTGAATCCTTGACATCGTGGTTCATCCGATGAGATCATCGTGGAACATGTGGGAGCAAACATGGGTATCCAGATCCCGTTGTTGGTTATTGGCCAGAGAGCTGTCTCGGTCATGTCTGCATGATTCCCGAACCCGTAGGGTCTACAAACTTAAGGTTCGGTGACGCTAGAGTTGTTATGGGAATTAGTGTGCAGTTACCGAATGTTGTTCGGAGTCCCGGCTGAGATCCAGGACGTCACGAGGAGTTCCGGAATGGTCCAGAGGTAAATATTTATATATGGGAAGTCCTATTTTGGCCACCGGAAAATGTTCAGGATTTTTCGATATTGTACCGGGAAGGTTCTAGAAGGTTCTGGAGTGGGGCCCACCTGCATGGGGGGATCCACATGAACGTGGGTAGTGTAGGAAAGGCCCCACACCCTGGTCAAGGCGCACCAAGATCCCCCCTTAGAAGGAATAAGATCATATCCCGAAGGGATAAGATCAAGATCCCTAAAAAGGGGGGATAACAATCGGTGGGGAAGGAAATGATGGGATTTCTTTCCTCCCACCTTTGCCAACGCCCCAATGGACTTGGAGGGCAAGAAACCAGCCCCTCCACCCTCAGATATAGTGGGAGGCGATGGGAGCTTCAACCTTCCTGGCTCAGCCCTCTCCTCCCTAACACCTCCTCCTCCTCCGTAGTGCTTGGCGGCTCTGCTGAGAATCGCAAGCTCCACCACCACGCCGTCGTGTTGCGGAGCTCTCCCTCAACTTCTCCTCTCCCCTTGCTGGATCAAGAAGGAGGAGACGTCCCCGGGCTGTAAGTGTGTTGAACGCAGAGGCACCATTGTTCGGTGCTTAGATCGGATTCGGCCGCGATCTGAATCGCTTAGTGAACGACTCCACCGACCGCGTTCTTGCAACGATTCCACATCGCGATCTTCAAGGGTATGAAGATGCACTCCCCTCTCTCTCGTTGCTAGTCTCTCTATAGATTGATCTTGGTGATGCATAGAAAATTTTGAATTTCTGCTATGTTCCCCATCAGTGGTATCAGAGCCAGGTTTATTGCATAGATTCTATGCACGAGTAGAACACAAGTTGTTGTGGACGTTGATTTTGTTCAATATGCTTACCATTACTAGTCCTATCTTGTTTTGACGGTATTGTGGGATGAAGCGGCCCGGACCGACCTTACACGTACACTTACGTGAGACAGGTTCCACCGACTGAGATGCACTTGTTGCATAAGGTGGCTAGCGGGTGCCAGTCTCTCCCACTTTAGTCGGATCGGATTCGATGAAAAGGGTCCTTATGAAGGGTAAATATCAATTGGCATATCACATTCTGGTTTTGGCGTAGGTAAGAAACGTTCTTGCTAGAAACCTATAGCAGCCACGTAAAAAGCTTGCAAGAACAATTAGAGGACGTCTAACTTGTTTTTGCAGCATATGCCGTGTGATGTGATATGGCCGAGAAGGATGTGATGAATGAAATATATGTGATGTATGAGATTGATCATATTCTTGTAATAGGAATCACAACTTGCATGTCGATGTGTATGACAACCGGCAGGATCCATAGGAGTTGTCTTTATTTATTGTATGACCCGCGTGTCACTGAATAACGCCATGTAATTACTTTACTTCATTGCTAAACCGTTAGCCACAGTAGTAGAAGTAATAGTTGGCGAGACAACTTCATGGAGACACGATGATGGAGATCATGATGATGGAGATCATGGTGTCATGTCGGTGACGATGATGATCATGGAGCCCCGAAGATGGAGATCAAAAGGAGCAGAATGATATTGGCCATATCATGTCACTATTTGATTGCATGTGATGTTTATCATGTTTATGCATTTTATTTGCTTAGAACGACGGTAGTAAATAAGATGATCCCTCATAATAATTTCAAGAAAGTGTTCCCCCTAATTGTGCACCATTGCGAAAGTTCGTTGTTTCGAAGCACCACGTGATGATCGGGTGTGATAGATTCTAACGTTCACATACAGCGGGTGTAAGCCAGATTTACACACACGAAACACTTAGGTTGACTTGACGAGCCTAGCATGTATAGACATGACCTCGGAACACAAGAGACCAAAAGGTCGAACATGAGTCGTATAGTGGATACGATCAACATGAAGATGTTCACCGATGATGACTAGTCTGTCTCACGTGATGATCGGACACGGCCTAGTTGACTCGGATCATGTATCACTTAGATGACTAGAGGGATGTCTATCTGAGTGGGAGTTCATAAGATGAACTTAATTATCCTGAACATAGCCAAAAGGTTTTTGCAAATTATGTCGTAGGTCGTGCTTTAGTTCTACTGTTTTAGATATGTTCCTAGAGAAAATTTAGTTGAAAGTTGATAGTAGCAATTATGTGGACTAGGTCCGTAAACTGAGGATTGTCCTCATTGCTGTGTAGAAGGCTTGTGTCCTTAATGCACCGCTCGGTGTGCTGAACCTCGAGCGGCGTTTGTGGATGTTGCGAACATCTGACATACACGTTTTGATGACTACGTGATAGTTCAATGCATAATGTTAAACGATTTAGAATTGAGGCACCGAAGACATTTTAAAACGTCGCGGAACATATGAGTTCCAAGAGCTGAAATTGGGATTTCAGGCTCGTGCCCACGTCAAGAGGTATAAGACCTCCGACGAGTTTCTTACCCTTCAAACTAAGGGAGAAAAGCACAATCGTTGAGCTTGTGCTCAGATTGTCTGAGTACAACAATCACTTGAATCGAGTGGAGTTAATCTTCCAGATGAGATAGTGATGTTTCTCCAAAGTCATTGCCACCAAGCTACTAGAGCTTCGTGATGAACTATAACATATCAGTGATAGATATGATGATCCTTGAGCTATTCGCGATGTTTGACACCGCGAAAGTAGAAGTCAAGTAGGAGCATCAATTGTTGATGGTTAGTAAAACCATTAGTTTCAAGAAGGGCAAGGGCAAGAATGGATACTTCATGAAACGGCAAGTTAGTTGCTGCTCTAGTGAAGAAACCCATGGTTGAACCCAAACCCGAGACTAAGTGCTTCTGAAATAAGGGGAACGGTCACTGAAGCAGAACTACCCTAGATACTTGGTAGATGAGAAGGCTGGAAAGGTCGACAGGAATATGTTGGATATACATTATATTACTGTGTACTTTACTAGTACTCCTAGTAGCACCAGGGTATTAGATACCGGTTCGGTTGCTAAGTGTTAGTAACTCAAAATAAAAGCTACGGAATAAACGGAGACTAGCTAAAGGTGAGCTGACGATATGTGTTGGAAGTGTTTCCATGGTTGATGTGATCAAGCATCGCATGCTCCCTCTACCATCTAGATTGGTGTTAAACCTAAATAATTATTATTTGGTGTTTGCGTTAAGCATATACATAATTGGATTATGTTTATCGCAATACGGTTATTCATTTAGGGAGAATAATGGTTACACTGTTTATTTGAATAATACCTTCAATGGTCTTGCACCTAAAATGAATGGTTTATCCAATCTCGATCGTAGTGATACACATGTTCATGCCAAATGATATAAGATAGTAATGATAGTACCACATACTTGTGGCACTGCCATTTGAGTCATATTGGTATAAAACGTGTGAAGAAGCTCCATATTGATGGATCTTTGGACTCACTCCTTTTGAAAAGATTGAGACATGCGAACCACGTCTATTGGTATATACGCATGAAGAAACTCCATGCAAATGGATCGTTTGGACTCACTTGATTTTGAATCGCTTGAGACATGCAAATCATACCATATGTGCAAGATGACTAAAAGCCTCGTTTTCAGTAAAATGGAACAAGAAAGCAACTTGTTGGAAGTAATACATTTTGATGTGTGCAGTCCAATGAGTGCTGAGGCACACAGTGGATATCGTTATGTTCTTACTTCACAGATGATTTGAGTAGATACTGAGTATATTTACTTGATGAAACACAAGTCTGAATTATTGAATGGTTAAGTAATTTCAGAGTGAAGTTGAAGATCGCCGTGACAAGAGGATCAAATGTCTATGATATGATCATAGAGATGAATATCTGAGTTGCGAGTTTTGTACACAATTGAGACATTGTGGAAATTGTTTCACAACTAGCACCGCCTGGAACACCATAGTGTGATGGTGTGTCCGAACATAATAGATGCACCCCATTGGATATGGGGCATACCATGATGTCTCTTATCGAATTACCACTATTGTTCATGGGTTAGGCATTAGAGACAACCGAATTCACTTTAATAGGGCACCATGTAATTCCGTTGAGATGACACCGTGTGAACTATGGTTTAGAGAAACCTAAGTTGTCGTTTCTTAAAAGTTTGGGGCTGCGATGCTTATGTGAAAAAGTTTCATGCTGATAAGCTCAATGCCCAAGTGGATAAATGCATCTTCATAGGACACCCAAAAAGTTGGGTATACCTCCTAATTCAGATCCAGAAGCAAAAGTAATTGTTTCTAGAAACGGGTCCTTTATTGAGGAAAAGTTTCTCTCGAAAGAAATGAGTGGGAGGATGGGGAGACTTGATAAGGTTATTGAACCATCACTTCAACTAGTGTGTAGCAGGGCACAGTAAGTTGTTCCTGTGGCGCCTACACCAATTGAAGTAGAAGCTTATGATAGTGATCATGAAGCTTCGGATCAAGTTCTACCAAACCTCGTAGGGTGACAAGGATGCGTACTACTTCAAAGTGGTACAGTAATCCTGCCTTGAAGGTCATGTTGCTATACAACAATGAACCTACGAGCTATGGAGATGCGTTGGTGGGCCCGGATTCTGACGAATGGCTCGTGGCCATAAATCCGAGAGAGGATCCATGTATGAAAACAAAGTATAGACTTTGTAAGAACTACTCGATGGTCCTAAGGCTGTTGAGTACAGATGGATTTTGAAAGGAAGACAGACAATGATGGTAAGTGTCACCATTAAGAAAGCTCGACTTGTCGCTAGGATGTTTTCTAACAAGTTCAAGGAGTTGACTACGATGAGACTTTCTCACTCGTAGCGATGCTAAGAGTCTGTTGGAATTATATTAGCAGTTACCGCATTATTTATGAAATCTTGCAGATAAGATGTCAAAACATTGTTTCCTCGACGATTTTCTTGAGGAAAGGTTGTATGTGATACAACCAGAACGTTTTGTCAATCCTAAAAAATGCTAACAAGTATGCAAAGCTCTAGTAATCCTTCTAAGGACCGGAGTAAGCATCTCGGAGTTGGAATATGCGCTTTGATGTGATGATCAAAGATTTTGAGTTTATACAAAGTTTATGAGAAACTTGTATTTCCAAAGAAGTGAGTGGGAGCACTATATCACTAGTAGAAAAGGGGGCAATGGTCCAGGCCGGTCCATCCCATTAGTCCCGGTTCAATCCAGAACCGGGACCAATGGGGGCATCGGACCCGGTTCGTGAGCCCCGGGGGCCGGCCGGGCCACATGGGCCATTGGTCCGGTTCGTTCGACCTTTGGTCCTGGTTGGTAGGATGAACCGACCAATGATCCCCGCTCTGGCCAACAACCATTCGCCCCGGTTCTTGGCACGAACCGGGACCAAAAAAACCCTTAGTCCCGGTTCATGACGACCAACCGGGACCAATGGTGGTGCCTATATATACCCCACAGCAAGAGCAGAGCACACTTTGCTCTGTTTTTTTCGGCCGAGGGGAGAGGGCTTGGTGGTGCTCTAGCTCACCTCATATGCACACAAGGTGTTCGATGGAATGCCCGAGCCACATTACTTAAGGTTTCTCCTCTCCAAGCTCGACCGCCAAGCTCCATTTTCCTCCATATTTGTCTAGGTTTAGCGGTCCGTCACGCCCCATCCCGCCTTCAACGTCGCCGATCACCCGCACCGATCTCATCGGCGGCACCACCGTGGTGAGCCTCTTGTTCTTATCTTCTTTCCGAAAGGAAAAATATTCTTATTTGTATGTTTAGATAGATATATACTTGTATAATTTTCTTACTTTTATTATTGCATCTTATATAGTGCGATGGTTTTGGTATCCGCCTCGTCGGCCCTCGCCCTGTCTATGATTCGGATGTGGTATATATTATCTTTTCATAACTATTGGTTCATTTATTGTTTATGACAATTATGCCGACCAACGTGACATAGATTTTATTCATCTAGGAGGTTGTTGAACCGAAATTCCAACCGACCCTATTGTCGAGAGGTTAAATTTAGTTGAAGAAGAAAACAATTTGTTGAAGGAAAAATTAGAAAAATTGAGGAGGAGAAGATGATATTGGAGTTGCATGTTGCGGATGTCGCCGATGATCACAAGATCAAGATGGATGCAATGCGCTTGAAGATTAGAAAGATTAGAAAATATGCCATTCATACCGAGGCTTGGTATCATTATGTCGTTGGATCGGTTGTTACATTGGTTGCGATTATGATCGCATTTGTTTTCGCATTGAAATGTTTTACATAGTTTCAGTGTATGGTTTAATTAATTTAGATGCTCGCAGAGCTTTATGTTGTTAGATGAGAACTATGTATGTACTTTGGTTTTAATGTGATGATGAACTTCTATTAATTTGGTCACTTAATTAATTATCTATTCACGATCTCTCTAATGATTTTTGACACACTTAATTATATATAATGCACACAGATGAACCGCAATGGATGTACGGTTCAAGACACACCTCCGAGTACATTAAGGGCGTGCATAATTTTCTCGAAGTGGCTGAGGCAAACAAGCAGAATGGTTTTATGTGTTGTCCATGCCCTATATGTGGGAATACTGAAGTCTTACTCGACCGGAAAATCCTGCACACCCACCGCTTTACAAGGGTTTCATGCCACACTATAATGTTTGGACGAGGCACGGAGAAATAGGGGTTATGATGGAAGACGGCGAAGAAGAAGAGTACCATGACAACTATGTGCCCCTGAATACGGTGATGCTCCGAAGATCAAGAGGAACCAGACGATGTGCACGATGATGCTGCAACGGAGAAGCTGCTGAAGATCAAGAGGAACCAGATGATGTGCCCGATGATGATGATCTCCGCCGGGTCATTGTCGATGCAAGGACGCAATGCGAAAGTCAAAAGAGAAGATGAAGTTCGATCGCATGCTAGAGGACCACAAAAAGGGTTGTACCCCAATTGCGAAGATGGCAACACAAAGCTAGGTACCGTCTTGGAATTGCTGCAGTGGAAGGCGAGAATGTCAGGCTCGATAAAGGATTTGAGAAGCTACTTAAAATATTGAAGAAGAAGCTTCCAAAGGATAACGAATTGCCCGAGAGTACATACGCAGCAAAGAAGGTCGATGCCCTCTAGGATTGGAGGTGCGAAGATACATGCATGCCCTAATGATTGATCCTCTGTCATGTGCGCATAAGGATCTGAACGCATGCCCGGTATGCGGTGCATTATGGTATAAGATCGACGAGATGACCCTGGTGATGTTGACGGCGAGCCCCTGTGAAGAGGGTTCTGCGAAGGTGATGTGGTATGCTCCTATAATACCACGGTTGAAACGTCTGCTCGTAAACGGAGAGCATGCCAAGTTGATGCGATGGCACAGTGAGGACCGTAAGAAAGACGGAAGTTGAGAGCACCCACGACGGGTCGCGATGGAGAAAAATCGAGAGAAAGTATGGGATGAGTTTGCAAGTGAGCCAAGGAACGTATGGTTTGCTTTAAGCGCGGATGGCATTAATCCTTTCGGGAGCAGAGCAGCAATCACAGCACTGCCCGTGACTCTATGTATGTATAACCTTCCTCCTTGGATGTGCATGAAGCGGAAGTTCATTATGATGCCGTTCTCATCCAAGGCCCTAAGCAACCCGGCAATGACATTGATGTGTACCTAAGGCCATTAGTTGAAGAACTTTACAGCTGTGGAATGGAAACGGTGTACGACGTGGGATGAGCACAAACAGGAGGAATTTAACCTAAAGGCGTTGCTGTTCGTGACCATCAACGATTGGCCCGCTCTCAAGAACCTTCGTGATGACAAACAAGGGATACCACGATGCACGCACTGCTTACTTGACATCGATAGTATATACCGCAAGCTGCGGGAAGAATGTGTACATGGGCCATCGCCGATTTCTTCCGACCAACCATCAATGTCGAAAGAAAGGCAAGCATTTCAAAGGCGAGGCAGATCACCGGAAGAAGCCCGCCATGCGCATCGGTGATCACGCACTTGCTATGGTCAATGATTTACACGTAATCTTTGGAAAGGGTCTCGGCGGACTAGCTGTTCCGAGTGACGCCGAGGGACACGCACCCATGTGGAAGAAGAAATCTATATTTTGGGACCTACCCTCTTTCGAAAGACCTAGAGGTCCGCTCTCGATCGACGTGATGCACGTGACGAAGAACCTTTGCGTGAACCTGCTAGGCTTCTTGGGCGTGTATGGGAAGACAAAAGATACAGGTGAGGCACGAGAGGACCTGCAACGTTTGCACGAAAAAGACGGCATGCCTCCAAAGCAAGATGAAGGTCCCGCCACTATGCTCTTACCAAAGAAGAGAAGGAAATCTTCTTTGAATGCCTGCTTAGTATGAAGGTCCCGACGGCTTTCGTCGAATATAAAAGGAATAATAAATATGGCAGAGAAAAGTTTGAGAACCTAAAGTCTCATGATCGCCACGTGATTATGACGCAATCGCTTCGGTTGCATTGAGGGGCTTCTACCGAAAACGTCCGATTAGCCATTGTGAAGCTATGTGCATTCCTCAATGCAATATCTCGAAGGTGATCGATCCGAAACCATACCAAGGCTAAGGAGTGATGTGGTGCAATGTCTTGTCGGTTTGAGCTGGTGTTCCCACCATCCTTCTTCAATATCATGACGCACGCTCTTGTTCATCTAGTTGACGAGATTGTCATTCGGGACCCAGATTTCTACACAATATGTACCCCTTTGAGAGGTTCATGGAGTCCTAAAGAAATATGTCCGTAATCGCGCTAGGCCGAAGGAAGCATCTCCATGGGCCATCAAACAGAGGATGTCATCGGGTTTTGTGTTGACTTCATTCTGGCCTTAAGAAGATAGGTCTCCCTAAATCGCGGTATGAGGGGAGACTGATCGAAAAGGCACGCTTGGAAAGGACTCAATAATATGCAGGACGGATATTCTTGGTCTCAAGCCCACTACAGCTTCTACGTAACTCTACCTTGGTGACCCGTATGTCGATGAACACAAGAACATCTGCGCTTCAAACACCCGGAGCAAAGGCGACGATCGGATTACATGTGAACACATCAGACTTTCAGCAGTTGGTTGGAAGCACGATCGAGGTGACAAGACTGTTTGTGAGGAGCTGTACTTGTTATCCAGGGACCATCTTTGACCGTATTGATTTGGAAAGGATACGAGATAAATGGGAATACATTTTACACGATCGACCAAGATCAAAAGAGCACCAACCAAAACAGCGGTGTCGCTTTGATGCAACAACCGAGAGGAAAGGACACATATTATGGTTACATAGTGGACATATGGGAACTTGACTACGGACATGATTTTAAGGTCCCTTTGTTTAAGTGCAAATGGGTCAATCTGTCAGAGGCGGTGCATGTGTAGACCCACAAAGACGGAATGACAACAAGGATCTGAAAAATCTTGGGTACACCGACGAACCGCTCGTCCTAGCCAATGATGTGGCACAGGTTATCTATGTGAAGGACATGTCGAAGAGACCGAGAAAGAGAAAAGATAAGGAAGCAAATACATCATACGATGAGCCAAAGCGCCACATAGTTCTTTCAGAAAAAGGGACATCGTGGGAGTGGAGGACAAGATGACATGTCTCAAGATTATGAAAAGTTTCATGAAATTCCTCCTTTAAAGTCAAGGCTGACCCAAAGATCCCGATAAACGATGAAGATTATCCATGGTTCTGGCGCAATAAGCAAATGACACAAGCGAAGAAAAAGTGAAGACTTTCTCCGCAACTATTGTTCGCTTATGATACCATTATATTGTATGGCGATGAGTATGATACCATTTTTCGTTTTGTACATGCACATGCTATGTGTGGGTCAATTTATGATATACCATGCCAACTTTCAACTTTTTCAGAGTTCATTTGAAATGTCTTATGGTTTGGCCCTCGTAATAATTAAAAATAGCAACAATAAGTATTTTGTTGTAAGTAGAAACAAAATAAATTAAATAAAGCAAGAAAGAAAACAAAAAAAAAGTGTTTTCAAATTTGAAAATTAGTAATGGCACTAACAGAAAGTTTATAATTTTCCTAAAACTAGAAGCAAAAAGATTTAAAAATAGAGCAAAAACAAAAGAAAATAAATAATGCAGAAAACAAAACAAAAAAACAACAATAAGTATTTTGTTGTAAGTAGAAACAAAATAAATTAAATAAAGCAAGAAAGAAAACAAAAAAAAAGTGTTTTCAAATTTGAAAATTAGTAATGGCACTAACAGAAAGTTTATAATTTTCCTAAAACTAGAAGCAAAAAGATTTAAAAATAGAGCAAAAACAAAAGAAAATAAATAATGCAGAAAACAAAACAAAAAACAACAATAAGTATTTTGTTGTAAGTAGAAACAAAATAAATTAAATAAAGCAAGAAAAAAATGCCACCCATCTTTGGCCGCCACGGCCTGAATACGATCGGTATCCCTATTTGGGCCAGATTCAGCCCCTGAAGGCCTGAAGGTCCAACAGCAACGAAGGAGCAAATAGGCCCGTAAGCCTGCAGTTCAAAGGAGTTCAAGAGGGAGGCGGTGGGGCTTATAAACCATCGCGCCCCTCTCAACTAGCGAGGTGGGACTAAACTTTGGCCCCGACGCTGGCAGCGCGAGGGCCTTTGGTCCCGTTGGTGGCACCAATCGACTAAAGGGGCTTTAGTCGGTTGTAGCCACCAACCGGGACCAAAGGTCAGCAGCTTCCCGCCCTTTGGGCTGCCGAAAAGAGGCCTTTGGTCCGGTTGGTGGAACCAACGGGACTAGCAGATAGTCCCGGTTGGTGCCACCAACCGACTAAAGGATGTGCTATATAAGCAAGACTTGGCGCTTCGCCAATCGCCCACTTCCCGGCGCCCCCGCCTCCTCCTCTGTCGCCGCCGCCCGACGCTTTACTCCACCTTGTTGTCGCTGCCGCCGCCGACGCCGTCAGTTACTCGCCTTGCCGCGCCGCCGCCCCTGTGAGCATAGCTCTGCTCCGCGCCTCCCGTCCGCGCCCTGCGCGTCCACCATGCCGCCGCCTGACGGCCTGCGCGCGCCGCCGCCTCACTGCGCCACGCTGCGCCGCCTCCTCTCTCTTGCGGCCGGTGCGCCGCCGCCCTGCTGCTGCCTTGCCACCACCGCCCTGCCCTGCCCTGCATTTTTTGTTCATTGCATTTTTTTCATATGTATAATGTATATATGTATGTGGTAGCTATATATATATATATGTGATGAATGGTCGATGTGGCTATATATGTATGTATGAATATAATGTTCATAGCATTTTTTTTGTTTATATATGTTTTTTCATATATGTATTAATTTTATATTTAGGTTGTTAGTAGATATCGATCGATTTTAGGTTAGTGCATTTTAGGTTAGTGTAGAGGAGAAAGTAAAATAAGGAAAAGGAAGAAAAGAGGAAGAAGGAAGAAGAAGAAGAAGAAGAAGAAAAGAAGAAAAAAAAGAGGAGAAGAAGTGTGTATATGTGTTTGTATGTATATATATGTGTACATATTCATAGTATTTTTTTCATAAGTGTATTTTTTTTTGTTCATTGCATTTTTTTTCATATGTATAATGTATATATGTATGTGGTAGCTATATATATATGTGATGAATGGATGTGGCTATATATGTATGTATGAATATAATGTTCATATAGCATTTTTTTGTTTATATATGTTTTTTCATATATGTATTAATTTTATATTTAGGTTGTTAGTAGATATCGATCGATTTTAGGTTAGTGCATTTTAGGTTAGTGTAGAGGAGAAAGTAAAATAAGGAAAAGGAAGAAAAGAGGAAGAAGGAAGAAGGAAGAAGAAGAAGAAAAAGAATGAGAGGAAGGAAAATAAGAAGAGGAAGAAAGGAGAAAAAGAGGAGAGGAAGAAGAGGAGAAATAAATAAGAAGAGGAAAAAAGAAGAAAAATTCTATTTTTGCTTCTTCTCCTCTATTCCTTTCTTCTTCTCCTCTTTTTTTTCTTCTTTTACTTCTTCTTCTTCTTCCTTCTTCCTTCTTCCTCTTTTCTTCCTTTTCCTTAATTATTTTCCTTTCTCGAGGGAGAAGAAGAAAAAGAAGAGGAGAAGAAGAAAGAAAGGAAAGGAGAAAGAAGAAACTTAAACACGAGGGGGTGGTACCGATACCCCCTCCCCGATATGTATATGTATGTCGCGTCGTTGTCGATATAATTAACCCCCTCTAGATACAACTGCAGCAGCCCCCTCGGCCCTCTCGCTCGACCAAAACTCTCGAGGACACCCAAACCCTAGAGAGAAAACGATGTTGAATAATAATTGACATGTTGTCAATATTTGCGTAAACTATGGAGCACTCCCGAGACGAAGAAATGAAGCGATGTTGGGGAAATAATCGCAAATGGAAGTGATGATGTTGCGTCATTTCTCATCGACACCGCTGGTCGATGGATGAAGAAGAGGGCTATGATTATGATGGCTTCGACCCTGCATTAATGCCGGTACAAGAGGAGGACTATGTTCATGATGGCTCCGGTGACACAATGGAGGTACAAGACGAAGGAGACCGTGCCGAGCCGAGTCACCGAACCGAGTCCGGCCAGGTATATATATATTAGTTAAGCCCGTCTTGACAAGTTAATTGATGCATCCATTGTTTTGGTATATGTACACATATTAAGTAATTGTCGTCTTTCTTCCTTATAATTTCTAGCCCTCCGGATCGAGCACAACTTCGCACGGAGACGAGGCCCAAGAAAAGTTGAGCTCGGATGAAAAGTTTGAGATCATAGAAATCGCGCCGACGGCGAACCGATTGAACCCAACGGACAAAGAAGGCATTTTCGCTCGGTCGGGGTTCTTGTTAGGGACAGGATCCCGATCAAGATCCAAAGCAATGGTATAAGCTCGCTAAGGATGAAGACGCTGAGGTGTCTTATGTCAATGATATGCGTAAAGAAGATCTTTGGAATGAGCTGAAGGCAAATTTCACCCTACCGCCAGAGGAGGATCCGGAGAAGCCAGTTAAAGAGCAATTAATCAAGTCTTGTGCTCTTAAGAAGATGGCTGGCCTAATGAGGAGGTGGAGGAAAGAGCTGAACCAGTTTGTCAAGAAAAAGAGACACCAGAATTCATCGGCAAATATGAGAAGATCAAAGATCATCGCCCGCATTTGTGGCCCACATGACATTGGAAAAGAGTAAGAAGATGTCGGAGACAAACAAGAAAAATGCTGCGAAGAAGACGCTTCACCATCGCACGGGTCGTGGCTACCTCAAAGCCCGCCTAAGTGGTCCAAGGCTGAGCATGATCTGCTTGAAAAGGGATCGAACCAGAGACGATGCGCTGGCAGACCGTTGCGGACTTGGTTCTTCGGGCTGGCGGAACCTTGGACCCCGTAATGAGCAAAGTGTCATGGGACGAACGAGCAATCGCAAACACCCACCAAGAAACTTCGACAATATATTGTTGCTGCAAGCAGCGAGGGACGTTCCTTCCAAACAGGAGAAGGACGAGCTCACAATGGCCCTTGGGAATCCCGAGCACCCCGGACGGACACGAGGCACGCCAGCTCGCCTCGTGGAAGGTTGGTTTTCCGGACGCAGGGGTTACAAAACCCACGAGAGGAGGAAGAAAGTGGAGCATGACCAAATGCAGCGCTGCTTGGAAGGGTAATGGGGCTAGAGGATCGAGAAGAGGACCGAGAAGCAGCAGATCGCAACAAACGACATGCCAAGCTTCCCGGTTACCCCGCCATCTCAGCGCAGAAGCAGCGTTGCTTCCACCGAGCTGCTTCAGCCGGAGCATGTCTTGACGGCTCTGCCAGCTATCCCGTGGATGGTATCACGGAGTCTCAAAATTGCCACATTATGGCGCGATGCATGAATTTGAAGGTCAAGGCTGTTGGCCAAGTTTATCCTAGTGGACCCGCACAACTTATCACCGCCACCGATTCCGTATGATTTGCTAAGGTGATGGTTGATGAAATAACGGAGGATTTGAGGACCTCGGCTTGAGCACCCTACCGGTGAAGGGAGACTAGGCTGGGTTCTCGCTCAAGACTCCATGCCTATGGCGGAAGGAGCTCATCGACCTTCGAACTGGACGCCTCCGCCTCCTCCTCCTCATCCGCGAGTCGGGGCACTCCGCCTCCTCCACCGCCTCCTCCTCCGCGAGTGAAGATCAGGCACGCGTGGCGGCACTCCGCCCCTTCTCCGGGCGTGGCGGCACTCCGCCTCCTCCTTCTCCGCCTCGCCAAGCAAGGGCGGAAGAGACCCGCCCGCCCGGCTGCTCCGGACGCGTCAGTAGTCCTTCTCCTCCGCCTCGTAAGCAAGCACGAAGGAAGACAGACGCCGCAGCCGCTCCGTCTGCTCGGCGTCTAGCAGACAAGAAGAGAGAGGCAACAGACACGGTCCACCTCTAAAGCCTGTAGAGAAGTTACCGTATGAGAGGAGCAAGGAGGAAAACGATACGATCGTGCGAGCCAAGTGAAGGAGTTCTTTGAAGGGGTTAAAGCAAAGATACATCCACCTCCGGAGGAGAAGGTCGATCCGGTGAAAGCAAAGCGCACTCGATGCCCCGAGGAAACCACCAAAGTCTCCGCCGAGAACCAACTATGAGCGACATCTTGAGCAGACATATCTCCAAGCCAAGCGGTGGGAACTACTGTCTGGGATAAAAGGTCAAAAGAACAACGGGCAAAGGGGAAAAAATTGCCCAGCTCGGCGAACAAGCACAGCAATCGTGCCCTCGCTGAATGTGTCTAATCCTCCCGCACGGTGGCGGTTATGGCAATCTTGAAGATTACCTGCCGACGATGCACTTCCCGATTTCATGGAGGTGGACTTATTTAGATACGAGTACGGGAATCCTCTCGTCAAAGATGAAAAGTCTCGACAACAATGATGCTAAGATTCCACAGGTTGGTACATGAAAACCCGCGAGAGTCCGAGGGATGAACACTTTGTATCTGAATATTAAAGAGGAGCACGACCTCGCTTCAAATGATTTGTTGTCTATTCCATTTGAGGAGTTCTTCGAGTTCTTCAATCAAAAGGCCCTCGATAAATTAATGGTCTTTTGCTACCGCTGTAAGTACTATTTCGTCATTAGTCTGTATATATAGCTCGGCTCTTTCATTGCATGTATTTATAATTAATTATCCTTAATATATTATGCAGATTGAAGATCGCCGAGTGCAAGTGCAAAAATGAAATCTATGATATTGGGTTCATTAACACAAATATCATAGATGTTTTCTCGTTAAAAAGCGCTACCAAGAGGCCGAGGACAACTTGCTACAATCATTGATCAAAAATCAAAACAAAGATACCATACTCTTTCCTTACCACGGCCCGTGAGTGTTACTTGTCGTGTGCATATTCGGTTTTCCTTATTACTCGAGCGAGGTTAATGTAATTGATGAGTTATGCTTGCGTGTAGGTACCACTATATTCTTCGGAGATTAAGCTTGAGTGTGGACTAGTAACCGCCTTAGACTCGAGACGGAAAGATCCCAGCACCTATGCGGACATGACCGACATGCTCAGCAAGTAAGTTCAATCGATCATTATCGCACCATATCGGCAACTTTTATTCATTTCTTGATATCTCAAGTAATAACAAATATTTTCTTTGTCTTGCGGGGTTTGGAAACAGTTCACCGCACAAGCTCCGGACTGCCAAGGAGCTGCGATATACATACCCGAAAGTAAGTACTCATTGGCGCAAGATCTCCGTTGATTCTATAGCTATACTTTCATCAATGCCATTTATATAATGCTTCATTATCAGTTTGATTGACCTCTATTTCTCGTAAAGTGCTTGTGGCAGGAGGAAGGAATGATTTTGTGGATACTACGTGTGCGAGTTCATCCACAATGCGACATTGAAAAACAAGCGGGCTACTCTAGAAGACAATATGAAGTGCGTAAGCAATAATATTCGCAATTTCATTTTATTACACCATCATTTCTGTTGAGTTTCATTCATATATATGTATTAATTAACCCCTTCTTTAAATTAATTAGACTTGGCAGATGCGGATGAACTCCTACCACCAGATCGCATGAAAGCAATTCAAGAGGAATTGGCGGGATTCTTTCTTGATCACGCCATCAAGAAAGCCGAGAATACCATGTGGAACTTGAATTCAAATCCTAGTGGTTTGTAATTAAGAGATCTTATATAGATTGTACATGTATGTAGCCAAGAAACTTGTTGTTCGACCAATCTCTCAGAGAAGGAGAGGTCGATCGATCACTTCTCTCGGTATGCATGACTTAACTTCAGATGAATGGTTCTCTCGATCACTTATGTATATTTACTACGTGGCGTCGAGCAAGCACGGACATAATTAAGAGAGGACACTTCTCTATTAATTAGCTAGCTAACAGATACACCTAAATTAACCCCCCAAAACCCCCAACCCCCTCCTTTCAAAAAAAACAAAAACCAGGCCATCGAATGCAGACACGTGGACGCCTTTTGGTCCCGGTTGAGCCACCAACCGGGACCAAAGGCCCTCGACCGGCTCGGCGACAGGCCACGTGGAGGCTCATTGGTCCCGGTTCGGTTCGAACCGACTAATGGGTTAAGGTATTAGTAACGACCCATTAGTCCCGGTTCCCGAACCGGGACTAAAGGCCCTTACGAACCGGGACTGATTGGTGGTTTTCTACTAGTGTATCATTTCTGATGAGTATATGTTGTCAACATATTGTTGATCAGAAATGCTGTAGAATTTCTAGAAAGCATATAGGGTTATTTGAAAAGTGTTTTTCAATGGAAAACCTGGATTAAGCTACTTGAACATTGAGCATCAAGATCTATAAGGAGAGATCAAGAACGCTTAATAGTACTTTCAAATGAATACATACCGTGACAAGATTTTGAAGGAGTTCAAAATAGATCAGCAAAGAAGGAGTTCTTGGCTGTGTTATAAGGTGAGAGTATTGAGTAAGACTCAAGATCTGACCACGGCAGAAGAGAGAGAAAGGACGAAGGTCGTCCCCTATGCTTTAGACGTAGGCTCTACAAAGATGCTATCTGAGTACCAAGACTGAAGTTTGCCTTGCCATGAGTCAGTCAAGGGGTACAAGAGTGATCCAGGAATGGATCATATGACAGCGGTCAAACTTAACCTTAGTAACTAGTGGACTAAGGAATTTTCTCGATTATGGAGGTGGTAAAAGAGTTCGTCGTAAAGGGTTATGTCGATGCAAACTTTGACACTAATCCGGATGACTCTGAGTAGTAAACCGGATTCGTATAGTAGAGCACGTATTTGGAATAGCTGCAAGTAGCGCCTGGTAGCTGCATCTACAAGATGACATAGATATTTGTAAAGCACACACAGATCTGAAAGGTTCAAACCCGTTGACTAATAACCTCTCTCACAAGCGAGATATGATCAAACCCAATGGGTGTTGGATTCATTACAATCACATAGTGATGTGAACTAGATTATTGACTCTAGTGCAAGTGGGAGACTGTTGGAAATATGCCCTATAGGCAATAATAAAATGGTTATTATTATATTTCCTTGTTCATGATAATTGTCTATTGTTCATGCTATAATTGTATTAACTGGAAACCGTAATACATGTGTGAATACATAGACCACAATATGTCCCTAGTGAGCCTCTAGTTGACTAGCTCGTTGATCAATAGATGGTTATGGTTTCCTGACCATGGACATTAGATGTCATTGATAACGGGATCACATCATTAGGAGAATGATGTGATGGACAAGACCCAATCCTAAGCATAGCACAAGATCGTGTAGTTCGTTTGCTAAAAGCTTTTCTAATGTCAAGTATTATTTCCTTAGACCATGAGATTGTGCAACTCCCGGATACCGTAGGAATGCTTTGGGTGTACCAAACGTCACAACATAATTGGGTGGATATAAAGGTGCACTATAGGTGTCTCCGAAAGTATCTGTTGGGTTGGCACGAATCGAGACTGGGATTTGTCACTCCGTATGACGGAGAGGTATCTCTGGGCCCACTCGGTAATGCATCATCATAATGAGCTCAATGTGACTAAGTAGTTAGTCATGGGATCATGCATTACAGAACAAGTAAAGTGACTTGCCGGTAACGAGATTGAACGAGGTATTGGGATACCGACGATCGAATCTCGGGCAAGTAACGTACCGATTGACAAAGGGAATTGTATACGGGATTGCTTGAATCTTTGACATCGTGGTTCATCCAATGAGATCATCGTGGAACATGTGGGAGCCAACATGGGTATCCAGATCCCGCTGTTGGTTATTGGCCAGAGAGCTGTCTCGGTCATGTCTGCATGATTCCCGAACCCGTAGGGTCTACACACTTAAGGTTTGGTGACGCTAGAGTTGTTATGGGAATTAGTGTGCAGTTAGCGAATGTTGTTCGGAGTCCCGGATGAGATCCCGGACGTCACGAGGAGTTCCGGAATGGTCCGGAGGTAAAGATTTATATATGGGAAGTCCTATTTTGGCCACCGGAAAATGTTCGGGATTTTTCGGTATTGTACCGGGAAGGTTCTAGAAGGTTCTGGAGTGGGGCCCACCTGCATGGGGGACCCACATGAACGTGGGTAGTGGGGGAAAGGCCCCACACCCCTGGTCAAGGCGCACCAAGATCCCCCCTTAGAAGGAATAAGATCATATCCCGAAGGGATAAGATCAAGATCCCTAAAAAGGGGGGATAACAATCGGTGGGGAAGGAAATGATGGGATTTCTTTCCTCCCACCTTTGCCAACGCCCCAATGGACTTGGAGGGAAAGAAACCAGCCCCTCCACCCCTATATATAGTGGGGAGGCGCATGGGAGCTTCAACCCTTCCCCTAGCGCAGCCCTCTCCCTCCCCAACACCTCCTCCGTAGTAGTAGTGCTTGGCGAAGCTCTGTCGGGGAACTGCAAGCTCCACCACCATGTTGTTGAAGGAAATATGCCCTAGAGGCAATAATAAAGTTATTATTTATTTCCTTATATCATAATAAATGTTTATTATTCATGCTAGAATTGTATTAATCGGAAACATAATACATGTGTGAATACATAGACAAACAGAGTGTCACTAGTATGCCTCTACTTGACTAGCTTGTTAATCAAAGATGGTTATGTTTCCTAACCATGAACAAGGAGTTGTTATTTGATTAACAAGGTCACATCATTAGTTGAATGATCTGATTGACATGACCCATTCCATTAAGCTTAGCACATGATCGTTTAGTATGTTGCTATTGCTTTCTTCATGACTTATACATGTTCCTATGACTATGAGATTATGCAACTCCCGTTTGCCGGAGGAACACTTTGGGTACTACCAAACGTCACAACGAATCGGGTGATTATAAAGGAGTACTACAGGTGTCTCCAAAGGCAAATGTTGGGTTGACGTATTTCGAGATTAGGATTTGTCACTCCGATTGTCGGAGAGGTATCTCTGGGCCCTCTCGGTAATGCACATCACATAAGCCTTGCAAGCATTGCAACTAATGTGTTAGTTGTGAGATGATGTATTACGGAACGAGTAAAGAGACTTGCCGGTAACGAGATTGAACTAGGTATTGGATACCGACGATCGAATCTCGGGCAAGTAACATACCGATGACAAAGGGAACAACGTATGTTGTTATGCGGTCTGACCGATAAAGATCTTCGTAGAATATGTAGGAACCAATATGGGCATCCAGGTCCCGCTATTGGTTATTGACCGAGAATAGTTCTAGGTCATGTCTACATTGTTCTCGAACCGTAGGGTCCGCACGCTTAAGGTTTCGATGGATGTTATTATGAGTTTATGTATTTTGATGTACCGAAGAAGTTCGAGTCCCGGATATGATCACGGACATAACGAGGAGTCTCAAATGGTCGAGACATAAAGATTGATATATTGGAAGCCTATATTTGGAGTTCGGAATGGTTTCGGTGAAAACAGGAATTTATTGAGTACCGGAGGTTACCGAACCCCCGGAAGTAAATGGGCCATAGTGGGCCTTGGTGGAAAGGAGAAAGGGCCAGCCCTAGGTGGTCGCGCCTCCCCCTTCCCTAGTCCTACTAGGACTAGGAAAGGTGGGCCGCCCCCTCTCTCTTTCCCCTCCGATGAATCCTATTCCAACTAGGATTGAGGGGAATCCTACTCCCTGAGGGAGTAGGACTCCTGGCGCGCCTCCCTTGGCCGGCCGGCCCCCTCCCCCTTGCTCCTTTATATACGGGGGCAGGGGGGCACCCTAGAACACACAAGTTTGATCTACGGATCGTTCCTTAGCCGTGTGCGGTGCCCCCCTCCACCATATTCCACCTCGGTCATACCGTCGCGAAGCTTAGGCGAAGCCCTGCGCCGGTGAAACATCAAGATCGCCACCACGCCGTCGTCTCGACGAAACTCTCCTCGACACTCGGCTGGATCGGAGTACGAGGGACGTCATCGAGCTGTACGTGTGTCAAGAACTCGGGGGCGCCGGAGTAACGGCGCCGGGATCGGTCGGATCGCGAGGAGAACGTACGACTACTTCCTCTACGTTGTGATCGCTTCCGCTTCGGGTCTACAAGGGTATGTGGACAACACTCTCCCCTCTCGTTGCTATTCATCACCATGATCTTGTGTGTGCGAGGAAATTTTTGAAATTACTACGTTCCCCAACAAAGGGTATCGAGCCAGGTTTTTATGGTTTGATGTTTTGCACGAGTAGAACACAAGTGAGTTGTGGGCGATACAAGTCATACTACCTACCAAAGATGTCATACTTTGGTTCAGCGGTATTGTGAGATGAAGCGGCCGGACCGACATTACGCAGACGCTTACGCGAGACTGGTTTCACCGCCACGAGCACCCGTGCTTAAAGGTGACTGGCGGGTGTCTGTCTCTCTCACTTTAGTTGAACTGAGTGTGGCTACGCCGGTCCTTGAGAAGGTTAAACGAGTCTATTTGACGAAGTATCGTTGTGGTTTTGATGCGAGGTGAGATTGGTTCTTGCTTAAGCCCGTAGCAGCCACGTAAAATTTGCAACAACAAAGTAGAGGACGCCTAACTTGTTTTTGCAGGCATGTTGTGATGTGATATGGTCAAGACGTGATGCTATATTTTATTGTATGAGATGATCATGTTTTGTAACCGGTTATCGGCAATCGGCAGGAGCCATATGGTTGTCGCTTTATTGTATGAAATGCAATCGCTTCTGTAATGCTTTACTTTATCACTAAGCGGTAGCGATAGTCGTAGAAGCATAAGATTGGCGAGACGACAACGATGCTACGATGGAGATCAAGGTGTCGCGCCGGTGACGATGGTGATCATGATGGTGCGGCGGAGATGGAGATCACGAAGCACAAGACGATGATGACCATATCATATCACTTATATTGATTAGCATGTGATGTTTATCTTTTATGCATCTTATCTTGCTTTGATTGACGGTAGCATTATAAGATGATCTCTCACTAAATTATCAAGAAGTGTTCTCCCTGAGTATGCACCGCTGCCAAAGTTCATCGTGCCCAGACACCACGTGATGATCGGGTGTGATAAGCTCTACGTCCATCTACAACGGGTGCAAGCCAGTTTTGCACACGCAGAATACTCAGGTTATACTTGACGAGCCTAGCATATGCAGATATGGCCTCGGAACACGGAGACCGAAAGGTCGAGCGTGAATCATATAGTAGATATGATCAACATAAGATGTTCACCATTGAAAACTACTCCATTTCACGTGATGATCGGTTATGGTTTAGTTGATTTGGATCACGTGATCACTTAGATGACTAGAGGGATGTCTGTCTAAGTGGGAGTTCTTAAGTAATATGATTAATTGAACTTAAATTTATCATGAACTTAGTCCTGGTAGTATTTTGCAAATTATGTTGTAGACCAATAGCTCGCGTTGTTGCTTTCATATGTTTGTTTTTGATATGTTCCTAGAGAAAATTGTGTTGAAAAATGTTAGTAGCAATGATGCGGATTCGATCCGTGGTCGGAGGTTTATCCTCATTGCTGCACAGAAGAATTATGTCCTTAATGCACCGCTAGGTGACAGACCTATTGCAGGAGCAGATGCAAACGTTATGAACGTTTGGCTGGCTCAATATGATGACTACTTGATAGTTTAAGTGCACCATGCTTAACAGCTTAGAATCGGTACTTCAAAGACATTTTGAACGTCATGGACCATATGGGATGTTCCAGGAGTTGAAGTTAATATTTCAAGCAAATACCCGAGTTGAGAGATATGAAGTCTTCAACAAGTTCTATAGCTAAAAGATGGAGGAGAATCGCTCAACTAGTGAGCATGTGCTCGATTGTCAGGTACTACAATCGCTTGAATCAAGTGGGAGTTAATCTTCCAGATAAGATAGTGATTGATGAATTCTCTAGTCACCATCACCAAGTTAGTAGAACTTCGTGATGAACTATAATATGTAAGGATAACTGAAACGATTCCCAAGCTCTTCGTGATGCTAAAATCGACGAAGGTAGAAATCAAGAAAAACATCAAGTGTTGATGGTTAACAAGACCACTAGTTTCAAGAAAAGGGCAAAGGGATAGAAGGGAACTTCAAGAAGAACGGCAAGCAAGTTGCTGCTCAAGTGAAGAAGCCCAAGTCTGGACCTAAGCTTGAGACTAAGTGCTTCTACTGCAAAGGGACTGGTTACTGGAAGCAGAACTACCCCAAGTATTTGGCGGATAAGAAGGATGGCAAAGTAAACAAAGGTATATTTGATATACATGTGTACTTTACTAGTGTTTATAGCAACCCTCAAGTATTTGGTACTGGTTCGGTTGCTAAGAGTAGTAACTCAAACAGGAGTTGCGTAGAATAAATGTAAACTAGTTAAGGGTGAAGTGACGATGTGTGTTGAAAGTAGTTTCAAGATTGATATGATCATCATCGCACACCCCTATACTTTCGGGATTAGTGTTGAACCTAAATAAATGTTATTTGGTGTTTGCGTTGAGCATGAATATGATTTGATCGTGTTTATTGCAATACGGTTATTCATTAAGTAAGAGAATAAACTGTTATTACATTTACATGAATAAAACCTTATATGGTTTCACACCCAATGAAAATGGTTCATTGGATCTCGATCGTAGTGATACACATATTCATAATATTGAAACTAAAAGATGCAAAGTTAATAATGATAGTGCAACTTATTTGTGGTAATCGCCGTTTAGGTCATATTGGTGTAAAGCGCATGAAGAAACTCCATGCTGATGGGATTTTGGAATCACTTGATTATGAATCACTTGATGCTTGCGAACCGTGCCTTTTGGGCAAGATGACTAAAACTCCGTTCTCCGGAACAATGGAGCGAGCAACATATTTGTTGGATATCATACATACTGATGTATGTAGTCCGATGAATATTAAGGCTCGCGACAAGTATCATTATTTCCTGACCTTCACAGTTGATTTGAAGAAGATATGAGTATATCTACTTAATGAAACATAAGTCTGAAACATTTGAAAAGTTCAAAGAATTTCAGAGTGAAGTGGAAAAATCATCGTAACAAGAAAATATAGTTTCAGTGATTTGATCGCAGATACGAATATTTGAGTTACGAGTTTGGTCTTCAATTTAAACAATGTGGAATAGTTTCACAGCTCACGCCACCTGGAACACCACAACGTTATGGTGTGTCCAAACATCGTAACTGTACTTTATTGGATATAGTACAATCTATGATGTTTCTTACCGATTTACCAATATCGTTTTGGGATCATGCATTAGAGACAGCTGCATTCACATTAAAAGGGCACCATCTAAATCCGTTGAGACGACAACATATGAACTGTGGTTTAGTAAGAAACCCAAGTTGTCGTTTCTTAAAGTTTGGAGTTGCAATGCTTATGTGAAAAAGTTTCATCTGATAAGCTCGAACCCAAATCGGAGAAGTGCGTCTTCATAGAATATCCAAAGGAAATTGTTGGGTACACCTTCTATCACAGATCCGAAGGCAAGATATTCGTTGCTTAAGATGGATCCTTTCTAGAGAAGGAGTTTCTCTCGAAAGAAGTGAGTGGGAGGAAAGTAGAACTTGATGAGGTAATTGTACCTTCTCCCTTATTGGAAAGTAGTTCATCACAGAAATCTGTTCTTGTGACTACTACACCAATTAGTGAGGAAGCTAATGATGATGATCATGTAACTTCAGATCAAGTTACTACAGAACCTCGTAGATCAACCAGAGTAAGATCCGCACCAGAGTGGTACGGTAATCCTATTCTGGAAATCATGCTACTAGATCATGATGAACCTACGAACTATGAAGAAGCGATGGTGAGCCCAGATTCCGCAAAATGGCTTGAGGCCATGAAATCTGAGATGGGATCCATGTATGAAAACAAAGTATGGACTTTGGTTGACTTGCCCGAGGGTAGGCAAGCAATAGAAAACAAGTGGATCTTCAAGAAGAAGACCGACGACGACGGTAATGTTATCGTTTATAAAGCTCGACTTGTCGCAAAAGGTTTTCGACAAGTTCAAGGGATTGACTACGATGAGACCTTCTCACCCGTAGCGATGCTTAAGTCTGTCCGAATCATGTTAGCAATTGCCGCATTTTATGATTATGAAATTTGGCAAATGGATGTAAAGACTGCATTCTGAATGGATTTACGGAAGAAGAGTTGTATATGATGCAACCGAAGGTTTTATCGATCCAAAGGAGCTAACAAAGTATGCAAGCTCCAATGATCCATCTATGGACTGGTGCAAGCATCTCGAGTTGGAATAAACGCTTTGATAGTGTGATCAAAGCATTTGGGTTTTGTACAGACTTTTGGAGAAGCTCTGTATTTACAAGAAAGTGAGTGGGAGCTCTACAAAGATTTCGATAAGTATATGTGAATGACATATTGTAGATCGGAAATAATGTAGAATTATTCTCGCAAAGCATAAAGGAGTGTTTGAAAGGAGTTTTTCAAAGAAAGACCTCGGTGAAGCTGCTTACATATTGAGCATCAAGATCAATAGAGATAGATCAAGACGCTTGATAAGTTTTTTCAATGAGTACATACCTTGACAAGATTTTGAAGTAGTTCAAAATGGAACAGTCAAAGAAAGAGTTCTTGCCTGTGTTACAAAGGTATGAAATTGAGTAAGACTCAAAACCCGACCACGGCAGAAGATAGAAAGAGAATGAAAGTCATTCCCTATGCCTTGACCATAGGTTCTATAAAGTATGCCATGCTGTGTACCAGATCTATTGTATACCCTACAATCGAGTTTGGCAAGGAGTACAATAGTGATCTAGGAGTAGATCACTTGACAAGCGGTCAAAAATTATCCTTAGTGGAATAAGGATATGTTTCTCGATTATGGAAGTGACAAAAGGTTCGTCAGTAAAGGGTTACGCCGATGCAAGTTTTGACACCGATCTGGATGACTCTAAGTCTCGTTCTAGATACATATTGAAAGTGGGAGCAATTAGCTAGAGTAGCTCCGCAAGAGCATTGTAGACATAGAATATTTGCAAAATACATACGGCTCTGAATATGATAGACCCGTTGACTAAGATTCTCTCACAAGCAAAACATGATCACACCTTAGTACTCTTTGGGTGTTAATCACATAGCGATGTGAACTAGATTATTGACTCTAGTAAACCCTTTGTGTGTTGGTCACATGGCGATGTGAACTATAGGTGTTAATCACATGATGATGTGAACTATCAATGTTGATCACATGGTGATGTGATCTAGATTATTGACTCTAGTGCAAGTGGGAGACTGAAGGAAATATGCCCTAGAGGCAATAATAAAGTTATTATTTATTTCCTTATATCATGATAAATGTTTATTATTCATGCTAGAATTGTATTAATCGGAAAGATAATACATGTGTGAATACATAGACAAACAGAGTGTCACTAGTATGCCTCTACTTGACTAGCTTGTTAATCAAAGATGGTTATGTTTCCTAACCATGAACAAGGAGTTGTGATTTGATTAACAAGGTCACATCATTAGTTGAATGATCTGATTGACATGACCCATTCCATTAAGCTTAGCACACGATCGTTTAGTATGTTGCTATTGCTTTCTTCATGACGTATACATGTTCCTATGACTATGAGATTATGCAACTCCCGTTTGCCGGAGGAACACTTTGGGTACTACCAAACGTCACAACGAATCGGGTGATTATAAAGGAGTACTACAGGTGTCTCCAAAGGCAAATGTTGGGTTGACGATTTGAGATTAGGATTTGTCACTCCGATTGTCGGAGAGGTATCTCTGGGCCCTCTTGGTAATGCACATCACATAAGCCTTGCAAGCATTGCAACTAATGTGTTAGTTGTGAGATGATGTATTACGGAACGAGTAAAGAGACTTGCCGTAACGAGATTGAACTAGGTATTGGATACCGACGATCGAATCTCGGCAAGTAACATACCGATGACAAAGGAACAACGTATGTTGTTATGCGGTCCGACCGATAACGATCTTCGTAGATTATGTAGGAACCAATATGGGCATCCAGGTCCGCTATTGGTTATTGACCGAGAATAGTTCTAGGTCATGTCTACATTGTTCTCGAACCGTAGGGTCCGCACGCTTAAGGTTTCGATGGCGGTTATTATGAGTTTATGTATTTTGATGTACCAAGAAGTTCGAGTCCGGATATGATCACGGACATGACGAGGAGTCTCAAATGGTCGAGACATAAAGATTGATATATTGAAGCCTATATTTGGAGTTCGAATGGTTCGGGTGAAAACAGAATTTATTGAGTACCGGAGGTTACCGAAACCCCGGAAGTAAATGGGCCATAGTGGGCCTTGGTGGAAAGGAGAAAGGGCCAGCCCTAGGTGGCGCAAGGCCCCCCCTTCCCTAGTCCTACTAGGACTAGGAAAGGTGGGCCGCCCCTCTCTCTCTTTCCCCTCCGGTGAATCCTATTCCAACTAGGATTGAGGGGAATCCTACTCCCGGAGGGAGTAGGACTCCTCGGCAGCGCCTCCCTTGGCGGCCGCCCCTCCCCCTGCTCCTTTATATACGGGGCAGGGGGCACCCTAGAACACACAAGTTTGATCTACGGATCGTTCCTTAGCCGTGTGCGGTGCCCCCTCCACCATATTCCACCTCGGTCATACTGTCATGAAGCTTAGGCGAAGCCCCGCGCCGGTGAAACATCAAGATCGCCACCACGCCGTCAGGCCGACGAAACTCTCCTCGACACTCGGCTGGATCGGAGTTCGAGGGACCTCATCGAGCTGTACGTGTGTCAAGAACTCGGGGCGCCGGAGTAACGGCGCCGGATCGGTCGGATCGCGAGGAGAACGACGACTACTTCCTCTACGCCAGATCGCTTCGCCGGGTCTACAAGGGTATGTGGACAACACTCTCCCCTCTCGTTGCTATTCATCACCATGATCTTGTGTGTGCGTAGGAAATTTTTTGAAATTACTACGTTCCTCAACAGTTGTCGTGCTGCCGGAGCTCTGCCTCAACTTCTCCTCTCCCCTTGCTGGATCAAGAAGGAGGATATGTCCCCGGGCTGTACGTGTGTTGAACGCGAAGGCACCGTTGTTCGGTGCTTAGATCGGATTCGGCCGCGATCTGAATCGCTTAGTGAACGACTCCACCGACCGCGTTCTTGCAACGCTTCCACATCGTGATCTTCAAGGGTATGAAGATGCACTCCCCTCTCTCTCGTTGCTAGTCTCTCTATAGATTGATCTTGGTGGTGCGTAGAAAATTTTGAATTTCTGCTATGTTCCCCAACAAGACTTTCGCTTGATGTTGATTCTCTTAAACTTAGATCTTCTCCTCCTAAGCATGATATCAATGAGTCTCTCAAAGCCATGAGAATTTCCATTGATGAGTGCAAGGAAAGATCCGCTAGATTGCGTGCTAAGAAAGATTGCTTTGTAAAGGCGTGTTCTTCTGGTTTCCATGAAAATAATGATGAAGATCTTAAAGTTATTGATGCGTCTCCTATTAGATCCATGTTTTGCAATATGAATCTTGATAATTATGGGACTGATGATGAGTCAACTTTACCTAGAAGGCGTCCCAAGAATTCGGAGTTTTTAGGTCTTGATGCTAAATTTGGTAAAAGTGGGATTGGAGAGGTCACAACTTTAAATAGCATTGAACCCACTATCTCGGATTTCAAGGAATTTGATTATGATCATTGTTCTTTAGAAGGTTGTATTTCCTTGTTGCAATCCGTTGTTAATTCTTCTCATGCTTATAGTCAAAATAAAGCTTTTACCAAACATATCATTGATGCCTTGATGCAATCCTATGAAGAAAAACTTAATTTGGAAGTTTCTATACCTAGAGAACTTAATGATGAGTGGGAAACTACTATAAAGATTAGAATTAAAGATCATGTGTGTTTTGCTTTGTGTGATTTGGGTGCTAGTGTTTTCGCGATTCCAAAAACTTTATGTGATATTCTAGGTTTCCATGATCTTGATGATTGCTCTTTAAATTTGCACCTTGCGGATTCCACCATTAAAAAGCCAATGGGAAGGACCAATGATGTTCTCATTGTTGCAAATAAAAATTTGGTGCCCATAGATTTTATCGTTCTTGATATAGATTGCAATCTTTCTTGCCCTATTATTCTTGGTAGACCTTTCCTTAGAACGATTGGCGCGATTATTGATATGAAGGAAGGGAATATTAGATTCCAATTTCCATTAAAGAATGGCATGGAGCACTTTCCAAGAAAGAAAGTCAAATTACCTTATGAATATCATGCGGGCTACTTATGAATTTAGTGCCAAAGATGGCACTCGTTAGATCTATCTTCGCTTTTATGCCTAGCTAGGGGCGTTAAACGATAGCGCTAGTTGGGAGGCAACCCAATTTTCTTTTTTCTTTTTGTTTTTGTTCCTGTTTAGTAATAAATCTTGCATCTAAATTCTGTTTAGATGTGTTTTTATCTTTTAATTAGTTTTTGTGCCAAGTAGAACCTATAGGATAACCTATGATGATAGTAGATTTGATTCTGCTGAAAAACAGAAACTTTGCGCGTACGAGTTTAGTTTTCTTAAATCACAGAAACGTGATTTTGCGTTGATTCTTTTTACTGCTGATCAACAGACAAATTTTCCAGGACTTCCTATTTTGGTAGGAGTTTTAGAGTTCCAGAAGTTTGCGTTAGTTACAGATTGCTACAGACCGTTCTGTTTTTGACAGATTCTGTTTTTCGTGTGTTATTTGCTTATTTCGATGCATCTATGGCTAGTAAATTAGTTTATAAACCATAGATAAGTTGGATTACAGTAGGTTTAACACCAAAATAAATAAAGAATGAGTTCATTACAGTATCTTATGTGGTGGTTTTGTTTTCTTTCATTAACGGAGCTTATAAGATTTCCTGTTGAGTTTTGTGTTGTGAAGTTTTCAAGTTTTGGGTAAAGCTTTTATGGACTATGGAATAAGGAGTGGCAAAAGCCTAAGCTTGGGGATGCCCATGGCACCCCAAGATATTCAAGAATAGCCAAAATCCTAAGCTTGGGGATGCCCCGGGAAGGCATCCCCTCTTTCGTCTTCGTTCATTGGTAACCTTACTTGGAGCTATATTTTTATTCGCCACATGATATGTGTTTTGCTTGGAGCGTCGTGTATTATATTAGTCTTTGATTTTTAGTTTACCACAATCATCCTTGCTGTACACACCTTTTGGGAGAAGCCTATTTGTTTAGAATTTGCTAGAATACTTTATGTGCTTCACTTATATCTTTTGAGCTTGATAGTTTTTGCTCTAGTGCTTCATTTATATCTTTTAGAGCACGGTGGTGGCTTATTTTTGTCGAAATTGCTAGTCTATCATGCTTCACTTATATCTTTTTGAGAGTCTTTTAGAACAGCATGGTATTTGCTATGGTTATAAAATTGGTTCTAGAATGGTAGGCATCCAAGTTGGGTATAATAAAACTATCATAGGAAGTGAATTGGATGCTATGATCAATTTGATACTAGATAATTGTTTTGAGATGTGGAGGTAGTGATATTAAAGTCATGCTAGTTGGGTGATTATTAATTTAATAATGCTTGTGTTGAAGTTAGCAAGTCCCGTAGCATGCACGTAGGGTTAAAGTTGTGTAACAAATTTGAAACATGAAGTGTACTTGGATTGTGCATCCTTATGAGTGGCGGTCGGGGACGAGCGATGGTCTTTTCCTACCAATCTATCCCCCTAGGAGCATGCGCGTAGTGCTTGATTTTTGATGACTTCTAAGTTTTTGCAATAAGTATATGAGTTCTTTTGACTAATGTTGAGTCCATGGATTATACGCACTTTTACCTTTCCACCATTGCTAGCCTCTTCGGTACCGTGCATTGCCCTTTCTCACCTTGAGAGTTGGTGCAAACTTCGCCGGTGCATCCAAACCCTGTGATACAATATGCTCTATCACACATAAACCTCCTTATATCTTCCTCAAAACAGCCACCATACCTACCTATTATGGCATTTCCATAGCCATTCCGAGATATATTGCCATGCAATTTTCCACCGTTCCGTTCATCATCATCATGACATACTTTACTTTTGTCATATTGCCATTGCATGATCATGTAGTTGACATCGTATTTGTGGCAAAGCCACCATGCTTATTTTTCATACATGTCACTCTTGATTCATTGCACCATCCCGATACACCGCCGGAGGCATTCATATAGAGTCATATCTTGTTCTAGTTTCGAGTTGTAATTCATATGTTGTAATCAATGAAAGTGTGATGATCATCATTATTAGAGCATTGCCCAAAAAGAAAAAAAAAGAAGAAAGGCAAAAAAAAGGCCCAAAAAAGAAAAGAAAAAAAGAAAATGAAAAAAAAAGAAAAAAAGAAAATAAAAAGGGCAATGTTACTATCTCTTTTTCCACATTTGTGCTTCAAAGTAGCACCTTGTTCTTCATGTAGTGTGTCTCATATATTGTGCTTCAAAGTAGCACCATGTTTTTCATATAGTGAGTCTCCTAAGTTGTCTTTTCATACTAGTGAGAATTTTTCATTATAGAACTTGGCTTGTATATTCCTACGATGGGCTTCCTCAAATGCCCTAGGTCTTCGTGAGCAAGCAAGTTGGATGCACACCCACTAGTTTTCTTTTGTTGAGTATTCATTTATAGCTCTAGTGCATCCTTTGCATGGCAATCCCTACTCCTCATGTTGACATCAATTGATGGGCATCTCCATAGCCCATTGATTATCCTCGTCAATGTGAGACTTTCTCCTTTTTTGTCTTCTCCACACAATCCCCATCATCATATTCTATTCCACCCGTAGTGCTATATCCATGGCTCACGCTCATGTATTGCGTGAAGGTTGAAAAAGTTTGAGATTATTTAAGTATGAAACAATTGCTTGTCTTGTCATCGGGGGTATAGAAGTTGGGAACATATTTGTTTGACGAAAATGAAGCATAGCCTAACTATATGATTTTGTAGGGATGAACTTTCTTTTGCCATGTTATTTTGAGAAGACATGATTACTTTGATTAGTATGCTCGAAGTGTTACTATTTCTTCTATCAATATGGACTTTTATTTTGAATCATTTGGATCTGAACATTCATGCCACAATAAAGAAAATTACATTGAGAATTATGCTAGGTAGCATTCCACATCAAAAATTTCTTTTTTATCATTTACCTACTCGAGGACGAGCAGGAATTAAGCTTGGGGATGCTTGATATGTCTCCAACGTATCTATAGTTTTTTATTGTTCCATGCTATCATATTACCCCTTTTGGATGTTTATAGGCTTTATTTTACACATTTATATCATTTTTGGGACTAACCTACTAACCGGAGGCCCAGCCCGTATTGCTATTTTTTTTCCTATTTCAGTATTTCAAAGAAAAGGAATATCAAACGGAGTCCAAACGGAATGAAACCTTTGGGAGCGTGATTTTTGGAACGAACGTGATCCAGAGGACTTGGAGTGCAAGTCAAGAAGCAGCCGAGGCCTCCACGAGATAGGAGGGCGCCCCCCCTATAGGGCGCGCCCCTTGTCTCGTGGGCCCCTCGGGCGGCCACCGACGTACTTCTTCCTCCTATATAAGCCTACGTACCCCGTAAACATCCATGGAGCCAACAAAACACAATTTCCACCGCCATAACCTTCTGTATCCGTGAGATCCCACTCTGGAGCCTTCACCGGTGCTCCGCCGGAGGGGGAATCGACCATGGAGGGCTTCTACATCAACACCATAGCCCCTCCAATGAGTTGTGAGTAGTTTACCACAGACCTACGGGTCCATAGTTATTAGCTAGATGACTTCTTCTCTCTTTTTGGATCTCAATACAATGTTCTCCCTCTCTTTTGTGGAGATCTATTCGATGTAAACTCTTTTTGCAGTTTGTTTGTCGAGATCTGATGAATTGTGGGTTTATGATCAAGTTTATCTATGAATAATATTTGAATCTTCTCTGAATTCTTTTATGTATGATTGAGTTATCTTTGTAAGTCTCTTCGCATTATCAGTTTGGTTTGGCCTACTAGATTGATCTTTCTTGCCATGGGATAAGTGCTTAGCTTTGGGTTCAATCTTGCGGTGTCCTTTCACAGTGAAAGCAGGGGCAGCAAGGCACATATTGTATTGTTGCCATCGAGGATAAAACTATGGGGTTTATATCATATTGCTTGAGTTTATGCCTCTACATCATGTCATCCTGCTTAAGGCGTTACTCTGTTCTTATGAACTTAATACTCTAGATGCAGGCAGGAGTCGGTCGATGTGTGGAGTAATAGTAGTAGATGAAGGCAGGAGTCGGTCTACTTGTCACGGACGTGATGCCTATATACATGATCATGCCTAGATAATCTCATAATTATTCGCTTTTCTATCAATTGCTCGACAGTAATTTGTTCACCCACCGTAATACTTATGCTATCTTGAGAGAAGCCACTAGTGAAACCTATGCCCCCCCGGGTCTATCTCTTATCATATTTGCTTCCAATCTACTTTATTTGCATCTATATTATAAAATAACAAAAATATGTTTATCTTATCATACTATCTCTATCAGATCTCACTTTCGCAATTGGTCGTGAAGGGATTGATAACCCCTTTATTGCATTGGTTGCGAGTTCTTTGTTTGTTTATGTAGGTGCGTGGGACTTTTGAGGAGCCTCCTACAGGATCGATATCTTGGTTCTCAAAAACTGAGGGAAATACTTGCGCTACTATTGCTGCATCACCCTTTCCTCTTCAAGGAAAACCAACGCAAGCTCAAGACGTAGCAATAAGCTCAAACCCAAATTGGAGAAATGCGTCTTCATAGGATACCCAAAGAAGATTGTTGGGTACACCTTCTAATCACAGATCCGAAGGCAAAATATTCATTGCTAAGAATGGATCCTTTCTAGAGAAGGAGTTTCTCTCGAAAGAAGTGAGTGGAAGGAAAGTAGAACTTGATGAGGTAATTGTACCTTCTCCCAAATTGGAAAGTACTTCATCGCAGAAATCAGTTCTAGTGATTCCTACAACAATTAGTGAGGAAGTTAATGATGATGATCATGAAACTTCAGATAAAGTTATTACAGAAACTCGTAGGTCTTCCAGAGTATGGCCCGCACCAGAGTGCTATGGTAATCATATTCTAGAAGTCATACTACTAGACCATGATGAACCTATGAACTATGAGGAAGCGATGATGAGCCCAGATTCCGCGAAATGGCTTGAAGGCCATGAAATCTGAGATGAGATCCATGTATGAGAACAATGTATGGACTTTGGTGGACTTGCCCGGTGATTGGCGAGCCATAGAAAATAAATGGATCTTCAAGAGGAAGACAAGCGTTGATAGTAGTGTTACTATCTACAAAGCTCGACTTGTCGCACAAGGTTTTTTGACAAGTTCAAAGTGTTGAATATGATGAGATTTTCTCACTCGTATCGATGCTTAAGTCTGTCCGAATCATGTTAGCAATTGCCACATTTTATGAAATCTGGCAAATGGATGTCACAACTGCATTCCTTAATGGATTTATTAAAGAAGAGTTGTATATGATGCAACCAGAAGGTTTTGTCAATCCTAAAAGTGCTAACAAAGTGTGGAAGCTCCAGTGATCCATCTATGGACTGGTGCAAGCATCTCGGAGTTGGAATATACGCCTTGATGAGTTGATCAAAGAATATAGTTTTATACAGACTTGCGGTGAAGCCTGTATTTACAAGACAGTGAGTGGGAGCACTACACCATTTCTAATAAGTATATGTGAATAACATATTGTTGATCAGAAATAATGTAGAATTTTCTGGAAAACATACAGGAGTATTTGAAAAGAGTTTTTCAATAAAAGACCTCGGTGAAGCTGCTTACAGATTGGGCATCAAGATCTATAAGATAGATCAAGACGCTTGATAAATTTTTTCAATGAGTATATACCTTGGCAAGTTTTTGAAATAGTTCAAAATGGATTAGTCAAAGAAGGAATTCTTGTCTGTATTACAAGGTGTAAAGTTGAGTAAGACTAAAACCCGACCTTGGTAGAAAATAGAAATAGAATGAAAAGTCATTCCCTATGCCTCAGTCATAGGTTCTATAAAGTATGTTATGCTGTGTACTAGACCTATTGTATACCTTGCTCTGAATTTGGCAAGGGAATAAAATTATGATCTAAGAGTAGATCACTGGACAGCAGTCAAGAATATCCTTAGTAAGGACTAAGGAAATGTTTCTCAATTATGGAGGTGATAAAAGAGCTCGTCGTAAAGAGTTACAACGGTGCAAGCTTTTACACTGATCCAGATGACTCTAAGTCTCAATATGGATACATATTGAAACTGGGAACAATTAGCTAGAGTGGCTCCGTACAGGGCATTGTAGACATAAAATATTTTGCAAAATACATACGGCTCTTAATATGACAGACCCGTTGACTAAACTTCTCTCACGAGCAAAACATGATCACACCTTGGTACTCTTTGGGTGTTAATCACATAGCAATGTGAACTAGATTATTGACTCAAGTAAACCCTTTGGGTGTTGGTCACATGACAATGTGAACTATGGGTGTTAATCATATACAGATATGAGTATTGGTGTTAAATCACATGGCGATATGAACTAGATTATTGACTCTAGTGCAAGTGGGGGACTGAAGGAAATATGCCCTAGAGGCAATAATAAAGTTATTATTTATTTCCTTATTTCATGATAAATGTTTATTATTCATGCTAGAATTATATTAACCGGAAACTTAATGCATGTGTGAATAAATAGACAAACATAGTGTCACTAGTATGCCTCTACTTGACTAGCTCGTTAATCAAAGATGGTTAAGTTTCCTAACCATAGACATGAGTTGTCATTTGATAAACGGGATCACATCATTAGGAGAATGATGTGATTGACTTGACCCATTCCATTAACTTAGCACTTAATCGTTTAGTATGTTGCTATTGCTTTCTTCATGACTTATACATGTTCCTATAACTATGAGATTATGCAACTCCCGTTTGCCGGAGGAACACTTTGTGTGCTACCAAACATCACAATGTAACTGGGTGATTATAAAGGTGCTCTACATGTGTCTCCGTAGGTACTTGTTGGGTTGGCGTATTTCAAGATTAGGATTTGTCACTCCGATTGTCGGAGAGGTATCTCTGGGCCCACTCAGTAATGCATATCACTATAAGCCTTGCAAGCATTGTAACTAATGAGTTAGTTGCGGGATGATGCATTACGGAACGAGTAAAGAGACTTGACAGTAACGAGATTGAACTAGGTATTGAGATACCGACGATCGAAGCTCGGGCAAGTAACATACCAATGACAAAGGGAACAACGTATGTTGTTATGCGGTTTAACCGATAAAGATCTTCGTAGAATATGTAGGAGCCAATATAAGCATCCAGGTTCCGCTATTGGTTATTGACCGGAGACGTGTCTCGGTCATGTCTACATAGTTCTCGAACCCGTAGGGTCCGCACGCTTAAAGTTCGATGATGGTTATATTATGAGTTTATGTGTTTTGATGTACCGAAGGTAGGCCGGAGTCCCGGATGTGATCGGGGACATGACGAGGAGTCTCGAAATGGTCGAGACGTAAAGATCGATATATTGGACGACTATATTCGGACATCGGAAATGTTCTAAGTGATTCGGGTATTTTTTGGAGTACCGGATAGTTACGGGAATTCGCCGGGGAGTATATGGGCCTTATTGGTCTTTAGTGGAAAGAGAGAGGAGAGGTTGGGCGCCCCCCCCTCCCAAGGCCTAGTCCGAATTGGACTAGGGGGAGGGACTGCGCCCCCTCCTTCCTTCTCTTCTCTCTCCCCTTTCCTTGAATCCTACTCCTACTACTTGGAAGGGGGGATCCTACTCCCGGTGGGAGTAGGACTCCTCCTAGGGTGCGCCATAGAGAGGGTCGGCCCTCCCCCTCCTTCACTCCTTTATATACGGGGGAGGGGGCACCCCATAGACACAACAATTGATCCCTTGGATCTCTTAGCCATGTGCGGTGCCCCCCTCCACCATAGTCCACCTCGATAATATTGTAGTGGTGCTTAGGCGAAGCCCTGCGTTGATTGAACATCATCACCGTCACCACGCCGTCGTGCTGACGGAACTCTCCCTCAAATCTCGGCTGGATCGGAGTTCGAGGAACGTCATCGAGTTGAACGTGTGTAGAACTCGGAGGTGCCGTGCATTCGGTACTTGATCGGTCGGATCGTGAAGACGTATGACTACATCAACCGCGTTGTGCTAACGCTTCCTCTTTCGGTCTACGAGTGTACGTGGACACACTCTCCCCTCTCGTTGCTATGCATCACCATAATCTTGCATGTGGGTAGGAATTTTTTTGAAATTACTATGTTCCCCAACACACCGTACCTTCCTATATGCGGTATCTACCTGCCGTTCCAAGTAAATTTGTATGTGCCAAACTCCAAACCTTCAAATGAAATTCTGTTTTGTATGCTCGAGCAGATCTTGTATCAACTAGGGTTGTCTGTATCTTCCATGTTAGGCGGGTTATTCTCAAGAGGAGTGGACTCCACTTATCATTCACAAGAAAATGGCTGGTCACCGAGATGCCCAGTCCCATGCTCAAATCAAATCAAAATAATTAAAGAAAACTCCCCCAGGATTGTTGTTAGTTGGAGGCACCCGTTGTTTTGGGCAAGCCATGGATTGATGCTTGTTGGTGGTGGGGGAGTATAAACTTTACCATTCTGTTTAATGTGTGTAGCATGGAAGATATCGAGATCTCTCAAGTGTTATGTTGACATTGAAAGTATACCGATCAAAATGTTATTCATCTCTATTTCAAAATCGAGCTCTGGCACCTCTACAAATCACTGCTTCCCTCTGCGAAGGGCCTATTGAGGGAGTCCTGGATTAGGGGGTATCCGGACAGCCGGACTGTGTAGAACGTCCAGACTATTGAAGCGTGAAGATACAAGACTCAAGACTTCGGCCCGTGTCCGGATGGGACTCTCCTTGGCGTGGAAGGCAAGTTTGGCGATCCAGATATTGTGTTTCCTTCCTTGTAACCGACTCCATGTAAACCCTAGCCCTCTCCGGTGTCTATATAAACCGGAGAGGTTGGTCCTTAGAAGGCCGATCACAAGTACACTCATACCATCATAGGCTAGTTCTTAGGGTTTAGCCTCTACGATCTCGTGGTAGATCTACTCTTGTACTACCCGTATCATCAATATTAATCAAGCAGGAAGTAGGGTTTTACCTCCATCGAGAGGGCCCGAACCTGGGTAAACATATGAGTCCCTTGCTTCCTGTTACCATCAGCCTTGGCCGCAGATCGGGACCCCCTACCGAGATCCGCCGGTTTGACACCGACATTAGTGCTTTCATTGAGAGTTCCTCTCTGTCGTCGCCGCAAGGCTCGATGGCTCGTCTCATCATCAAGGACGACTGTCGGTGTCAAAACCGGCTGATCTCGGGTAGGGGGGTCCCAAACTGTGCGTCTAGGCGGATGGTAACAGGAGACAAGGGACACGATATTTTACCTGTGTTCGCCCTCTCGATGGAGGTAAAACCCTACTCCTGATTGATTGATATTGATGATATGGGTAGTACAAGAGTGGATCTACCACGAGATCAAGGAGGCTAAACCCTAGAAGCTAGCCTATGGTATGATTGTTGTTCATCCTATGGACTAAAACCCTCCGATTTATATAGACACCGGAGAGGGCTAGGGTTACACAGAGTCGGTTACAATGGTAGGAGATTTACATATCTGTATTGCCAAGCTTGCCTTCCACGCCAAGGAAAGTCCCATCCGGACACGGGACGAAGTGTTCAATCTTGTATCTTCATAGTCTTGGAGTCCGGCCAATGATGATAGTTCGGCTATCCGGACACCCCCTAGTCCGGGACTCCCTCAGTAGCCCCTGAACCAGGCTTCAATGACGACGAGTCCGCCGCGCATATTGTCTTCGGCATTGCAAGGTGGGTTCCTCCTTCGAATAATTCATAGAAGATTGTGAACACCAAGATAGTGTCCGGCTCTGTAAAATAAATTCCACATACCACCGTAGAGAGAATAATATTTGCACGACTTAAATCTGCTGACGTATTTCATGGCGTGACGTCACGCCACGGCCAAGCCTTTACATGAATCATTTTTGTCATACCACCTCGGCGCGTTTAGCGAAGCGGTTTCCTTGGCACGTCTTGTCGAAGTAGAGATCATGTTCCCCTTATTCCGGGATTCCCATCAATACGGACGTGGGTAACCCAACCGCGCCATTGATTGCGGCACTTGGGAGATAAGCGAGTTTTACTAGGCTGGTGGGGACACATAGTTTCATCCGCCCATATATAAGTGGATAAGGATCCACCTTTTTACCTATGCCTTCTTCCTCCTTTGCTTATCCATCTCCGCGCACTCGAGCTCCAGCGCCCAAGTCCGCACATCTCACCTCAACCTTCTCCAACCATGTCCGGAGCGGGAGGCAAGTGGATGGCCTCCTCTATTACGGAGGGGCACATCAAGAAGCTGCGTAGCGCCAGATATTTGTCCAGTGATATCGCGCACCGGCTCCCCGACGAGGGGCAGCTCATCCCCACCCCCGGGCCCCATGAGAGGGTGGTATTCCTTCCCCATTTCCTCCGTGGACTAGGCTTCCCACTCCACCCCTTTGTCCAGGGGCTCATGTTCTACTATGGCCTGGATTTCCATGATCTAGCCCCGAATTTCATCATCAACATCTCGGTGTTTATCGTCGTGTGCGAGGCCTTCCTCTGCATCCAGCCCCACTTCGGCTTGTGGCTCAAGACCTTTAATGTCAAGCCGAAGGTTGTGAAGGGCAGCCAAGCGGAGTGCGGAGGCGGCATGGTGGGCAAGATGCCCAACGTTACTTGGCTCGAGGGCGCCTTCGTGGAAACCATCAAAGGGTGGCAATCGGGGTGGTTCTACATCACCGAGCCGCGCGACCCTGAATGGGCAGCGGTCCAGAATTCAGATCTGGCATCCCCATGCGGCTCACTTCCTTGAAAGAGAAGGGCTTGCTGTGGGGTAGTTCGAAAGAGCTGACCGGACTCCAATCCTGTCTCCAAACCCTGGTGAACAAGAAGCTCAAGCTTGTCAACATAATCCAGGTCATGCTCATCCACCGGATTCTCCCCTGCCAACAGCGGGACTTCAACTTGTGGGAGTTTGATCCGGCACAGCACCGGACCTTGAGCAGGCTCTTCGACACTACATACGAAGAGGCCTAGAAGGTGCTGTTCAAGGGCGCCGAGGCTCCCGCATCCGCTACCGAAGATCGCGGATTCAGCTTGCAACGTCCGGCTGGCGAGGTAAGCCATGTTATCCTTTATGGGACACTTGCTTTTCATAGTTTGACTATATGTGGGATCTAAACTCCCAACACCTTTAACAGGCCTGGCAGGAGACGTCCGGACAGGTTAACTGTCCGGCTCCCCTTCCAGAAGACCCAGCGGACGCCCGTCTGACAGGGCTGCTAGTCCCGACACCTTACGTAGTGCCGGAGAAGAAGGCCAAGAAGAAGGCCACGGGAACCCGGAGGAGTTCCCGGCGTCAGGTGTTACCGGATTCATCGTCCGATGACTCCGAGGTGGAATCCTCCCACGAGGACGAGGAGGAGAAGAAAGAGGCCTCTCCCCCAACAGGGGAAGAGAAGAAAAGGAAGGCCTCCCCAACGATGGAGGCCGAAGGGTCCAAGAAGGGAAGGACCCTTCCCCCGGACTATTCCGCCAATGCCGGCGACGGCAACGAGGATTGGCCCTCAAGGGCCAAGCCCCTGGCGAGATCGTAAGTATCCAGACTCCCGAATAACTGATGACTTTTCTTTTTGTCGCATGGTGTCTTTCTAACGCCGCATACAACCCTATTGTCCGCCCAAGGACGATCTTCCGGCTTCGTCGAGCGGGTCCTTGGGTACGTCGGATGGATAGCACTTCACTTCCGACCGCCTCCTCCCCCCGTGACGCCGACGATGCCGAGGTGGGATCCCGGAAAGGGACCCACCAGGAGGAGGAGGCTCCGGAGGTGCCGCAAGGCAACCTCCCGGACTTTGGACCGGACTCCGCACCGGAACCTGCAGTGGTTCCGGAGTCTGGCGGGCGGCCCCTTTGTAAGAAGGGCAAGACTGTGACGCCGGTGGCCTCTGTCCAACCGGAGGCGCTGGATAACTTGTTGGAGGCACTCAACGGTGCTTCCATCAAAGAGGAACACCGCACTGTCATGAGTGCAGTGATTCAGAAGGTTCAGCTCGCCAAAAACAGGCTGACCGAAGCCTGTAGCAGCCTTCTAACAGGCTTTGAGGTAAGAATTTTAAGATATGTAAAATAGTACTGCATAGATAGTAGCCCCTGATGCTCGGTTCGGTGTTTGGAGAGAAAAGCCGGACTGAGGATCTAAAAAGATATATGCAGGAGTCTTAACAAAAATATGTCAATATGGGAATGCAGGCTGCGCTGCTGACCTCTGCGGCACTGACTGCGGAGGTCAATGCCTTGAAGCAGAACCTCGAGCGGTCCGAGAGCGAGCTCGGCCATGCCAAGAAGCAGCTCGAGGACAACGAAGGTGAGTAACACCTTATTAAAGTTGTACCTTACAGAAAAGGATTTGGTTGCAAGAGGGATGAGAAGGATAACGTGGGTACTCCAGGGGCTACGAACGAGGTGGCAACCCTGAAGGAGGCGGTGTCCGCGGCCGAATGCAATGCGGCCGCGAAACGCGCAGAGCGAGAGAAGCAGGAAGCACGGGTGGCGGAAGTACGGCAAAAGCTCCAGGCTCTCGTGGGAAAACACGAGAGTTTGGAGCATGACTCGAAGACTCGAGAGTCCGAGCTTGCGTCGGCTCTTGAGAGTGCCAAAGCCGCTAAGGCCGAATCCCACAAGGCCCTCCAGGAAATCGAGGCATTGAAGAAAATAGCGGCAGGTAAGGCATTCTTCATGCAAAGCAAGCATGTAAAAGTGAATTACCTGTTACTTACCCGAATTCGGAGCTCTCTAGGAGCGTTCGCAGATCTGCCCCGTAGCATGTCCGATGCTGTCGCTTTCTACAGAGCCGAGGAGGGGAGCTCGGCGGAGAAGGTGTTCGGTCTCAGTATCTTTGAGGCGGACATCAGTGCTTTTAGTGACCAGTGAAGCAGCTGGTCGAGCTCCTAAGGTGGCGAACAGGCCATGAAGGGCATCATAGTTCGGTTTGTGGCCCAAAGAGGCCATGCCTAGGAGCTACTTCGGCCTGGTGCGGCGGCTGGTGGATGCTTGTCCATGGGTTGAAGTCATCAAGCACTCCGCCTGCATTGAAGGTGCCCGTCGGGCCCTTGCCCGTGCTAAGGTGCACTGGGGCAGGATGGACGCTGAGAAGCTTGTGACGGACGCGCCACCACCGGGCAAGGAGTATCGCACGCCCGAAATGTATTATAAGGGTGTCCTGAAGGGTGCTCGCATTATTGCGGGTGAGTGCTCCAAAGATGTAATATTTGAGTAGACTCGCATTTTGTTATCCTGTGCGCTGAAAACTTTGTTCATATGCGCTAAGTAACACTTGTTAATTTAAAATATTACCTTCTGTGCGGCCATTTTTCAAATCTGAGAGATGGCAAGTCGTCGGCTGCAGCCCCCATGCCACGAGTGCTGGGGTGTTCGGGATAAACTTGAGCGCTCTTGTTCCCATTTTTGGGTCCATCTAGGGAGGTGCTCAACACAACGAACAAGGCAACCGGACTTATAATGCTTGAACACTCTCACTTAGCCATAAAATTCTATAATTTTAAATTTCGGCGAACCCCTAGTGTTCGGAAGCCGAATTCAGGGCGCTATCCACGCCTGGGCCGGACAAAGCTAGTTCCTCGCTCGAAGCGGCATAAGTCTTTAGGGACTCGAAAAAACCTCTCAAACAGCGACCGGCTCTCGCCCCATCATGACGGTCAGTTTTAGATTTCTCCACTGAGGTGCTCGCCCAGCTCAACTGGGGCACAATCGCAGTGGTTCTCCCAGCGCTACCTTAGCCGATATAACGGAACGTAAGGTACCAAAACATGGGAGCCGGGCAAACCCAACTATTGACCCAAGACATGATTCGGAGCCGATGCATATAATGCTATAAGTTCGGGGTGCCGCACTTGTGAAAGTGTTCGGACTTATCACACCATAATGTGGGGAACTTAAGCCCCTGGTGTATTTAGCCGTACCAAAGTGTACGGATGCAACATGTCATAGATGAACATATGTATAAGAAAGGAATGCAGTGGTAGGCAAAAAGTGATGCATTGTTTATTCAAAAAGTACTGCCATGAATGCAGAATGATACAAATAGTGCGATAAGCAAGGGATGGAACTATTTAGCATGTCCCCCTCCAGGGGTAGGCTGCGGAATGGTGTATAAAACAGGTATAATGCTCGTAATGGAGACCACCTGGATACTCGACGTGGCCTTTCTTCCTCCATGGCAGTTGTATCGTGGGTTCGGCGGGTCTACTGCCAGACAAGGCCTCTAGTAAACGGAGTCCTGAGGAGAAAAAAAGAAAAAAAGATGATGACCTATTTGGGAGCCCCTGGTGTGGTTGAGCCGCACTCTGGGCCTGTCTTGGTCGTGCCCCTCTCCCTATGCCCATGGTATCTCCAGAGCGTAGTGATGTACGCGGAGTACTGGTTTTGCAATTTTGCAAGGGCTGGGGTTCGGGCCGCATTGCTACGCATGCTCGGAACATGCCAGATGGTCTTGCTGTAGGTTACTCCGGGCGCGCTTGGCGGTGCCCGATCTCTTAACGGCCGGACTCGAGAATTGCCTTAAGAGGCTGCTCTGCACTTTTGCCGTGAGAGCCGCTGTATGCTCCTCCGTTCGGAGAGAGCGTTCAGTGTTTCCGTTGACCGTGATGACTCCTCGAGGGCCTGGCATCTTGAGCTTGAGGTATGCGTAGTGCGGCACCGCGTTGAATTTTGCAAACGCGGTTCGTCCGAAAGCGATGCATGATAGCCGCCTTGAGCGGAACTATGTCGAAGATTAACTCCTCGCTTGAAGTTATCCGGGATCCAAGACCACTTCGGTGTCACCGAGCCTGTACAATTGGCCTCTACACCTGGTATGACGCCTTTGAAGGTCGTCTTTGTGGGTTTAATCCTTGAGGGGTCTATGCCCATCTTGCGCACTGTATCCTGGTAAAGCAGGTTCAGGCTGCTGCCGCCATCCATCAGGACTCTAGTGAGGTGAAACCCGTCGACGATTGGGTCTAGAACCAATGCGGCGAACCCGCCATGGCGGATGCTGGTGGGGTGGTCCCTTCGATCAAAAGTGATCAGGCAGGAGGACCATGGATTGAACTTTGGGGCGATTGGCTCCATCGCATATACGTCCCTGAGTGCACGCTTCCGCTCCCTTTTGGGTATGTGGGTTGCGTATATCATGTTCACCGTCCGCACTTGTGGGGGGAAACCCTTCTGTCCTCTATTGTTCGGCGGTCGGGTCTCTTCCTTGTCATCACTATGCAGCCCCTTGTCATTGTTTTCGGCAATTAACTTGCATGCCTGCTTGAATACCCAACAATCCTTGTTGGTGTGATTAGTTGGCTTTTCGGGGGTGCCATGTATCTGGCACGAGCGGTCGAGTATTTGGTCCAAATTGGACGGACCCGGAGTAGTTCTTTTGAATGGCTTTTTCCGTTGACCGGGTTTGGAGCCTCTGAATCCGGCGTTGACTGCCGTATCCTCAGTATTATCGCTGTTAATGCGGCGTTTGTGCTTGTTGTGATGTGACCTGCCATTGCGGTCCTTGGTATCCGGACTGCCAGAATTTTTGTTGAGGTTGTTACTGCGGGCTAGCCAGCTGTCCTCTCCCGCGCATAAGCGGGTCATGAGTGATGTGAGGGCTGCCATGGATTTCAGCTTTTCCTGTCCTAGGTGCCGGGCAATCCACTCGTCGCGGATGTTATGCTTGAAGGCTGCGAGGGCCTCTGCATCCGGACATTCGACGATTTGATTTTTCTTGGTTAAGAACCGTGTCCAGAATTGTCTGGCCGATTCGTCTAGCTGCTGAATTATGTGTCTTAGGTCATCAGCGCCTGGTGGTTGCATGTATGTGCCCTGGAAGTTATCAAGGAATGCGGCTTCCAGGTCTTCCCAACACCCAATTGATTCTGCTGGCAAGCTGTTAAGCCAATGCCGAGCTGCTCCTTTAAGCTTGAGTGGGAGATATTTGATGGCGTGGAGAACATCACCGCGGGCCATGTGGATATGAAGGAGATAGTCTTCGATCCAAACCGCGGGGTCTGTTGTGCCATCGTAGGATTCAATGTTCACGGGTTTGAACCCTTCGGGGATTTAATGATCCATTACTTCATCTGTGAAGCATAGTGGGTGTGCGGCGCCTCTATATTGGGCTATATCACGACGTAGCTCAAGCGAGCTTTGTCTACTGTGTTTCCGGCCCGGCCGGAGTTGCTGTATCTGAAGGAAATATGCCCTAGAGGCAATAATATAGTTATTATTTATTTCCTCGTATCATGATAAATGTTTATTATTCATGCTAGAATTGTATTAACCGGAAACATGATACATGTGTGAATACATAGACAAAACTATAGTCACTAGTATGCCTCTACTTGACTAGCTCATTAATCAAAGATGGTTATGTTTCCTAACCATAGACATGTATTGTCATTTGATTAGTGGGATCACATCATTATGAGAATGATGTGATTGACATGACCCATTCCGTTAGCCTTGCACTTGATCGTTTTGTATACTGCTATTGCTTTCTTCATGACTTATACAAAGTTCCTGCAACTATGAGATTGTGCAACTCCCGTTTACCGGAAGAACACTTTGTGTGCTACCAAACATCACAACGTAACTGGGTGATTATAAAGGTGCTCTACAGGTGTTTCCGAAGGTACATGTTGGGTTGGCAAAGTTCAAGATTAGGTTTTGTCACTCCGATTGTCGAAGAGGTATCTCTGGGCCATCTCGGTAATACTCATCACCTAATCCTTGCAAGCATTATAACTAATGAGTTAGTTATGAGATGATGTATTACAGAACGAGTAAAGAGACTTGCCGGTAACGAGATTGAACTAGGTATTGGATACCGACGATCAAATCTCGGGCAAGTAACATACCGATGACAAAGGGAACAACGTATGTTGTTATGCGGTTTGACCGATAAAGATCTTCGTAGAATATGTAGGAACCAATATGGGCATCCAGGTCCCGCTATTGGTTATTGACCGAGAATGGTTCTAGGTCATGTCTACATAGTTCTCGAACCCGTAGGGTCCGCACGCTTAACGTTACGATGACAGTTTTATTATGAGTTTATAAGTTTTGATGTACCGAAGTTTGTTCGGAGTCCCGGATGTGATCTCGGACATGACGAGGAGTCTCAAAATGGTTGAGACATATATTGGAAGCCTATATTTGGACATCGGAATCGTTCCGGGTGAAATCGGCATTTTACCAGAGTACCTGGAGGTTACCGGAACCCCCCAGGGGGTTAATGGGCCTACATGGGCCACGAGGGAGAAGAGGGAAGGAGCCAGGAGGGGCGCGCCTCCCCTCTTAGTCCGAATAGGACAAGGGAAGAGGCGGCACCCCTTTCCTTCCCTCTTCCTCCTCTTTCCCCTTCTCCTACTCCTACTTGGAAAGAAGGAGTCCTACTCCGGTGGGAGTAGGACTCCCCCTGCGCGCCCTCCTTGGCGGCCGCCTCCTCCCCTGGCTCTTTTATATCTGAGGCGGGGGCACCCCATAGACACACAAGTTGATCTACGGATCGTTCCTTAGTTGTGTGCGGTGCCCCCTCCACCATATTCCACCTCGATCATATCATCGCGGAGTTTAGGCGAAGCCTGCGCGATAGAACATCATCATTGTCACCACTCCGTCGTCTTGTGGAACTCATCTCGGAGCTCGGCTGGATCGAGGCGGAGATCGTCATCGAGCTGAACGTGCGCTGAACTCGGAGGCCCCGTACGTTCGGTGCTTGGATCAATCGGATCGTGAAGACGTACGACTACATCAACCGCGTTGTGCTAACGCTTCCGCTTAACGGTCTACGAGGGTACGTAGACAACACTCTCCCCTCTCGTTGCTATGCCATCACCATGATCTTGCGTGTGCGTAGATTTTTTTTGGAAATTACTATGTTTCCCAACAGTGGCATACGAGCCTAGGTTTTATGCGTTGATGTTATATGCACGAGTAGAACACAAGTGAGTTGTGGGCGATACAAGTCATACTGCTTACCAGCATGTCATACTTTGGTTCAGCGGTATTGTTGGATGAAGCGGCCCGGACCGACATTACGCGTACGCTTATGCGAGACTGGTTTTACCGCCGTGCTTTGCACACAGGTGACTAGCGGGTGTCAGTTTCTCCAACTTTAGTTGAACCGAGTGTGGCTACGCCCGGTCCTTGCGAAGGTTAAAACAGCACTAACTTGACGAACTTTCGTTGTGGTTTTGATGCGTAGGTAAGAATGGTTCTTGCTCAGCCCGTAGCAGCCACGTAAAATTTGCAACAACAAAGTAGAGGGCGTCTAACTTGTTTTTGCAGGGCATGTTGTGATGTGATATGGTCAAGACATGATGATATATAAGTTGTTGTATGAGATGATCATGTTTTGTTGAAGTATTCGGCAACTGGCAGAAACCCTATGGTTGTCTCTTTGTTGCATAAAGATGCAAGTGCCAAATAATTGCTTTACTTTATCGCTATGCGATAGCAATAGTTGCAAGAGCAATAGTTGGCAAGACGACCATGTGATGACACATTGATATAGATCAAGATGATGAAGATCATGGTGTCGTGCCGGTGACGATAGAGATCATGACAGTACTTTGGAGATGGAGATCAAAGGCGCAAGATGATCATGGCCATATCATGTCACATATTTTGATTGCATATGATGTTTATCTATTATACATCTTATTCTTGCTTTGATTGACGGTAGCATTTTAAGATGATCTCTCACTAATTATCAAGAAGTGTTCTCCTGACTATGCACCATTGCCAAAGTTCGTCGTGCCTGGACACCACGTGATGATCGGGTGTGATAAGCTCTCGTCCATCTACAGCGGGTGCAAGCCAGTTTTGCACACGCGAATACTCGAGTTAAACTTGACGAGCCTAGCATATGCAGATATGGCCTCGGAGCACGGAGACCGAAAGGTTGAGCGTGAATCATATAGTAGATATGATCAACATAGTGATGTTCAAAATTGAAAACTACTCCATCTCACGTGATGATCGGTTATGGTTTAGTTGATTTGGATCACGTGATCACTTAGATGACTAGAGAGATGTCTGTCTAAATGGGAGTTCTTAAGTAATATGATTAATTGAACTTAAATTTATCATGAACTTAGTCCTGGTAGTATTTTGCGAATTATGTTGTAAGATCAATAGCTTGCGTTGTTGCTTTCATATGTTTATTTTGATATGTTCCTAGAAAATTGTGTTGAAAAATGTTAGTAGCAATGATCTGATTTGATCCGCGATCCGAGGTTTATCCTCATTACTGCATAGAAGAATTATGTCCTTAATGCACCGCTAGGTAGCGGACCTATTGCAGGGAGCGGATGCGAGGCGTTATGAGCGTTTGGCTAGCTCAATATGATGACTACTTGATAGTTTAGTGCACCATGCTTAACGGCTTAGAATTGGGACTTCAAAGACGTTTTGAACGTCATGGACCATATGAGATGTTCCAGGAATTGAGTTTACAAGAAAGTGAGTGGGAGCTCTGTAGCATTTCTCTCTTGATGGGAAATGATACAAAACTTCTGGACAGCATTAAGGCCTACTTGAATAAGTGTTTTTCAATGAAGGACCTTGGAGAAGCTGCTTATATATTAGGCATCAAAATCTATAGAGATAGATCGAGATGCCTCATAGGTCTTTCACAAAGCACATACCTTGATAAGATTTTGAAGAGGTTCAAAATGGATCAGTCCAAGAAGGGGTTCTTGCCTATGTTACAAGGTGTGAGATTGAGCTCGGCTCAGTCCCCGACCACGGCAAAAGATAAAGAAGAGATGAGTGTTGTAACGCCCCAAGACCGGAGCTTCAGATGCCTTCCAGCTATTCCGAGTTTTGTCGTGTGATTTGTTTTATTTTTGCATTGCATCATGTCATCATGCCATCTTGTGTTGCATCTGGGTCATATCAAGTATAGCTTCGTGCTTGCCATGTGGCATTTTGTCATTCATGTTGTTTCCATGAGCATCTTGTGCGTACCCTTGTCACCTCTTCAAACCATTGCACCTTCACTTCTCCTTTCTTCCCTTTTCTTACGTTCTTGCAAGTGCCACTTTGCCTCCACCAAAAAATGCTCATCTTTTCCCCAAAATTCTAACACCGTGTACCTAGCCTCTCTGCCAAATTTCATCCATTTTGGAGTTGTTTTGGTTGGGTTCAAAAATGGCTCAAGTTTGAATTTAATTCAAACTTGAATTATTTCTTCCTCTAAAAATTGCCAAACCAATTTATTCAAATTGGGCATATTCCATGGACCCCAGCCATATTTTTATCTCTCCCTAACTCCTTCCCCAGCTCTCTGTGCTTTTCTTGTTTTATTTTACTGTTTGAAGAAATGAAAAGAAAAGCAGCGATGCAGCCTAATGTAGCCCAGCCGGCCCACTAAACCCCTAAAGCCCACCTAACCTCTTAACCCTAGCCCATCCCCACGCTCTGCCCGATCCCTCAAGATCGCCTCGTTTCCCTCACAGCCCGAGCGCTCGATCCCTTCTCCCTCGCTCGACGCATCTCTCTCCCGATCCCACCGCCCCTCGCCGTCGCTCAGGTCCGCCGCGGTGCCCTGCGTCGCCGGAGCCCATGCCAGGACCTCCTCGCCTCGTACCCCGCCACCGCCGGGCTGCGTAGCCGCCCGCGGATCCGGCCGGCTCCCTCCGCGACCCTCCGCCACCGCCGCCCGTCGGCCCGGCCGCGCCGCCCGGCGCCTCGCCTCTGCCAGCCCGCCCGCGTCGCCGAAACCTCCGCCGCCGGCCGCTGCTAGTCCCCGGCGTCCGACGCCGCCGCGCCCGACCTAACAGCCGCCGCCGCTGCCTTCTTCCAGCGCCGCCGCGCCATCTTCTTCAGGAGCTCGAGCACGAGCTCGTCCCCGCCGCGCCAAGCTCCTCTCCATCGACCACCGTGCCGGCACCCAAGCGCGTCGCCCGTGCTCCTTCCCCGCTTCAGACGCCTCGCCGTTCGTCTTTTCGCTGGAATGCATGCCCGAGTCCGTTCGACTCTGCCGGCCACCGTGACCGCCTTCCCCGCCTTCGCTCGCCATCTCCGACAAGTGCAGGCGCCGTGCTAGGCCACCACCTTCGCCTCACTGCTGCTGCTGCCTTTTGCTGCTCTCCCTTGAGCGTGCCCGCTTCCTGCCGCTGCTCACGCACCGCCTGTCTTGCTGCTGCCCACTCGAGGCCCTCGTGTTGCCGTTTGGTGACCATATGGACCGCCAAGTTCGACTACGATCCTCGAGACCATCGTGTTGCGCCAACATGAGTACGACCACGGACGGCTACTGCGGATGGATTTCGTCAAGTTCGTCTACGACCGTGTACAACTACTAGCACCAAGTACCACGACGGCCGTTGTCGGCAAGTACCCTCTCCGGATGGCCAAGTTCAACTACCGTCGACCTGAACATCTCTGGCGTGTACCACTACCGCCGCCGCGTACCACTACTTCCCACTACGGCACGAGTACAACTCCTTCCACTCGACCCGGCGTGAGCGTCTACTTCCACGACGACCCGTGAACGTCTACTTCCATCGACGAACTCGAACCGCCCCGAATGCATGCTTCGAAGGTATAACCCCGAGTCGATCAACCGTGGACCGAATGCATGTTGTATGAGATGCCCGTGTTTTCACCATGTCTGAATTGTCATTGCAAGTTCCTCCTTGTTTGCCATGCCGTCGACCCGTGGGAACCCGGTATCTGGGAGCACCCCCACCTTCTTGCACGACTCGCTCGTCACACTTCCTTTTGCACCGGTATCTCCGTGAGCTACCGGAACCGATATGTTGCCGTGGCACCATTTCCTTTTCGCCGCCGTGGCACCCTTTTCGTTTCGCCGCCGTGGCACCCTTTTTGTTCCGCCATGGCGATAATGCTTCATAACATGCTCATGTTAACGTTTTCATAATATTTCATAAAACTTGTGCATGTCATCCGCATCATGATAACAACATTTAAATGTTTAAAACTTGTTGTTGCTTTAATTGCTAAATGCATATGGGGATTTACGGTTGTTGCTTTTATATCGGCCCCATTTAAATTGTTTAGATGGTATAGTTTTCATATGCTTCACCCCTTGCCATGTTTAATAACATTTAATATGGTTGGTTAGCTTTACGAGAGAGAACTAAATAATTGATGTGGTGTTTTCGTCAATATGCAACTCGTTGCATATTGAGCTCCATAATTTGTAGTATTGTTCGTTGCACTTTGCCATGCCATGCCTCTTTAAACCGGACATGCATCATACTTGTTTGCGCATCATGCCATGTTTATGTGATGGTTGTTTACTATGTTGTTTGTTTCTTTTCGGGTTGCTTCTCTCGTTAGCTTCGGTTTCGTTCCGGAGTTGTGAGGATTCGTTCGACTACGTTCGTTTGTCTTCTTCATGGAATCGTTCTTCTTCCTTGCGGGATTTCAGGCAAGATGACCATACCCTCGAAATCACTACTATCTTTGCTACGCTAGTTTGCTCGCTCTTTTGCTATGCCAATGCTACGATGCCTACCGTTTGCTTGTCAGCCTCCCAAATTGCCATGACAAACCTCTAACCTTTGACACCATTCCTAGCAAACCATTGATTGGCTATGTTACCGCTTTGCTCAGCCCCTCTTATAGCATTGTTAGTTGCAGGTGAAGATGAAGTTTGTTCCTTGTTGGAACATGGAGATGTTGTTCTTTGTTGGAACATGTTTACTTGTTGGGATATCACAATATCTCTTATATTATTAATGCATCTATATATTTGGTAAAGGGTGGAAGGCTCGGCCTTATGCCTGGTGTTTTGTTCCACTCTTGCCGCCCTAGTTTCCGTCATACTGGTGTTATGTTCCCGGATTTTGCGTTCCTTACGCGGTCGGGTGATTTATGGGACCCCCCTGACAGTTCGCTTTGAATAAAACTTGTCCAGCAAGGCCCAACCTTGTTTTTACCATTTGCCTCACCTAGCCCTTTTTTTTCCCTTGGGTTTCCGGAGCCCGAGGGTCATCTTTATTTTACCCCGGGCGGTGCTCTCTCGAGTGTTGGTCCAAACTAGAGCACCGTCTTGGGACCATTCCTTGGCAACTCGGATTACGTCGGTACCTGTACGCTTAGCTCATCCGGTGTGCCCTGAGAACGAGATATGTGCAGCTCCTATCGGGATTTGTCGGCACATCCGGGCGGCTTTGCTGGTCTTGTTTTACCATTGTCAAAATGTCTTGATGTACCGGGATATCGAGTCTGATCGGAGTGTCTTGGGTGAAGGTCTATTCCTTCGATGATCGCGAGAGCTTGTCATGGGCTAAGTTGGGACACCCCTGCAGGGTTTAAACTTTCGAGAGCCGTGCCCGCGGTTATGTGGCAGATGGGAATTTGTTAATGTCCGGCTGTAGAAAACCTGAAGTCGACCTTAATTAAAATACATCAACCGTGTATGTTACCGTGATGGTCTCTTTCCGGCGGAGTCCGGGAAGTGAACACTGATGTTGGAGTTATGCTTGACGCAGGTTGCTATAGGATCACTTCTTGATCATACTTTTATCGACCGTGCTTTGCCTTCTCTTCTCGCTCTCATTTGCGTATGTTAGCCGCCATATATGCTAGTCGCTTGCTGCAACTCCACCTCATGCCTTTACCTTACCCATAAGCTTAAATAGTCTTGATCTCGCGGGTGCGAGATTGCTGAGTCCCGTGGCTCACGGATACTTCAAAACCAGTTTGCGGTGCCTATGTTACGAAAGCGGTGGCGCAACAAAGCTCAAGGAGGAGCTCGATGAAGATCTTGCCCTTTGTGTTGTTTCGTTCTAGTTGATCAGTAGTGGAGCCCAGTTGGGGTCGATCAGGGTCCTTTGTCGCATTTGGGGTTTTTCTTTTATTTTGGTTCCGTAGTCGGACCTTGATTGTATCTGGATGATGTAATGCTTTATTCATGTAATTGTGTGAAGTGGCGATTGTAAGCCAACTATGTATCTCTTTCCCTTATGTATTACATGGGATGTGTGAAGATTACCTCACTTGCGACATTGCTTTCAATGCGGTTATGCCTCTAAGTCGTGCTTCGACACGTGGGAGATATAGCCGCATCGAGGGCGTTACAAGTTGGTAATCAGAGCCATCCCCGACCTTAGGAGCCCCCACTGCTTGATCGTTTTTAGCGGCCGAGTTGTGTCTAGAAAAATGTTTTGAGTCATTTAGGAATTATATATCGGAGAGTTTAGGAATTCTTTTTACTCCCGGTCCTTCGACCTTACGGTGAGGTATCTGGCGTAGAGTTTTGACTCTTCTCTTCTCAAATTTCACTAAAAAAAATTTTAGGATCACGCGGGTATCTTAGAATCGTTTCGATGGTTTTATGATGACAACATTGTCTTGGTTGCCTCCTGACATTTAGGGGTTGTGGCAGTGTCCCGGGGAGTTGAGCTTCGAGGTGTTGTCGTCATAATTTTATCGTTGCAGATTCTGGAATACGAGTTTAATCGCCGACATCGAAAATCTCTTTTATGCAGTTGTTGGTGAGATAACCTCGCTAACTTGATCTTGAGGTGAGTACGGGAGTATTGCCATGACTCGTATAACGGATGCTTTTGAAGGTTGAGGTACACGATTTCGAAGGTTTCTTGGTTATGTGTTGAAGGATGGATACTGTTTGGATGTAGGGAATGTTAGCTTGGGTGAGATATATATTGCTACCTGTATCCCCAACACCAGATTGCATAACCGAGAAAGTTTGGGAGTTTCATAGGTGGGAATTCAAGTAGCTCTTAGGATATCTTTCCGACGGATGTATGATATGAAATTGGGGTTCGGCGTCTAGTGGTCCGCCTATTCACGGTTGGTTTCTGATGGTCTCGTTGTGTCTTAAAGAGTCCTTGGCTATGCCGACTCGGGGGCGCTTTGTATGTCATGTGCACTACCTTGTACATGATGGTGCTGTCTGATTGAGCCGTGTAGGCCCCACCACGAAAACTTGGACGAAATCTCTATCATATGTTTGTTCCGCTTATTCTGCAAGCCAATCCTTTGTTTTGTTTTGAGTTGTGGTATTGAGTTGCTTCAATGCCAAGTGTTGATTCCATACCTTTCCTAAGCGGTGTTCTCATATTGCTATGTGAATACTAATCCTTTTGATCACTGAGGTTGTCATGTCAATCCTTTTCAACCGGCGTGTTTCTCTTCAAGTGGATCCGATCACTTCAACATCAGCAAGACCAATTATCATTTCTTCTCAACGGTGTTTGTTTCATCCGTCTCCAAGTTGCCTTTGTTTTTCCCGCCCACCCACCCTTTTTCTTCAAGGACTCAGATTTCTTTACCAAGTATTCATTTATTCATGTGAAGTTTCTCCATTCTTTTCTGTCAATGTTCTTACCCGGTGGTTCTCAAGAAGATGTTCTTCTAGTTCGTCATTCCTCATTCTTTTCCCTTCTCCGGTGGATTCAAGTCAAGTTTTGTTGATCATACCTTTTTCCTCATTTCAATGTCTATCTTACCGGTGCACCTCATTATCATTCTTCTTCTCGCTATTTGTTATTCCGGAGTGCTCAAGATATCTCGAAGATTCGTGTTTCCACTCTGCATTCGTTCGAGCTCTTTCGAGATTGGTATCTCATTCAAGTCATTTAATTCAACCGGTACAACATCTCTTTTAAATCTTTTCAACGGTGTTCTTTTGAGTGGGCCCTAACCCACAGGTCTTTTCCCAGGATCTTACCTGACTCTTCTATTTTCCCAGAGCTATCATAAATTCTTCTCCAAGTTTGACGTAAGAATGAGTTATCATCAGTCAAATGCTTTTCTCCAAGATCTTTCAATTTCTTTTCATAGTTGGATTAACCTCTTCGCTTTTGATTCTTTCGGTGTGCCTTAATAATTCTTGGTGGTTTCTCGTTGTCATTTTCATCATTTGAAGACTGGAGAAGAGTTTCTCTTTAATCTTGCTCTATTCTCTTCAAGATTCATGGTGCTAGCTTGTTGCCATCCTCTCATAATTGTTTTCGATTGTGAGAATCTTTTCACCATCGGAGATATTCAAGAGTCTTCTCAGTTTGTCATCCGGAGTCCATCAATTCAGGTTTATTCATTCTCAGCTGTCAGTTATCATTCTCCTATCTTGCCGGTGCATCAATCGAATATCCTTTAATCAGTTCTTGATCTCTTTGTTCTCATGTATCTAGTTTGTCTCAAGTATCTTCATTCATTTTGCAATTCTTCCCGGTGATTGAGCATTTGCTACGTTCAATTTCAATTCTTACGGTGGTTTGTTCAAGATCTCTCTTCCTTGTTCATCATATCAATTCATTTGTTGTTCCAATCCTACCGGTGGTTCATTGAAGACCTTCTCAAGTTTTTCATATATCTCTTTTAATCCTTTCTACGAGAATAAGTAGTATGGCAAATCCGTTGATTGTCATCAATTTAATTGGTGAAGGATAAGCATAGCATAATTCTTATTCTTGTTTCATCCAAGTGATTAATTCTTTATCCCGGAGGCCCTTAATATTCTCGGTTTCAGTTGTTTCATCTTTTCTTTTCCCGGAGTTCCAAGCTCTCATTATCACGGAGATCCAGCTAAATCATCGCAAGGCTTCACCTTGTGTTTTCAAGTTCTCTTTCTTTTTATCATCCTTTTCTTACCGGAGTTCTTCATGGAGGCTCTACATGGTGCTTCGTCAAGGATTCTTTTCATTCTTCAATTGTTCATCAAGATTTCTCTTGAAGTTAAGATCCGTCAAGCTATACTCAAAATTAAACATGGTGCTCAACACATGTCTTGTTTTGAGGAGTTCAAGCATTCTTCATCTTGCATTCCAAAGTGCAATTCTTTCGACCTTATCTTTTGAGGTGGTGTTATGTCATTTTGACAGTTTCATTCATGTTTCATGATCCACATGTTGTCAAGAATGAGGTATTTTAAATCCATCAATCTCTTCGTTGGATTTATCTTGTGTTATATTTCACCTTAAGCCTTCCCTAAGGAATGTTGCTATTTGTGGTGCTTATCAATGATCCAAGTTTTTCTCCTATCCTCGCGGCGAAAGCAATTTTCATCTCTTCGTTGATCTCAAGCAAGCAATTGTTTCCATCAATGGCCGGTTGTCACCTCATCATTTTGAGATGTTTGCCATAAGCCCACAACAAGCTTGTGCTTCTAGTTGTTGATTTTCCAACAATTCCGTTCGATTCTTATTTGCAAGGATGCCTTCCAAATTCTATTGTGGTAGAAGTTGTCATTTTCTTCTCCGTCCCTTTATTCCAATGATCTACTTCTATTCTTTCTTACGGAGGCATTGTGATGTTGTGCTCTTCACCCATCACCTCATTTCTTGAGGATCGTGTTCTTCTCTTGCTTATCCATTTAACCGGAGTGTTGTATCATCTCTTCAATATCTTTTCATCTTATCAAGTTTTCTTCTCTTTTCTACCGGAGTGCTGTCCAAATTCTGTCATTCTTGTTCCTTGGCTATCTCATTATACCGAGGTGGTCATATTCTTTTCGATCGTGAAACTCTTGATTCATGTCTTTGAAACCTTCAAGTCCTCGTAACACTCCTTGTTCCTCTTTTCTAACGGATTGTTTGCAATCTTAATCATCTCCATCGTACTCTTTCTTTCAGTTTGTTCAACCTCTCAAGGTTCATGGTTTCACTCAGTTTGTCGAAGAAGCAACTTAGTTCTACATCCTCTCTTCCTCTTCTTTTTCCCTCCGGGGCCATCCTAGATCTCGGGACGAGATCCTCTCATAGTGGTGGAGTGTTGTAACGCCCCAAGACCGGAGCTTCAGATGCCTTCCAGCTATTCCGAGTTTTGTCGTGTGATTTGTTTTATTTTTGCATTGCATCATGTCATCATGCCATCTTGTGTTGCATCTGGGTCATATCAAGTATAGCTTCGTGCTTGCCATGTGGCATTTTGTCATTCATGTTGTTTCCATGAGCATCGTGTGCGTACCCTTGTCACCTCTTCAAACCATTGCACCTTCACTTCTCCTTTCTTCCCTTTTCTTACGTTCTTGCAAGTGCCACTTTGCCTCCACCAAAAATGCTCATCTTTTCCCCAAAATTCTAACACCGTGTACCTAGCCTCTCTGCCAAATTTCATCCATTTTGGAGTTGTTTTGGTTGGGTTCAAAAATGGCTCAAGTTTGAATTTAATTCAAACTTGAATTATTTTTCTTCCTCTAAAAAATTGCCAAACCAATTTATTCAAATTGGGCATATTCCATGGACCCCAGCCATATTTTTATCTCTCCCTAACTCCTTCCCCAGCTCTCTGTGCTTTTCTTGTTTTATTTTCTGTTTGAAGAAATGAAAAGAAAAGCAGCGAGTGCAACCGCCTAGCCCAGCCGCCCACTAAACCCCTAAAGCCCACCTAACCTCTTAACCCTAGCCCATCCCCACGCTCCTGCCCGATCCCTCAAAGATCGCCCCTCGTTTCCCTCCAGGCCAGCGCTCGATCCCTTCTCCCTCGCTCGGCGCATCTCTCCCGATCCCCCTCCACCGCCGTCGCTCAGTCGTCCTTCTCGCGGTGCCTGCGTCGCCGGAGCCCATGCCGAGACCTCCTCGCCTCGGCCCCGCCACCCGGGCTGCGTAGCCGCCCGCGCCCTCATGCGACCCTCCGCCACCGCCGCCCGTCGGCCGTCGGCCGCCGCCCTGGCCTCGCCTCCCCAGCCTCGCCACCGTCGCCCGAAACCTCCGCGCGCGGCCGCTGCTAGTCCCGGCGTCACGCGCCGCCGCGCCGACCCCTGCAGCCGCCCGCGCTGCCTTCTTCAGCGCCGCCGCGCCATCTTCTTTCAGAGCTCGAGCACGAGCTCGTCCCGCCAGCGCCAAGCTCCTCTCCATCGACCACCGTGCGGCACCAGCGCGTCGCCGTGCTCCTTCCCGCTTGAGCGCCTCGCCGTTCGTCTTTTCGCTGGAATGCGTGCGAGTCCGTTCGACTCTGCGGCCACCGTGACCGCCTTCCCGCCTTCGCTCGCCATCTCCGACAAGTGCGGCGCCGTGCTAAACCACCACGCTTCGCCTCACTGCTGCTGCTGCCTTTTGCTGCTCTCCCTTGGCGTGCCGCTTCTGCCGCTGCTCACGCACCTTTGTCCTTCTGCTGCCCACTCGAGGCCCTCGTGTTGCCGTTTGGTGACCATATGGACCGCCAAGTTCGACTACGATCCTCGAGACCATCGTGTTGCTGCCAACATGAGTACGACCACGGACGGCTACTGCGGATGGATTTCGTCAAGTTCGTCTCGACCGTGTACAACTACTAGCACCAAGTACCACGGCGGCCGTTGTCGGCAAGTACCCTCTCCGGATGGCCAAGTTCAACTACCGTCGACCTGAACATCTCTGGCGTGTACCACTACCGCCGCCGCCGCGTACCACTACTTCCCACTACGGCACGAGTACAACTCCTTCCACTACGACCGCCGGCGTGAGCGTCTACTTCCACGACGACCCGTGAACGTCTACTTCCATCGGCGAACTCGAACCGCCCGAATGCGCGCTTGAAGGTATAACCCCGAGTCGATCAACCGTGGACCGAATGCATGTTGTATGAGATGCCCGTGTTTTCACCATGTCTGAATTGTCATTGCAAGTTCCTCCTTGTTTGCCATGCCGTCGACCCGTGGGAACCCGGTATCCGGGAGCACCCCCACCTTCTTGCACGACTCGCTCGTCACACTTCCTTTTGCACCGGTATCTCCGTGAGCTACCGGAACCGATATGTTGCCGTGGCACCATTTCCTTTTCACCGCCGTGGCACCCTTTTCGTTTCGCCGCCGTGGCACCCTTTTTGTTCCGCCATGGCGATAATGCTTCATAACATGCTCATGTTAACGTTTTCATAATATTTCATAAAACTTGTGCATGTCATCCGCATCATGATAACAACATTTAAATGTTTAAAACTTGTTGTTGCTTTAAATTGCTAAATGCATATGGGGATTTACCGGATTTGTTGCTTTTATATCCGGCCCCATTTAAATTGTTTAGATGGTATAGTTTTCATATGCTTCACCCCTTGCCATGTTTAATAACATTTAATATGGTTGGTTAGCTTTAACGAGAGAGAACTAAATAATTGATTTGGTGTTTCGTCAATATGCAACTCGTTGCATATTGAGCTCCACTTAATTTGTAGTATTGTTCGTTGCACTTTGCCATGCCATGCCTCTTTAAACCGGACATGCATCATACTTGTTTGCGCATCATGCCATGTTTATGTGATGGTTGTTTACTATGTTGTTTGTTTCTTTTCGGGTTGCTTCTCTCGTTAGCTTCGGTTTCGTTCCGGAGTTGTGAGGATTCGTTCGACTACGTTCGTTTGTCTTCTTCATGGAATCGTTCTTCTTCCTTGCGGGATTTCAGGCAAGATGACCATACCCTCGAAATCACTACTATCTTTGCTACGCTAGTTTGCTCGCTCTTTTGCTATGCCAATGCTACGATGCCTACCGTTTGCTTGTCAGCCTCCCAAATTGCCATGACAAACCTCTAACCTTTGACACCATTCCTAGCAAACCATTGATTGGCTATGTTACCGCTTTGCTCAGCCCTCTTATAGCATTGTTAGTTGCGGTGAAGATGAAGTTTGTTCCTTGTTGGAACATGGAGATGTTGTTCTTTGTTGGAACATGTTTACTTGTTGGGATATCACAATATCTCTTATATTATTAATGCATCTATATATTTGGTAAAGGGTGGAAGGCTCGGCCTTATGCAGTGTTTTGTTCCTCTTGCCGCCCTAGTTTCCGTCATACCGGTGTTATCTTCCCGGATTTTGCGTTCCTTCTGCGGTCGGGTGATTTATAGGACCCCCGACAGTTCGCTTTGAATAAAACTTGTCCAGCAAGGCCCAACCTTGGTTTTACCATTTGCCTCACCTAGCCCTTTTTCCCTTGGGTTTCGGAGCCGAGGGTCATCTTTATTTACCCCGGGCGGTGCTCCTCGAGTGTTGGTCCAAACTAGAGCACCGTCTTGGGACCATTCCTTGGCAACTCGGATTACGTCGGTACCTGTACGCTTAGCTCATCCGGTGTGCCCTGAGAACGAGATATGTGCAGCTCCTATCGGGATTTGTCGGCACATCCGGGCGGCTTTGATGGTCTTGTTTTACCATTGTCGAAATGTCTTGATGTACCGGGATACCGAGTCTGATCGGAGTGTCTTGGGTGAAGGTCTATTCCTTCGATGATCGCGAGAGCTTGTCATGGGCTAAGTTGGGACACCCCTGCAGGGTTTAAACTTTCGAGAGCCGTGCCCGCGGTTATGTGGCAGATGGGAATTTGTTAATGTCCGGCTGTAGAAAACCTGAAGTCGACCTTAATTAAAATACATCAACCGTGTATGTTACCGTGATGGTCTCTTTCCGGCGGAGTCCGGGAAGTGAACACGGTGTTGGAGTTATGCTTGACGCAGGTTGCTATAGGATCACTTCTTGATCATACTTTTATCGACCGTGCTTTGCCTTCTCTTCTCGCTCTCATTTGCGTATGTTAGCCGCCATATATGCTAGTCGCTTGCTGCAGCTCCACCTCATGCCTTTACCTTACCCATAAGCTTAAATAGTCTTGATCTCGCGGGTGCGAGATTGCTGAGTCCCGTGGCTCACGGATACTTCAAAACCAGTTTGCAGGTGCCTATGTTACCGAGTAGGTGACGCAACAAAGCTCAAGGAGGAGCTCGATGAAGATCTTGCCCTTTGTGTTGTTTCGTTCTAGTTGATCAGTAGTGGAGCCCAGTTGGGGTCGATCAGGGTCCTTTGTCGCATTTGGGGTTTTTCTTTTATTTTGGTTCCGTAGTCGGACCTTGATTGTATCCGGATGATGTAATGCTTTATTCATGTAATTGTGTGAAGTGGCGATTGTAAGCCAACTATGTATCTCTTTCCCTTATGTATTACATGGGATGTGTGAAGATTACCTCACTTGCGACATTGCTTTCAATGCGGTTATGCCTCTAAGTCGTGCTTCGACACGTGGGAGATATAGCCGCATCGAGGGCGTTACAAGTGTCATCCCCTATGCTTCAGCCATAGGATCTATTATGTATGCCATGCAGTGTACCAAACCCGATGTAAACCTTGCCGTAAGTTTGGTTGCAAGATACCAAAGTAATCCCGGCAAGGAACACTGGACAACGGTCAAGAATATCCTGAAGTACCTGAAAAGGACAAAGGACATGTTTCTCGTTTATGGAGTAGACGAAGAGCTTGTCGTAAAGGGTTACGTCGATGCTAGCTTCAACTCAGATCTGGATGACTCTAAGTCACAAACCGGATCGTGTATATGTTGAATGGTGGAGCGATGGCTGGTGCGGTTTGCAACGAGCGTCATGGCGGGATCTCGTGTGAAGCGGAGTACATGGCAGCCTCGGAGGCAGCGCATGAAGCGATATGGGTGAAGGAGTTCATCACCGACCTAGGAGTCATACCCAATGCGTCGGGCCGATCAAACTCTTTTGTGACAACATTGGAGCTATTGCCCTTGCCAAGGAGCCAGGTTTCACAAGAAGACCGAGCACATCAAGTGTCGTTTCAACTCCATCCGTGAAAATGTTCAAGATGGAGACATAGAGATTTGCAAAGTGCACACGGATCTGAATGTCGCAGATCCGTTGACTAAACCTCTCTCGCGTGCAAAACATGATCAACACCAGAACTCTATGGGTGTTCGATTCATCACAATGTAACTAGATTGGTGACTCTAGTGCAAGTGGGAGACTATTGGAAATATGCCCTAGAGGCAATAATAAAAGTATTATTATATTTCAATGTTCATGATAATTGTCTTTTGTTCATGCTATAACTGTATTATCCGGAAATCGTAATACACGCGTGAACACTTAGACCACAAATGTCCCTAGTGAGCCTCTAGTTGACTAGCTCGTTGTGATCAACAGATAGTCATGGTTTCCTGACTATGGACATTGGATGTCGTTGATAACGGGATCACATCATTAGGAGAATGATGTGATGGACAAGACCCAATCCTAAGCATAGCATAAAAGATCGTATAGTTCGTTTGCTAGAAGCTTTGCCAATGTCAAGTATCTCTTCCTTCGACCATGAGATCGTGTAACTCCCGGTTACCGTAGGAGTGCCTTGGGTGTATCAAGCGTCACTGGCGTAATCGGGTGACTATAAAGGTGCATTACAGGTATCTCGAAAGTATCTTGGGTTGACACGGATCGAGGCGGGATTTGTCACTCCGTATGACGGAGAGGTATCTCTGGGCCCACTCGGTAATGCATCATCATAATGAGCTCAAGGTGACCAAGGTGTTGTACGGGATCATGCATTCTGATGCGAGTAAAGTGACTTGCGTAACGAGACTGAACAAGGTATTGGGATACCGACGATCGAGTCTCGGGCAAATAACGCCGATTGACAAAGGAATTGCATCATGTGGTTTGATCGAATCCTCGACATCGTGGTTCAACTAATGAAATCATCGAGGAGCATGTAGGAGCCAACATGGGTATCAGACCCGCTGTTGGTTATTGCCCGAAAGTCGTCTCGGTCATGTCTGCGTGTCTCCGAACCCGTAGGGTCTACACACTTAAGGTTCGGTGGCGCTAGGGTTAGTAGGAATTCAAGTATGTGACTACTGAATGTTGTTGAGTCCGGATGAGATCCCGGACGTCGCGAGGAGTTTCGGAATGGTCGGAGGTAAAGAATAATATATAGGAAGTGGTATTTGCCATCGGGAAAGTTTGGGGACTCCCGTAATGTCTGGGACCCCGGAAGGTCGAGGGTCCACCGGTGGGGCCACCTATCCGGAGGGCCCGTGGGCTGAAGTGGGAGGAACCAGCCCATAGTGGGCTGGTGCGCCCCTAGGCCCACCCCGCGCCTAGGGTTGAAACCCTAGGGGTGGGCGCCCACAGCAGGGGCACTCCACCCCTTGGCCGCCGCCCCCTTGGAGATTGGATCTCGGGGGCCTGAGGGGCCTATATAAAGGGGAGGGAGGGGGCTGCAGTACCCATCTCAAGGCGCAGCCCTCCCTCCCAACACTTCTCCTCCTCCGTAGGCGCTTGGCGAACCCCAGCCGAGATCTTGCTTCTCCACCATCACCTGCCTTGCCGTCGTCTTTGCCGGTGGAGCTGTCTTCCTCAACCTCTCCTTCCTCCTTGCTGGATCAAGGCGGAGGAGGCGTCGCTCGTCCGTCACGTGTGTTGAGCGCGGAGGTGCTGTCCGTTCGAAGACTTGGACATCGGTGATTTGAATCACGTCGAGTGCGACTCCATCATCACCTTGCAAGCTTCATACGCGATCTACAAGTGGTATGTAGATGCAATCTCTCTCCCAATACTCGTTGCTTAGATGAACTCATAGATGGATCTTGGTGAAACCGTAGGAAAAATTTTAATTTTCTGCAATGTTCCCCAACAGTGGCATCATGAGCTAGGTCTATGCGTAGTTCTCTAATGCAGAGTAGAACACAATTTGTTGTGGGCGTTGATTTTGTCATCTTACTTGCCTCTACTAGTCTTTTCTTGCTCAGCGGTATTGTGGGATGAAGCGGCCGGACCAACCTTACGTGCGCTTCGTGAGACCGGTTCCACCGGTGACATGCACTAGTTGCATAAGGTGGCTGGCGGGTGTCTGTCTCTCCACTTTAGTTGGGCGGATTCGATGAACAAGGCCCTTATGAAGGGTAAATAGAAGTTGACAAAATCACGTTGTGGTGATTCGTAGGTAAGAAAACGTTCTTGCTAGAACCCAATCGCAGCCACGTAAAGATGCAATAACAATTAGAGGGCGTCTAACTTGTTTTGCAGCGATTGATCATGTGATGTGATATGGCGAAGTTGTGATGAATGATGAATTGTGATGTATGAGATCATGTTCTTGTAATAGGATTCACGACTTGCATGTCGATGAGTATGACAACCTGCAGGAGCCATAGGAGTTGTCTTTATTTTTTGTATGACCTGCGTGTCATTGAAGAGCGCCATGTAAACTACTTTACTTCATTGCTAAGCGCGTTAGTCATAGAAGTAGAAGTAGTCGTTGGCGTGACAACTTCATGAAGACACGATGATGGAGATCATGATGATGGAGATCATGGTGTCAAGCGGTGACAAGATGATCATGGAGCCCCGAAGATGGAGATCAATGGAGCTTTATGATATTGTCCATATCATGTCACAACTATATAATTGCATGTGATGTTTATTATGTTTATGCATCTTGTTTACTTAGGACGACGGTAGTAAATAAGATGATCCCTTATAAAAATTTCAAGAAGTGTTCTCCCCTAGCTGTGCACCGTTGCTACAGTTCGTCGCTTCTAAGCACCACGTGATGATCGGGTGTGATGGATTCTTACGTTCACATACAACGGGTGTAAGACAGTTTTACATAGCGAAAACACTTAGGGTTAACTTGGCGAGCCTAGCATGTGCGGACATGGCCTCGAAACACGGAGACCGAAAGGTCGAACACGAGTCGTATGGAAGATCGATCAACATGAAGATGTTCACCGGCGATGACTAGTCCGTCTCACGTGATGATCGGACACGGGCTAGTCGACTCGGATCGTGTAACACTTAGATGACTAGAGGATGTCTAATCTAAGTGGGAGTTCATAATTTGATTAGAACTTTATTATCATGAACTTAGTCTAAAACCTTTGCAAATATGTCTTGTAGATCAATGGCCAGCGCTAATGTCAACATGAACTTCAACGCGTTCCTAGAAAACCAAGCTGAAAGATGATGGTAGCAACTATACGGACTGGGTCCGGAACACGAGATCATCCTCATAGCTGCCGAGAAGCAATATGTCCTAGAAGGACCACTAGGTGGCGCTCCGTCCCGAGAGAACCAAGACATTATGAGCGCTTGGCAAGCTCGTCTTGATGATTACTCCCTCGTTCGAAGGCGGCATGCTTACTGACTTAGAACCGGGGCTCCAAAAGCATTTTGAGCATCACGGAGCATATGAGATGTTGAAGAGCTGAAACTAGTTTTCCAAGCTCATGCCGGGTCGAGAGATATGATGTCTCGACAAGTTCTCTGATTGTAAGATGGAGGAAAACAGTTACATCGGTGAGCACATCCGAAGATATGCAGGTTGCACAACCGTATGACCCGGTGAACATAAACCTCCCGGATGAGGCGGTCATTGTGAGAATCCTCGATCGCTCCCACCAAGCTACAAGAGCTTTGTGATGAACTACAACATGCAGGGGATGGTAAAGACCATTCTGAAGTGTTCTCGATCTTTGAAGTCGTGAGGCTGAAATCAAAAGGAACATCAAGTGTTGATGGTCAATAAGACCACTAAGTTCAAGAAGGGCAAGGGTAAGAAGAACTTCAAGAAGGGCGGCAAAGATGTTGCCGCGCCCGTAAGCTTGTTCTGGGAAGAAGTCAAAGAATGGACCCAAGCACGAGGTGAGTGCTTTTATTGCAAGGGAAGGGTCCTTTGGGCGGAACTGCCCCAAATACTTAGCGGATAAGAAGGCGGCAACACCAAAGGTATATTTGATATACATGTAATTGATGTGTACCTTACTAGTACTCGTAGTAACTCACAGGTATTTGATACGGTGCCGTTGCTCATATTTGTAACTCACAGCGAGGAGCTGCGGAATAAGCGGAGGCTGGCGAAGGGCGAGGTGACGATCTTGGCGTCGGGAATGGTTCGAGTCGATGTGATCGCCGTCGCACGCTGCCTCTACATTTACCTCTGGGATTAGTTTTGAACCTTAATAATTGTTATTTGGTGCCATGTTTGAGCATGAACATTGTATCCGGATCTCGTTTATCTGAGATGGCTACTCATTTAAGTCGAGAATAATGGTTGTTCGATTTATATGAGAGATATGTTTTATGGTCATGCTCGATGGTCAATGGTTTATTCTTAATGAATCTCGGCGTAATATTACACATGTTCATAGTGTGGATGCCAAAAGATGTAAAGTTGATAACGATAGTCCCACATACTTGTGTACTTTGCCGCCTTGGTCACATTGGTGTCAAGCACATGAAGAAGCTCCATCTTGATGGACTTTTAGAGTCTCATGATTATGAATCGTTTGACACATGCGAACCATGCCTCTTGGGCAAAATGACCAAGACTCCGTTCTCGGAACAATGGGCGAGCAACCAACTTGTTGGAAATCATACATACCGATGTGTGTGCGGTCCAATGGCGTTGAGGCTCATGGAGGATATCGTTATGTTCTCACTCTCCTTGATGACTTGAGTAGATATGGGTATGTCTACTTAATGAAACACAAGTCCGAGACTTTTGAAAAGTTCAAGGAATTTCAGAGTGAGGTGGAGAATCAGCGTGACCGAAAGATAAAGTTCCTCGATCGGATCGTGGAGGAGAATACTTAAGTCACGAATTTGGTACACACTTAAGGAAATGTGGAATCGTTTCACAACTCACGCCGCTGGAACACCTCAAATAAACGGTGTGTCCGAGCGTCGTGTCGCACTCTATTGGATATGGTGCGGTCTATGATGTCTCTTACCGATTTACGCTATCATTTTGGGGATCGCTCTAGAGACAGCTACATTCACTTTAAATAGGGCACCGTCTAAATCCGTTGAGGCGACACCGTATGAATTATGGTTTGGGAAGAAACCTAAGCTGTCGTTTCTAAAAGTTTGGGGATGCGATGCTTATGTCAAGAAACTTCAACTGAAAAGCTCGAACCCAAGTCGGAAAAATGCGTATTCATAGGATACCCTAAGGAAGCTGTCGGGTATACCTTCTACTTAAGATCCGAAGGCAAGATCTTTGTTGCCAGAACGGATGCTTTCGGAGAAAGAGTTTCTCTCGAAAGAAGTAAGTGGGAGGAAAGTAGAACTTCGATGAAGTACTACCTCTCGAGCGGGAAGGTGGTGCAGCGCAGAAACCGTTCTGTGATGCCCACACCTGTGAAGAGGAAAACAATGATGATGATCAAGGTACTTGGATAAAGTTACTCTTGAACTTCGAAGGTCCACGAGGACACGTTCCGCACTGCAGTGGTGCAGCAACCCTGTCTGGAAATCATGTTGTTAGACAACGGTGAACCTTGAACTATGAAGAAGCAATGGCGGGCCCAGATTCCAACAAATGGCTTGAAGCCATGAAATCCGAGATAGAATCCATGTATGAAAACAAAGTATGGACTTTGACAGACTTGCCCGATGATCGGCGAGCAATAGAAAATAAATGGATTTTTAAGAAGAAGGCGGACGCGGATGGTAATGTTACCATCTATAAAGCTCGACTTGTCGCTAAGGGTTATCGACAAGTTCAAGGGATTGACTACTGACGAGACATTCTCTCCCATAGCGAAGCTTAAGTCCGTCCGAATCATGTTAGCAATTGCCGCATACTATGATTATGAGATATGGCGGATGGACGTCAAAGCGGCATTCCTTAGCGGACATCTTAAGGAAGAGCTGTATATGATGCGATCGGAAGGTTTTGTCGATCCTCGAGCGCTAACAAAGTATGCAAGCTCCAGCGATCCATTTATGGACTGGTGCAAGCATCTCGGAGTTGGAACATTCGCTTTGATGAGATGATCAAAGCGTTTGGGTTTATGCAGACTTATGGAGAAGCCTGCGTTTACAAGAAAGTGAGTGGGAGCTCTGTAGCATTTCTCTCTTGATGGGAAATGATACAAAACTTCTGGACAGCATTAAGGCCTACTTGAATAAGTGTTTTTCAATGAAGGACCTTGGAGAAGCTGCTTATATATTAGGCATCAAAATCTATAGAGATAGATCGAGACGCCTCAGAGGTCTTTCACAAAGCGCATACCTTGATAAGATTTTGAAGAGGTTCAAAATGGATCAGTCCAAGAAGGGGTTCTTGCCTATGTTACAAGGTGTGAGATTGTGCTCGGCTCAGTCCCCGACCACGGCAAAAGATAAAGAAGAGATGAGTGTCATCCCCAATGCTTCAGCCATAGGATCTATTATGTATGCCATGCAGTGTACCAGACCCGATGTAAACCTTGCCGTAAGTTTGGTTGCAAGATACCAAAGTAATCCGGCAAGGAACACTTTGGACAGCGGTCAAGAATATCTGAAGTACCGAAAGGACAAAGGACATGTTTCTCGTTTATGGAGGAGCGAAGAGCTTGTCGTAAGGGTTACGTCGATGCTAGCTTCGACTCAGATCTGGATGACTCTAAGTCACAAACCGGATCGTGTATATGTTGAATGGTGGAGCGATGGTGGTGCGGTGCAAGCGAAGCGTCATGGCGGGATCTCGTGTGAAGCGGAGTACATGGCAGCCTCGGAGGCAGCGCATGAAGCGATATGGGTGAAGGAGTTCATCACCGACCTAGGAGTCATACCCAATCCGTCGGGGCCGATCAAACTCTTTTGTGACAACCTTGGAGCTATTGCCCTTGCCAAGGAGCCGGGTTTCACAAGAAGACCGAGCACATCAGCGTCGTTTCAACTCCATCCGTGAAAATGTTCAAGATGGAGACATAGAGATTTGCAAAGTGCACACGGATCTGAATGTCGCAGATCCGTTGACTAAACCTCTCTCGCGTGCAAAACATGATCAACACCAGAACTCTATGGGTGTTCGATTCATCACAATGTAACTAGATTGGTGACTCTAGTGCAAGTGGGAGACTATTGGAAATATGCCCTAGAGGCAATAATAAAAGTATTATTATATTTCAATGTTCATGATAATTGTCTTTTGTTCATGCTATAACTGTATTATCCGGAAATCGTAATACACGCGTGAACACTTAGACCACAAATGTCCCTAGTGAGCCTCTAGTTGACTAGCTCGTTGTGATCAACAGATAGTCATGGTTTCCTGACTATGGACATTGGATGTCGTTGATAACGGGATCACATCATTAGGAGAATGATGTGATGGACAAGACAATCCTAAGCATAGCATAAAAGATCGTATAGTTCGTTTGCTAGAAGCTTTGCCAATGTCAAGTATCTCTTCCTTCGACCATGAGATCGTGTAACTCCGGTTACCGTAGGAGTGCCTTGGGTCTATCAAGCGTCCAAAGCGTAATCGGGTGACTATAAAGGTGCATTACGGTATCTCCGAAAGTATCATTGGGTTGACACGGATCGAGGCGGGATTTGTCCTCCGTATGGCGGAGAGGTATCTCTGGGCCCACTTTCGGTAATGCATCATCATAATGAGCTCAAGGTGACCAAGGTGTTGTACGGGATCATGCATTCTGATGCGAGTAAAGTGACTTGCGTAACGAGGTGAACAAGGTATTGGGATACCGACGATCGAGTCTCGGGCAAATAACGTACCGATTGACAAAGGAATTGCATACGAGGTTTGATCGAATCCTCGACATCGTGGTTCAACCGATGAAATCATCGAGGAGCATGTAAGAGCCAACATGGGTATCAGACCCGCTGTTGGTTATTGCCGAAAGTCGTCTCGGTCATGTCGCTTGTCTCCCGAACCCGTAGGGTCTACATTAAGGTTCGGTGGCGCTAGGGTTAGTAGGAATTCAAGTATGTGACTACGAATGTTGTTGAGTCCGGATGAGATCCCGGACGTCACGAGGAGTTTTGGAATGGTCGGAGGTAAAGAATAATATATAGGAAGTGGTATTTGACCATCGGGAAAGTTTGGGGACTCCGATAATGTCTGGGACCACCGGAAGGGTCGGGGTCCACGGGTGGGACCACCTATCCGGAGGGCCCGTGGGCTGAAGTGGGAGGAACCAGCCCATAGTGGGCTGGTGCGCCCCTAGGCCCACCCCTGCGCCTAGGGTTGAAACCCTAGGGGTGAAGCGCCCACTTTGGCAGGGGCACTCCACCCCTTGGCCGCCCCCCCTTGGAGATTGGATCTCGAGGGGGTGGCGCCCAGGGGCCTATATAAAGGGGGAGGGAGGGTGCTGCAGTACCCATCTCCAAGGCGCAGCCCCTCCCCTTCCCAACACTTCTCCTCCGTAGGCGCTTGGCGAACCCACAGGAGATCTTGCTTCTCCACCATCACCACGCCGTCGTCTTTGCGGTGGAGCTGTCTTCCTCAACCTCTCCTTCCTACTTGCTGGATCAAGGCGGAGGAGACGTCGCTCGTCCCGTACATGTGTTGAACGCGGAGGTGTTGTCCGTTCAGCACTTGGACATCGGTGATTTGAATCACGTTCGAGTACGACTCCATCATCACCTTGCAAGCTTCCCCACGCGATCTACAAGTGGTATGTAGATGCAATCTCTCTCCCAATACTCGTTGCTTAGATGAACTCATAGATGGATCTTGGTGAAACCGTAGGAAAAATTTTAATTTTCTGCAACGTTCACCAACAACTAGAACTTCGTGATGAACTATAGTATGCAAGGGATGACGAAAACGATTCCCGAGCTCTTTGTGATGTTGAAATCGACGAAGGTAGAATCAAGAAAGAGCATCAAGTGTTGATGATTGACAAGACCACTAGTTTCAAGAGAAGGGCAAAGGGAAAGAAAGGGAACTTCAAGTGAAAAGACAAGCAAGTTGTCACTCCTGCGAAGAAGCCCAAAGCTGGACCATAGCCTGAAACCGAGTGTTTACCTTGCAAAGGAAATGGTCGATGGAAGCGGAAATGCCCCGAATATTTGGTGGATAAGAAGGATGGCAAAGTGAACAAGGGTATATTTGATATACAGATTATTGATGTGTGCCTTACTAGTGTTTATAGTAGCCCCTGAGTATTTGATACTTGTTCGGTTGCTAAGATTAGTAAATCGAAACAGGAGTTACATAATAAACAAAGACTAGTTGAGGGGAAGTGACGATGAGTGTTGGAAATAGTTCCAAGATTGATATGATCATCATCACACACTCCCTATATTTTCGAGAGTAGTGTTAAAGCTAAATAAATATTATTTAGCGTTTGCGTTGAGCATGAATATGATTTGATCATGTTTGTTGCGATACGGTTATTCATTTGAAGTTAAAGAATAATTGTTATTCTGTTTACATGAATAAGACCTTCGATGGTTATACACCCAATAAAAATAGTTTGTTGGATCTCGATCGTAGTGATACACATATTCATAATATTGATGCCAAAAGATGCAAAGTTAATAATGATAGTGCAACTTATTTGTGGTACTTGCCGTTTGGAGTCATATTGGTGTAAAGCGCATGAAGAAACTCCATAAAGATGGATTTTTGGAATCACTTGGTTATGAATCATTTGATGCTTGCGAACCATGCCTTTTGGGCAAGATGACTAAAACTCCGTTCTCCGGAACAATGGAACAAGCTACTGACTTATTGGAAATAATACATACCGATCCAATGAGTGTTGATGCTCATGGCAAGTATCATTATTTTCTGACCTTCACAAGATGATTTGAGCAGATATGGGTATATCTACTTGATGAAACATAAGTCTGAAATAGTTGAAAGGTTCAAAGAATTTCAGAGTGAAGTGGAAAAATCATTGTAACAAGAAAATAAAGTTTCTGCGATCTGATGGCGAGCGAATATTTGAGTTACGAATTTGGTCTTCAATTAAAACAATGTGGAATAGTTTCACAGCTCACGCCACCTGGAACACTACAACGTTATGGTGTGTCCAAACATCGTAACCGCACTTTATTGGATATAGTGCGATCTATGATGTCTCTTACTGATTTACCACTATTGTTTTTGGGTTATGCATTAGAGACAGCTGCATTCACGTTAAAAGGGTACCATCTAAATCCGTTGAGACGACACCTTATGAACTGTGGTTTAGCAAGAAACCCAAGTTGTCATTTCTCAAAGTTTGGGGCTGCGATGCTTATGTGAAAAAGTTTCATCCTGATAAGCTCGAACCCAAATCGGAGAAGTGTGTCTTCATAGAATACCCAAAGGAAATTGTTGGGTACACCTTCTATCACAGATCCGAAGGCAAGATATTCATTGCTAAAAATGGATCCTTTCTAGAGATGGAGTTTCTCTCGAAAGAAGTGAGTGGGAGGAAAGTAGAGCTTGATAAGGTAATTTGTACCTTCTCCCGAATTGGAAAGTAGTTCATCACAGAAATCAGTTCCAGTGATTCCTACACCAATTAGTGAGGAAGCTAATGATAATGATCATGAAACTTCTGATCAAGTTGCTATAGAACCTCGTAGGTCTTCCAGAGTACGGTCCGCACCAGAGTGGTACGGTAATCCTGTTCTGGAAGACATGACCCATTCCGTTAGCCTAGCACTTGATCGTTTTGTATACTGCTATTGCTTTCTTCATGACTTATACAAAGTTCCTCCAACTATGAGATTGTGCAACTCCCATTTACCGGAAGAACACTTTGTGTGCTACCAAAGCGTCTGGCGTAAGCTGGGTGATTATAAAGGTGCTCTCTGGTGTTTACGAAGGTACATGTTGGGTTGGCATAATTCAAGATTAGGTTTTGTCCTCCGATTGTCGGAGAGGTATCTCTGGGCCCTCTCGGTAATACTCATCACCTATGCCTTGCAAGCATTATAACTAATGAGTTAGTTACGAGATGATGTATTATAGAACGAGTAAAGAGACTTGCGGTGCGAGATTGAACTAGGTATTGGATACCGGCGATCAAACCTCGGGCAAGTAACATACCGATGACAAAGGGAACAACGTATGTTGTTATGCGGTTTGACCGATAAAGATCTTCGTAGAATATGTAGGAACCAATATGGGCATCCAGGTCCCGCTATTGTTTATTGACCAAGAATGGTTCTAGGTCATGTCTACATAGTTCTCGAACCCATAGGGTCCGCACGCTTAACGTTACGATGACAGTTTTATTATGAGTTTATAAGTTTTGATGTACCAAAGTTTGTTCGGAGTCCCGGATGTGATCTCGGACATGACGAGGAGTCTCGAAATGGTTGAGACATAAAGATTGATATATTGGAAGCCTATATTTGGACATCAGAATCGTTACGGGTGAAATCGGCATTTTACCGGAGTACCGGGAGGTTACCAGAACCCCCCGGGGGGTTAATGAGCCTACATGGGCCACGAGGGAGAAGAGGGAAGGACCAGGAGGGGGCCACGCGCCCCTCCCCGTCCTAGTCCGAATAGGACAAGGAAAGGGGTGCGGCGCCCCCCCTTTCCTTCCCCTCTTCCTCCTCTTTCCCCCCTTCTCCTACTCCTACTTGGAAGGAAGGGAGTCCTACTCCCGGTGGGAGTAGGACTCCCCCCTTGGCGCGCCCTCCTTGTCCGGCCGCCTCCTCCCCCTGGCTCCTTTATATACGGGGGCGGGGGGCACCCCATAGACACATAAGTTGATCTACGGATCGTTCCTTAGCCGTGTGCGGTGCCCCCCTCCACCATATTCCAGCTCGGTCATATCGTCGCGGAGTTTAGGCGAAGCCCTGCACCGTAGAACATCATCATCGTCCTGCGCCCGTCGTCTTGTGGAACTCATCTCTGGGCTCGGCTGGATCGGAGGCGGAGATCGTCATCGAGCTGAGCGTGTGCTGAACTCGGAGGCCCCGTACGTTCGGTGCTTGGATCGGTCGAATCGTGAAGACGTACGACTACATCAACCGCGTTGTGCTAACGCTTCCGCTTAACGGTCTACGAGGGTACGTAGACAACACTCTCCCCTCTCGTTGCTATGCCATCACCATGATCTTACGTGTGCATAGATTTTTTTTTTGAAATTACTACGTTTCCCAGCGATATCCGCGCGCGGCGGTCATCTTGGCGCGTCGTCGTAGGCATACGCGATCCGTAGATCGATCTTGATTGTCTTGCCTTATCCTCCAATATGTCTACGCAAGTCCGGCGCATTCCCCGTGGCTTTGTGCTTTTCGGCGATGCGGAGTGCGGCTTTAGTGGAAGGCCTAGAGGCCTCTGTTGCTGACCACGAGGTGGCGGTCGGCCGTATTATGCCTTGGTGATGTAGGTTTATATGCCTCCTCCTCTAATCGAGGAGCAGCTTGTGTTTGGGGTAGCTTTTGGAGGCGTTGAGTTCGTACTCTTGACGCAAGGACTTGATCCATCTGTCGGCTAGCAAATCTTGGTCAGCTCTAAGTTGTTGCTGCTTTTCTTGAGGCTGCTTGTCGTGGGCATAAGCCTGCGTTTAAAATGCTCTTGTTAAGCGGGATCCTCGGGCACGCAATTAAATCGTTGTCGAGGCTTGCCTCGTCTCGGAGGAGGCATGTAATTATCTTCCTCTACCTCTTTGTGCGCCGCTCTCTCATGAGGGCTGGCTTCTTCATCCTCTGTGTTGAATCTTCTTTGGGGGGTTGTCTTGACCTTTGTCTAGGGTGTTATTGTCTCCGATGCGGAATCTCCATTCTTCGATGGCGGGATTTAGGCGGCGTCGTTGGCCTTGGCGCTTAGGCTGTTTCTTGGAGGGGTCTTCCTCCGCTGTTCCATCGCCATTCCCATCCTTTGGGATGTCCACCATGTATATGTCGTATGACGAGGTGGCTTTCTAGTGCCCCGTAGGCGCTGGTTCTTGGTTGTCTCCGGCATCGTCGTCCATACCGTCGATGTCTTCAAAGACAAAGTCTAGCATGTCGGTTAGATCGTCGATAGTGGCTACAAAGTGGGTGGTGGGTGGGCTTTGAATTTCTTTGTCGTCTGCATCCCAACCGTCCTGGCCGTGGTCCGGCCAGGGCTCTCCTGATAACGAGAGATACTTTAGCGAATTCAGGATGTCATCAAAAGGCGAGTGCTGAAAGATGTCCGCAGCGGTGAACTCCATGATCGGCGCCCAATCGGATTTGATTGGTAGGGGCGCGGGAGGTTCGGAGTCCGGCGAGGAGTCCGGCACCTCGGAGTCACCAGCTTCACTAGGGACAGGGTCGGTATTCGGCTCCATCGCCGTAGAGGTAGCAGCCCCCGAGGCGGCGTCTAGCCACCCATCCTCGATCTGCGCAGTCGGCTCCGAATTAAGGGTCAGAGCGGACTCTTGTGCGGCCTCCAGGGCACTGTCCGACAGCAGAGCTAAATCATGCCCATCGTGACAATGCGGCGCGCTCGGCTGTGGCTCGAATCCGTCGAAGGTCAAGTCTCCGCGGACGTTGGCCGTATAGTTCAAACTTCCAAATCTGACCTGATGGCCAGGGGCGTAGCTTTCAATCTGCTCCAAATGGCCAAGCGAGTTGGCCCGCAGCGCAAAGGCCCGAATACAAAGATCTGTCCGGGGAGAAAAATCTCACCCTGGACCACGTCGTTGTTGATGATCGAAGGAGCCATCGGGCCTATGGGTGATGACACAGAGGAACTCTCAACGAAAGCACCAATGTCGGTGTCAAAACCGGCGGATCTCGGGTAGGGGGTCCCGAACTGTGCGTCTAGGCGGATGGTAACAGGAGACAAGGGACACAATGTTTTTACCCAGGTTCGGGCCCTCTCGATGGAGATAAAACCCTACTCCTGCTTGATTGATATTGATGATATGGGCAGTACAAGAGTGGATCTACCATGAGATCAAGGAGGCTAAACCCTAGAATCTAGCCTATGGTATGATTGTTGTTTGTCCTATGGACTAAAACCTCCGGTTTATATAGACACCGGAGAGGGCTAGGGTTACACAGAGTCGGTTACAATGGTAGGAGATCTACATATCCGTATTGCCAAGCTTGCCTTCCACGCCAAGGAAAATCCCATCCGGACACGGGACGAAGTCTTCAATCTTGTATCTTCATATTCTTGGAGTCCGGCCAATGATGATAGTTCGGCTATCCGGACACCCCCTATTCCAGGACTCCCTCAACGACATTACCTCGGGGGGAGCTCTGGTTGTAGGCCAAACTCTCTGACTTGGCGGCTTTATCATGGCCACCCCATCGGCGGTAGCGCCGACGATGGCCTCTCGGGTCATCAATCATAACCTTCGCGTCAGTTCGGAACTCGCCAAACAGATAGATCCGATGGAGCTCTCCTCCCTCAATGAGCTCTTGGATCGCATCGCCGCTCTGGGAGTCGCTACAGACTACGACCGGATCAGGCTTAAACCCGACCAAAGGGACATCAGATCCCCGCCGGCTGAAGGAAATATGCCCTAGAGGCAATAATATAGTTATTATTATTTTTCCTAATTTCATGATAAATGTTTATTATTCATGCTAGAATTGTATTAACCGGAAACATAATACATGTGTGAATACATAGACAAACATAGTGTCACTAGTATGCCTCTACTTGACTAGCTCGTTAATCAAAGATGGTTAAGTTTCCTAACCATAGACATGAGTTGTCATTTGATTAACAGGATCACATCATTAGGAGAATGATGTGATTGACATGACCCATTCCGTTAGCCTAGCACTTGATCGTTTTGTATGTTGCTATTGCTTTCTTCATGACATATACATGTTCCTGTAACTATTAGATTATGCAACTCCCGTTTACCGGAGGAACACTTTGGGTGCTACCAAACGTCACAACATAACTGGGTGATTATAAAGGAGTACTACAGGTGTCTCCGAAGGTACATGTTGGGTTGGCATATTTCGAGATTAGGTTTTGTCACTCCGATTGTCGGAGAGGTATCTCTGGGCCCTCTCGGTAATGCACATCACTATAAGCCTTGCAAGAAATGTAGCTAATGAGTTAGTTACGGAATGATGCATTACATAACGAGTAAAGAGACTTGCTGGTAATGAGATTGAACTAGGTATTGGATACCGACGATCGAATCTCGGGCAAGTAACATATCGATGACAAAGGGAACAACGTATGTTCTTATGCGGTTTGACCGATAAAGATCTTCCTAGAATATGTGGGAGCCAATATGAGCATCCAGGTTCCGCTATTGGTTATTGACCGGAGACATGTCTCGGTCATGTCTACATTGTTCTCGAACCCGTAGGGTCCGCACGCTTAAGGTTTCGATGACAGATATATTATGAGTTTATGAGTTTTGATGTACCGGAGGAGTACGGAGTCCCGGATGAGATCGGGGACATAACGAGGAGTCTCGAAATGGTCGAGACGTAAAGATCGATATATTGGATGACTATATTCGGTGTTGGAAAGGTTCGAGTGATTGGGTATTTTTGAAGCACAGGAGAGTTCTGGAATTCGCCGGGAGTATATGGGCCTTATTGGGCCATACGGGAATAGAGAGAGAGGCCAAAGAAAGGAGGCCTCGCCCCCCTCTGGTCCGATTGGACAAAGGCGCAGCCCCTTTCCTTCTTCCTCTCCCCCTCTTTCCCCTTCTCCTCCTCCAACAAGGAGGTGGAATCCTACTAGGACTAGGGAGTCCTAGTAGGACTCCACACTTGCGCGCCCCTCCTAGGGCCGACCTCCTCCCCCCTTGCTCCTTTATATACGGTGGCGGGGGCACCCATGACACACAAGTTGATCTTCAAGATCGTTCCTTAGCCGTGTCTGGTGCCCCCTCCACCATATTCTACCTCGGTCATATCGTCGCGGAGTTTAGGCGAAGCCTGCGCGATAGAACATCATCATCGCCACCACGCCGTCGTCTTGACAGAACTCATCCCGACACTTTGCTTTGGATCGAGTCAGGGATCGTCATCGAGCTGAGCGTGTGCTGAACTCGGAGGTGCCGTACGTTCGGTACTTGGATCGGTCGGATCGTGAAGACGTACGACTACATCAACCGCGTTGTCATAACGCTTCCGCTTATGGTCTACGAGGGTACGTGGACAACTCTTTCCCCTCTCGTTGCTATGCATCACCATGATCTTGCGTGTGCGTAGGAATTTTTTTGAAATTACTGCGTTCCCCAACACCGGCCACCCATGAGATAGCGGTAGTGGAGGAACCTCACATGGACCGTCCCTCGACTTTGAGGATGAATTATGTCCGGATCACCGAACTCCTTGAGCCGAATACCTGCTCAAAGGAGGACATGACCCAGGTCCCGGACTTAGAATCGGGCATTGTGCCGAAGAAATTGGGCGACGCTCCGGATCCCGAGCTGTCAGGCTCAAAGCCTCCCACGCCCCTGGGTGTTAGATCGGATCGAAATCCGGATTCAGCTAACTACACCTGCCTGGACTTAAACCGTCTCTCCCGCATCAGGCAGGAGCCCCAAGAAACCGTACATCATTACTGGGCCAGATTCCTCCTTGTGTTTAACAAGGTCAAGGACTGCCGAGAGGAGGACGTAGTCCTACTCTTCTGCAAAAACTGCACGAACAAAGGACTCCTTAATGCTATAAGCCGCCATGACATAGTACACTTCGCGGACTTGGCAATCATAGTACAGAAGTACTGTGCGATGGAAAGCGCCTGGAAAACCCAAACAGAATTTTGGGACAGTACGGCTCTCATCAAGACCTTTGTTCGAACTAAACGGGCGGACTCTCCTAAGTTGACCGATCCAGTTCCCAAGAAACCAAAGCACACCCCAGGGCGGGGAACCGTATTGGAAGAATGGCTCAACGGACCATGTAAGCTTCACGGCACTCCGGAAATAACACCAACTCACAGCCTTAGAGCATGTTGGATACTCCGGCAGGTTGCAAAAAGTGGCGAGGATCTTCTTGCAAGCCATAAAGCAGAGCAACATTCCGCCAACAAACACAATATGGTATTAACAGTCTTCGAGACTTTCGGCTCAAACGATAGGCGCAAGCGAGCTCATCGAAGCTCCGCCGAAGTTTACCATGTGGCAAAAATAAACCCCTGGAACAATACTGCTATAACCTTCAACGCCAGTGATGAACCTCGATTCCAGACTATCCGGGCACCGGCCCCTCTGGTCCTTAGCCCAATTGTGGACGGCTTTCGGCTCACTAAAGTACTCATGGACGGCAGAAGCGGATTAAACTTGATCTATGAGGAAACGCTCAACAAGATGGAAATTGATAAAGGCCGCATCGAGCAAAGCGGCACCACCTTCAGGGGAATTATCCCTACTCGGGAAGCGCGGTGTGTGGGAAAAATCACACTCAATGTGGTATTCGGCACCCCAGAGAATTATAGGTCCGAAGAAATCACATTCCAAGTGGCTCCCTTTAGCAGCGGATACCACGCCCTTCTAGGGCGGGACGCGTTTACAAGCTTTCAGGTTGTACCCCATTACGGGTACATGAGGCTTAAAATGCCCGGACCCAATGGAATCGTCACTCTAGCCAGTGATCCGGACGTCGCACTTCGCGCCAAAAACAAAACTGCAGCACTAGCCCTGGAAGCATTATCTGAAGCCCTAGCAGCCGAAGAGCTAACAACACTGCGGGACACCGTGGACAGGGACAACGTGATACTCGACAAGCGACCCAAGTCCACCTCATTTAAACCTGCAGATGAGATAGTCCAATTCCAAGTCCATCCAATGGACCCCACGAAGACAGCTTCCATCGGGACACAGTTGAGCCCGATGGGCGCGCAGATCGCGAGATTTCTTCTGCGAGAGGTGGGACATTTTGCTCGGCACCCTTCAGACATGCCGGGCATCCCACGCAGGTTGGCCGAACACAGCCTCAATATACTAAAGGGATACAAACCGGTCAAACAGACTCTAAGGCGGTTTTCAGAACCCAAACGGCAAGCCATGGGGGAAGATCTAGCCAAGCTACTTGAGGCCGGATTCATTAGAGATATTAAACATCCGGATTGGCTGGCAAATTTGGTAATTGTACCAAAAAAGGACAAATCCTGGCGCCTATGTGTCGACTTCAAAGTCCTCAACAAGGCTTGCCCCAAGGATCCCTTTCCCTCCCTCGCATCAATCATATTATCGATGCCACTGCTGGGCACGACTCGCTATATTTTCTTGACGCATACTCTGGATACCATCAAATAAAAATGGCAGAGTCCGACCAAGCTGCAACAGCTTTCATAACGCCATATGGCCCTTTTTGCTTCAACACTATGCCTTTCGGGCTTAAGAATGCTGGCGCAACCAATCAACGCATGATTTAAACATGCCTGGAAAAACAAATCGGCAAAATAGTGGGGGCATATGTGGACGACGTGGTCATAAAAACAAGACACGTCAAAACCCTAATAGATGACTTGAGGCTTACATTCGATAACCTCCAGACCTACAACATCAAGTTGAATCCGGAAAAATGCGTTTTTGGCGTCCCCTCGGGGAAGCTGTTGGGCTTCATTGTTTCCAATAGAGGAATTGAAGCGAATCCGGCAAAAATCCAAGCTCTGTCGCAGTTGGCTATACCAACAGACCTCAAGCACATCCAGAAACTAGCTGGATGCGTGGCCGCTTTGAGCCGCTTTATATCCAGGTTAGGAGAAAAGGCATTGCCTCTTTACCGCCTCATTCGCTGCACCGAACACTTTGTATGGACGGATGCAGCTGCGGCCGGACTCGATGAAATAAAGACCTTATTGGCCAGTAATCCAGTCCTAACAGCGCCAAATACCGGCGAACCTATGCTATTATACATAGCTGCAACACATCAAGTGGTAAGCATAGTGCTCGTCGTCGAACGAGAGGTGGACAGATACAAATTCCCGCTTCAAAAGCTGGTTTATTACGTATCCACGGTCCTCACCCCATCCAAATCCCGATACCCACACTATCAAAAAATAGCATACGCGGTCTTCATGGCATCCCGGAAGCTGTGACACTACTTTCAAGAGTGTTCGATTACGGTGGCCTCCGAAGTACCACTCAATGACATAATTAATAACCGCGACGCTACGGGTTGGATTGCTAAATGGGCTATCGAGCTCCTTCCGTTCGACATAATATACAAACCACGGCGAGCCATTAAGTCGCAAGTACTGGCTGACTTTGTCGCCAAATGGATGACCGAACTCCCTAAAAATGCAGGCGTACTCAAGCTGGATCATGCACTTTGACGGCTCCAAAATGCTGGCCGGATTGGGAGCAGGGGTAGTCCCGACGTCTCCCACCGGAGACACGGTCCAGTATGTCCTTCAAATATTATACACAGACTCCAACAATGCAGCCGATTACGAGGCACTGTTGCACGGTCTTCGGATGGCAGTCTCTATGGGCATCCAACGCTTAGAAATGTGCGGGGATTCAAAGCTCACAATATCACAAATAAATGGAGACTTTGATGCCAAGGATCCGAAAATGGCGGCCTACCGTAATGCCGTCCTCAAAATGTCAGCTCGGTTCGAGGGGCTCGAATTCCACCATGTGGCTCGAGAAAACAATCAAGCGGCGGACGTCCTTGCCCGCATCGGTGCCAAACGCGACCCTGTCCCACCTAACATATTCCTGGAAAGGTTGTTCAAGCCATCCGTAGTATGGGAAGGGGAGTCCGGCAATACCAGCACGGATCCGAACACACCCCCAGATTCCGAACCATCAGACACAATCGGAGGCTCTGCCACCGAAATAACATCTTCGGCCCACGAAATCATGGTCGTAATCGCCTCGTGGACTGAGCCTTTCTTGGCCTACCTAAATAGGCAGGAGCTCCCCGAAGACCAAAATGAAGCACGCTGCGTTGTTCGGCGTTCTAAAGCTTACAAAGTCCACGAAGGAGAACTCTACAAGAAAAGTGCTACCGGAGTGCTCCAAAGATGCATCTCCGAAGAGGAAGGGCGGCAACTCTTGGCTGAAATCCATGCCGGACTGGGCGGACACGACGCCGCGGCTCAAGCACTAGTCAGCAAGGCCTTCCGTACAGGCTTCTATTGGCCGATGGCCCGAGCAAACGCGCAGGACCTTGTCCAACATTGCGTCGGTTGCCACCTCTTCGCGAATCAGAGCGATATGACCCCTACCGCTCTCCAAACAATCCCCATAACTTGGCCCTTCGCGGTCTGGGGGATGGATATGGTCAGACCTCTTAAAGGGGGAAGCCATAAGAAAAAATACTTATTGGTCATGGTGGACAAGTTCACCAAATGGATAGAAGCCAAACCAGTTAAAACGGCCGAATCCAGACCAGTAATAGACTTCATATCCGGGGTCGTACACCGATACGGTGTCCCCCATAGCATTATCACTAATAATGGCTCAAATTTCATAGCCGATGAAGTGAAAACTTGGTGCAGCAAAATGGGCATTAAGCTCGACTACGCTTCCGTCTACCACCCCCAAACAAATGGCCAGGTCGAACGGGCAAACGGTCTCATCGTGAGCGGCATCAAACCCAGACTAGTGCGATCTTTAACAGAATCGGATACGCACTGGGTGGGGGAGCTTGACTCCGTACTCTGGGGGCTGCGGACCACACCGAACCGCACCATCGGATATACACCATTTTTTATGGTGTATGGTGCGGAAGCAGTACTACCCTGCGACATAATACATGACTTGCCACGTGTACGCATGTACGAAGAGAAGGAAGCCGAGTTAGATCGGTAGGACAACTTGGATGCCCTGGAGGAGGAGCGCGATGTTGCAAAAGCCCGTTCCGCATTTTATCAGCAGTAGGCTCGACGATATCAAAGTAGAGAAGTGCGGGCCAAAACTTACAATATTGGCGAACTCGTTCTACGCCTACCGGAGAAGAAGAAGGACAAACTCAAACCCAAGTGGGAAGGTCCCTTCGTCATTGACAAAGTTCTTACCGGAGGAGCGTACCGCTTACGTAATGCATCCGATAACAGACTCGAGCCGAACCCATGGAAAGCGGCCAGACTCCGGAGATTCTACGCCTAAACGCCGAACTCATTGTTCGTCTCCTTACCCCCTCCCTTTTACTTATGCTCCACCCCACTTTTCCTTTCTCGACCTTTTTTCTCTTCACACAAAGTACTTAATATAATGCAGACTGTCGGATTACTCTGGCCGCACTATGTGTGTAAGCAATGCCTGGGGGCTTCCTATACGGAAGCAAAAAACAATTACGCAAATGGCTTTTTGCCCATCACATATGAGTTTTTTTTCATATGTGTCTTTTCTTCACCATTATATGCATCGATATGACTTAAGATGTGGCCAAGCTGGGTTGCCTGGCTCCTGTATTTATGCCCTACGTTCCCGTTAATTCAGCTAGGGCATAAGGGGAGCACCTCTGCGATTGTTACTGCCGGTTCAGCCGGATGTGTACCTCAGACTGGGTGAAGGCGAAAGCTAGTTTCCTTAAGAGAATATTCAATCAGTGAACAAAAGACGTATTAGTTTATTACAACATAAAACCCCAGAAGTCTTGTATCCTGCGACATCGTTCGCAGTCCGGACATGTGCATTGCCGCATGCATACCCATGGAAAGGAACCCCTAACGGAACTATTCTCCCTGGAAGATGCTTCTTACTATTCATGTAATATAACATAACTAGTTGGGTACTTGTCTGTTCAAGAACTTATGACCTCTACGCCTGGTCTCCACGCATAGCCCGGTTTTGTATAACTGAGCGGGTATTCGGACACACCCCGGACTGTAGGATCCGGGGGTTGAAGCGAAAAGTCCCGCCATGACAAATGATTTTAATCCGGCTAGGGGCTACTTATGCCCATTAAATTACACAGTCACTTGGACTGACTATATTCCTCCTCTATTCCATCTAGTAGGCTATCTAGCTTACAATCCTGTTGAGAATACTTAGCGGCTAACGCTACCTGGTCATATACTAGACTTACGGGAATTTCTTGACCATATGGTCCGGGTCCAGCTTGGTGTAGCGCATCTTCACCATTGCCTAGGCTTCTCTTGCACCTTGTCGGCATGCTGATATCTTCCACACACGGAAGCGTCGCCAGGCTCCTTGAAGCAGGTCCGCAAGCTCCCCCATGCCACTTGGCAGGAGGCTTGATGGCCACAAGGCCCGAGCAACACCATGCATCACCCACCGAGCTCGCTCGTGCAACTGTGAAAGTTCTTGTAGTAAATCACTTGCAGATCAGGGCATCTCCTCTTTAGGGCGACCCGTCAACATTCCTGCAAGCAACATTCTTTCAAAAAACTTCCTCGCCGAACTATCATACAGTTCACTTGGGCACTCACCATAAATGCCGCGTCAAAGCCTTTTGTTCTCCTTCACGGAGTCCGCCAGTTAAGCACGGACGTCTTTTAATTCCACGTCTAAACGAATATTGGCGTCTTGAAGATCGTTCTTCTTTTGCTTAACTTGCGTAAGGATGCGCTCGCCAGCCTTTAGCTGCCCTTTAAGATGCGAGTCGTCATCTGTTACGCCCTCCGGATTCACCCGGGGATTGTCTGCAGAATTTTCTGTCAGACTAGCAATACCAGCCATTTACTAACTGGTGCATCTTCGTACAATTGATACAAATGTTAATAGATGGGGCCTTCTGGGATTCCTCTAACTTGGTGACCGTGTCCCTCAGTAGGGCCTTCCATTCCTCCAACTCCTGAGCCAATTGTTCATTATTCTCTACAAGGACTTGTGCATAAATTGATCCTTCAAACAGTTGTTCCAACTATTTCAAGTCTCGGGAGCTACTGTTATACATACTTATCAAAATTTCATACCCGTATATCTTTGGTATACTGGTTCATCGCTCGGGCAAGCCTACCTTGAGCAGCCCAGATGTATGCGTCTGCAGAATTGAAGGCATTAAATGCCTCTTCGGAAAAGATGTTGTTCTGAAGCACGGCCCTCCGGCGCCGGTGATTCATGGCGCTCTCCACTTTGGAGTTTGTGGCCGAAAGCATATCCGCATCCCCAGTCGGAGGACTAGGCGGAACTGGCCCCGTGTCCGCCTCTGCCCCTGAAGCTGGTTCTGGAACCCAGCTGGCGGAGGTGTGATTTGTGGGATCCCCGGATATGGTCCGGTTGTTTCTCTTCCTGCCAGACACAAAGGGAGCTATTATATTTCAAATACAATAATCGCAGGACAGGTTATGGCTTTACCTCTGCAGCGGTGTGTCGACCCTCACCACCTTCCTCTTGAGCCTGCCTGATCCGGACGTCCGTGGTTGACGAGTACCTAGGGGCTCGGTCCCGCGCTCCGACCGTCGTCTCTTCAAATAGCACGACGCCTTAAGGGTAAGGCATAATGCCTGAGGGAAGTCCTCTTCTAAGGATAGGGTTTTTTAGTTCAGCTTACGCGCGACACAGGGAGCAGTGCGGGATAGTCGGCTGTAACGGTCACTGGGGCACCATCCCAGCTCGCTTGATAAAATACCATGTTGACAAGCTCCACAGTAATGTCCAGATCTTCTTTGAGTCATGGATCTAGGGCCCTTCCGGGTTCCTCTGGCTGCGAGGAGGGGCTGAAGATCCCCTCCACGGCCCTCCTTAGTTCCTGCTCGGAAACATTGATGCAGGCAATCTTAGCAGAAGAACGCTAAGGTAAGTAAAACAGGGAAAGGAATGACGACTGGGGGGTTGTACATGGAGAATCTGTCCCGCGGTTTAATGCGAAGGAATTCTTCCTCTTCCCCTTAGTATAAATCGGACAATATCCTTGCCAGAGCAGTGGTAGAGTCCGGACCCTTACGGCCGCAGCGGGTGGCGTCGTCTTCCCTGTTGAAGTGCCACATGGGCTTCCCCCGATATTGAAGCGGTTGCACTCCCCGCGTTATGCATATTGCCATGACCTCGACTGTCGTCAGTCCGGATTTGGCCAGCGACTTTATCCTGCTCATCAGGAAGTGTATTTCCCTCGTATCCTCTTCTTGAGGGCCACGGGGGCGCCAGCTTAGGCGTGCCCTTGGCAGGGCGTTGCTGAACTTGGGGAGACCTGTCCGGACTGGATCCAGAAGGGGAACGTCATCAATGTAAAACCACTCCGAAGGCCAATTTTCTGGTGCCTTCTTAGCAGTGCCGGACTGGTATCCGGTTTCGGCAATACGCCATACTTCGGCCCTACTCACTTGGCGTAGGGATTCCCCCTGGGTGCGGGGAACAAGGTAGAACAGCTTCCTCCATAATCCGAAGTGAGGTTCGCAGCCTAAAAACAGCTCGCAAAGTGCGACGTACCCCGCTATATGCAGAATGGAGGCAGGGGTAAGGTTGTGCAACTGGAGGCCGTAGAACTCCAGGAGCCCGCGAAGAAATGGGTGGATGGGAAACCCGACGCCCCATAGCAGATGCGGGATGAGGCATACGCGCTCCTCTGGAGATGGGTTTGGAGATCTCTCCGCTTGTTCCCCTCCGTCGTAAGTGGCTATTCCGGCTCGGACAGGGACGATGAACACTGGTGGAAGAAGCCCTTGGGTTTGTAACTTTATCAAACGGCTATGAGGAACTGAGCACTCTCCCCAATCCCCCGACTTGGAACGAGGAGGACAAGCTGAAGAGCTGCGGCGGCCTGCCATGTTGGAATGGTTTTTCGCGGAGTGCTCTACTGGATGCTAGCTCAGGGAGGGAGAGTGAGTTTTGGATCTAAGAATCCACGTCCCTTCAAATAGGCGGTCAGCCCGAAGGATTGAGGGTGTCAAATGCAAAAATGCCTCGGCTCCTCGCATTCGCTCGACACGTGGGACTGGTCATTGTTGAGGCACTGAAGCCGAGGAGCACAACATTGATTGGAGGCCGGACACTATTCGTCGTAACAGGTATTTTGGAGTATTCGGAGATGGAACCCGCCTTGCAATGCCGAAAACAAGACTGCGCGCCGGACTCATCGTCATTGAAGCCTGGTTCAGGGGCTACTGAGGGAGTCCTGGATTAGGGGGTATCCGGACAGCCGGACTGTGTACAACGTCCGGACTATTGAAGCGTGAAGATACAAGACTCAAGACTTCGGCCCGTGTCTGGATGGGACTCTCCTTGGCGTGGAAGGCAAGCTTGGCGATCCGGATATTGTGTTTCCTTACTTGTAACCGACTCCATGTAAACCCTAGCCCTCTCCGGTGTGTATATAAACCGGAGAGGTTGGTCCTTAGAAGGCCGATCACAATTACAATCATACCATCATAGGCTAGCTCTTAGGGTTTAGCCTCTACGATCTTGTGGTAGATCTACTCTTGTACTACCCATATCATCAATATTAATCAAGCAGGAAGTAGGGTTTTGCCTCCATCGAGAGGGCCCGAACCTGGGCAAACATCTGTGTCCCTTGCTTCCTGTTACCATCAGCCTTGACGCACAGATCGGGACCCCCTACCCGAGATCCGCTGGTTTTGACACCGACACCTATCTATTTACTTTTATGTTGAGTCATCACCCTCTTATTAAAAAGCACCAGCTGGGGAGCACCGCTATCATTTGCATGCATTACTATTAGTTTATATTGGGTATGACTATGACTGGACCTCTTTTACCATGAATTACAATGTTTAGTCAGTCCTTGATCTTTAAAGGTGCTCTGCATTTATGTCTTGCGGTCTCAAAAAGGGCTAGCGAGATACCATCTTGTTATATCATATTATGATTGTTTTGAGAAAGTGCTGTCATCCAAGATTTATTATTATTGCTCGCTAGTTGATTATGCCATTGATATGAGTAAACATGAGACCTAAGTGTTATTGTCAATATGGTTAGTTCATAATCTTTGTTGAAAACTAGAATGCTGGCTTTACATATTTGCAACAACAAGAGCAAACAGAGTTTGTAAATGTTTTTCTTTATCACTTTCAGTTTATCAACTGAATTGCTTGAGGACAAGCAAAGGTTTAAGCTTGGGGGAGTTGATACGTCTCCGTCGTATCTACTTTTCCAAACACGTTTGCCCTTGATTTGGACTCTAACTTGCATGATTTGAATGGAACTAACCCGGACTGACGCTGTTTTTAGCAGAACTGCCATGGTGTTATTTTTGTGCAGAAATAAAAGTTCTCGGAATGACCTAAAAAACCACACAGCAACTTTTCAGAATTAATAAAAAATACAGGAGAAAGAATTAGCACCAGGGGGCCCACACCCTGTCCACGAGGGTGGGGGTGCCCCTCCCTAGGGCATGCCCCCCTGCCTCATGGGCCACCAGGACATCCACCAACCTCAACTCCAACTCCATATATTTGCTTTCATGGAGAAAAAAATCAGAGAGAAAGTTTCATCGCATTTTATGATATGGAGCCGCCGCAATCCCTAATCTCTCTCGGGAGGGCTGGTCTGGAGTCCGTCGGGGCTCCGGAGAGGGGGATCCATCGCCGTCATCATCATCAACCATCCTCCATCACCAATTTCATGATGCTCACTGTCATGCGTGAGTAATTCCATCGTAGGCTTGCTGGACGGTGATTGGTTGGATGAGATTTACCATGTAATCAAGTTAGTTTTGTTAGGGTTTGATCCCTAGTATCCACTATGTTCTGAGATTGATGTTGCTATGACTTTGCAATGCTTAATGCTTGTCACTAGGGCCCGAGTGTCATGATTTCAGATCTGAACCTATTATGTTTTCATGAATATATATGAGTTCTTGATCCTCTCTTGCAAGTCTATAGTCACCTATTATGTGTTATGATCCGACAACCCCGAAGTGACAATAATCGGGATACTTCTCGGTGATGACCGTAGTTTGAGGAGTTCATGTATTCACTATGCGTTAATGCTTTGGTCCGGTACTCTATTAAAAGGAGGCCTTAATATCCCTTAGTTTCCATGAGGACCCCGCTGCCACGGGAGGGTAGGACAAAATATGTCATGCAAGTTCTTTTCCATAAGCACGTACGACTATATTCGGAATACATGCCTATATTACATTGATGAACTGGAGCTAGTTTTGTGTCACCCTATGTTATAATTATTACACGAGGAATCACATCCGACATAATTATCCATCACTGATCCATTGCGTATGAGCTTTTCACATATTGTGCTTTGCTTAGTTACTTTACTGTTGCTGCTGTTACAATTACTACAAAACTGCTACTGTTACTTTTGCTACCGTTACCGTTACTTCCATACTACTTTGTTGCAGATACTAAGTTATCCAGGTGTTGTTGAATTGACAACTCAACTGCTAATACTTGAGAATATTCTTTGGCTCCCCTTGTGTCGAATCAATAAATTTGGGTCGAATACTCTACCCTCGAAAATTGTTGTGATCCCCTATACTTGTGGGTTATCAGTGAACTACTCCCTCCTCGTCATGGAGAGCGCCGGGATGATGAAGATGGCCACCGGTGAGGGATCCCCCCTTCGTCAGGATGCCGGAACAGGGTCCCGGTTAGTTTTTTGTGGCTACAGAGGCTTGCGGCGGCGGAACTCCCGATCTAGCTTATTTTCTGGAGGTTTCTGTATTTATAGGAACTTTTGGCGTAGGTCTCACGTCAGGGGGGTCTCCAGGCTGTCCACGAGATAGGGGGGCACGCTCAGGGGGTGGGCACTCCCCCCACCATCGTGGGCAGCCCGGGACTCTTCTGGCCCAACTCTTTCACTCCAGGGGCTTCTTTTGGTCCATAAAAAATCATCAAAAATTGGCACATCAATTGGACTCCGTTTGGTATTCTTTTTCTGTAAAACTCAAAAAGAAGTAGAAAACAGAAACTGGCACTGGGCTCTAGGTTAATAAGTTAGTCCCAAAAATCATATAAAATAGCATATAAATGCATATAAAACATCCTAGATGGATAATATAATAGCATGGAACAATCAAAAATTATAGATACGTTGGAGACATATCAAGCCTCCGTCAAGTTTGTGGAGTTGAACCAAGGAGTTTGTACGGGCAAGGAGATCGCCTACTTCGTGAAGATCTACCCTAGTGAGGCAAGTCCTTCGTGGGTGATGGCCATGGTGGGATAGATAAGGTTGCTTCTTCGTGGACCCTTTGTGGGTGGAGCCCTCCATGGACTCGCGCAGCCATTACCCTTCGTGGGTTGAAGTCTCCATCAATGTGGATGTACGGTAGCACCACCTATCGGAACCACGCCAAAAATATCCGTGTCAACATTGCATTTGCTCCCTCCAAACTCCTCCCCTTTACCTTCATATGCAATGATTTACATTCCGCTACTATACTCTTAGAATTGCATGTGTAGGTTGATTGCTTGACTTGTGTAAAGTTGCTAAAATCTGCCAAGACTTAAAATTGGTAAAAGGCTAGATTTTTATTTGGTCAAGTAGTCTAATCACCCCCCCCCTCTAGACATACTTTCGATCCTACAGATTCCAATAATTAGCAGGATCATGGACAATCAGAAAGCGTTTTTTAAGCACACCAAAAGCTCTCTCAATATCTTTTCTAGCAGATCCTTAGTAAGCTGCAAAGTGAGCTTTTGTGTTACCTTTAGGTTTGTGGGTAGTCTTAGAAAATGTGGTTCATGGACAAGGTAGTATCCCATGTTATACTCACGGTCATTGACAACATTGTCGCACGGTGGATTGTCACCAACAACAAGCCTTGCAAAAACAGAAGATCGCTGAAGAACATTGAGATCACTATGAGAGCCAGACATCCCAAAGTATACTCGTGAAATCCAAAGATCATGTGATGCAATCACCTCAAGAGTGATGACTGGATTGTGCCAATGCCATGTGTACAAACCTTGCCATGCCACATGGAAATTCTTGCATGTCCAATGCATACAGTCAATGAATCCAGGAATCTCTAGGAAATGTCTCTCTTCATTTTCTTCCATTAGTCTCTCACTACCTTCTTCAGTGGGAGCCCAGCCCTCAAGTACTCCAGTCCATAGAACTGGATCACAGCTACGCAGAATCATCTCACACACTCAAGGATGGATCTTATCCAAGGCAAACATAGTTATTGATGGCATCGGTCGGGCATCCATAAGCAAGGATTCGCATTACTATTGTAATCTTCAACAATTGATTTGCACTTGTTGCCCCTGCTGCACTCCTTCTTGGTTGAAAATCAAGGATCATATTTTCTCACAGCTTTTGCAATGGTGTTGAAGAGAGATCAGTGCATTTGGAATTGGAGCCGAAAGAGGGATATACTACGTTTGGTCCAAATGTAATCCCTCACTAGACCATAATGACCCATGACTCTATCTCGAAGAAGCAACGTTGCACCAAACTGAGAACCACACCCTTGTCTCCTAGAATCCTCCTCCATAGTGACCGTGGCGTCAACTTGAATCCATCATCTCTTTATTCCTCCTACGATGAAGAATTGTCGAAGAGCTCTGACAACCTCTTTTTTTTATAAACATAAGAGACTTCAGTGATCCATTTGAGACATTCCTTAAATGAAAAAAGTAAACATAGAAGCAATTTGCCAAAAAAACTTATGGCGGACGGTGTCGGAGTGACAACGACCGACAAAGCAACTCCGTCTAGGGCCCCAATGTGGTGGAGGACACCATCGACGGCCACACAGGAGGTTCTCAAGCATGGACATGGCGAATGTAGCCGGGTAGTAGGGGCGGCGACAGAGGCAATGACAACAGTCTACTTCTCTGGTTCCAGCGTCGTTGATTGGTAACCCACAAGTATAGGGGATCGCAATAGTTTTCGAGGGTAGAGTATTCAACCCAAATTTATTGATTCGACACAAGGGGAGCCAAAGAATATTTGTAAGTATTAGCAGCTAAGTTGTCAATTCAGCCACACCTGGAGAAAAATATTTGTAGCAGAGTGATCAGTAGCACAGTAATATGATAGTTTGACAGCAGTGGTAACAATAGCAATAGTAACAGTAATAGTAGTGATGATTTTGTAGCAAGTGTTAACAGTAACAGCCGCAGTAGTAACTTAGCAAGAACAATATGTGGAAAACTCGTAGGCATTGGATCAGTGGATTCGTTGGATGATATTCATCATATAACAGTCATAACCTAGGTCAATACAAAACTAGCTCAAGTTCATAAATATAACGTAGACATGTATTTCATAAATAGTCATATGTGCTTATGTAAAGAATTTGCATGACATCTTTTATCCTACCCTCCTGTGGTAGCGGGGTCCATAAGGAAACTGTAGGATCGAAAGTATGTCTAGAGGGGGGGTGATTAGACTACTTGACAATATAAAAATTCTGCCTTTTGACAAAGAACAGTTTTTGGCAGATTCACAATTATGATCAAGTCAAGCATCACCATACACATGCAATTCTAGAGTATAGGCAGCGGAAAGTAAATTGCACATGTAGTAAAGAGAGGTGGAGAAGAGCAAACGCAATTTTGGAGACGCGGTGATTTTTCTCGTGGTTCCGATAGGTGGTGCTATCGTACTTCCACGTTGATGGAGACTTCAACCCACGGAGGGTAACGACTGCGAGAGTCCACGGAGGGCTCCACCCACGAAGGGTCCACGAAGAAGCAACCTTGTCTATTCCATGATGGCCTACGCCCACGGAGGGCTAGCCTTACTCGGGGTAGATCTTCACGAAGTAGGCGATCTCCTTGCCCTTACAAACTTCTTGGTTCAACTCCACATCTCGATGACGGAGGCTCCCAAGCGACACCTAGCCAATCTAGGAGGCACCACCCTCCAAAAGGTAATAGATGTTGTAGATGATGATGAACTCCTTGCTCTTGTGCTTCAAATGATAATCTCCCCAACACTCAACTCTCCTCCTTGATTTGGCTGTGGTGGAAGAAAGGATTGAGTGGAAAGCAACTTGGGAAGGCTAGAGATCAAGCTTCATATGGTGGGAGTGGAGCAACTTGATCTCAACACAAGGGTAGGTAGTTCTCTTCTTAGAAATGTAAGGTAGGAGTGGTAGTTCTTTCTGATGGCTCTCTCCATGAATGAAGAGGGGTGGAGGGTATAAATAGCCTCCACACAAAATCCAACCGTTACACACATTTGAGCAATCTCGGTGGGACCGAAGTTGACAACTCGGTGAGACCGATAGTTCAAATAATGTGAGCGTTGGGATTTTCGTGGGACCGAAAATACAATCTCGGTTAGTCCGATTAGTGCAATGACAAGAGCATGCCAATTTCGATGGGACCGACTTCATCATCTCGGTGACACCGATTTGATGTGAAGATTCTGAAGCTTGGCAACTCAAGTTTCGGTGAGACCGAGTTCGGAATCGGAAAATCCGAGTTTGCTAGGGTTTGGCTTATGGCTGAGGTGGTTCATCTCGGTGTGACTGAGTTTGGAATATCGGTGGGACCGAGACTACTTATGAGTGTATATGGCGGTGAAAGTTCTTGATAGTTTAGGAGATGTATCACTAAGCACTTGAGCAACGGATCATCATCATAACCTCATCCCTTTTAATAGTATTGGCTTTTCCTATGGACTCAATGTGATCTTGGATCACTAAACCAAAAATGGAGTCTTGAGCTTTTGCCAATGCTTGCCTTAGCATTTTGAGGGGTCCACTTCTTCAGTCCTTGCCATACCCATATCACTGAACTCTCTGAAATGATTCTCAAGTAACTATTAGTTCAATGATATATATGTTGTTATTAATTACCAAAACCACCCGGGGATTAGTTGCACTTTCAATCTCCCCCTTTTTGGTAATTGATGACAACATATAGATCAAAGCTTCGACAAAGGATATAATCAATGAATAATATCGTCGCTTTGAGAAGTATGTGATAAGCAAGAGCTCCCCCTAAATTTGTGCATTATTTGAGATTTGCGTTTGAATGCAAATGCACAATCGATTAGGATCATGGGTCACTCTTCCATGTCACATACATCTTGGTGGAGCGCACAAAATGATAAGAATGAACAGCATGCACCCAATCACCAAGACATGAGTAAATGGTCATACAAGATAGGAATGGCATATGATAAGCATTAAGCACACATTAAAGCATAGTGCGACCAAGCACTCATTAAGGTAGAATCAAGCGTAGTATCAAACACCTTTGAATGTCTCGAAAACCAAAAGTATCTCAAAGAAAACGCAAAAGGACGAAAGAGCAAAAGCGCAAAGACAACAGCACTCTCTCTCGAAGTCCTATGATCTATACAATTTCTCCCCTTTGGCAACAAGTTACCAAAAGTTCGAAAAAGCATAGAGCTAAGCGTCACTTGTGGACTCTGTTTGGCGGCTCCGTGCAGGTTGATGTCGGAGTGGATATGACAACATCGGCGAAGACTTGGTGATGTCTGTCTTTGGAGGAGTGGTCCTTTGGAGCTGGAGTTGGAGTAAGCTTCTGGAACTGTGGGAGGTGTTGAAGCTGTAGTCTGGTGTCATCCTTTGGAATAGCGGTGATCGGGTCCTTTGGGAACCGGAGCGATCTGTTGTTGAGAATCTGGACTAAGTCATCCTGCAACTCACGCATAAGCTCTTCCTTCTCCTTCTTTGCTTCCTCAATATCGCCTCGAGCTTGTTGACGGTCACTTGTACTTGATCGACTTCACGCCCGAGGCGTGGATCTTGTCCTCAACAATCCTCTCTAAGCTCTCCGAGGCTGTACAATCTGGCCAGCGTTGTTCAATCCTTTGAGTAGCTTCAAGTATTTGCTCTCCGAAGCTCTTTGGTTTAGCTGCTGTTGCTGCTGCTTCCTTGTCAGCTTTGGCTTTCTTAGCAGCTTCGATCTTGGCTTGACTTTCAACAGATGTCGGATCCTCCTCATCCATCACAATAACATTGTCTTCATGCTCTGGCTGCAACGGTAAATGTTCTCTATCCAACAAGAATGTGCCCGTGCCAAACTTGGCATTGATAAGCATCTGAATCTGCGGGGCAAATCCACATGACCTTTTCGGTCGTCACCGCAGTCCTCTTAATGGTCTCTACCATCAAGTCCATCACCTTGAAAGGTGCCTTCTCATCAAGTATGTGCAGCATGCTGATAGAGTATCCTCTGATCATGCGATGATCTCCAGATTTGGGCATCAAGGTATGCCTCAAAATGGTATTAGTGGTAGGTAAGCCTGCCTGGAGATAGTAGATCGAGCGAGCTTCCAGATTCCCAAATCCTTTGCTGGAATCTCTTTGTACATGTTCTTCATGGATTCATGATTCTTCTTTGGAATCCCATATACATCAATATCATCTTCTCGTTGCACTGGAGCATTCAGAATTTCTGCCCATTCTTCAACAGAAGAAGAAAATCTTTGGCCTTCAGTCATCCACATAATCTTTCCATCCGGGTAGAAGTGAGCTGTGGCATAGAATTGCATTATCATCTCATCGTTCCAACTAGTCAATTTCTGACCTACAAAGTCTGCAACTCCACATGCAGTGAAACTTTCATGCACATGTGGAAAGAAATCTCTGTGCTCTTCGCTGTCAATGTACTTCCAGTCAACATATCGGGTGTCTGCGACTATGGGCTTCTTGTCCATCAGCACGGTCTCATAGAAGTCCTGCTGCTCTCGGTGTGAAATCTGGGATCTCTGCAGTTCTTCTCCTCACGGCATATGGGTCGGTTTGTCTCCATAGCCCGAGACCTTTATCTTTCCTTGCCTTCATATCCTCGGCTTGAGGATGAGCATCATTATGTAGTGGCAGTTTTGGACGAAGTTTCGCAAAACTGGTCCTTCATCGTCGACTCATTGGTGGCACATCATCCTTGTTCTTTTGAACGCTGGAATGTTTCGACGGTCTTCTTGGGCTTGGCGGCGAGGCTTTCTTTGGAGCTGCCTTAGCTGGAGCAGTTTTCTTGGGCTTTGATGTGGCTCCGGCCTTAATGGCATCACCCATGAGCTTTGGCTTCGAGGAGTAGGCTGGGGTGCTTCCTCATCCTCATCCTCTCTTGCTGCATCATGCACTATCCTCTTTCTCTTGGAGGTTTTCTTCACTTTGCTTGCAGCTGCCTCTCCCAAATTCAGCTTCTTAGCAACAGTTGATTGCTTGACTTTCTTTGGTGCCCTTCTTAGTTTGTTGACCTTGTTGCTCTTTGGCAACAACCTTCCTTTTGGGCTTTGAGGTCACTTCTTCCTCAACAACAAAATCAGAATCCTCATCATCTGAATTCCTCTTCTTTCTAGCTCTGGTGGCTGCAGGAGGCAAGCCACTTGGTGTACTCTTCTCACCATCATCGGATGAGCAACTAGGATCGGGACTAGTGCCGCCTCTGGAATATCTCGCAATGGGTGTCTCGACCTGTTACACCACACCGGCATCGACATGGTGACAACTTGTGAATAGATAAGGTGTAGGCAGAGAAGAAGAGTCATCACAAACTGCGAAGTTTTGCAAAAAAATGAGTTCAAATTCTAGTATTAAGTTTTCACAGAAGACATTTCGGTCGGACCGAGTTTAAGATTGGTGAATCCGAAGTGTTAAACAGAGCTTGGCACACCACTTTCGGTTTGACGAAGTGGGTTTGATCTGCCGAAAACACTAGGGTTTCACAGAATCCTCATTTCGGTCACACCGATTTTGCACAACTTCGGTTGGACCGAAGGTAAAGATCAATGGCCATAGGCCAAATCAGTCATACCGAAAATATAAAATCGGTCTCACCGAGATGTGTTCATGAAACCTAACCTAAAACTTTTACTCGAATCTAGTTCAAGCGAACTAATCTGGTGTCTGGGAGGATTTCAATCGTGGCAAGATAATAGGCAATCCAAGCGTGCATTGAATCGGAGATGGGAGCACGAGTGGGATCAAACTCACCCTAACTTGGTGGAGTTTTTCTCGCGGCAACGGCGCGGAGGAGATGTCCGTGACGGCGGCGGAGACTGCGGCGAGGGCGCCTGAGGCGGCAACGGCGACGATCCGGAGACCAAAGCGGCGGCAGCAAAGGTGTGGGGCGAAAGCGTTTGAAGGAGAAATCAACGCGCGGCCCTCGGTATATATACCCCTTTGTTGTCGGTGGGACCGAGTTGTAAAACTTCGGTGGCACCGAGATGGATAACTGCTAAGCGATTATGCACTTGATCACGCCGAAAATCACAACTCGGTTTCACCGAGATGAAAACCTAGATCATCTAAATGCTTTCGGTTCGACCGAGTTTGAGTAAGTTAGTGCGACCGAAATCAATTAGAAGGATTTGGAAATTAGCCCTTGACGGATCGGTGGCTCGAAAGTGCTCCTCACCGGAGGGTCCGAAAATGACTTGTTCAAAGTTTGTGATGTAAGCATGAATAGAATTTGAGACAAGAAAGCATAGATAGCTAGGGGAGGTACTTAAGCATTATCCATTTGGTCAGAAAACTCAAAACGACCACAACAACAAATGGATGTCCTCGAATGGATAAAATCATGCATCCAACATGCTCACACAATAAGATAGCAAATGAAATATGTGTCAAACATGCACAACCAAAATTCTAGCAACTAACACACAATTTGTCGATGACTAGGTCATCTTTATATGAGTATATTGACTTAGGAGCCAAATGAGAACATTTGATCATAGGTCATACTCATCGTTTAAGCACAAGTGGGGTTACCACTTTTACATAAAGCATTGATGTGTTCACATCATTTGAAGATGCTTTAGCTCAATTCTTTAGAGCAAAGCTCCCCCTAGATGTGAGAACCCCTTTTAAAGGGTCAAACTAACCTTGGGTTGTCGTAGAAGACTTCATGTAGATGTTGAAGATGTGGATGCTCAATGTTGATGGAGATCATCAAGAGTTGGGAGCTATCCTTTGGATTCGGGCACTTTCAATACCTACATGGGTTAGTCCCACAAGGAACAAACAAGGATATCCATGGACATAGATTGAAGTACACAATAGATGATGTCCATGAAAGCAATGATTACCTTGTCCCTTGACTTACCAACAAGAGGGTTTGTGACTCCATGAACTAGTGCACGATGTGGAAGTTGATTGCACAAGTTTTGCCAAAATGAATGTGAGTGAAGTATGTTGGCGGAGTCACCCTCAAGAACTTTCTAGTTCTTCTTCTTCGGGATCCACATCATCTTGATGGGAATCCTTGGGGTTGTAGTTGAGTTTGTGAAGTAGAACTTGGCGTTTCCTTGGGAACCCACTTGACCATGGCTTGAGGTGCTTCAACAAATGCATCAATCTCCTCTTGAAGCTTGTCCTTGCCTTTTAGCTTGTGGTCTTGTGGTGGAAGGTCATCTTGAGCTTGTTCCACATTGGAAGAAGTAGGATCATACTTCTCCTTTTGAGAAACAATCTGTGGAGTAGGATATTGACCTTCTTCCCTCAACACCTTCGGCGTTGAACTTTCGCTCAAAACCAATTCCTTGATTCTTCCGGTGCCTTCCTTGCTTGCGAACAATTTCCTCAAAGTTCTTGCTTCCGGCAAGGCTCTTGTAGACACCTTTCTCTATGATCCCTTTCAATAAACTATTTTCTTGCTCAAGTGTAACTTGGCTTGAAACATTGTTAGTGGAATCAATAGAACTACTAGAAGCAACAACATTGGATTTAGCATGGTTATTGTTACTACTAGAGAAAGAATTTTTCTTATGCTTGTCATGCTTAGTCTTAATGGGTGGCAAGAAATTAGACAAGAGAAGTCGTTTGGCAAGATATGAAGAACTCTTCTTTCGAAGATCGTCATTGATTGCTTTTAGAAACTCATGTTCTTGCTCTAGAGTGAGCTTCTCGAAGCGTAGCTTCTCATGAGATCTTAGGAGCTCTCTATGATCTTCTTGAGTTGTTTCATGAGCTAACTTAAGAGTGTTTAGTTCTTTAGTTAGGCGCTCAATCTCCTTCATAGCATTGTCATTCGACTCTTCTCGACTATAAAGATTACTAGCATGTTCATCATCACTAGGCTCCTTTGGATTTATCATGCAAGAGTTCATCTTCACCAAGCAAGTCATCCTCATCACTATCGAAGTCAATGAATTCAGGGTGTGATACCTTGGGGCCTTTAGCCATGAAGCATCTTCCAATTCCCTCATTTGGTGAATCAAATAAGTCGTAGGAGTTGGAGTTGGAGGATCTGAGAGCAAGACCGCAACACCTTCATCTTGGCTGTAGTCGGAGTTGGAGTGATAGCTTCCTTCGGATTGATTGTCGGAGTCGGGCGGAGACCCATTCACCTACATGAGCTTGATGTTTTCTTCTTGTGTAGCTCCTTGATGACTTGTCTTTCCTCTCCGAATCCTTGCTTCTCCGAGAGGGTCTTCGTTCATAACGATCATCTCTGCTCCTTCTCTCTTTCGAGGTGACTCATCTCTTGAGCTTCTTCTTCTTGGAGATTCTTCTCTTCTCTTGTGGGGAGCCGTACACTCATTTGAGTAGTGTCCGGGTCTTCCACAATTGTAGCAGTTTCGATCACGACTAGAAGATCTCTTTTCATCATATGATCTAGACTTTGAGCTTCTCTCTTTGCCTCTATTCTTGTAGAATTTGTTGAAGTTCTTGACCATTAGGCTTATCTCTTCATTGGAAACTAACTTGTCACTTGAGGTTGTGGGAGCATCACTTGTAGCTTTGTAAGCACCACTTGACTTGTTGTGAAGCTCTTCCTTATCCTTAAGTGTCATCTCATGAGCAACAATTCTTCCAATGACTTGGTTGGCTTGAGATTCTTGTAGTTTGGCATCATTTGGATCAAAGTGCACACGGTGTCATACTTTCCATCCAAAGCTCTGAGAATCTTCTTGATGATGAATCGGTCGGTCATTTCTTCGCTTCCTAAGCCGGCAATCTCATTTGTGATGAGAGCAAGCCTAGAGTACATTTCAGCGACTCCTTCACCATCCTTCATCTTGAACTTGTCAAGTTGACCTTGAAGAATATCTAGCTTTGACTCCTTCACGGACTCGGTACCTTCGTGCATTTCAACCAAAGTATCCCAAATCTCTTTTGCATTCTCAAGGCGGCTGATTTTGTTGAACTCCTCGGGACACAAGGCATTGAAGAGAATGTCACAAGCTTGAGCATTGTTTTGCAACATCCGCAATTCTTCCGTTGTAGCCCGCGATCCGGAACTTTTCCTTCCTCAAAGAATTCACCTTGCATACCAACAAAATAATGCCCCATGCGGCTGGGTTATGACCAAGAATATGCATTTTCATTTTATGCTTCCAACTAGCAAAATTTGTACCATCAAAGTAAGGACCTCTCTGAAAATTACCCTCACTAGGCGCCATACTCTCCTAGGTTGTGAAACCAAGCTTATGGAGTCAATGCAATGGAAACCAATACAATGGAGACCAAAGCTCGATACCACTTGTAGGATCGAAAGTATGTCTAGAGGGGGTGATTAGACTACTTGACAATATAAAAATTCTGCCTTTTGACAAAGAATAGTTTTGGCAGATTCACAATTATGATCAAGTCAAGCATCACCCTACACATGCAATTCTAGAGTATAGGCAGCGGAAAGTAAATTGCACATGTAGTAAAGAGAGGTGGAGAAGAGCAAACGCAATTTTGGAGACGCGGTGATTTTTCTCGTGGTTCCGATAGGTGGTGCTATCGTACTTCCACGTTGATGGAGACTTCAACCCACGGAGGGTAGCGGCTGCGAGAGTCCACGGAGGCTCCACCCACGAAGGGTCCACGAAGAAGCAACCTTGTCTATTCCATCATGGCTCACGCCCACGGAGGGCTAGCCTTACTCGGGGTAGATCTTCACGAAGTAGGCGATCTCCTTGCCCTTACAAACTTCTTGGTTCAACTCCACATCTCGATGACGGAGGCTCCCAAGCGACACCTAGCCAATCTAGGAGGCACCACCCTCCAAAAGGTAATAGATGTTGTAGATGATGATGAACTCCTTGCTCTTGTGCTTCAAATGATAATCTCCCCAACACTCAACTCTCCTCAATGATTTGGCTGTGGTGGAAGAAAGGATTGAGTGGAAAGCAACTTGGGAAGGCTAGAGATCAAGCTTCATATGGTGGGAGTGGAGCAACTTGATCTCAACACAAGGGTAGGTAGTTCTCTTCTCGAAATGTAAGGTAGGAGTGGTAGTTCTTTCGATGGCTCTCTCCACGAATGAAGAGGGGTGGAGGGTATAAATAGCCTCCACACAAAATCCAACCGTTACACACATTTGAGCAATCTCGGTGGGACCGAAGTTGACAACTCGGTGAGACCGATAGTTCAAATAATGTGAGCGTTGGGATTTTCGTGGGACCGAAAATACAATCTCGGTTAGTCCGATTAGTGCAATGACAAGAGCATGCCAATTTCGGTGGGACCGACTTCATCATCTCGGTGACACCGATTTGATGACGAAGGTTCTGAAGCTTGGCAACTCAAGTTTCGGTGAGACCGAGTTCGAATCGGAAAATCCGAGTTTGCTAGGGTTTGGCTTATGGCTGAGGTGGTTCATCTCGGTGTGGACTGAGTTTGGAATATCGGTGGGACCGAGACTACTTATGAGTGTATATGGCGGTGAAAGTTCTTCGATAGTTTAGGAGATGTATCAATAAGCACTTGAGCAACCAGATCATCATCATAACCTCATCCCCTTTTAATAGTATTGGCTTTTCCTATGGACTCAATGTGATCTTGGATCACTAAACCAAAAATGGAGTCTTGAGCTTTTGCCAATGCTTGCCTTAGCATTTTGAGGGGTCCACTTCTTCAGTCCTTGCCATACCCATATCACTGAACTCTCTGAAATGATTCTCAAGTAACTATTAGTTCACTGATATATATGTTGTTATTAATTACCAAAACCACCCGGGGATTAGTTGCACTTTCAGAAACTAAGGGATATTAAGGCCTCCTTTTAGTAGAGAACCGAAACAAAGCATTAACACATAGTGAATACATAACTCCTCAAACTACGTTCATCACTGAAAAGTATCCGAACTATTGTCACTCCAGGGTTTACGGAACATAACACATAGCTGGTGCATATAACTTGCAACATCGGATATAAAACATAGAAATGGTGAAAACATAAACGATTCAGATCTAAATTCATGGCACTCGGGCCCTAGTGACAAGCATTAAGCATAGCAAAGTCACAGCGACATCAATCTCAAAACATAGTGGATAATACGGATCAAGCCCTAACAAAACTAACTTGGTTACATGATGAATCTCATCCAACTCCTCATCGACCAGTGAGACTACAAAGGAATTACTCACTCTCGGAGGGGAGCATCATGGAATTGGCGATGAAGGAGGGTTGGTGATGATGAAGATCAAAGATTCCCCTCCCCGGAGCTTCAAATGGACTCCAGATCTGGCCTCCCGATGAAGAACAGGAGGCGGCGACTGCTCCGCCTCACGAAATGTGATAATTCTTCCTCTCTGATTTTTTTCTCTGAAAATATGACTTTATAGAATCAGAGTTAGGGTCTACGGGGCTAACAGGTGGGTACAACCCACCTGGGTGCGCCAGGAGGGGGCCGTCCTGGTGGGTTGTGCTCAGCCAGGGGCCCCCTCCGGTGGTTCTTGGCTCCAGTATTTTTCTTTTATTGCATAAAATTGTACAAAAAGTTTTGTTCCATTTCGAGAACTTTTATTTCTGCACAAAAACAACACCTTGGTAGTTCTACCGAAAACAGCGTCAGTCTCGGTTAGTTTCATTCAAATCATGCAAATTAGAGTCCAAAACAATAGCAAAAGCATTAGGAAAAGTAGATACGACGGAGACGTATCAACTCCCCCAAGCTTAAACCTTTGCTTGTCCTCAAGCAATTCAGTTGATAAACTGAAAGTGAAAAATAAAAACTTTTATGAACTCTTTTGCTCTTAATTACATAAATAAGCTTAAGTAGCACCCAGGTTTTCAGCAAAGATCATGACTAACCATGTCAACAGTAACTCTTAGAAATTATATTAACTCATATCACTAGCATATGCAATTAGAGAGAAATAATAACATATCTCAAATGAAGACACTTTGTCAAAACAACCATGATATAATATGACAACAGTGGTATCTCGCTAGCCCTTTCCGAGACCGCAAAACAAAAATGTAGAGCACCTCCAAACTCTCAAAAGCACCAATGTCGGTGTCAAAACCGGCGGATCTCGGGTAGGGGGTCCCGATCTGTGCGTCAAGGCTGATGGTAACAGGAAGCAAGGGACACAGATGTTTACCCAGGTTCGGGCCCTCTCGATAGAGGTAAAACCCTACTTCCTGCTTGATTAATATTGAAGATATGGGTAGTACAAGAGTAGATCTACCACGAGATCGTAGAGGCTAAACCCTAAGATCTAGCCTGTGATGGTATGATTGTAATTGTGATCGGCCTTCTAAGGACCAACCTCTCCGGTTTATATAGACACTGGAGAGGGCTAGGGTTTACATGGAGTCGGTTACAAGGAAGGAAACACAATATCCGGATCGCCAAGCTTGCCTTCCATGCCAAGGAGAGTCCCATCCAGACACGAGCCGAAGTCTTGAGTCTTGTATCTTCACACTTCAATAGTCCGGACGTTGCACACAGTCCGGCTGTCCGTATACCCCTAATCCGGGACTCCTCGGTAGCCCACAAAGCAGGCTTCAATGACGATGAGTCCGGTAGCGATGTGTCTTGACATTGCAAGGTGGGTTCCTTCTCCAAATACTCCAAAGTAGTTATCGAACACGTAGACTGTGTCTGGATCTGCAAGATGATCTTCACATAGCATAAACCCGATCCGCTGGCAATCTTCGGGCGTCGTGCCCTTGCATCGTGGCCTGGTCCAACGTGAACCGGCATTTCTTACCCCACCTCGACTCGTGTTACGAGGCGGTTTTATTGGCACGTCCCATCGAGGCAGAGATCGTGTTCCTCTTATTACGGGATTTTCCATAAATATGGGCGTGTGTGACCCCACGACGGCCGTTGGTATAACTCCGTGTGTTTTTAGATAAGCCTCAAATGGTCACACCGAGGACTCTTGATATTCACCCCCTTTATAAAGGGGTCGAGGCCTATGCCTCTTTTCCACCTTCCTCGCGCCTTCTCCCACCTCGAGTTCTAACACCCGAAACCCAAGCTTCAACACCCCAGATCCTCCAATATGTCCGGATCCGTCCCTCAGGGCCGATGGGTGGCTTCCTTGATTCAAAAGGAAGACATTACGAAGCTTAGGGAGGTCGGATACCTGACCGCCGACATCCAGCATAGGCTTCCTGCTCCAGGGGAGGTCATCCCAACACCGGAGCCTAATGAGTGCGTCGTTTTTGTCCCACACTTCCTCCGCGGCTTGGGCTTCACCCTCGACCCCTTTGTGAGAGGGCTCATGTTCTACTATGGGTTGGATTTTCATGATCTGGCTCCAGACGCCATCCTCCACATCTCGTCTTTCATTATCGTGTGCGAGGCTTTTCTCCATGTCACCCCACACTTCGGCTTATGGCTTAAGACCTTCAATGTGAAGCCGAAGATGATCAGGGGCGACATGTGGAGTGCGGAGGTGCCGTAATAAGCAGGAACACCGATGCCCCATGCACTACTAGGGAAAACCTTATACACAGAATGTTACCAGTAGCGCTTGTTAAAATGAGGCGCATCGCTACTTAGCGATAGCGTTTGGCGAACCGCTTTTCTGAGTTAGAAGCTTAGCGATGGCGCTGCCCGAAAAGCGCTACTACTATAATTGCCACACCATTCCCAGCGTGCTAGGTATAGTAGTAGCGCCCTTCACGAACAAGCGCTACTACTACGGATTTTAGCAAAGGCGTTTTCCTTCCCACTTCTGATTAAAGCTATTTTCACCTAACCCCCAGCGGCTGATTCCCTCTCCTTTGCTTCCTCCCCAATTCCCGACCCCGCCTCGCCACCGTCTCCCCCGACCCTGCCTCGCCGCCGTCTCCCCCGACCCCGCCTCGCCGCCGTCTCCCTCGACCCCGCCTCACCGCCGTCTCCCCCGACCCCGCCTCGCTGCCGTCTCCCCCGACCCCGCCTCGCCGCCGTCTCCCTCGATCCCGCCTCGCCGCGCCTCGGTGCCGCCGTCTCCCCCGACCCCATCTCTCTCCCCGCCCTCTGTAAGCACTCTCCTTTCGATCCCTCTCTCCCTTCGATCCCTCTTCTCGCTTAGTATGAACCCTAGCTATTTAGTACTAGTTAGTATGAACCCTAGGCTATTTTTAGTGCTAGTTAGTTAATTACTTAGATGGTAATTAGGGCAATAGTTCCTAGGTACTAATTAGTTAGTAAAATTAGGTACTAATTAGGTACTACAATATTTTTATTTATAGTAAGTTTATTTTTAGTAAGAACTAGTTGAATTAATTGAACTAGTTAGTAAGAACTTGTTTCTATTTTTTAGTTAAAGCAATTTTTCCGCCTCGGCGTGGGCGATGCCTATCCGCATCCTCATCGTCGAGTCGTGAAGGAGGACACACCTGCTTGACCAGATCGGCCATGTCGGGACTGGGCTCCGCCGAGGTGGTCTTGGGGCGCTACCTACCGGGCGCGAGGTTGGTGAGAGCCAGCTTGTCGTTGACCGAACCTTCTTTGGTGGCGATCGCGTGGGCGGTGGCGATCGAGGCTCGAGGACTCAGCGGAGGTGGTGCGTCACCGTGTCGATGAGGAGGACGCGCACGTCGTCGCTACTTGTTTGCGTTGGAGCATAGGCTGTTCTCCAATACTGGCAGGTTCTCCGGGATCTCTTTGGAGCTATGATCCCGTGATGGTGCCTTCTCTGTGGTGTCCACCGCCGCGCCGATACCGTCGTGTGCTAGAGTTTTAGTTGTATTAGTGATGTTATATGTATGACACTATTCGTGATGTATTAGTGATAATATTCGACGATGTCTTGGCGCATGAGATGATCTACTTTTGCTTATTGAATGCATGCTAATTTGAGTCCTATAAGATATTTTGAAATGTATATCTTGTGTTGCTCAATATCAAGTGGCGGTCATGTTTGCAGGTTATACCTTGAGTGGCCTATGTTTTGCGGAGTGTTGATTCATTTCCGTTCGGCAAATTTCAAGCGCTTCGATATGTCCTATTTTAGCAAAGGTCATGCGGATTTTTCCGTGAATTTTGGCATCACTTGTGCTAGAATATGTAGGAAATATCGAGTGCCCGGTTTGTGTGTTGAGTATCTTGGTAGTTGTCTTGATCGATTTTCAATTAATGTTTTAACTATGAATATAGGAAATGTCGGCGACGAGAAGGATTTGGTATTTGCAAATCTGCGAGAGCGAGCACGGCCTGTCTGACGGAATCTTCCTAGATGATGATAGGCACTTCAGCATCAAGCTGGATGAGAACTTGAAGTGGATACGATGAAGTCCTGCGACAAGTCTTTTTAAGTAATTAAGCATGACATCTGCTTCATTTGCTTCAACTTATATTTGTTTTACTATTCTACTAGCGTATCCCCGCCATGCAAGAGTTTTTGTATTGGATAAGATAGGTTTCAGTCATAGTATGGAGGAAAAGAAAGTTTACTTGAAGACCGAGCATGGTTATATTTTCCATGCGAAGTTATACAATTCGACGACTACACCTATTTTGGATGCAAAACATGGCGAGCACTACATAAGACTTATGCATTTGAGCCTGATATGGTTATCACCTTTGATATTCGTCCGAAGATGATATTGAAGTTAATACCGACATCGGGTCAATGTGCAAATCATCGATTATACCATTATGTAAGTTTCTCAACCATATTTATGTCTTTGATATTGTTTATTCAAAAATAGTTGACAACTAATTTGTATTGTCGACTTATTTCCGTGCAAGCAAACATGTCCAGCGCTTGGTAGACAGGACCGATATCTTGTCACGGGCTGAACTCAAGCTGCGAGGAGCTCGGTCATTATGTTTCATGGCTTGAGGATCTTGATCTTTGTCAAGACAAATTTTCTACTGCATTTAGAAATCTTAGTACTGAAAATGTGCGGCCAATAGTGTTCGTAATGAACTACGGTCATATCCATTTAGGAAGGATGGTAAGATTTTTACTTTTTATCCTCATTGCATCTTTTCCATACATTATTGTTGAAGCTAAACTTCATTGCTAAGTATGTTACCATACGATGTTCTTCAATGAGGACTCCCGATGAATGTTGTGCCTTATGGGATCGAGACTAAAGGTATCATGAGTATTATCAACTTCGGCCAAGATATCCTACAGCTTACTTTAGTGCATTCAAGATTAGCGGCGGATACTTAATAGTGCAAGACTGGACCAAATATGTGTTGGGGAGCGCAGAGAAGTACTAGGGAGCAGCAACGAGGCGCCTTCCACGATTAGGAGACAAGTTCATCTGCATGCTCCAACTTGATAAAGGAGGAGAGCTACACATGTTTTATGTTCTTTTACCAAAGAGAGAGCAGCAGGAGTGAGTGGCGAGGTGAGTAGCTGGCTAGAAATGAGTTTCGAGGATGATGATGTGCTACACTATTACTATGATGATAAAATAGCTAGTGTTGGTGGTAATGACTATGATGATTATTATTAGCTAGTGTTAGTGGTGATTAAATAAATATTGTTGGTGGTAATGACCATGATGATGATTAAATATCTTGTGCTGGCGGATTAGATTCAAGTGGAGGCAACATGTGGTGCACATCGAAAGTACTACTAATCCAAACTAGATCAAGTTTGGATTCGTAGTATACTTTTGACATGCACCACATATTGCCTCCACTTGAACCTAATCCACCTTCATTTAATACACTATTATGGACATAATGATGTAAACCTCATAACAGCTGGTATTGTACCAATATTTGAATGATGGCGCATAAATACACTAAATATTAAAAAAATAAAAAATACTAGTAGCGATGGAAAGAAAACACGCTGCAAGTAGATACCTTAGCGATGGCGATCTTGGACAAGCGCTGCAGCTATTTGTACTAGCGATGGCGTGATGGCACGCGTTATTGCTAAGCAATAAACTATGGCGCCTTATTAGTAGCACGGCTTCCCGCGCTACTAGTGGGCACAAAACACGCGCTACTGCTAGGGTTTTCCCTAGTAGTGATGGCCAGAGGGTTCTTTCCCAGAAGTATCCGATGTATGGCAACAGAGGTGGTTTTATGTCACGGCTCCCAGAGGCACAAAGTGGGTGGCTGCTCCCGAGTTCCGCTCGGGCCCTCAGAGGGAGTCCTGGACTAGGGCATGTCCGGATAGCCGAACTATCATCATCGGCCGGACTCCAAGACTGTGAAGATACAATATTGAAGACTTCGTCCCGTGTCCGGATGGGACTTTCCTTGGCGTGGAAGGCAAGCTTGGCGATACGGATATGTCGATCTCCTACCATTGTAACCGACTCTGTGTAACCCTAGCTCTCTCCGGTGTCTATATAAACCAGAGGGTTTTAGTCCGACGACACAACAAACGACAACAATCATACCATAGGCTAGCTTCTAGGGTTTAGCCTCCTTGATCTCGTGGTAGATCCACTCTTGTACTACCCATATCATCAATATCAATCAAGCGGGAGTAGGGTTTTACCTCCATCGAGAGGGCCGAACACAGGTAAAACATCGTGTCCCTTGTCTCCTGTTACCATCCGCCTAGGCCGCAGTTCGGGACCCCCTACCGAGATCCGCGGTTTGACACCGACATTGGTGCTTTCATTGAGAGTTCCTCTGTGCCGTCACGATCAGGAAGGATGCCTCTTCCCGTCTTTAAAGACGGTACCATTGCCAAATGAGCTTTGGCCGCCAGCCAAACTATCCGACTGGGTGGTTTTCTTATGACCGCCTGTTCGGCCGCCGCTTCGATGATGACCTCTCGGGTCATCAAAAGCAATCTTCACGTCAACTTGGAATTCGCCAAGCAGCTGGATCCAATGGAGCTCTCTTCCGTAAACGAGCTCTTGGATCGCATCGCCGCCCTGGGAGTTGCTACAGACTACGATCAGATCGGGCTTAAAACCGATCTGAGAGAGATTGACTCTCCCCAGGTTACCCATCATGTTGCTGTGGTAGAGGAACAACGCAGGGATTCTTCCTCTATATTAAAAACCATTTATGTCCGGACTCGTGATCCCTCCATGCCGGATTCCCGCGGAGTGACGGGCGTCAATCAAGTACTGAACCTAAAGTCAGGCAGCGGACCAGATTCATTGGACGACATCCAGCAATCCAAGCTTCCAAATTCGGAAACTTTTCGGCCCTTGAGCCTCATGTTGGGCAGGGTTCCGGACTTAATTCCACCCGCCCACCCAAACATAAGCGATCTATCTCAAATCCGGCAAGAGCCCACTGAAACAGTACATCATTACTGGGCCAGACTCCTCCTGGTTATGGACAGGATAAAGGACTGCCGTGAGGAAAACACAATCTCAATCTTCTGCACCAATTGCACGGACAAGGGAATCTTGAACGCCGTAAGTTGTTGCGAAATTACACGCTTCGCCGACCTGGCATCCATAGTACGAAAGTACTGTGCGATGGAGAGTGTCCGGAAAATTGAAACTAAGTTTTGGGACAATCCGGCTCCGAACACAACCCTAGTCCGAAACAAAAGGGTGCATCATGCTCAGGCACCCAGGACAAAAACCAAAAAGCAAAAACCCCATAAAGGGCATGGAACCGTACTGGATGGATGGCTCAGCGGACCCTGTAAAATTCATAATACAGAGGGCGCCACTCCAACACATAGCCTTCGAGCATGTTGGATACTACGGCAGGTGGCCAAAAGTGGCGAAGAGCTTCTAGCCTCGGAGAACCACCCCAAGAGTACCAGTACGGTATTAACAGTCTTCGGGACTTTCGCATCAAATAATATGCGGAAACGAACAATCCGCAGCCTCGCCGAAGTCTACCAAGTAGCAACAACAAATCCATGGAGCGACACGGCTATCACCTTTAACGCCAGTGACGAACCTAAATTCCGAACAGCCCAAGCACCGGCCGCATTGGTCCTCGGTCCAATAGTGGATGGCTTTAAATCTTACCAAGGTACTCATGGATGGCGGCAGCGGATTAAACCTCATCTACGAGGAAACCCTTCGAAAAATGGAAAGAGACTAGAGCCGCATTGAGCGAAGCAGCACAACCTTTAGAGGAATAATCCCTAGTCGGGAAGCACGCTGCACAGGAAAAATTACACTTGATGTGGTGTTATTTCACGGACAATTCTGAGTCGAGGAGGTCACGTTCCAGGTGGCCCCATTCAGCAGCGGATATCACGCTTTATTAGGGCGAGAGGCATTCACAATTTTCCAAACCATACCCCATTATGGGTACATGAAGCTTAAAATGCCCGGGCCCAATGGAATCATCACTCTTGTCAGTGATCCGGACATAGCACTCCGCACCGAAAACAGACAGCCGCACTAGCCCTAGAGGCACTATCCGAAGCCCTAGCGGCAGAGGAACTCACTGCGTTGCGCTCCACGGTGAACAGGGACGATGTGATAATCAATAAGAGATCCAAGTCCACCTCTTTTAAACCAGCGGAAGAAATAGTCAAATTCCAGGTCCATCCAACAGACCCCACAAAGACGGCCTCCATTGGGGCACAAGTAAACCCTGATGTAGATGCCGCACTACGAGAATTCCTTCGGGAAAATTGGGACATCTTTGCCTGGCACCCTTCAGATATGCCAGGAATCCCACGCAGGCTGGCAGAACACAGCCTAAACATCCTAAAAGGATTCAAGCCAGTCAAACAGGCTCTTCGGCGATTTTTCGAGCCCAAAAGACAAGCAATGGGAGAGGAGCTAGCCAAACTATTAGAAGCCGGATTCATCAGAGACATCAAACATCCGGACTGGCTAGCAAACCTGGTAATGGTACCAAAAAAGGACAAATCCTGGCGCCTGTGTGTCGATTTTGAAGACCTTAACAAGGCTTGTCCAAAGGATCCTTTCCCCCTTCCCCGCATCGATCAAATCATCAATGCTAGTGCGGGGCACGATTCATTGTGCTTCCTCGACGCATACTCTGGCTACCATCAAATCAAGATGGCGGAGACAGACCAAGCCGCAACGGCATTCATCACTCCATACAGACCATTCTGCTTCAACACAATGCCCTTCGGACTCAAAAACGCCGGCGCAACATATCAGCGCATGATCCAGACATGTCTGGCTACCCAGATCTGCAAAACAGTGGAGGCATACGTAGACGACGTGGTCGTCAAAACCAAACACGTCGAAACTCTAGTAGACGACTTGAGGCTCACATTCGACAACCTCCGAGCATATGACATTAAGCTCAACCCGGAAAAATGCGTTTTGGCGTACCAGCCAAAAAGCTCTTGGGCTTCATTGTATCCGGTAGAGGAATCGAAGCAAACCCAGCCAAGATCCGAGCTCTGTCACAGCTGGATATCCCAAAAGACCTCAAACAAATACAAAAATTGACTGGATGCATGGCGGCTCTAAGCCGCTTCATCTCCCGTTTGGGAAAAAAGGCATTGCCCCTCTATCGCCTCCTCAGGAGCACCGAATACTTTGAATGGACGGATGCTCCCACGGCCGGACTCGAAGAAATAAAGGCCATATTGGCAACAAATCCGGTCCTGGCCGCGCCCAACTTGGGCGAACCAATGTTGTTATATATCGCGGCAACACATCAAGTTGTAAGCGCGGTGCTCTTCATCGAACGAGAAACAGAAGGGCACAAATTCCCTCTTCAAAAACCAGTGTACTACGTATCCACTGTCTTAACTCCATGCAAGTCCCGGTACCCGCATTATCAAAAGATAGCGTACGCGGTGTTCATGGCATCCCGGAAGCTGCGACACTACTTTCAAGAGTGTTCGATAACGATGGCCTCTGAACTACCCTCAGCGACATTATAAACAACCGCGACGCGATGGGCAGGATTGCAAAATGGGCCATCGAGCTCTTACCATTCGACATAACCTACAAACCACGGCGAGCTATAAAGTCGCAAGTCTTGGCTGACTTCATCGCTGAATGGACCGAAGCCGAACTTCCTAAAGAGTACGGCGCATACTCCAATTGGATCATGCATTTTGACGGCTCTAAAATGTTGGCCAGCTTGGGGGCTGGCATCGTCTTGACGTCCCCAACCAGAGACACGGTCCAATACGTACTTCAAATAATGTACACGGACTCCAATAATGCAGCCGAATATGAGGCCCTTCTACATGGTCTCTTGTTGGCAATCTCCATGGGCATTCAACGCCTAGAGGTCCGCGGGGATTCAAACCTTGCAATATCCCAAGTAAATGGAGACTTTGATGCCAAAGATCCGAAAATGGCAGCCTACCATAACGCCGTCTTAAAAATGTCAGCTCGATTCGAAGGACTCGAATTTCACCATGTAGCCCGGGATAATAACCCGGGCCGGCGTGTTAGCGCGCGCATCGGTATAAGCGACGCCGTCCCTCAAACATTTTCCTATAGCAGCTCTTTAAGCCATCTGTAGTATGGGAAGAGGAGTCCGGAAACAACAATCCGGAACCAACCGCACCGCCCAACACCGAACATTCTGACACAACCGGTGGCTCAGCCAATGACATAACACCTTCAGCCCACGAAATAATGGCAGTCATTGCCCCGTGGACGGAACCATTCCTAGCCTACTTAATTAGGCAGGAACTCCCCGAAGACCAAAATGAGGCCCGCTGCATCGTACGGCGATCTAAAGCCTACAAGGTCCATGAGGGAGAGCTTTATAAGAAAAGCACAACCGGAGTCCTTCAAAGGTGCATCTCCGAAGAGGAAGGGCGAAATCTGTTGGCTGAAATTCACGCCGGACTCGGCGGGCACCACGCCGCAGCCCGGGCCCTTGTAGGCAAGGCCTTCCATACAGGATTTTATTGGCCGACGGCCTGAGCAGATTGAGGGAGTCCTAGATTGGGGGGTGTCCGGACAGCTGAACTATCATCATCGGCCGGACTCCAAGACTATGAAGATACAAGATTGAAGACTTCGCCCCGTGTCCGGATGGGACTTTCCTTGGCGTGGAAGGCAAGCTTGGCAATACGGATATGTAGATCTCCAACCATTGTAACCGACTCTGTGTAACCCTAGTCCTCTTCGGTGTCTATATAAACCGGAGGGTTTTAGTCCGTAGGACAAGAATTACAACAATCATACCATAGGCTAGCTTCTAGGGTTTAGCCTCCTTGATCTCGTGGTAGATCCACTCTTGTACTACCCATATCATCAATATCAATCAAGCAGGAGTAGGGTTTTACCTCCATCGAGAGGGCCCGAACCTGGGTAAAAACATCGTGTCCCTTGTCTCCTGTTACCATCCGCCTAGGCCTTGATTCGGGACCCCCTACCGAGATCCGCGGTTTGACACCGACATTGGTGCTTTCATTGAGAGTTCCTCTATGTAAATCACCGATAAGCTTGATGGCTCCTTCGATCATCAACAACGATGCGGTCCAGGTGAGACTTTTCTCCCGGATAGATCTTCGTATTGGCGGCTTTGCCGCTGCGGGCCAATTAAGCAGCCATCCGGAGCAGATTGAAAGCTACGCCCCTGGCCATCAGGTCAGATTTGGAAGCCTGAACTTCACGGCCGACATCCACGGAGACTTGATCTTCGACGGATTCGAGCCACAGCCGAGCGCGCCGCACTGTCACGATGGCCATGATTTAGCTCTGCTGCCGGACAGTGTCGTGGAGGCCGCACATCCGCTCTGACCCTTAATTCGGAGCCAACCGCGCAGATCGAGGATGGGCGGCTAGACACCGCCTCGGGGGCTGCAACCTCTACGGCGATTGAGCCGAATACTGACCTTGTCCCTTGTGACGCTCATGACTCCGAGGTGTCGGACTCCTCGCCGGACTCCCAACCTCCCGCGCCCCCTCCAATCGAATCCGGTTGGGCGCCGATCATGGAATTCACCGCCGCGGACATCTTTCAACACTCACCTTTTGGCGACGTCCTGAATTCGCTAAAGTATCTCTCGTTATCAGGAGAACCTTGGCCAAACTACGGCCAGGATGGTTGGGATGCGGACGATGAAGAAATTCAAAGCCCACCCACCACCCACTTTATAGCCACTGTCGACGATTTAACCGACATGCTAGACTTCGACTCCGAAGACACCGACGGTATGGACGACGATGCCGGAGACGACCAAGAACCAGTGCCTACTGGGCATCGGAAAGCCACCTCAACTCATGACATATACATGGTGGATACACCAAAAGGAAGCGATAACGAGGAACAATGGGATGCGGCGAAGGATAATTCCCCCAAAAAACAACCAAAACGGCGACGCAAGCGCCGCCCGAAGTCCCGCCTCGATAACAACAGCACCCATAATGACCCAGCCATAGAGCAGGCGAACCGATGGACAGCGAACATGCAACCAAGCAACCATCGAACAGGATGAATTGGACAAACAACCCATCCCCGTGAAAACAACAGTCCAGACGATCTCACGCGGACACATCACGAACATAAGAACCTTCACACAAGGCTCGTCGCCCTTTGCAAGAAGTTTGAAGAAGCGAAGCGGAAGCTCAAAACAGCGGAAGGCGTACTCGAGAATGAGATGGAGCAAAGTACTCAAGACCCATGAACAAATACGGCAATAGTCACCAAGCAAAGAGCTACCCGAAGCGCAAGCTATTGCCCGAATTCGACGAGGAGGCCGTAGAGCCACCACAATCAAAAAGCAAAGAGGCCACCTGGCGGGATAGACGACCAGATGACAGGCTAGGAGCGGCAAGCGGCACCGCACACAAGCCGGCACATGATACACATAAAGATCCTCGCAAAAAGGATGGCCCGGTCAGGTCCATTTATGGGCCAAAAAAGAGGAATCCAGGAAGCAACACAACACGCCGAGTATTCGAAGACAACGGCACACCTAAATACAGGGGCGCCGCAAACCCACTATGTTTCACCGATGAGGTACTGGATCATGAATTTCCAGCAGGATTCAAACCCGTAAACATAGAGGCATATGACGGAACAACAAACCCCGGAGTCTGGATTGAGGATTACATCCTACACATACATATGGCTAGAGGAGATGATCTCCATGCCATAAAATACCTCCCCATCAAGCTCAAAGGGCCAGCTCGGCATTGGCTCAAAAGCCTCCCACAAAATACCATTGGAAGTTGGGAAGAGCTCGAGGATGCGTTTCGAGCAAATTTTCAAGGGACTTATGTCCGCCCTCCGGATGCAGACGATTTAAGTCACATAACTCAACAGCCCGAAGAGTGAGCACGCAAATTCTGGAACAGGTTCCTCACCAAAAAGAACCAAATAGTCGACTGTCCGGACGCTGAAGCCTTAGCAGCTTTTAAACATAATGTCCGAGACGAATGGCTCGCCAGACACCTCGGCCAGGAAAAACCAATAACAATGGCCGCGCTAACGAGCCTCATGACCCACTTTTGCACGGGAGAAGATAGCTGGCTGGCAAGATGCAGCACCAGCGACCCGAGTACATCCGAGGTCAGAGATGGAAATGGGAAACCACGACGCAGAAAAGATCAGCGCCGGAATAAAGAAAATGGCCCAAAGAACACGGCGGTCAACGCCGGATTCAAAAGATCTCAGCCGAACAACAAAACACTGCCTCTTAAGGACAACAGTGATGAGCTATCCAACCTAAACAAAATCTTGGATAGGATATGCCAAATTCACGAGACCCCGGGGGAGCCTGCAAACCACACCCACAGAGATTGTTGGGTCTTCAAGCAGTCCGGCCGACTTAACGCCGAACACAAGGGGCTCGACACACCAAGCGAGGACGATGACGAACCCCACAAGCAGAGTGCCGGAAAACAAAAGAACTTCCCACAAGAAGTCAAAACAGTGAATTCACTTCAAGTGATAACAAGGAAAGATAGGGCGGCATCCACCAAAGCACATGCCGCACGGTCCACCCCAGCAGAATCCCGAGATTGGATGTCAAAACCAATTACTTTCGACCATTTGGACTACTCCAGAAGTATTCAAAACGCAGGATGGACTGCTTTGATATTGGATCCTATAATCGACGGACTACAACTTACACAAGTCCTAATGGATGGCGGCAGCGATTTAAACCTGCTCTATCCAGACACAATCCGCAGAATGGGGATAGACCCCACCAAAATTCGCCATAGCAGCACTTCCTTCAAAGGGGTGATGCCAGGCCCTTACGCCAATTGCACGGGCTCCTTACCACTAGAAGTTGTGTTCAGTTCATCCGACAACTTCCGTCGCGAAAAGCTAATCTTCCATATCGCCCCATTTAAAAGTAGCCACCAGGCACTATTGGGAAGCGAAGCTTTCGTCCGCTTTAACGCAATACTGCATTACACGTCTCTTACACTTAAAATGCCCGGTCCACGCGGCATCATCTCCTTAAAAGGTTGCTCAAGACCCCGGACACGGCTAGGCGAGTCCGGCATAAATAAACTAGGGGCTTCCTAGCCGCATACCCGTTCACAAGAGGCCGTGCGCATGAACAATGAGAGCAAATAAAAGCTCAACTTTATTCATTTATTCATACTTTGTTTTACATACATTTTTTGCACGATACCTTTCCAAACTAAGTTCTTCTCTTTTACAGATGAACAGCGTGCTACACCCGTCCAGGATACAGCACAACGGAAACATAGGCGCAGACGTGTAGCAAGGACCCGTTGCAAGGATTCTTTTCAGATTAAGACCCTGCGTAAACCTTTCTTATTGTCTCTTGTTGATACACATCCCTGGTTTCTTACCATAACCAAGGAGGAGGCTGGAGTTTTGGCATTGGCCGCGCCAGAAGTTCTTGCCCGTACCTGGACACTAGGGGCTTAGGGCATTGTTCTGCCCGTTATCATAAAGACTGAATACCTCAGGGAGTGTTCGGCGTCTCGAGTTAGGCCTTATATGCATCAGCTCTGAATCATGTCTTTGGTCAAATGTTGGGTTTGCCCGGCTCCTGTGTTTTGCTGCCTTATGTTCCGTATCATCGGCTAAGCGGCACCGGAGAACTCTGCGATTGTGCCCTGGTTCGCCGGCGAGCACCTCGATAGAAAGTCGAAAATTATTTGTCATGATATAGCGAGACTAGTCAACCACTCGATCGACTACCGGAATGTCTAGAATTCCTCCGCTTTGACGAAGGACCGTTTCCCGGTCAGGCACACACGCGCCCCGAATTCGGAGAGCGCGGTGCCCCTAGGGGCTATATCGTAGCCCCACCTTCGAACTCCTATGGCGAAGTGAAAGTGATAAATCATTATAGTCCGGTTGCCTAGTTTGCTGCGCTACCACCTCCTTCGCAGGACCAAGACGTTGGATTAAGTGTGAAAAATCGACCTTTTTTGCAAACACCCCCGCACCCTGTGCGTGGGGGCTGAAGCCAAAGACTGCCATCTTTCAAGTTATATACACATATACATTAACGGCCGCACAGGAAATATTTCAATACTTGAACGCACAAGTATAAAAAGTCATTACATTATAAATGTGGTTTCACAAACCATACATATCATTTGAACATAACATTTTTCGAGCACTGCGACTCTATTACACGAGCGCCCTGATGGACTTCCCCAAAATAGTGCTCGGCGGGTAACCGGCTCTCGTCCGAACCCTGGGTTCCAACATCGGTGGCATCCATCTCCGTCCAGTATGTCTTCACACGGGCGAGAGCCATCCGTGCACCCTCTATGCATGCCGACCGCTTCATCGCCTTGATATGCGGCACCGCCCCAAGGAATTGCTGCAATAAGCCAAAATAACTTTTCAGCTTGGGCCTATCCGGCCACAGATGAGCCACCATATCCGTCATGGCAAATCCGGACGACCTATTCATCTCAGCCCACTCAGCCAACCGATCGGTCAACGGAAGTGAATGCTCCGGACTGTGGAATTGAGACCAAAAAAGGTCTTCCATCTCGTGATCCTTTTGGCTTCAGAAGTGCACGAACGCGTCCGCTGCACTCGCCGCCAAATCCAGATAAGGATCCTCCGCACCCCACAGCTGGCCCACCGAGCATACCGATCGTGAACTTCTGCGCAGCGAAAGGGCTTTCGGCCGCAATGTCTACGGCTGACGCAGCTCCTCCTTTATAGCCATCATTGCGAGCGGGCATCCACGGCCCGGCGGTGGCCTTCTTCAGGTCTTCTTGCTCCACTCGGCGTTCTTTTTCAAGAACCTCATAGCGGTCGGTAACATCCTTCAGCTTCACGGCCATTCCGGCCATCTCCTCCCTGCTTCAGCAGTGAGCAACCTTTTCGGCTTTTAGCTCTTCGGCTGCCTTTGAGGCAGCCGCATCACTCCTTCTGGCCTGCTCCTTGGCTCGAGCAAGCTCTGCCCGAAGGTCCTCCACATCAGCGGCACCATCTGCATTAAGCACACATGATTGTAAGGAGTAGGCATCAGCTCCCTTACTAGGTGACCACGGAGAAACAACCTACCTTGTGACTCGTCAAGTCGTTTATTGACGAGCGCGATGTCCGCATCCGCAACGTCAAGTTGCCGCTTCAGCTCGGCAACTCTATCAGTCCGGCTGGCCACCGGACGATCCGCCACCTGCATAGGAAAGGCGAGAATTAATAACTGCGATTATGATCCTCGGCACGCTGTCGCTTTCGACAACATACCGAGTCTCAGGGGCTACTATCTATACAGGGCGCACTCTATGTGCAAAACTGTCAAAAGGCATGTCATTTTTACGTACATCAAACCCCTTGATAAACTTCGGCGGCATCATGCAACCCGCTCTCAGCGGATGAAATTCTTTCAATCACCGTACTCATTAATGTACGGTGATCTTTGAATAAACGCCCTCTCGGCAGATCCTTCAGCCCCCCGCCATACACCAAGCTGGTGCGAACTCTCTGGCCCTACGGACTCGGGGAGACCCTCGCGGCGACACCTCGGGGTTGTCCACCCGCTGACGGTGCGGCGAGATGGGGCGTCTCGCTCTCCATCATCTCGGACGAAGGTCCCGAAGATGAGCTCGGTGAGAAGGCGGAGATCCGAACTACAAGGTAAAAACTTCGGTTATCCTCAGAAGCAAAAATAGGGATGTCCCTTATTACAAAACTCCCCTTTTTCTACTTATGGCTCGCTGGAGGGCTGATTCCTTAGGGGAGATAGTGCGGCCGGGGCTTCTCCTGGCGCAGGATCCTCTGGTGAAGATTTCTTCCCCCGCTTTGAGGCCTTAGCCTCTGGATCTTCGAAAGCGGTCCTCTTCTCCCCCTGGAAGGAGGGATTCTCGATCCCCCCTTTCTTGAAAGCCTCTTTAGTAGAGGCGGTAGTCTCTCTGTTTTCCCCTTCGCCCTCTTCTGAAGGCGCAATCTCCAGCATCTTGACCAACACGGGATCCGGCGTGGTCTCCGGGAGAGGGGCCGGACACCGTATCAGTTTTGCTTGCGCTATCCACTCCTATTCAAAGGATGATTGGTTAAAAGGTGAATCCAAGATATGCAAATGAACGGTATGTCCGGACACAGGTCTACTTACTTGAGTATCCGGGCGATTGCAGCTTAAGTCGACGTCCTCGGTCAATTCTGGACACACCTCTTGTGATCCGAAGAACAATTTCTACATCTCCACGGGTGTCGTACCCATGAAGTGTTGGAGAGCTCGTGGCCCCTCGGTTGAATTCCCACAGAGCGGAGGGGCGGCGTTTGCGAGGCGAAGACGCCGGATTAACATGACTGCGTCACTCGACCAGATTGATCTCCCTCTCTTGGAGGTTTGAATCCGGCCACGCAATGAAAGTGCGTCCTTGGGCGGCCCCCAGTCAAGCCCTTTGTTGACCCATAGCGTCGGCCGTTGTGGAGGCCCGGCGAAGGCGGGCGGCCTCTGCCTCGCCCTCGGGGCGGTGATAAAGAACCACTCCTGCTGCCACAAACCGAGCTCCTCCTGAAAAGAGCCCTCGGGCCATGGAGCATCAGCCCTCTTGCTTATAACCGCCCCGCGGCACTCTGCCTGACGCCCCTCAATCATCTTCGGCTCCACGTTGAAGGTTTTGAGCCACAAACCAAAGTGGGGGCTGGTGCGGAGGAAGGCTTCGCAGACGACAATAAATGATGAGATATGGAGGATGGACTCCGGAGCCAAGTCGTGGAATTCCAACCCATATTAAACATGAGCCCCCTCACAAAAGGATCCATCGGGAAGCCTAAACCCCGACGGAGGTGAGACACGAACACGACGCTCTTGCCTGGCTCGAGAGTACGAATGACTTGCCCTTGGGCAGGCAACCTATGCGAAATCTCGTAGGTTAAGTACCTGGCTCCTCTCAGCTTTAGCACGTCCTCTTCCGTGACGGAGGAGGGCATCTACCAGCACTGTAGGTCAGAGCCGGACATTGTCGAAGGTCCGAAGCACTCGAATCTGGAGCCCTGAGTGCTGGAACTTGGGGCGAGGGGTAGATTCAATTGAGAATTAAAGAAAAGAAATGAGCCTTGGTCTCATTATAAAGAGGAAGAATACCAAGAGCCGTCCCCGTGACCGTTTGGAACTCACCTTTGATGGAGGAGGCGTGGCAACGGGCACGGTTGGGTTACCCACGTCCGTATTGATGGGAATCTCGGAATAAGGGGAACACGATCTCGCCGACAAGGCGTGCCAAGAAACCGCTTAGCTAAACGCGCTGAGGTGGTATAATAAAAACGATTCGAGTAAAGGCTTGGTAATGGTGTGACGTCACGCCACAAAATACGTCAGCAGATTGAACTTGTGTGAATATTATTCTCTCTACGGTGGCATGTGGAATTTATTTTACAAAGCCGGACACTATCCTGGTGTTCACAATCTTCTATGAATTATTCGGAGGAGGAACCCGCCTTGCAATGCCGAAGACAATATGCGCGCCGGAATCATCGTCATTGAAGCCTGGTTAGAGAGACTCTTGAGAATCTTGGGTGGGGGTGTCCGGACAGCGAACTATCATCATCGGCGGACTCCAAGACTATGAAGATACAAGATTGAAGACTTCGCCCCGTGTCCGGATGGGACTTTCCTTGGCGTGGAAGGCAAGCTTGGCAATATGGATATGTAGATCTCCTACCATTGTAACCGACTCTGTGTAACCCTAGCCCTCTTCGGTGTCTATATAAACCGGAGGGTTTTAGTCCGTAGGACAAGAATTACAACAATCATACCATAGGCTAGCTTCTAGGGTTTAGCCTCCTTGATCTCGTGGTAGATCCACTCTTGTACTACCCATATCATCAATATCAATCAAGTAGGAGTAGGGTTTTACCTCCATCGAGAGGGCCCGAACACTGGGTAAAAACATCGTGTCCCTTGTTTCCTGTTACCATCCGCCTAGGCGCACAGATTCGGGACCCCTACCGAGATCCGCCGGTTTTGACACCGACCACAGATGCTCGGGACTTAGTCAACGATCGTCGGTGCCGCTTTCTAATCAAAGCCACATGCCACCCACCGCCCTCAAAACTATACCCATCACCTGGCCGTTCGCGGTCTGGGGGCTTGACATGGTTGGACCCCTTAAAGGGGGAACCAACAAGCAAAAGTACCTATTGGTCATGGTGGATAAATTCACCAAATGGATAGAGGCCAAGCCAGTTAAAATGGCCGAATCCAGACTTGTGATAGACTTAATAACCGGGGTAGTACACCGTTATGGCGTCCCCCACAGCATCATCACCGATAACGGCACGAACTTCACGACCGACGAGGTTAATCTCTGGCGCAAAAATATGGGCATCAAGCTCGACTACGCTTCAGTCTATCACCCTCAAACTAACGGTCAAGTCGAACGAGCAAATGGTCTAATCATGAGCGGCATCAAACCCAGGTTAGTGCGGTCCCTCACGTAATCTAACACGCACTGGGTAGAGGAGCTCGACTCCGTACTCTGGGGGCTGCGGACCACGCCAAATCGTACTACGGGATTCACGCCATTCTTTATGGTATACGGCGCAGAGGCAGTTTTGCCCTGCGATATAATTGATGAGTCACCTCGAGTGCGCATGTACGAAGAAAGAGAAGCGAGTTGGATCGGTAGGACAGTTTGGGCGCATTGGAGAATCGACGTGGCAAAGGCTCGTTCCGCATTCTATCGGCAGAGGCTCGAAGATATCAAAGCGAGAAATACGGGCCAAAACTTACAATGTTGGCGAACTAGTTCTCGCTGCGGATAAGAAAAGGACAAACTCAAGCCCAATTGGGAAGGTCCCTTCATCATCGACCAAGTCGACCGGCGAGCATACCATCTCTGCGAAGCGCGATCGGACAACCGACTCGAGCGAACCCATGGAATGCAGCACGCCTCCGAATATTCTACGCCTAGCGCCGGACTCAGAGTTCGTCTCCTTCCTCTGTCCACATTTTATACTTCAGTTGTCTTTTGTTTCTCTCTTTTCTCCCCCCTTGTCCATAGAGCCCTTGAGGGCTGATCTGCGCATTATTCACACAAACTTGACGTGCTACCGCACTCATTATACCAGGGGCTTCTTTAATGAAGCTTATTTATCTGAGCTTTATGCCCAACACATGTGTCAAACTTCCGCATGTACCTTTTATTCACCATTATATGCATCGATATGACTTAAGTTTTGGCCAAGCTGGGTTGCTGGCTCTGTGCTTACCCCCTCGTTCCCGATTGTTCGGCTAGGAGGTAAAGGAGCACCTCTGTGATTATTCTTGCGGGTCGGCGGATGTGTACCTCGGTGGGTGAAGCGAAAGCTAAGCGTTCTTAAGGGAATATTCGATCGATGACTTGAAAGATGATTTCTTATTTATTTATTTATCTACCCCGGATGCTTTTACGCTCTTTTATGAGTCGGACATGCACTTTAGGGCATGCCTCCCGAGGAAAGGAACCCCTAACGGAACTATTCTCCTGGAAGATGTTTCTTACTAACCATGTAATATAACATAACTAGTTGGGCACTTGTCTGATAAAGCACTAATGACCCCTACGCCTGGTCTCCATGCATGCCCGGGTTTTTTCATAATCGAGAGGGTATTTGGACACACTCCGGACTCTAGGGTCCCGAGGTTGAAGCGAAAAGGTCTACAAAGACAAACGATCTACAATCCAGCTAGAAGGCATTTTACATGTCATTTTAAAATACATCGTCAAATTGATTGACTGTACTCCTCTTCAATCCCGTCTAACGGGCTGTCTAATTCTGATCCCGTTAGGAATACTTAGCAGCCAACTCTACTTGGCCGTACATTAAGCTCACAGGATCTCCTTCCCGCCGGGCCCCATAGGTCCGACCTCGGCCATGTGGTTCGAGATCCGCCTTCTTGTACGCGTCTTCACCATAGCCCGAGCCTCCTGGCGCCTTGACGGCGAGCCGATATCTTCCCACAGACGGAAGCGCTGCCGTGCTCCTGAAGCTTCTCCATAAGCCCTCCAAGGTCCTCGGGTAGGAGATGGGCGGCCATAAGGCCGGGCGGCGCCATTCATCGCTTTGCCGAACACGTTCGTGCAGTTGCACCAGCTTCGGGAAGTTGGTCACCCGTTGAACCGGGCATTTCCTCCATGAGGCGACACTGTGAGCACACCTCTGAGACACATTTACATCAATTGACTTCCTCGCGGACTCTTCTTTTCAAAGAGTTTGCTCAAGCACTTACTATAAATGTCGCGGCAAGCGGCTGATTCTCCTTCACGGAGCAGACAGCTGGGCCCGAACACCTTTTAGCTCTTCTCCCAGCTGGGTGTGGGCATCTTGGAGTTTGTTCCTCTCCTGCTGCCCCTTCATAAGCACCCTCTCGCTGGCCTTTAGCTGGCGCAGTAGCTGTTGCTTGTCCGGATCAAGTCCGGCAACATCTGCAATATTATTGTCAGATTTATACGCATGCCGCACACCGCTTATCTTTTTGAAATATGTGTTACCGGAGGGGGGTCTCCGTGTCTCCTCCTGCGGCGGCTAGTGCGGCCTCAAGTTGGGCCTTGCACTCTTGAAGCTCCTGGGACAATTGGGTATTGTTCTCCGTAAGATCCTGCATATCAAATGATCCTTAAATCAGTTATTTTAACTACTTTAAGTCTCGGGGGCTATAGGCATATACAACTATTAAAATTCCTTACCCGTATGTCTTTCACATACTGCTTCGTTGCTCTGGTTAAACCATCTTGAGCGGCACGAAGGTGCGCGTCTCCTGCGTTAAAGGCATTCAACGCCTCCGGGGAGAAACACGCGTCACGAAGAACTGTCCGTCAGCGCCTGTGATTTATGGCGCTCTCCACCTCAGACCTGGTGGCGGACAGTCTGTCGCCATCCTCCATTGGAGGAGCATCCGGCTCGCGCCTTGCGCTCGCCTCCCTCTTCGGACCAGGTGTTGGAGCCTGGCTAGCGGAGGCTTGGTTGGCAACCTCTCTGGGCATAGTCTGGCGAGCACTCTTTCTCCTGGAAGACTCATGAGCATTAATATACTTCACAGGAGTCCTTTCCTTAAAAACGGTGGCGTGACATACCGTTGCGGCGACGTTTCAATTCGCACCGCACCCCTCTTCCGCCTGCTGGGCCGAACTGACCCTTGTTGGTCAGCCGCCGCGGGATCAGCTTCCCGCCTTGAAGGCACCTCCTGCGAGACACCATTGGTATACGGCGGTCAGAAATAAGCACGGACGAAGTAATGGTGTCAGGGCTCCGATCATAGTTACCTGGAAAGCCGGAGATAAACCGGGGTAGTCAGCCGTAATGGCGAATAGAGCATTGTCCATGCTAAGTTGGTGAATACCCTGTCAATCAGCTCCACCTTTATGTCCGGATCCTCTTCGGAGGCCGGATCAAGGGATCTTCTCGGATCCTCGGGTTGTGGAGTCGGATTGTGTATGCCCTCCACATCCCGGCGCAGTTCTTGCGTCGAAATTATAAAGTGAGACACTTAACCTTGAAAGCACGGATCGGATGGATAGACGTCCGCTTACCCAGCTCCGAGGGTTGTTCATGGAGAATCCGTTCAATGGACTCGTTTGGAGGAAGTCCTCCTTCTCCCCCTTGTACAAGCGGACGGGATCTTCACGGATCTGCGGCGATCCGGCCCCTTGCGGCCATGACGGGTGGCGTCATTCTTCCCGTTGAAATCCCACATGGGGTGGCCCCTATACTGGAGCGGCTGCACTCCTTGCATAATGCACGTGTCCATGACTCCGATCATGGTCAATCCGGAATGAGCTAGCAAACTTATACGGCCCATAAGATAATGGACACTCCTGTCATCTTCCCGTTGAGGGCTCCGCGGGCGCCAACTCAGGCATTTCTTCAAAGGAGCGTTGCTGAACTCCGGGAGGACAATCCGAACTAGGTCTGGCAGTGGAGCATCTTCCACATAAAACCATTCCGAAGGCCAGTCTTCAGACGCCTTCTTTGGGGTTCCGGATAGATATCCGGTCCCAGCGATGCGCCATATTTCGGCTCCGCCCACTTGATATATCGACCCCTCGTGAGAACGGGGTATGAGGCAAAACAATCTCTTCCACAGCGCAAAATGGGGCTCGATGCCCAAGAACAGCTCGCAAAGAGCTACGAAACCCGCAATGTGCAGAATGGAGGCGGGCGTAAGGTGATGAAGCTGGAGTCCGTAGAACTCCAGAAGCCCCCGGAGAAACGGATGTATGGGAAATCCGAGCCCCCTTATTAGATAAGGGACGAAGCACACCCACTCTCCTTTGGAGGGACTGGGGATGTTCTCCGCCTGCTTTCCACCTTTGTAGGTGGCCAGCTCGGCTCGAACCGGGACCATAAAGGCCGGAGGAAGGTATCCCTCCGCTTGGAGCGTCACCAGCTCGCTGTGCGGGACTGAACATCTCCTCCAATCTCCTGGCTGAGGGCTGGGAGTGCGAGAGGAGGAGCCACATCGACGGTCCATGATGGAGTGGATTTTTGTCAGAAGCGCTCCGATGAGTACTCGCGGAAGGAGGATGGTGTGATTTGGATCTGGATTCTTGCCTCTCTTATAGGCAGCTTATTCGCGCAGCTTGGGGGGTAAAATGTAAAAATACCCTGGCTTTTCGCATTCATACGACACGTGGAAGAGGGCCATTATTGGGCGTGGAAGCCAAGGAGCGCAACATTCATGAGGAAGCCGGACACTATTCGGCAAGCACATGGAATTCGGAAGAGAACCCGCCTTGCAACGTCGAAGACAATATACACGCTGGACTCATCGTCATTGAAGCCTGGTTCGGGGAGACTCTTGAGGAGTCTGCACTAGAAGCGCGGATAGCGAACTATCATCATCGGCCGGACTCCAAGACTATGAAGATACAAGATTGAAGACTTCGTCCCATGTCCGGATGGGACTTTCCTTGGCGTGGAATGCAAGCTTGGCAATACGGATATGTAGATCTCCTACCATTGTAACCGACTCTGTGTAACCCTAGCCCTCTCCGGTGTTTATATAAACCGGAGGGTTTTAGTCCTAGGACACAACAAACGACAACAATCATACCATAGGCTAGCTTCTAGGGTTTAGCCTCCTTGATCTCGTGGTAGATCCACTCTTGTACTACCCATATCATCAATATCAATCAAGCAGGAGTAGGGTTTTACCTCCATCAAGAGGGCCCGAACATGGGTAAAAACATCGTGTCCCTTGTCTCCTGTTACCATCCGCCTAGATGCACAGTTTGGGACCCCCTACCCAAGATCCGCCGGTTTTGACAACGACACCCTCCGTCACAACTAGCGTCTTGGACCGATGAAGGGAGGAATTGGGGGCCCGCTGGTGATTTACCAGTACTGCAGAATCGCATCCGGGAGCTTCTTGAGAGGGACATCAACCTCGTCAGCATAATGCAACTGATGTTAATCCAACGAATGTTGTCGTGCCAACGCCGGCCTCTCTGGATGTGGGAGTTCAATCCGGAGGGTCCGCGGACTGTCAAGCACTTCTTTGGCTTGAAGCTCGAAGAGATGTGCAAATTATTCTTCGGACAGAAAGTAGAGTGTCCGAACACCACCGAGGATGCGGGCCTAAGCTGCAATCGCTTAGATACCCAAGTAAGTAATCTTGACACCGGACACCTTGTTTAGCATTTGTCATAATTGTTTATTCTGAAAATCATCCATGGCCAGGAATGGCTCAGCAAGGCAGAGAGAATCAGGTGTCCGGCGCCACTTCCCGAAGGTTCGCCTAGCCCTAGCATGGCCAAGATGCTCGACCGGGTACTCAGAAGAATGCTCTCGGGGAAAGACAAGGGGAAGAACGAAGAAACCGAACTCCACACGCTACGCATTCGAACCGGGGGAATTGTTACCTCCCCAAGGAGGATAGTCGGGAAGGGAAGACTAAGGCCTCCTCCCCGCGCGGGAAGAAGAGGGCCGCCTCCAAAGAATTGGAGACGGAGATGCCCAAGCAAGGGAGGAAGGCATCACCAAGAGGCTCTGCCGCGACGGGCATCCTCACCGTGTTATGCCCGCATACGGGACAGCCCTGCACCGAGTTGTAAGTCAATCATTAATTCGAAGGTACTGTGATTCTCGTAGATCAGTAACCAGGATTCGCCTTCTGCAGTCCGGCTAGCAGCTCTTCTCAACAGAGTTCGTCTTCGGGGCATCTTCCTCCGGAGATGATGGAGAGTGAGACCCCACCTACCTCTTCGGCTCATGAAGCGGGCGACACCGAGGTGTCGTCACGAAGGAGTCCGGATCTGCTGAAGCCGGAAGTCAATGCGTCAGCCGCCCTGAGCCCGGAGCATTTTGCTCCCACGAAGCGATAGGAAGGGTCCGCGCCAGATTCGATGTCCGGCCGACGTCTTGACGGCTTCTTTGGGCGAGCTACGCTCTCGGAGGAGCACCGCTCATTAATGAGTGCGGTGCTCAAGAAGATTTCATCCACTACAAGCGGTTTGAATGATGCGTTCACAAGCCTGCTCAGAGGCTTTGAGGTATGTAATGAAGAGTACACTATTTCTTTGGCTGTGAGGGACGCACTAGGTGTGCTCCGTATAGATAGTAGCCCCTGAGACTCTGGTTGTCCGCCCTAGGCGGCAAACGGGGGATCATAAACCAATGATTATGCTGTAAATATGTGCAGGTAACTGTGGGTTCGGCTGCCGGACAGTCCGTGGAAGTTGCCGAACTAACGAGGCAGATTGGATCGATTGATGCCAATATCACGCTGGTGAACGAGCGGCTGGACAAATCACAAGGTATGTGCTCTGCCTTCCTTTGTATAGGAAAATATGAAGGCGGCATGATATTAATGTAATATGGTCAGACTGCAGATGGTGTTGCTGTCGTGGAGGCCTTGAGGGCGGAACTTGCTCAAGCAAAGGAACAAGCTCGGATGAGCAATGCGGCTGCCCTAAAGGCGGCCGAGGAATTGAGGGCCAAACAGGCTGCTCATCGCCGAAGCGAGGAAAAGATAGCCGAAATGGCTGTCAAGTTAAAGAATGCCGCTGACCGGTATGAGCTTATTAAAAAGGAGCATGAGGATAACTCGGCCGACCTGAACAAGGCACTTAATGCCACCAAGGAAATACGGGTCGAGCTCAGGGGTGCGCGGGAGGAGCTTCAACAGGCCGGTAAAATCGCGGCTGGGAGCTCCTATTTGCTGCGGATGAAGTTTTTCGATCCGGAGTACGCTCCCCTGGATGGACGCTGGAGTCCTGCGGACGCATATGCGGATTTGGCGAAGAGTACGGCTGACGCTGCCGAGTTCTTCAAAGATCAAGGTGATAAGGAAGTGGAGAAGCTTTTCTGGTCGCTATTCAATGCTCCCACTCGCCCGCTGCCGTTAAATGACAAGATGGCTTCTGTAGCGGAGATTCACAGGCTGTCCAGGCTTGCAATGCGGTCTGTGATAGACCATCTTTGGCCGAAGGGGCCTAAGCCGGACAGTTACTTTGGCTTGGTGCAACAATTCCTTGGGGCCGTGCCCCGGATCGATGCCATGAGAAGGTCGGCGTGCATAGAAGGTGCACGGATGGCTCTTGCCCGCGTTAAAGCGTATTGGACGGATATGGATGCCGCCATTATAGCGTCCCAGGATCCGGTGGGGGCCAATATCCGGCTGAGCACTACTTGGCGCAGGTCACAGAGGGTGCCCGCCTAATAGAGGCGCAGTGCTCGAAGAATGTCTTGTTCGAGTGATGCATCGAATCATTGTGAAAACAATGTTGTTTTGGTTGAAAAGGCTATATTTATACTTTTTGCCTGAAAGTATTATTGTGTCCCCTGTGCGGCCGTTTTGTATATATATATATGTATATATATATATATATACATATATATATACATATATATATATATACATATATATACGTGTAATCCGAAAGTTAGCAGTCGTTGGCTTCAGCCCCCACGCATACAATGCGGGGGTGTTCGTGAAAAATATGCTTAATCACACTTGATCCAACGTCTTGGTCCATCAAGGAGGTGATCGCACGTCGAACTAGGCAACCGGACTATATAGCTGTAACACTTTCACTTAGCCATGGGAATCTAAAGTTGGGGCTACTATGTAGCCCCTGGTACCTTTGCGTGCATCCGGATACGGGAACGTATGTACATGACCGAGAAATGGTCCTTCGTTAATGCGGAGGAATCCTAAAGATTCCGGTGAGTCTTCAAGTGGTTGAACAGTCTCTCGCTGCATCATGACAATCAGGTTTTGGATTTCTCTACTGAGGTGCTCATCCGGAATAACCAGGGCACAATCGCAGTAGTTCTCCTTTGGCCACCTTAGCCGATAATAACGGAACGTAAGGCGGCAAATCCAGGAGCCGGGCAAACCCAACATTTGACCAAAGACATGATTCGGAGCTGATGCATATAAGGCCAAACTCGTGACGCCGAACACTCCCGAAGGTAATCGGACTTTATAATAGATGATGGGCTCAAGAATTCCCATTCATTATAAACCCTGTGTTTCCAGGTATGTGCGTTAATCTGTCGTGGCAAAATGCCAAAAACGGCAGTATCCTCTATGGGTATGGAACCCATGGGATGGTTAAGCAACAAGAGGCAATAGAAAAGGTTTACATAGGGGCTTAATCTAAAAAGAAACCTGTTGAACGGGGCCCTGCTGCACGTCTGCGCCTTTGTCTCCGTTTGCCGTATCCTGGAAGGGTATCGCACGAACGTTGTCTGTGGAAAAAAACTCATAGGAGATTACAACGTAAGTATGCGATGGATAGTAAAAGTGTAAGATGTTGGCCTACCAATAAGGTTGAGCCAAGTGTGGGGCTTTATTAAGTGTTTATAGCCCTGGTATCCGCTATGGGATTACATATACGGTGCCCTGGTTTGATCTGGGCTACCGGACTCGTCTAACCGTGTCTGTGGTCTTAACGACCCGTCATGTTTTTTTTATATTAGAGGCCGCTTATAGTCCGGCCGCTAGGGCCGTCGCGTGTTCCTCTGCGCGCGAAGAGCGCTCTGTTATTCCGCTAACGGTGATGACGCCACGTGGACCGGGCATCTTGAGTGTAAGGTAGCCATAGTGCGGCAATGCGTTGAAGCGGGCGAAGGCCGTTCTTCCAAGCAATGCGTGATAATTGCTTTGGAAAGGTGCGATGATGAAGAGTAGTTCTTCACTTCTGGAGTTTCATGGAGAGCCGAATGTTACCTCCAGTATGATGGAGCCCCTGCTATAGGCTTCAACGCCTGGTATCACCCCTTCAAAGGTGGTGGTGTTTTGGCTGATTCTGGATGGGTTTATCCCCATCCTGCAGACAGTGTCCTCGTATATTAAATTGAGACTACTGCCACCATCCATGAGGACCTGGGTGAGACGGTATCTGTCGACTATTGGGTCAAGCACCAAGGCCTTTGATCCTCCGCGCTGAATACTAGTTCGGCCGTCCAAGTGATTGAAAGTGATCGGATAAGACATCCAGTAGTTAAGTGTGGGTATGATGGGCTCTATATTGTGCGCGTCTCTATGCGCGTGTTCGTGCCTTCTCATGGATGCACGAGTCGCGTGGATCATGTTCACTGTTTTAACCTCTGGCGGGAATTTTTTCTGTCCCCCAGTGTTCGGCTGGCGAGGTTCATCCTCGCCCTCACTTGGTGTTTCCCTTTCCTTGTGTTCGGCATTTAATTTGCCGGCATGCTTGAATACCCAGCACTCTCTATGTGTGTGGTTTGCAGGTTTGTCAGGGGTGCCATGTATTTGGCACAGTCTGTCTAGGACTCTATTCAGACTGGACGGTCCCTCTTTGCTGCCGTTAGGTGGCTTCTTTGGATGATCAGGTCAAGAGCCCCTGAATCCGGCATTGACCGTTGTGTTATCCGGGCTCTCCTCCTTGTTTTGGCGTTTGTTTTTATTATGCCGAGGCTTCCCGTTGCCATCCCTTATTTCGGATGTGTTGCGGTCGCTGGTGCCTTTACGGGCTAGCCAGCTATCTTCACCCGCGCAAAAGCGGGTCATAAGGCTTGCTAGGGCTGCCAATGTCCTTGGCTTTTCTTGGCCGAGGTGTCCGGCGAGCCACTCGTCGCGGATGCTGTGTTTGAATGCCGCTAAGGCTTCGGCGTCCGGACAATCGACAAATTGATTCTTCTTAGTGAGAAATCTGTTCCAAAGCTTGCGGGCGGACTCTCCGGGCTGTTGGATTATGTGACTTAAATCGTCGGCATCCAGAGGCCGGACATAAGTCCCTTGAAAATTGGCCCTGAAAGCGTCTTCGAGTTCCTCCCAACTCCCAATTGAATTTTCGGGGAGGCTTTTCAACCAGTGACGAGATGGTCCTTTTAGTTTGAGGGGAAGGTATTTGATGGCGTGGAGGTCATCCCCACGAGCCATATGTATGTGCAGGATAAAGTCCTCGAACCAGACCCCTGGGTCTGTCGTTCCGTCGTATGCCTCTATGTTCACAGGTTTAAAGCCCTGTGGAAATTCATAGTCTTGTACTTCATCAGTAAAGCACAAGGGGTGAGCAGCCCCTCTGTATCTGGGTGTACTGTAGCATGCCGTCGGCTATTGTGGTGTTCGGTGTTTATCCCGAACTGGTATTTGATTGGTGTAATTGTTTTGGTGACCGTAGTCCCTCGCCGGGGTGTGTCCTTTAGATCCGTAGATGGATCTAGCTGCGCCTTCTCATCCAAGTGCTCACGTAGGTCACGCGCGGCGTCGATGGCCGTTCTGTTGCGGTTGTGGAGCGGTACATTGGGCCTCGTGGTCGTGTTAGTCTTTGGTGGAACGGCCTCGTCGTTGAATTCTGGCAGTAGCTTGCGTTTTGGATAGCTCTTTGTATGGCGATCGTCGCCATATCTTTCTTCACTGTCTAGCACTTTATTCCATCTACGGTTAAGCGTTTCCTATGCGACCTTAAGCCGTTGCTTCTGCTTCTTGAGACTTCTCACTGTGGCCATAAGCTTTCTGTGTAGGTTGCCTCGTTCCACGCATTCTTCCGGAATGATGAATGCATCTTTGTCCGGACTGTCTTCTTGACCTGGGCCGGTTTGATGAACCCGTCCCTCTGGATCATTATCCTCGGGCGTCTGCTCCAAACTGTGTTCGGCGTGACCTGATTCGTCCTGCTCCATCGCTGGTTCCGTATGGTCGTTGTTGCCTTCGGGGTTGATCGGAGTATCGATTCTTCTGGCACTCTTGCTGATACTTTTAGTATTGCTGGACTTGGAACAGCGTCTGCGCCGTCGTTTTGGCTTTTGCCCGGGGGTTTTATCTTCCGGATTGTCACCGTCGTCCTCCTTAGGCGTATCCACCATGTATATGTCATGTGACGAGGCGGAAGTCCGGTACCCCATAGATTCTGAATCTTCTCCTGCATCGTTGTCCATACCGTCGATGCCTTCGGAGTCGAAGTCCAGCACATCAGTTAAATCATCAACCGTGGCTATGAAGTGGGTGGTGGGTAGGTAACGAATTTCTTCGTCGCCTGCTTCCCACTCGAGCCGGACATAGTTCGGCCCGGAATTTTCTGTCCAGGAGAGAGTTTTTAATGATTTCAGCATGTCGCCAAAGGGCGAGTGCTGGAAGATGTCCGCAGCGGTTAACTCCATTACTGGAGCCCAACCTGGCTTGACTGGCCCGGGAGTGCGCGAACAGGAACCTACAACCGGATACGAGTCCGGGGGGTCCGGAGTCACAGGCCTCCTCAGAAGTGAGGTCCGTGTTCGGCTCTACCACCGATGAGGGTACAGCCTACGGGGCGGGGTCCATCCCTCCGTCCTTGGGTAACGCAGCCTGCTCCGGATTTGAGTCCGGGGCTACTGCAGGGGTGATATCCCAAGAGCTGTCCGATAGCAGGTCTAGGCCATGCCTGTCGTGACTGTCCGGTGCTCCTGGCATAGGCTCGAATCTGTCAAAGATCCAGTCTCCGCGGATGTCTGCCGTGTAGTTCAGGTTTGCGAGCCTGATCTGATGGCCAGGGGCGTAGCTGCCGATCTGCTCCAGATGGCCAAGCGAATTGGCCCGCAGGGAGAAGCCGCCGAACACGAAGATCTGTCCGGGGAGAAAAGTCTCACCCTAGACCGTGTCGTTGATGATTGAAGGAGCTATCGAGCTTTGAGGTGACGACACAGAGGAACTCTCAATGAAAGCACCAATGTCGGTGAGGGAGTCCTGGACTAGGGGGTGTCCGGATAGCCGGACTATCAATATCCACCGGACTCCCAGACTACGAAGATAAAAGATTGAAGACTCCGGCTCGTGTCTGGAAGGTACTTTCCTTGGCGTGGAAGGCAAGCTTGGCAATACGGATATGTAGATCTCCTACCATTGTAACCGACTCTGTGTAACCCTAGCCTCTCCGGTGTCTATATAAACCGGAGGGCTTTTGTCCGTAGGACAACATTACATCTCAACAATCATACCATAGCTAGCTTCTAGGGTTTAGCCTCCTAGATCTCGTGGTAGATCTACTCTTGTACTACCCATACCATCAATATTAATCAAGCAGGACGTAGGGTTTTACCTCCATCGAGAGGGCCCGAACCTGGGTAAAAACATTGTGTCCCTCGTCTCTTGTTACCATCCGCCTAGGCCGCGATTCGGGACCCCTACCCGAGATCCGCCGGTTTTGACACCGACATTGGTGCTTTCATTGAGAGTTCCTCTGTGTCGTCGCCGATAGAGCGGATGCCTTTACCCGTCTTCAAAGACGGTGTTTTCGCCGGAGGGGCCTTGGCCGCCGGTCAAACAATCCGGCTTGGTGGCTTCCTTATGACCGCCAGTCCGGCCGTCGCTTCGGCAATGACTTCTCAAGTCGTCGGAAGCAATCTTCGCGTCAGCCCTAAAGCTGCCGAACAGTTAGATCCAATCGAGATCTCGTCTATTAACGAGCTCTTGGATCGCATCGCCGCCCTGGGAGTCGCAATGGACTACAATCAGATCGGGCTTAAAACCGATCCGAGAGAGATTAACTCTCCCCAGGCTACCCACCACGTCGAAGTGGTAGAGGAACAACTCGGCAATTCTTTGCCATTGTTGAAAACAATCTGTGTCCGGATTCCTGAACCCTCCATGCCAGATTCCCGCGGAGGGACGGACTCTGATCGAGCATTGAACCTAAAATCACGCGTCGGTCCGGACTCGCTGGGCTGTTTCCAGCAAATCAAGCTTCCGAATTCGGAAGTCCCTCGGCCTTTGAGCCCAAAGATGGTCTGGGATCCGGATTTCATTCCACCCACCCACCCAGACATATGCGACCTATCTCTAATTCGGCAAGAGCCTTGTAAACAATTACATCATTCTTGGGCGATTCCTCCTGGTTATGGACGGGATAAAGGACCGCCGAGGGAAAATGCAATCACAATCTTCGCAATAACTGCACGGACAAGGGAATCTGAACGCCATTGATAAATCGCAAGATTAGCGCTTTACCGATCTGGCGTCCATAATACGAAATCTTGTGCGATGGAAAGTTTCGGAAAATTGAAAATCAATTTTGGGATAATCCGCCCCAAACCCATCCAGCGGTAAAGGGCGCCTCACAATCAGGCCCCAGATGCAAAAACCAAAAAGCAAAAACCCAGCAAGGGAAAGCGGAACCGTCTTGGAGGGATGGCTCAATGGACCTGTAAACTTCATAAAACAGAGGAGCTGTCCCAACACATAGCCTTGAGCATGTTGGATACTACGGCGGTGGCCAAAAGTGGCAAAGAGCTTCTAGCTCAGGAAACCACTCCAACAATACCAGCACGGTATCAACAGTCTTGAGACTTTCGCATCAAATAATATGCGAAACGAACAATCCGCGAACTCGCGAAGTCTACCAAGTAGCAACAGCAAATCCATGGAGCGACACAGCTATCACCTTGGCGCCAATGACGAGCCCACATCTCGAACCACGAGCCCGGCTGACTGGTCGAGTCCCATAGTGGGCGGCTTTTCGTGACAAAAGTCCTCATGGACGGCGGCAGGACTAAACCTCATTACGAGGAAACCTGCGGAAAATGGAAATCAATTGGAGCCGTATTGAGCGAAGCAGCACAACCTTCAGAGGAATAATCCCTAGCCGGGAAGCGCGCTGCACCGGAAAAATAACACTCGATGTGGTGTTCGGCTCTCCGGACAATTACAGATCCGAAGAAGTCACGTTCCAGGTGGCCCCGTTCAGCAGCGGCTATCACGCCATATTAGGACGAGAGGCATTCACAATTTTTCAAGCAATACCTCATTACGGGCACATGAAGCTCAAAATGCCTGGGCCCAGCGGAATAATCACTCTCGTCAGTGATCCGGACACAGCACTCCGCGCCGAAAACAAGACAGCCGCATTAGCCCTCGAAGCACTATCCGAAGCCTTAGCGGCAGAGGAACATACCGCGCTGCGCTCTACGGTAAACAGGGACGATGTGATACTGGATAAAAGATCCAAGTCCACCTCCTTCAAACCAGCAGATGAGATAATTAAATTTCAGGTCCACCCAACGGACCCAACAAAGACGGCCTCCATCGGGCACAGTTGAACCGAAGTTGGCGCCGATCGCGCAAATTCGCCGGGAAAATTGGGACATCTTCGCTTTGGCACCCTTCGGACATGCCGGAATCCCTCGCAGTTGGCGAACACAGCCTAAACATCCTAAAGGATTCAAGCGATCAAACAGGCTCTTCGACGATTTTCCGAGCCCAAAAGACAGGCAATGGGAGAAGAGCTAGCCAAGTTATTGGAAGCGGATTCATTAGAGATATCAAACATCCGGATGGCTAGCAAATTTGGTAATGGTACCAAGAAGGATAAATCCTGGCGCCTCGGTCGACTTCAAAGACCTCAATAAGGCTTGCCCAAAGGATCCTTTCCCCTCCCCGCATCGATCAAATTATTGACGCCACAGCGAGGACACGACTCGTTGTGCTTCACGGGCGCATACTCGCTATCATCAAATCAAGATGGCGGAAGCGAATCAAGCCGCAGCGGCATTCATTACTCCATACGGACCATTCGCTTCAACACGATGCCCTTCGGACTTAAAAACGCGGCACAACATATCAGCGCATGATTCAAACATGTCCGCTACCAGATAGGCAAAACAGTCAAGGCATACGTGAGCGGCGTAGTCGTCAAAACAAAACACGTCGAAGCTTTAGTAGACGATTTGAGGCTCACATTCGACAACCTTAGAGCATATGACATCAAGCTGAATCCGGAAAAATGTGTTTTCGGTGTACCAGCCGGAAAGCTGCTGGGCTTCATCGTATCCGGTAGAGGAATCGAAGCAAATCTGGCCAAAATCCGGGCTCTGTCGCAGTTGGACAATCCAAAAGACCTCAAGCAAATACAAAAGTTAACAGGATGCGTGGCAGCTCTAAGCCGTTTTATCTCCCGTTTAGGAGAGAAGGCATTGCCCCTTTATCGCCTCCTAAGGCGCACCGAACACTTCGAGTGGACGGATGCCGCCACTGCCGGACTCGAAGAAATAAAGGCCATATTGGCAACAAATCCGGTCCTGGCTGCGCCCACTTTGGGCGAACCAATGTTGTTATACATCGCTGCAACACATCAAGTTGTGGCGCTGTCCTCGTCGTCGAGCGAGCAATGAAGGGCATAAATTCCCTCTTCAAAAACCAGTGTATTACGTATCTTTGTGTTAACCCCTGCAAATCCCGTTACCCGCACTATCAAAAGATAGCATATGCGGTGTTCATGGCGTCACGGAAGCTTAGGCACTACTTTCAAGAGTGTTCGATAACAGTGACCTCTGAAGTACCACTCAATGACATTATAAATAACCGCGACGCAACGGGCAGGATTGCAAAATGGGCCATTGAGCTCTTGCCATTCGACATAACTTACAAACCTCGACGAGCCATAAAGTCACAAGTTTTGGCTGACTTCGTCGCCGAATGGACTGAAGCTGAACTACCTAAAGAGTACGGCGCATACTCCAATTGGACTATGCCTTCGACGGCTCCAAAATGTTGGCGGATGGGGGCGGCGTCGTCTCGACGTCCCCACCGGAGATACTGATCCAATATGTACTTCAAATAATGTACACGGACTCCAACAATGCAGCCGAATACGAGGCCCTGTTACATGGTCTCCGGATGGCAGTCTCCATGGGCATCCAACGCCTAGAGGTGCGCGGGGATTCAAACCTCGCAATATCCCAAATAAATGGAGACTTTGATGCCAAGGATCCGAAAATGGCAGCATATCATAATGCTGTCCTGAAAATGTCAGCTCGGTTTGAAGGACTCAAATTCCATCACATAGCCCGAGATAATAACCAAGCGGCCGACGTCCTGGCACGCATCGGTGCGAAATGTGATACTGTCCCTCCAAATATCTTCCTGGAACGGCTCTGCAAGCCATCCGTACTATGGGAAGAGGAGTCGGTAGCGACAAACCGGAGAAAGCCGCACTAACCGGTGATTCAGCAGACGACATAACACCATCCGCATACGATATAATGGCGAGAATCGCCACGTGGGATGAACCTTTCTAGCCTACTTACTTAGGCAGGAACTTCCGAAGACCAAAATGAGGCCCGCTGCATAGTCCGTGATCAAGGCCTACAAGGTCCATGAGGGAGAACTTTATAAGAAAAGTACTACGGAGTCCTTCAAAGGTGTATCTCCAAGAAGACGGGCGAAACCTCTGGCTGAAATCCATGCGGACTAGGTGGACACCACGCAGCAGCCCGGCCCTGGTAGGAAAGGCATTCCATACAGATTTTATTGGCCGACGGCTCGGGCGGATGCACAGACTTGGTCCAGCGATCGTTGGTTGCCGCTCTTTGCTAATCGAGCCATATGCCACCCACCGCCTCAAAACCATACCCATTGCCCGGCCGTTCATGTGCAGGGGCTTGACATGGTCGGACCCTTAAAGGGGAACCCACAAGAAAAAGTACATTGGTCATGGTGGATAAGTTCACCAAATGGATAGAGGCCAAACCGGTCAAAACGGCAGAGTCCGGACCAGTGATAGACTTTATATCAGAGGTGGTACACCGTTACGGAGTCCCCCACAACATCATCACCGACAACGGCACAAACTTCACGGCCGATGAGGTCAAGTCATGGTGCAAAAATATGGGCATTAAGCTCGACTATGCGTCAGTCTATCACCCTCAAACCAACGGTCAAGTGGAAAGAGCAAACGGTCTAATAATGAGCGGCATTAAACCCAGATTGGTGAGGTCACTCACCAAATCCGATACCCAATGGGTTGAGGAGCTCGACTCCGTACTCTGGGGGCTGCGGACAACGCCTAACCACACTACCGGATTCACACCATTTTTTATGGTATACGGCGCAGAGGCAGTTTTGCCCTGCGACATTATTCATGACTCACCTAGAGTGCGCATGTATGAGGAAAGAGAAGCCGAGCTAGATCGGCAGGACAGCTTGGACACATTGGAGGAAGAACGTGACGTCGCGAAGGCTCGTTCCGCATTCTATCAGCAGCAGGCCCGAAGATATCAAAGCAGAGAAGTACAGGCCAAGACCTATAACGTTGGCGAACTAGTTCTACGCCTGCCGGACAAGAAAAAGGACAAGCTCAAGCCCAGATGGGAAGGCCCCTTCATTATTGATCAAGTACTGACCGGCGGAGCGTACCGTCTACGAAATGCGTCAGACAACCGACTCGAGCCGAACCCATGGAACGCAGCCCGACTCCGACGATTCTATGCCTAGCACCGGACTAAGAGTTCGTCCCCTTCCCCCGTCCAACATTTTATATTTCGGCTGTCTTCTTCTTCTCTTTTTATCCTTCTAAATGAACAAGCCCCTCGGGGCCTATTTTCGCATTTTTTTCGCATACATACGATGTGCCATCCGCACTCGTTATTCCTGGGGGCTTCTTTTACAGAAGCTCAACTATACGGGTTTTATACCCAACACATGTGTCACCCTTCCACATGTACCTTTTACTCGCCATTATATGCATCGATATGACTTAAGTTTTGGCCAAGCTGGGTTGCTCGGCTCTGTGCTTACCCCTCGTTCCCGATTGTTCGGCTAGGTGGTAAAGGAGCACCTCTGCGATTATTCTTGCCGGGTCACCGGATGTGTACCTCGGTGGGTGAAGCCGAAAAGCTAGCGTTCTTAAGGGAATATTCAGTCGGTGATTTAAAAGATGACTTTTACCTATTTTTTCCCATCTGCCCCGGATGTGTTATCGCTCTCTTGGCAGTCCGGACATGCACTTTAGGGCATGCCTCCCAGCGAAAGGAACCCTTAACGGAACTATTCTCCTGGAAGATGTTTCTTACTAACCATGTAATATAACATAACTAGTTGGGCACTTGTGCGATAAAGCACTAATGACCCTATGCCTAGTCTCCATGCATACCACGGTTATTTCTTAACCAAAAGGTATTCGGACACACTCCGGACTCTAGGGTCCCGAGGTCGGCTTAAAAGGTCGGCAACGACAAGCGATCTACAATCCGGCTAGAAGGCATTTCACGTGTCATTTTTAAAGGACAACATGCATTGTCAAGTTTATTGATTGTATTCCTCCTCAATCCCGTCTAACGAGCTGTCTAGTTTCTGATCCCGTTGGGAAAATTTAGCAGCCAGTTCTACGGCTGTACACTAAATTCACAGGATCTCCTTCCCATCGGGCCCCACCGGTCCAACTTCGGCCATATGGTTGGGATCCGCCTTCTTGTACCGCGTCTTCACCATGGCCCAAGCCTCCTCGGCACCTTGACGGCAAGCGAAACCTTCCACAAAGAAGCGCTGCCGCACCTGCAGCTTCTCTGCAAGCTCCCGAGGCCCTCGGGCGGGCGAGGGATGGTCATAAAGCCTGTACGGCGCCACTCATTGCCTGCCGAACTCGTTCGAACAGCTGCAACAGTTCGGGAAGTTGATCACCCATTGATACGGGCATCTCCTCCGCAGGATGGCCCGTGAGTATACCTACAAGACATATTATGTCAAATCGCTTCCTCGCCGAACTCTTCTTCCTTAGAGAGTTCACTCAAGCACTTACTATAGATGCTATGCGACGAAGCCGTTGATTCTCCTTGATGGAGCCGGACAGCTCGGCCTGTGCGCCTTTCAGCTCTTCTCCGAGCTTGGCGTTGGCATCTTGGAGCTTGTTCCTTTCTCGCTGAACTCTGTTCAAGACACACTCGCCGACCTTTGGTGGCGTAGTAGTGCTTGCCTGTCCGGATCTTGTTGGCGGCACCTCTGATGTCGTTATTAGACTTCGCGCGCATGCCGCATAGCGCTTATATTAATTTATACAAATGTGTTACCGGGAGGGTCTTCCGTCTCCTCCTGCGACGACAAGTGCAGCCCCAAGTTGGGCCTTGCAATCTTGCAGCTCCCGAGACAATTGGGCATTCTTCGTTAAGAGCTCGATATTTCAAATGATCCCCAAATCAGTTAACATAACTAATTTAAGTCTCGGGGGCTACTGGTGTATACAACCATTAAAATTCCCTTACCCGTATGTCTTTAACATCTTTGCTCCGTGGCCCTGGTAAAACCATTTTGAGCAGCCCGAGATGCGCGTCCCCTGCGTTAAAGGAATCCAATGCCTCAGGGGAAAAGCACGCCTCTTGAAAAACTGTCCGGCGGCGTCTATGATTCATAGCGCTCTCCACCTCGACTTGGTGGCGGACGATCTGTCGGTATCCTCCGTTGGAGTAGGATCCGGTTCGCGTCTCGCGCTTGCCTCCCCCTCCAGTCCGGGCGCTGGAGCCTGGCTGGTGTTGGTTGGGTCGGCAATTCCTGTGCTCGCAGTCCGGCGAGCGCTCTTTCTTCTATAAAGATCATGAGCACTTAGAAGTTTCCTTGGAATGTTGCTCAAGAAGATCAAATACGAGCTATACCTCTGCGGCGACGTTTCCGCCCGCACGGCGCTCCTTTTCTTCCTGCTGGTGCGGAGCGGCCTCTGTAGGTCGGCCGCCGCAGGCTCGGCTCCCGGCCGTAATGGCGCTTCCTGCAAAATACCATCATTCGCGAAGGTCAGAAATAGCCAAGGATAAGATAACGGTGTCCGGACTTTGGTCTTGGTCACCTGGGATGCCGAACTTAGCCCGGGGTAGTCCGCCGTAATGGCGACCAAAGCATCATCAATGCTTAGCTGGTGATACACCCCGTCGATTAGCTCCACCCCGATGTCCGGATCCTCTTCGGAGGCCGGACCCAGGGATCCTTCCGTATCCTCGGGTTGTGGAGCAGGACTCAGCATGTCCCCCATAGTCCGGCGTAGACCCTGCGCCGAAGACATAGTGTAAGAAGCTTAAACTTCGAAGATACGGGTAAAGGCCCTTTTGAGGTGTTCGCTTACCCATCCTCTGGGGTTGATCATGGAAAACCCCTCCAGAGGGTTCGGGCGAAGGAAGTCCTCCTTCTCCCCTTATGCAGACCGGACGGGATCTTCACCAGATCCTCGGTCGAACCCGCCCTTCTTGGCCGTGCCGGTAGCATCGTCCTCCCCGTTGAAATCCCACATGGGGTGGCCTCTGTATTGCAGCGGCTGCACCCCCCGCTTGATGCACATCGCCATGACTCCAATCATGGTCAAGCCGGAATGAGCCATCAATCTTATCCGGCCCATCAAGTAATGGACGCTCTTGTCTTCCTCCAAACGGGGGCTCCGCGGGCGCCAGGTGAGGCGTTTCTTCAAGGGAGCAGCATCAAACTCCGGGAGGCCAATCCGGACTGGGTCGGGCAATGGAGCGTCTACAATATAAAACCACTCCGAGGGCCAGTCTTCGGACGCCCTCTTGGGGGTGCCGGATAGGTATCCGGTCCCAGCGATGCGCCATATTTCGGCGCCGCCCACTTGATATATGGACCCCTGGTGAGAACGGGGCACGAGGCAGAACAGCCTCTTCCACAATGCGAAATGGGGCTCGATGCCCGTGAATAGCTGCAGAAGAGCTACATAGCCGCGATGTGCAAAGCCAGAGAGGCGGGCGTGAGATGGTGGAGCTGGAGTCCATAGAACTTCAGAGCCCGCGAGGAACGGATGTATTGGAAATCCGAGCCCCCTTATTATATAGGGGACGAAACACACCCGCTCCCCCTTGTTGGGGCTTGGGGTGTCCTCCGCCTGCCTCCCACCTCGATAAGTAACCAGTCCGGCTCGGACCGGAACCATGAAGGCCGGAGGAAGCAATCCTCCGTTTGGAGCTTTACCAGCTCGTTGTGCGAATAGAGCACCTCCTCCAATCCCGGCGATGGGCTGGGAGCGCGTGAGGAAGAGCCGTTGACGATCCATGGTGGAATGGATTTCAGGGTCGAGGCGCTCGATGGAGTATACGTGGGAGGAAGATCGACGGTTTGGATCTGGATCCTGCGCCTTTAATAGGCAAAGCGACCCGCACAATTAGGGGTAAAATGTAAAGGACTCCACGGCTTTTCGCATTAGATGCGGCGCGTGGAAGAGGGCCATAATTTGGCATACAAGCCAAGGAGCATAGTATTCGAGGTGAAGCCGGACACTATTCGGCAGGAACATGGAATTTGAAGGGAGAACCCGCCTTGCAACGCCGAAGACTACAAGCACGCTGGACTTATCGTCATTGAAGCCTGGTTCGGGGCTACCGAGGAGTCTGGACTAGGGGTGTCCGGATAGCGGACTATCAATATCCGCGGACTCCTGCACTCACGAGGATAAAGATTGAAGACTCGGCTCGTGTCGGAAGGTACTTTCCTTGGCGTGGAAGGCAAGCTTGGCAATACGGATATGTAGATCTCCTACCATTGTAACCGACTCTGTAACCCTAGCCTCTCCGGTGTCTATATAAACCGGAGGGCTTTAGTCCGTAGGACAACATTACATCTCAACAATCATACCATAGGCTAGCTTCTAGGGTTTAGCCTCCTCGATCTCGTGGTAGATCTACTCTTGTACTACCCATATCATCAATATTAATCAAGCGGGGCGTGGGTTTTACCTCCATCGAGAGGCCGAACACAGGTAAAAACATTGTGTCCCTCGTCTCTTGTTACCATCCGCCTAGGTTGATGTTAACGGGACCCCCTAGGGAGATCCGCGGTTTACCTGCGTTTGGTGCCCTCTCGGCAGAGGTAAAACCCTACTTCCTGCTTGATTAATATTGAAGATATGGGTAGTACAAGAGTAGATCTACCACGAGATCGTAGAGGCTAAACCCTAAGAGCTAGCCTATGATGGTATGATTGTAATTGTGATCGTCCTTCTAAGGACCAACCTCTCCGGTTTATATAGACACCGGAGAGGGCTAGGGTTTACATGGAGTCGGTTACAAGGAAGGAAACACAATATCGGGATCACCAAGCTTGCCTTCCACGCCAAGGAGAGTCCCATCCGGACACGAGCCGAAGTCTTGAGTCTTGTATCTTCACGCTTCAATAGTACGGACATTACACACAGTCTGGCTGTCCGGATACCCCCTAATCCAGGACTCCCTCACATACGAACAACAATCCTGGGGGAGTTTTCTTTAATTATTTGTAATTTTCAATTTCGGGACTGGGAATCCCTATTGCCGCCCCTCTTAGCATGGACGAGTGAATAAACTCTCATCATGAGAATAACCCGGTTAGCATGGAAGAGCTACCCCATGTCGATCTATGAACAATCCAGTCACACAAAAACATATGTTTATTTGAAATTTAGAGGTGGCACGTGCAAATTTACTTAGAACGGTAGGGTAATACCGCGTATAGGTAGATATGGTGGACTCATCTGGAACAACTTTGGTTTTTGGATTTTGATACACAAGCAGTATTTCGCTTAGTACAGGAGAAGGCTAGCAAATAGGTTGAGAAGCGGCCAACTAGAGAGCAAAAACGGTCATGAACATGCAGTATGCATAATAAACATTGAATACTAGCATGAGTAGGATATGAACACCATGAACATAAATATCATCGAGGCTATGTTGGTTTTGATTGAACATCATGCATGGACATGCGCCAAGTCAAGCCACTTGAAACATTCAGAGGAGGATACCATATCATCGTACTTCATCACAATCATTTTAATGCATGTAGACATCCAAGATAAATCATTATCCACTCCTAGCTACTTAAGCATGGCATGAGAAACTATAATCTCTAATTGTCATTGCAAACATGTTTGCTCATAATGGGCTGAATCATGGATACTAGGTTAAACATATTTACAAAAAACAGAACAAATTGAGTTCATACCCATTTCTCTCTGCCACAGCCAGTTCATCAAATATCGTCATTATTTATTTTCACTTGCATGGCCAAACAATATGAAAATGATAATAGTGCAAGAGTGTCGTGGACTAAGATGGAATCTGCAAACATTTTATTCAAAAGAAGAAGACAAGGTAATATGGGCTCTTTGTTAGATCAACAATAGTTCAAACGAGAGCCACTCATCATTTTCATCGTGGTCTTCTCCTTGGTAAGACTCAACAAAAAAGAAAAGAAATTCAGAGAAACTCACTCAAATATTTTTTGGAGTTTTTAGTTTTTCTTGAAGAAAGCAAATTAAACAAAAGGAAAATAAAAATGAGGAAAACTATTTACACTGGAAAGCTCCCAACAAACAAAGAGAATGATCGATAAATCTTTTTGGGTTTTCTTTTAATACTACAACTAATTAAGCTAGAAAGAAAAACCGAAAATAAACAAGAAACATTTTTGGATTTTCTCAAAGTTTTTCAAACACACAAGAAGAAAGCGAGAAAAATAAATCTAGCATGGATAATACAATGAAAAAGTGTGAACACCACAACCGGAATGAAATGTGTGAACATGAATGTAATGTCGGTGGAAATACGTACTCCCCCAAGCTTAGGCTTTTGGCCTAGATTGGTGCTCACCACTCGTAGTATCCATTCGGTCCCACGTAGAAGTGTTATGGTGCGGGTACCTGAGCGTCCCACTCCTGAGGCTCCTCCTCTGCCGCTGCCTGGGCATTCCGGTAGGCAATAATGTCCTCGAGCATGATCCTGTATCTGCCCCTGGCAATAGAATCAAAGAAAGCAGGCGCAGGCAACGGAATAATATCACGGGAATCCACACTGAAGACCAGGTTGTAAGGAATATTATTAATAGAGTTATCAATATCAATAAACTGGTGATCCATCATCGCGTGGTGATCTAAATAACCTTGGGTCAATGATAGTCATGTTTGCGGATCTGAACGTTAAAGTGACCCGCTAAACGAGTAGCATAAATACCTTGCCCTTGGTTCTGTTAAGGTGCAGACGATGTGCAATAATAGCCCTATGGACAAAGGTGTTATCGCCATAAAGTGCACGGCGTAAGATGGCAAAGTCGGGAGCACTGAGTGCACCAACCTTTTCTCTAGCAACTAAACACTTAGCGATGAATAAAGCAAAATAATGCACAGAAGGAAACTACAAGCTAGTGGCGGTGACACTCGATACACCTCTCTCATCTCCCACTGAGAGAGTATGATAAAAGTCCTCAAACTCTGCAGGTCTAGGCTCTCTTATATCTCCGCCAGAAGGGAACAAGCATACATCGCAAAAATCAGTGAGTTGCATTTGACGGGTTTCAGCATTAAAGTTAAACTGCACCTCAGGGGGGTTATTCCTACTTAGAAAATGAAAATTTTGCACAAAGAAATTTGTAAGGATATGGTATTGTTCACACTCAGCTGTGATGAAGTCGGTCAGTCCAGCATTAGCAGCAAATTGTGCAAACTCTTGACGGATCCCGGCCCCATCAATGAAGGGATTATATGGCCATTCGCGCGGCCGCACCTCTGCCCTTCTCAGAGCATGGAGGTTGTTATCCGATAATTCCCCAATGAATCCCTTGACATTTTTCTTGGAGGCAAATTTCCTAAAGAAACTCATCTTATTCCTATTGATAAAATCCTGAAAATTTTAGTCCACAAAATTTTTGTCAACAAAACTTCACAAGATTGATAGACACTACTCATAAGGGTGCGTAGAGGCCATATTAAGGATTCAAACTACTTAGAACTCTAATAATTTAACATGCAAACTCATCTACAATAGCACCAAGAGTAGCTAATTATTCAAAATATAATCCACTAAAGCAAAAACAAATTGGAGCCATGGTGGAGTCACATACCAAACCCCAAAACAGTTTCGGAAGCAGAGCTTCGAGCAAAGAGATTGGAATCCGTGGGTTTGAGAGCAAGAACGCGAGAGAGAGAGAGAGAGAGAGAGAGAGAGAGCTATGGTGATTTTTTTCTTGAGGTAGGAGAAGGAATGGGTTGAAGAGATAAGTGAGGGGACCCACGTGGGGGCCACAACCCGGCAGGGCACACCTGGGGTTGCTGGCGCGCCCAGGTGGGTTGTGCCCACCTAGTGCACCCCCTCTTATGTTATTTGCACTAAAATTCAGAAATAATCAGAAAAAATCCTATTAAATTTTCAGAGCATTATGATAACTTTTATTTTTGGGTCATTTTTGTATACGGGAAAATCAGAAAATAGACAAAACATGGCATTTTATTTTATTTAACTAGGAAAAACAGGAATGTATAGACAGAAGGTTGTGCCTACTAGATTCATTGACTTCATACCTCTCAAAAATGATCCATTAATAAGGTTGATCAAGTCTTATTAACAACCACTTTCGATTAGCAGGAAACCGAAGAACTTTTGTAAATCACTAAGTTACCTCAACGGGGATATGAATGTCCCCAACAATAAGCATTTCATATTTCTTTCTAACAGTAGGTAGAGGTAGTTGGAAACTTCCAGTAGTGATTGTCAAAGATTTTTCAATAACATTAATACCATTCACTTGGAATTGTTTCTTCGGAAAGTGCACCGTGTGCTCATTACCATTGATATGAAAAGTGACCTTGATTTTATTGCAATCAATAACAGCCCCTGTAGTATTCAAGAAGGGTCTACCAAGGATAATCGACATGTCGTCCTCGGGCATCTCAAGTATAACAAAGTCAGTTAAGATAGTAACATTTGCAATAACAACGGGCACATCCTCACAAATACCGATAGGTATGGCAGTTGATTTCACAACCATTTGCAAAGATATTTCAGTATGTGTGAGTTTATTCAAATCAAGTCTTTTATATAAGGAGAAATGCCTAACACTAACACCAGCTCCTAAATCACATAAAGCATTTTTGACATAATTTTGTTTGATGGAGCAAGGTATAGTTGGTATTCCCGAATCTCCAAAGTTTTTAGGTACTCCATCCTTAAAAGAGCAATTAGCTTGCATGGTGGAGGTTTCAGCTTCAGGTATTTTCCTATTATTATTGATGATGTCTTTCATGTATTTTGCATAAGGGGCCATCTTTAATATATCAGTCAAGCGAGTGCGCAAAAAGACTGGCCTAAGCATTTCAGCAAAGCGTTCAAATTCTTCATCATATTTTTTCTTAGTTGGTTTAGGTGGAAAGGGCATGGGTTTTTGAACCCATGATTCTCTTTCTCTGCCATGTTTTCTAGCAACAAAGTCTCTTTGATCATATCATTTATTTTTAGGTTGTGGGTTGTTAAGACCAACAGCTGGTTCTATTTCAACATCATTATCTGATTCTTTACCATTGTCTGGTTGAGTATTTTCATGAACATCATTATCAGTTTCATTATCACTAGGTGAATTTTCATTACCAGATTGAGTTTGAGCATCAGAAATATAAACATCATTGTTATCTTTAGATAGTTTTTCTTTCTCAAGTTCACTAGAGGTATGCAAAGTCCTATCATTTTTCTTCTTCTTTTTCCTTTTAGAAAGGCTGGGTGCATCATTATTAATTCCTAGAGAATCTTGTTCAATTCTTTTAGGGTGTCCTTCAGGATAAAGTGGTTCCTGGGTCATTCTACCTCCTCTAGCCACTACTCTAATAGCATGATTGTTCATATTATTATTCATTTCATCAAGCAATTCTCTTTGAGATTTAGCAACTTGTTCTAGTTGAGTTTAAACCACAGAGGCATGTTTTCCTACACATCTAACATCATTGGAGATTCTAAATAACAGTCACTCAAGCGGGCAATCGATCAGAATTATATTTCAATTGTTCCGTAACGTTGGCATTGAAGTGATCTTGTTTTCTAATGTAGTAATCAAATTCATAAAGGCAGTGACTAGGATGTTTATTGTAGGGGATATAACCTTCATCGAACTTTAATAAAGAATTTACCTCTACCACCCATGGAGGTGGTGTATTCAGTCCATGTATTTCTTTAGTAGCTAGTAAATTCTTAACATCCTCTACTTTAATACATTTATCCTTCATACTTTTCTTTGCCTCTTGCTTATCTTCAGGACTGAGATATAAGATACCCCTCTTCTTCGAAGTGGGTTTAGGCGGTAGTTCAGGAGGAGTCTAATCATCATAATTTTTCAACATATTATTCAATAGTTCCTCAGCTTGTTCAACAGTTTGTTTCCTGAGAACACAATCAGCACAACTATCTAGGAAGTCCCTAGAAGCATCGGTTAGTCCATTATAGAAGATATCGAGTATTTCATTTTTCTTAAGTGGATGGTCAGGCAAAACATTAAGCAATTGGAGAAGCCTCCCCCAAGCTTGTGGGAGACTCTCTTCTTCAATCTGCACAAACTTAAACATTTCCTGTAAGGCAGCTTGTTTTTTATGAGAAGGAAAATATTTTTCAGAGAAGTAGTAAATCATATCCTGGGGACTACGCACACAACTAGGAGCAAGAGTATACCATATCTTAGCATCACCCTTTAATGAGAATGGAAATAACTTGAGAATATAATGATAACGAATTTTCTCATCATGAGCAAAAAGGATGGCTATATCATTAAACTTAGTAAGATGTGCCACAATAGTTTTAGTTTCATAGCCATGGAAAGAACCAGATTCAACCAAAGTAATTAACTCTGGGTCGACAGAGAATTCATAATCATCATCAGTAACAAAGATAAGTGAAGTAGCAAACCGAGGGTCACATTTCATTCTAGCATTCAAAGATTTTTCTTTCAGTTTGCATAGTTATTTCTTTAGATCATCTCTATCATTGCAAAAGCAAGAAAGTCTCTAGCTGTCTCCTCATCCATAACATATCCTTCGGGTACCTTAGGCAATTCATATCTAGGAGCTCTAGGACTAACAGGTGTTTCAAGATTTCCAGTTTCAAATACTTCATCAGTTTCGGTGATCTCATCAGTTTCAAATACTCATAGGCATTGGATCGGTGGATTCGTTGGATGATATTCATCATATAATAGTCATAACCTAGGGCGATACGAAACTAGCTCCAGTTCATAAATATTATGTAGGCATGTACTCTGCAAATAGTCATACATGCTTATGTAAAGAACTTGCATGACATCTTTTGTCCTAACCTCTCGTGGCAGCGGGGTCCATAAGGAAACTAAGGGGTATTAAGGCCTCCTTTTAATAGAGAAACAGAACAAAGCATTAACACATAGTGAATACATGAACTCCTCAAACTACGGTCATCACCAGAAAGTATCCCGACTATTGTCACTCTGGGGTTTACGGATCATAACACATATCAGATGCATATAACTTGCAAGATCGGATCTAGAACATAGATATAATGGTGAAAACATAAACGGTTCAGATCTAAATTCATGGCACTCGGGACCTAGTGACAAGCATTAAGATAGCAAAGTCATAGCAACATCAATCTCAGAACATAGTGGATACTAGGGATCAAGCCCTGACAAAACTAACTCGATTACATGATGAATCACATCCAACTCCTCACCGACCAGCGAGCCTACGAAGGAATTACTCACTCCCGGTGGGGAGCATCATGTAATTGGCAATAAAGGAGGGTTGGTGATGACGAAGATCGAGGATTCCCCTCTTCGGAGCTCCAAACGGACTACGGATCTGGCCTCCCGATGAAGAACATGAGGCGGTGGCGGCCTCCTCTCTGATTTTTTTCTCCGAAAATAGGATTTTATAGCATCGGAGTTAGGGTCTGCGGGGCCACCAGGTGGACACAATCCACCTGGGCCTGCCAGGAGGGGGGCGCGCCCTGGTGGGTTGTGCTCACCCAGGGACCCCCCTCCGGAGGTTTTTTGCTCCAGTATTTTTCTTTTATTGCATGAAAATTCTCCAAAAAAGTTTCATTCCATTCCGAGAACTTTTATTTCTGCACAAAAACAACACCATGGTAGTTCTGCTGAAAACAGTGTCAGTCCAGGTTAGTTTCATTCAAATCATGCAAATTAGAGTCCAAAACAAGAGCAAAAGTGTTAGGAAAAGTAGATACGATGGAGACGTATCATTGACCGGTCAGGGCCTGCGCTTGAATTTGCTATGCCATCTCCATGGTCGTGCGGTCCTATTCCAGGCTGGCCACGGGGGGCGACCAAGTGGAGCTACATGACAGTGGGCTCGTTAGTGGCGAAAAAGTTGATTTCGGTGTTGTCGAGTGAGGAAAAGGTGCGGGAATGGACGGTGGGGTTGCAGGATGACGGCGCGTTCGATTCCACCACCAGGGGTCGACAAAGCGATGGCAGCGGGCGGGCGGCCGTGTAAATGTTCTGCGAAGTCGCGCGTCCAGACTAAAACTAGGCAGAACATTGTTTTTTTAGGATTATATATGATTTGGGGTTGCTTTGAAGAATTTCCTCGTCTCTGTGGTGTCATGAGATGGTAGTGTGGACATGGTCATTGTTGTAGTTTGTTGATCATGGATCTGATCACTTTGGACCTTTTTATTTTTCCTCGCCTATGCATAGCTTTGGTCTTATATGACTTTGCTATAGCCGGTTTGTTTTTCTGTACATGCGTTGGTTTTGGCTGTGTGCATATTAGCTATGTAGAGGCCGAGTGGGTGCTCCTAAGGAATGTATTCTCTTGATGCTCCTCTTTGAGCCAATAAAATCCACCCTTTATCGGAAAAAACATATACGATTTGGGGGATCTAGTAGAGATGCCCTTTTAATTGCTTAAGTCTGACCATGTTTATCATCACTTATTAAACATGAACCGCTATATATATGGTACGGACAAGCTAAACATCGGGGTTGGTCCCTCTAAATATTTACAATGTAGAGATTATATGGATAGAAGTTTTTTAAGTAGGTATTCATATGTTCTGTAAAGCAAACAAGTAAGGGCATCTCCAACATTGACCCTTAAATCGTCCGCGAACGTTCGGATCGTGCGATTCGAAGTGTTCTATTATCCAACGCCGTTCTGTATCGGTTTGCTCGGCGATACAGACGCACTTTTCCCGCAAACCGGAGATAAAATGGGGGCTTGCGGGCGTACGAACCGCTGCCACGCCCATTTCTGTCTACCCTAGCCCACTCAAAACCCTCCTCCATCCCCCACGTGCGTTCCCACCCGGCGCCAGCTGCCCACATTCATGCTATTGTACAGCGGCCGCTCCGCAATGACGTTGCCCCAGAGTGGACGTGACCTCTCACTAGCGCCGACAGTGAAGCGCCGCGCAGGCCGAGAGAGCCGCCCGTACCGCATTCCTGGTGTCTGCGTCTGTTCAATGCCGGAGCGACGTTGTATAGGATGGGATGGATATCTACCATGCCCGTTCAATGCCCTTCTGTTTGTATGCCGCCATTAAGCAGGCTCGACGACCGAGGAACCAACTCCGGTGCCGCACATTGATGCACCCGCACGCTTGGCCTCGCCGGAATCTCCTATTTAAAGGCCCCGGCTACTCCACACCACAACACATCCACTCCACATCCTCCTTCCTTGCACCGCATTCACCATGTCCACAAGCTCTAGAGCTATGTGGGAGCGCATGTCATCGTAGGAGAAGCACGATCTGGCCGCACTTGCAGCCGCCTGGCAGACCCACCGCGCCAGGCGGATCAAGCAGGGCATGTCAGTCAGCTCATCCGAGGTTTCCGGCAACGACCCTACGGGCTCTGAGAATGACACGACACCGGACCCCGCACCGGCGCATGCCGGCAAGACCATGGAGCAAGTGCATGCGCATTACGACGCCGCCACGGCAGAGGAGGAGCAACCTACGTCGGCTCCTATGTTGGTGTTCCGGCAGGCTCAAGATGAGCAGAGGTACAACATGTTCCTCCTCGGCTAGCGGAGGGCCAAATCTATGGCGATCGCAAGCGACGCGGCCATGGCCGCCATGGCCGCGGCGAACCCGAACTTCGTTGCAGAGCAGAAGACACTCTACGAGGCCGCGCGTGCTCAAGGCGCCGCTCGCAACGCAGATCCGACACAACCGGACGCGCGATGGCAGCGCAGGCGGTCCAGGACTCCAATGCTGCCAGCTGCGCATCCTACGTGGAGCGGTCCATCTTTAGGGGGGCACACGTGGTAGGTGGACATTGACGGATCGTCCACGTCCACTATCGACCTCAAGTCCACCGGCGCTAGTGACGAACTGTTCGCGGATTCCTCTGAGGATGAGCAGGACATGGGAGGCAGCAGACCATTATGTCCCAAGTGGGCCGGTTCATCGCCCATCTTCTACTTTTCGTCATCCCTCAAACCTATCCTATGAATTCATAGGATGGAGGAATTCATAGGAAGTGGACGATGGCCGCCGCTGTAGGATAGGTTTAGGGTCGGGCCGCCTTTTCTAATGAAAAATGTTCAAAATGTAATTAATTTCATTCGGTTTATATTAAAATCTGTCGTGTTTGCATGAATTTCATCCGTTTAGTTGAAATCCAGCTTGAAATGTTCGCGGACACGAATGCAGAGCAAATTCAGGGCTCAGTGTTGGAGATGCCTAAGCCGGTATTATTATTGTAGGAGTAATATTTTGTACTAGCTCTATACTGCCCATGTCTCCAAGTCACCCGTTGTCATCCCTCAAAAAAAGATGTCGTCGGGTGTGCATGTGTGTTCATAAGGTGAGTGTACACATGTTAAATAAAAAAAGAGGTCGCCCTTTGTTAACGGCCCACGAAGGACTTGCACCAAAGCCGACGGCAAGATAGAAAGCAGTGCTCGTTATTGTTACATCACAAGCATAGTTTTTTTTTTTTCGGGTATCAAGCTGATACGTACTCTGTACAAGATCTCAACGAATGCGGCCTAGAACTCCTCTGTTTACTCCGGAAGATACATAGAAAAACCGATGAATCGACGGTTCCGCGGAATTCCTGGGGATGAACGTAGCACGTGAAAGGAAACCTAGCTGCAGTTCCAGCAGCCGATCGGGTGGCTAACGTAGCACGTGAAAGGAAACCTAGCTGCAGTTCCAGCAGCCGATCGGGGGGCTGTCCAGCCCTACCCCGGGCCACCAACCGTGCTAGCGCAGGCGCTCGGCATAGGTGGTGGTTCCGATCACAACATCCAAAACGTGCAAGCCCGAAGTTTTCCCCGCCGTCGGGTTTACATCCGTGTCCGTCCATTCGCACGGCCGGGGCGTTGTATCAGTATCATCGTCGATACATGGAGGCGAGGCGAGATGCCATTCCACAATTATTCGACCGGGTAGGTTTCCTTGGTCCCCCATGGCCATGCATGGGGGCTAGGGCTGGCCGGCTATGAGAGAGGAGGGTGGCATCGCTGGCCGGAGTGGTGACCGGTGCCCGAAAGCACGCCGCAACGTTGACATCCCACCCTCCATTACCACCCCCACTCTATCTATTAGTATATGATTACATACGTACTGATGTACCGGACGGGCCAGCTAACCAAATCTACCCCAGCTAGAGCTAGCCCGAGTAGGCTCCATCGCGCGTCCGCGTGATATCACCCGTAAAAGGTTTACTTTACATAACTAACTACTAAAATAGCATTGACCTTTTGCTACCACTTCACTAAGCTATGTCATTAGATTAAGATCCAACCAATGACCGTCCGTTTTTCTTCTGTCTCCTCACACAACATTTGTCTTGTCCAAATTGCAAATTCAGTCAATTTACATATAGCCATCGTGTTTCATAAAAGTACTAGACACATATTTTCTTCAGGGACCAGCATATGTTTTAGTTTAAAATTTTCTTTTAAACACAATACAGAAGCACGCAGACGTTTACAAATACGCACATATATTTATTCCTATGAATGAACAAACGCACATTCTCCAATTAATTTTTGATAAATGTTTTTGCACAAGGGCATCTTCAACGGCCCGTAAATTTACTCCTGCATGTGGGAGGCCGTCATCCAACCGTAGCCACATACATTACACTAGTGTACGTACGGTCGCGCGGAGCTCCACTCCCGTGACACGGATACACTATACTAGTCTATGGCCGGCCGCGGCGGATCCCTTTGTCTTCCCCATGTTCGGCAGCCACGGAGCTATATGCTTCAGTGCAAAGGGCGGCTCGCTTCCCCACCGCTCATCGCAATGTAACCGCCGGCTGATGCTTCTACCGGAGGGGAAGGGGGGCGCCTCCGCTTCTGTGGAGTCCAGACGGGGGTCGACGATGGTTTGTGCTGAAGAATCAGGGAAGTCACCGGTTGTGCAAGCCGGCGTTGGCTTTTCTGGGACCCATGCGGCAGCGGCCTCCCGTGTTCTACTTTGCCTCGATGTTGGTGGCGGACGCGGATGCGCTGGCCATCGAATCGTCCATCACCATGCAGCTTGCTTCTTTCTCTGCCGGCAGGGCGTGGTTACGCGCTCGTTGACGGCGGATGGTGCGGTACGACGCGGCATCATCAACGGCAGCGACGACGTCTGTGCCTCTGTGCTCCCCGCCGTGCGGGCCTGGAGCAACTCGCAACTCCTCCGCGAGCTGGCTTGGAGCGGTGAGGTGCTGAATCACGCGCCGGCTTGGGGCGACAACTTGCTCCATCGGGCTAGGCGAGGGAGGTGGAGCAGCCAGCTACCTCACTCCTATCTGGCCGCCTCGGTTGGCCACCCAACCGGCTTTTAGGTCTGAGAGCTGCTCTCGTCGATGTCACCGAAAAGGTGGAGAAAATGGTGGAAGAAGGAGATGGGAAGCGGCGGAATGGCAAACAAGAGGAGCTTGCCCAGCGTTGCGTTTAATGTTGGCCCGCTCGTGAACGGATGTGTGGCCGGAGTAGATTCCTCGGCTTCACGCGGGTTTAATGGAGGCGTTTGAATGCGTCGAGAAGTTATGTTCAGCCGGACGTGCAGCGGGCGATGCCTTTGGTTATGCCGCTTCAATGGCGGAGGCCGTGAGAGAGGTCGTGTCCGCCCTAAGCGTCTTTAATATGGAGCGGCGTGCTCTACAGCGGCGTGAATGCGGGCAGTTGGCGCAGGGCGGGAACGTGCGCGGACGAAGGTGGAGGGGTTTGGGTGGGCCAGTGACAGAAGCGGGCGTCGGAGCGGCTCGGACTTCCGTAAAACCCCACGTTTATCTCTGATTTACGGGGGGAAAACACGTCCGTAAGATTCGATTTAGTTGAAGTTGAAGGCACCAAAGAGGCCGCACCCGCACACAAGCAGAAAAAACCGTTGCAATAGCGAGGGGCCGCGCGTACGTGCGGTTGTCGTTCGAGCTGCCCGCCATTTTGGGCGTACGCGCGCGCCCAGCCGACGATGCCGCCGCCCGGCAGCGGCACATGCGTGATGCAACATGCATGCATGGCAGGTGGCGCACGCCCGCCACAGGGCACGGCACGGCCGGCTGGCCGGGGCCGGGGCCGGCGAGGTAGCTAGCTAGCTCGCTAGCTTCCCGCTCTAGCGTGTCTGTGCATGGTGATGGATTGGACAACTCCCGGTCTCCACTGTCAGGCACCAACCCCGTCGCGCTGTCCGTCCGTTCGTCCGTATAGAAAGTTGCCTGCCATGCCATGCCATGCAATCAAGCCGGCGCACGCACGCACACACGATCGACGGACGGACGGATGCATGCATGATAGCCTGATACAAAAACAAAAACCCTTTCTCGTCCCAGGCGCCACCACCTCTTATGCCCTGTACTACGTGCAGGCGTACCACTGTACGTGGCGTGCATAGGCTAGCTAGCTAGGCAGCGTCCGCCGCGGCTCCCCGGCCGGAGACGTCCAATCCGCGCCTTAACCACCCGGCCGGCCGTGCATATATTGGTACTGACCTCGGTGTCAGTGATGTGCCTGCAGACAAATTTTACTCCGCCCGTCCATCATGGTTTCTACTGAATCTTAGGCTCCAATTTCACTGGCGAAACATTTGTTTTGTCTGCTCCTATAAAAAACTGAGTCGATGACGATGATATGTCTGCCACCGTGCAATATAAACCGTCCGATCAATATTTGACGGATAAAAAACAAACTCTGACAATTTTGTAGAAAGATACACGCATCTCTCTCCACATTTGCAGATAAGGCATTCCCTGTTCATCTTTATCTCCCACAAATTCTTTGTTGAGCAAATTAAAAGGAAGCCTCTGGAAGAATCTGGCATGGTGGCAGCCGTCGGCGTCGTCCATCCCCATGTCCCTTTCAGTTACACACAAAATTACTCCCTCATTGGTCAATCACAACAGGTGTTTTGTAAAAAAATGCATCTTGATGTCCCGTGCAATGCACGGGCACCTTGCTAGTATACTGTATCTGGCACAACATCAAATGAATTTATGGACATATGCATGCATCTCGTTAGTCAAATTGAGCATCTACAAACTATGCCTGTCATACAAGTCCGGACGGAGGGAGTAGCAGATTGCCAGATTTATAGTTGGAACTTGGAAGAGAAAAAACGTACCGTAGGTTACGTAGGTCTAGCATTTTTGCAGATTGCCTGTGACAGAATCTTGAAGAAGACGGCTGGGCTATGTATCATGGGCTAATTAAGGTCCCACGGAGGGAGAGGCATGCGATCGATCGATCCATCCACCCTCCAACTGTAAAGCGCAAGATCCATACGAAAGAGACGTGCAAACAACGCCGCGCCTAGCAAGCTAGCGCGCACGGCTCGGCTGCCCACCGGCCACAACACGTACGTACACCGCACAACCACACCCATCATAGCTACGATGCTACAGTACTACGTAGATACTACCCGTTTGTTTCTCCCCTGTGAATAGTCATGCATCGTTGCGAAAAATGCCAACTGCGCTCGAGCTATACGGAGCTCGCTTTCAAAATTCAAAGTTCGACAGAGGAAAAAAAATGATTTTTTTCTGTGAACACACAGACACATATATACAACGTCTGTGCAAAATTTCACAACATTATACTTTCACACCTGGCGTGTAGAAAAAAGACAAATACGTATTTTCAAAATGGGCCCTTTATTTTTGTTGTTGGGCCAGAATTTTTTTTTTTTTTGGTACAGCCTACAAATCACAATATTTTTAATCGAAATTTCACATGTTCGTGCATAACACATATGTTTCCATGGATTTTTTTCGAAACTTTTAAATATGCCTTTTGGTCTTCTAGAAATACCGAGCTACCACGAAAAGTCTGCACTCGGTTGCGAAAAATGCTCCGGTGCTGCTTCTACTACAACTTACTACAACTTGCTTAATTGCCAGCATACATATACGGACTGCCTACAAAAAATTAGAGTCGACCGCCATGCAATGCCATGCCATGCATCTAGACGCGGTCGAGGAGCGGAATACGTACGTACGTACGTACGTAGGCCTACCACCGCTACAGCAACGTACGAAGGCCAATGTACAATCGATCGATCGAATCGAAGAAAGAATGGTTTGAATGTACTACTGTCATACTGTGGCACTTGCCTAGCTCTGCTCGAGGAACTCCCGGACGACGGACACGTAGAGCTGCCGCTGCTTGGCGTCGCACGAGTCCATGGAGAGCGACCGCCGCATCGGCTGCACCGCCGCGAACTCCCCGTTCTTCCTCGTGTCCACAGCCTCGTCGCCCACACTCTCGGCCTTCTTCTTCCGGCCCCTCCTGCCGTCGGACCAGGTCTCGCGCTCCCCTCTCACCTCGATCACGATGCTGCCGCCGCCGTCGTCGTCGTTGCCGCTGGTCGGGAGCTGCTCGTCCCGACGGCAAAAGGTCGGCGGCTGTCGATGGTATTGCGGGTGCGGGGCCGGCAGGGTGACGTCCCTCCGGCAGAACGGGCACCGGGCGCTGCCCTGCAGCCAGGTGTCGATGCAGTCGATGTGGAAGGCGTGGGAGCAGCCGGGCAGCAGGCGCACGCGCTCCCGCTCCGCGAACTCGCTCAGGCACACCGCGCACTCCGACACGGAGATCCTCGGCGCCATCGCGTCCTCCACCGCCGTGAACCGGACGACCGGGAGCATGCGGATGAGCGGCAGCCCGAGGCCCCGCTTCTCGTCGGCCGCCGCGGGCGGGGAGGGGCCGGGGGTCACGGACGTCGGGCCGCCGCGCGAGAGCAGCGCGCGGAGCGGCTGGCACCTGGTGACGAAGGCGTAGTAGCCCGCCAGCAGCGTGAACGCCGCGAGTATCCCAACGACGGTGATCACCACCATCGGGACGCTCGCGCTCGACGACGGCGGCGGCGGCGAGGGGGGTGGGAATGGCGATGCCGAGCTCATCTTGTAGGTAGCTGGCTGGCTGGCTTGCGCGCGCTCTCGCCCGGCCTCGCTATCCGGTCGGACGGATACAGTTAAAGGCGGAAAGAGAAGGCCGAGAGAGACGTGGAGCGGCTCTCTGTACCGAGCACTGACAGACAACCGATGGCGCAACAGCAGGGTGCAGCGAGCGGAGCGAGAAGGCTGAAGCCAAGAGGACTCGCTAGCGGGGATTGGGTTTCACGTGTCTGGGGATGCCCGGCGGCGTCGAGACTGAACGCTCGCACGGCACGAGCGACCCTTGCAGTCTCGCGTTTATATGGCTGGCTGGCTGGCACTGGCAGTTGGCGAACGAAAAAAGCAGCGCGTTTTGTACAGCACAGGTGCCGTACGCGCCGTATGCAGTAGGTGCACACGGGTAACCACTAACCACAGAGGCAGAAATCGCGTGACCAATTTGTCCAAGGGAGTTGTTTTTTGGGTTGACAATCAGGCGCAGGAGAAAGACCCCGTGCTTTCGATGTTGGGTCCGGGCACGGCAGGTGACTAGTTTCGACCCATGCGCACACAAAGCTGCACAGTCACTGCATGTGCTGATTCTCAAAAAAAAAGAAAAAAAAGTCACTGCATGTGCTTAGTAGTGGCCAAACTCCCCTAGTAACAGGGCGAGCTCAACTGTTACACCGAGGGAGGGAAGGTTCGTACGTTATACGGGCTCCCTCTTCGGGAGGCACCACGGCCATTTACGATACCTGCACTGCACAGTGGCGGTACATCTCTCACATGCGTTACATTACACCGCCTCCCCCGCTGGATGCTGGGCTGGAGCCTCCGAGAGGGGACGACCAGTTTTCTTCAACTGCCGCCTGTTGAGTGAGACCAATACATGTGCAACAAGTGCTAAAAATATATATATACATGTGCAACATTGTGCGTGTACCTTTGTTATCTATTACTGTCACATATGCCCGTGCGTTGCAACGGGGAAGAAAAATCAGTGTGTCCATCAAAATGTTCACCGGCGTGTTATACACCTAAGGCTGGTCATAATGGGAGTAACATAGTTAGTAACATACCGCTTTTCAAGACAAATTTGCTAGTAACTTAACTAGTAACATAGCGTTTTTCAACGTATTTATACAATAATACATCAACATTTATGCCATCAAATTAGTAGCATTAGATTCATGACAATATATTATATTTTCCTCATATACCTATTCGATTTAATAAACATTGATATATTTTTGCATAAACTTGGCCATACTTTGAGATAGTTTGACCCTCCAACGTGCTAGCCACCGGCAAATTTAATTTCTTCTTTTCTCTAGCATTTATGTATCCGTTTCCCTCAAGTAAAAGGAACCCACACCACATCCTCTATTTTTTTGACGGCTCAACTCGTTGATTCTCGTTACTCGTAGGCGTATATAAATTCGTGGAATTTGGTGTAAAGAAGTGAGGTGGGATTATTAACTGGTAAAGGGATTTTACCTTTTGGCATCCGAGTCCGAGAAGCTCGGGTCAGGTGGAGGCCCAACTGAGCGACTTACATGGTCCAGGTGGAGGCCCAACCGAGCGACAACATTCAAAGCATTTCCCCCCTATATATATATAAAACGAAATGTTTTTACCACTTACACCATCCTTTATTAGTAGGTATAGATTGCGTTCCTTCGTTTAGCAAGGGCCATGCATGAAGATTACACTCACAATCATGTTAGAGTCAGGATTTAAACATGAGGGAGGCCAACGAGATATCAATCATATGCCCTCCTCCGGCACCACGAGTCTCGCGGCCTTATGCTCTTAGAAGCGTCTGTAGACCTTTGTCTGCCGCTCTCCCTGATCGGCTTTGCCAGGTTCATATAATTAAAAATATGGTGTTCATTTTTTTTAAAAAATACTCATGTAATTTGAAAAAAAATATTTAATCAATGTGAAAAAATCCTCCTTAGCTGTAAAAAATTATATCTATTTCTAAAGGTGTTATCTTAAAATTATAAGTAAGAAAAGTAAAAAGGAATAAATAAAAGAAAAATTCAAAGGCAGAAAATAAAATGAGAAAATATTCATGAAATTTTAAGGTTTGGTTGCAAAATTTTCAACAAGATTGCATTATTAAAAAAGGTGTTCATGTATGTTATACAAAAATTATCATACATTTAAAAGTAAGATTCATGGAATTAAAAAATGCTTATGCAGTTTTAAAAAAATCACATATTTTTAGTACTCTTTGTTAAAAAATTATGTTAATTACATATCATTTCTTAATAAAAGAGGAAAACATAGAAAAAAGAAAGAAATTAAGAATTAGAGACAAAACGAAAAGGAAACAAGAGAAAGGACAAATGAAATAAAAGCAGGAGTAAAATAAACAAAGGAAATAAGAAAACCATAAAAGTAAAATGAAAATAGAAAATGAAGCCAAACTCGTGGAAAGAGAAAGAGACCGCAGAAATAAAGTGATACCATGTAGAAAACAACAATTTTAGGGAGCAGACGTTCTGCCTATAGTCATGTTGCGGTGGAGTAATCGTCGTGGGAACCCCTTAAAATATCAGTTGAATTTATGTTTGCGGCCGTAAGTGTACTTTTTTTAACCTTGGAACACTTCATTCCATCACTGAACGTGCCTAGCAAAATTGCTAGCAACGAAACACTGGGCAAAGGTAGGCAGTGACGGAGCTTCATGTGGACCTACAAGGGCCCCCCCCCCTAATTTTTGCATCCATTAACGAATATGCTATACATTAGACCGAACTAGTGTTTAAATTAGAGATTAGCCCCTCCTTCCCTACTAATTTGCCCCCCTTCAAGCAATGGCCCCCTCTTGGATTATGCTCAAGGTCCGCTACTGAAGGGTACAACGCCCGACCATACGGCTTGGGGTGTCTGCTCCATCTTCAACCCGAACAACGCAAGAGCTTCTGCTACGTTATTACATACCCGAGGACAGAAAGCAATTGTAAAGGTGGTAAAGTTTAATGATGTAAAAGACTTAATGATGTAGGGTAGAACCCTAGATGCCCGATCTTTCACGATTGGAGGGGATCCTACGAAGAACGCGAGGGGGAAAACGAGGGGAACACGACGGGAAACACAAGAGAAATCACTCAACCAACAAGATCCGGTTACACATGTGCTAGATCCTCGAAACACAAAGAGTGATACACGATTCAAAGTCAACAAAGGACGATACAAAGGGTCTTCTCCATGATGAGGTCTTGAAGGGTCTTCCCGTAAATTGGTCTTGAATCCTCTTGGGGGATCTTCTCTGAAGAGGCGCTCGACTCCGATGGAGAAGTAACCAAGTGGATGAGCAAAGCTCTATCTCAAATGTGAGCTATCAAAATGCTGACCCTAGAAAGAGGGCGGAGGAGGTCTATTTATAGTCTTAGTGGACGAAAGGGTAAGTGGCTTCGGCCCAACACACGGGTGGTCACACAGGCGTCGGACGTCCGACGGTCACCGGTCGTCCGAAGGCTCGCGAGGGTCCGGACGTCCGGTGCCAGTCTGGGTGTCCGATGTTTCGGCTCTGGTGAACACTTGTCGGTTATTCGGTCAGGGCGGTCGGTCGTCCGGAGGTCTCCATTCTTCCGATGTTTTGGCTTGGGTGTGGTGGTGTCGGTCATCAGGAGAGGCTCTGTCGTCCGGGCGCTGGGAGATGTCTGACGTTCGGTCGGCGTCGGTCGTCCGACCACTGTGCCGTGCGAAGGCTGGGACTTGGCTGGTCGGTTGGAGCCTCTAGGTGTCGAACGTCTGAGAGGCATCGGTCGTCCGATGACTGGGAGTTTCGAGCGGTCCTTCTTCTTCTCCATTGAACTTTGTGTCCTCGCCGTCTTGTCCGTTGGGTGTAGCTGATCCATGGCTTTCCTCCAAATACCTGATCACACATAGGGTCTCCACATGAGATAGTAGCCATGTCTCATAGGTAGAAAGTGGTGGTTTGGAGAGGAGCGAGTTCACCTTATCTTCGATAGCCTTTGCTCGAGCTCTTGTCATTGGTCCAAGTGGTGTTGTGGGAGATGTAGATACGTCCATGGGGATGATCGTGGGATGCTCCACATCATCCCCCCCCTTGGGAAAGATCCGACCTTGGATCAAAAGCTTCATCACCATGGTATGGCGAGAGGTCTTTGACATTGAAGATGTCGCTCACATTGTACTTGTCGCTTGGGAGGTCGATCTTGTAAGCATTGTTGTTGTAGCGTGCTAGCACCTTGAAAGGTCCATCGGCTCATGGTAGAAGTTTGGACTTGCGTACATTGGGGAAGCGATCCTTGCGAAGGTGTAGCCACACGAGATCTCCAATGTTGAATATCATGGGTTGCTTGTTCATGTTGAGGTTGGTCGCGAGTCGTTGTACTTGGTGCTCAATGGTGTGCCTTGTATCTTCATGCATCTTCTCGAGGTAGCTTTCCCTTGCACTCACGTCCATGTTGGTGCGCTCTTGTAGTGGAAGAGGTAGAATGTCCAATGGGGAAAACGGGTTGTAGCCGTAGACGACCTCAAAAGGAGACTTGCCGGTAGTCGAATGTCTTGCGCGGTTGTAGGCGTACTCGGTGATGGGTAGGCACTCCTCCCATCCCTTGATGTTCCTCTTGATCAACACGCGTAGTAGAGTGGAGAGTGTCCGGTTCGTCACCTCCATTTGGCTGTCGGTTTGAGGATGGTATGCTGAAGAGAACAAGAGCTTGATTCCAAGCTTCGCGCATAGAGTCTTCCAAAAGTACTCAAGAACTTGACGTCGCGGTCTGAGACAATCATATTTGGCACTCCATGGAGGCGCAAGATTTCCCTACAAAAAAGATTTGCAATATGTGAAGCATCGTCTATCTTGTTGCATGGGATAAAATGAGCCATCTTAGAGAATCGGTCCACAACAACAAACACGGAATCCTTTCCATTTTGAGTTCTAGGCAAACCAAGTACAAAGTCCATGCTAATGCATTCCCAAGGTTGATAAGGAATAGGAAGGGGCATGTAAAGACCATGGGATTGAGCTTTTGACTTAGCTTTGCAACATGTAGAGCATCGGTTGGTGAAGCGTGAGACGTCGCGGAACATCTTGGGCCAAAAACAGTTCTTGGAGAGCGTAGCGAATGTCTTGTCGGGTCCAAAGTGTCCCATGAGTCCGCCTCTATGAGCCTCTTGCAAAAGGAGCAAACAAAGAGAAGACTCCGGGATGCAAAGTCTGTTAGCTCTCATAAGATAATCATCTTTGATGTAATAGCGTTCCAAGATGTATGCGTCAAACACTTAGCAAAAGGAATTGCAAAGGTAGGATCATGCACATACAAGTCTTTGATGTGCGCAAAGCCAATGACATTCAATTCAAGTTTAGTTACAAGCAGGCATATGCGGGAAAGAGCATCCTCCACTACATTTTCCTTACCTTTGATGTACTTGATGACATAAGGAAAAGACTCAATGAATTCACTCCATTTAGCATGACGCGTGTTCAACTTAGTTTGACCCTTTAAGTACTTAAGCTTTTCATGATCGGTATGAATGATAAATTCATGAGGGAGAAGATAATGTTCCCATTCACACAAAACTCGCACTAAAGAATACAACTCTTTGTCATAGATGGGGTAATTGAGTTGCGCTCCGGAAAGTTTTTCATTAAAGTATGCAATTGGGCGCTTCTCTTGCGTTAACACACCTCCTGTGCCATTACCACTATCATCACAATGAATCTCAAAAGGGTTTTCAAAGTTGGGTAATGCAAGCATGGGAGCATGAGTAAGCAAATTCTTAAGCTCATTAAAGGCGGTATCTTGGGATGGTCCCCAAACAAATGGCGCATTTTTCTTACTCAATGAATGCAAAGGTGAAGCAATTGTGATAAAATCCTTCACAAATCGATGATAGAAACCGGCTAAACCAAGAAAACTACGCACTTGTTGCAGGTTGGTTGGTTGGGGCCAAGTTTTAATAGCATTGATCTTAGATTCATCTACATGAACACCCTTAGAAGACACAACGAAACCCAAGAAAGCAAGCTTATCAACACCAAAAAGGCATTTGTCCATATTAGCATAAAGTCGCTCTTTCCTAAGGGTTTGCAACACGGTTCTAAGATGTGTGACATGATCTTTGAGAGATTTACTAAAGACAAGAATATCATCAAAATAGACCACAACAAATACACCAATATAGGGTCGAAGAACAAAATGCATGAATCGCATAAAAGTACCAGGTGCTTCGGATAAACCCATTGGCATAACTAGCCATTCATATAAGCCAAATTTGGTCTTAAATGAGGTTTTCCATTCATCACCTTCTTGGATGCGTATTTGATAGTAGCCACTCTTAAGATCAATCTTAGAGAAAATGGTGGCTCCGCTAAGCTCATCAAGCATATCACCTAAGCATGGAATAGGGTAATGATATCAAACGGTGATAGCATTGATGGGACGGCAATCGGAAACCATGCGATAAGTACTGTCTTTCTTTGGAACAAGAATAACTGGAACAGCACAAGGGCTCAAGCTTTCACGTACTTGACCGTTGTCGATGAGTTGTTGTACTTGCCGTTGGATCTCCTTAGTTTCCTCGGGGTTGACGCGGTAGGGAGCCTTGTTAGGTAGAGGTGCTCCGGGGATGAGGTCGATTCGATGTTCAATGCCTCGTAGTGGAGGTAGAACCGGAGGTAGCTCGTCGGGGAAAACATCTTGGAATTCCTACAAAAGAGAAGGCAACATTAAAGGTGATCATCAGAGGTGTTAGCTTTTGGTGCCTCGTCCTTGCACACAAGGACATAGTGCATAACACTTGATGGATTCTCACACACTTCTCTCATGTCACTTTTGGTGGCAAATAGGACTAAGTTTTTCTTGTCGCTCATCATGGAGGCACTCGATTTTGGCTTGTGGCGCTCACTCTCTTTTGGGTGGGTCACTCTCTCACTCTTTTCTCCATGATGGGTGGCTTGCTTGCCGGTGATCACTTGACTTGGAGACATAGGTCGTAGCACGTACTCCTTCCTTTCATCTTGAAGCTATAGTGATTGGTACGCCCGTTGTGGATGACGCCGTGGTCAAATTGCCATGGTCGACCAAGAAGGAGGTAGCAAACGGACATCGGGATGACATTACACTCCAAAGTGTCTTCATATGCTCCAATCTTGAAGGAGACTTTGACCGTATGCTCGACTTGGATAGTGCCGGAAGCGCTTAGCCATTGAACCTTGTAGGGGTGCGGGTGCTTCATCTTGAACAATTGTAGCTTGGAGCATAGTTCTTCACTTGCCAAGTGGTGACAACTCCCTCCATCGATGATTACCTTGACGGACCTTCCGTTGATGCCGGCCTTTGTGTGGAAGATGTGGCATCTTTGGTCTTCGTCTTGTTGATGTTGAAGAGTCAAGACTTTGGAGACAACGAGAGTGGGGCTTGAATCCTCATCACAAAAGACTTAATCATCTTCATCTTCGTTCACGCGCCGGTGCATGGCTACTTGATCAAGGGCTTCCATTTCCTCTTCACTTGATGGAGTCATAGGTTCCGTCGTCGTTGAGGATCATGGTGCGCTTGTTGGTACACTCAAAGGATTTGTGGCCTCGACTGCCACATGTGAAACACTTGGTGGAACTTGTCTTGACGGTCTCATCAGTTGGAGTAGATGATGAAGCGTGCGGCTTGAAGTTGCTTGTAGTAGGAGGACGACTTGAGGTTGTCAAAGTTTTCTTGTAACTCGACTTGTCGCTGTTGTTTGTAGATGGCTTGGTTGAGGTAGAAGGTGTTGGAGTCGTTGAAGCTTGGGTGTTGGAGAAGCCTTAGCTCTTCGAAGAGTACTTGGTGTACTTGAAGTCATCTTGCACTTGGCGATCTGCTTTGGTAGCTTAATGCACGAGCTCAAGGAGGTTGGAGTAGGGTTGGAAATTGGCAATCTTCTTGATGGGATGATTGAGGCCATTCAAGAAACGGGCCCTAGTTTGCTCATCATCTTCCGTGACATTGGCTCTTATCATGGCAATCTCCATTTATTTGTAGTATTCTTCAATGCTCTTTGTTCCTTGTTTGAGGAGTTGGACTTTCTTGAAAAGGTCGCGGTTGTCGTATGTTGGCACAAAGAGTGCATGCATGGCATCTTTCATTTCCTCCCATGTGGTGATTGGTGGTTCACCTCTTGTTTCTCGGCGCTCAAGGACTTGTTCCCACCATATGAGCACATAGTCTTGGAACTCAAGGGATGCCATAGCGATCTTCTTCTCTTCCTCATAGTCGTGCAAACGAAAGATCTTGTCGGCCTTCAATGCCCATGAAAGGTACTCTTCGGGATCATTGCTTCCATGGAACTTGGGCATGGTGACCTTGAGCTTGCCATAGTGTTGCTCTTCATTGTGATTGGGTTGAGGGTGATGATGACGCGCTTGACATGGAGGATTGTCAACCTCATATTGCTCTTGGCGTGGAGGATGTCCAACGTCATCTTGCTCTTGATGAACTTGAGGTTGTGGGGGAGCTTGTTGAGCTTGTGGAGGAGCTTGAGGAACTTGACGATGCACTCTTGCGTGGTAGTTTCGTTCTTGAATTTCTTCACGAAGTGCTTCCTCTTGATTGAGCCTATCTTGGTTGTGGTTGGCAATGGCTCGGCTTGATTCTTGAAGGGCACGTTGCACCTCAAGAGCTTGTGCTTCACGTTGTTGTTGTTGAAGATGTTGAGCCTCGGCGTGTTTTTCATCTTGATGTTGTCGCGCTCGCTCTTCCTCTTGTAGATGTTGACGTTCCCTTTCTTGTGCTTGTGCAAGAGGAGCTTGGTTTTGACGATGGCAATGTGCTTGCTCGTTGAATTGCTCTTGTGGATGATTGCCGTGTAGAGGATTGTGAGTTGCTTGATGGGCTTGGCGTGCGGATCGACGTAGCGTGTTTGATGTTGGTGTACTTGAGCCAGAGAAAGTGTCGTCAGTGTGTCAACTCGAACGGCTCCGTCTTGAGTAGGATGAAGTGGTAGAATGGCGGTTCACCAACAAGGCACGAATCTCGTCCATTCTTGCATCATTCTCTTGTTTGTGAGCGTCGAGCTTGTTGTCAAAGTAAGATATTGTTCATTGCTTGGAGAGTCGCAAGTCGGTGGCAAGATTGTCGATGCAGTCGCTCATTGCTTGTTGTTCTTGATGTAAAGCTCGTTGTGCACTAAAGAGGTGGCTCTTGGTGACATAGGATGACATGTCGTCGTCTTGCTTAATGGAGATTGGGTTGGTAGAAGAACTTGGCCTATCCATCATTCCAAGCAAATATATGAGTGGGAAAAAGAGAAGAACTTATACCAAATGTACCTTGATACATCTCACATATGTGTCCAAAAGTGATGTGGGCTGCCATGCTCTTTCCCAAACTCCAGTTTGGTGCATCCGGGTAGAAATCTATAGGCTCCGTTGTTGGCGCAAACGTCCTCCCAGGTACCCAAACTTTGATCTTCCAGCGCTCCTCTTCCGGTAAAGTTGCAAATAAAGTCCTAGTGAAGCTTGGTAGTCCATGTTCAAGTACTTGGTGACTTCCTTCAGGTGTCGTCCGAAAGGGGTGTCATCATCCGGCTGAGTGAACTTGTTCCTGGGGTCCGCCATCTATAGAGTAGAAACATAGGAGAATTAGAAATGAGCAAAGAAGAGAAATCTTGTGGCTTATTCCTAGTGGTCGCATCCTACAGTTAGCGTGTGCTCTGATACCATCTTGTAGCGACCACAATCCCAATGGACTGCAGTCTTTGTGTTTAAGTGTCATCCTTGGATCGGTAATGCTGACACACACAGTACTCGAGGAATTATAACAGAGTTCAGTCACACACTTATTACATCGAGTACTCATAAAGAGTATGATTACACAAAAATAACATGGCTGAAGGCCATCTAAACTAAATAACTGCGGAAGCTTCGAAGGTAAATGACTCCATCAACTCCAACGGCATAGCTGAGTGCATGGCGATGACCTATCGCACCTTATTCGTCGTCTGAGAAGTCTGCAACATGAGACATTGCAGCCGTGTAGGTCAGTGATGTCTACTACACAAGCTTCTTCTTGTAGACGTTGTTGGGCCTGCAAGTGCACAGGTTTGTAGGACAGTAGCAAATTTCCCTCAAGTGGATGACCTAAGGTTTATCAATCCGTGGGAGGCGTAGGATGAAGATGGTCTCTCTCAAACAACCCTACAACCAAATAACAGAAAGTCTCTTGTGTCCCCAACACACCCAATACAATGGTAAATTGTATAGGTGCACTAGTTCGGCGAAGAGATGGTGATACAAGTGCAATATGGATAGTAGATATAGGTTTCTGTAATCTGAAATAATAAAAACAGCAAGGTAACTAATGATAAAAGTGAGCGTAAACAGTATTGCAATGATAGGAAACAAGGCATAGGGTTCATACTTTCACTAGTGCAAGTTCTCGCAACAATAATAACATAGATAGATCATATAACAATCCCTCAACATGCAACAAAGAGTCATTCCAAAGCCACTAATAGTGGAGAACAAACGTAGAGATTATGGTAGGGTACGAAACCACCTCAAAGTTATTCTTTCGGATCGATCTATTAAAGAGTTCGTACTAGAATAACACCTTAAGACACAAATCAACCAAAACCCTAATGTCACCTAGATACTCAATTATCAGCTCAAGTATCCGTGGGCATGATTATACGATATGCATCACACAATCTCAGATTCATCCAACCAACACAAAGTACTTCAAAGAGTGCCCCAAAGTTTCTACCGGAGAGTCAAGAAAACGTGTGCCAACCCCTATGCATAGGTTCATGGGCGGAACCCGCAAGTTGGTCACCGAAACATACATCAAGTGCCACGTGATATCCCATTGTCACCACAGATAAACACGGCAAGACATACATCAAGTGTTATCAAATAAAGACTCAATCCGATAAGATAACTTCAAGAGGGAAACTCAATTCATCACAAGATAGTAGAGGGGGAGAAACATCATAAGATCCAACTATAATAGCAAAGCTCGCGATACATCAAGATCGTGCCATAGATAGAACACGAGAGAGAGAGAGAGAGAGAGATCAAACACATAGCTACTGGTACATACCCTCAGCCCCGAGGGTGAACTACTCCCTCCTCGTCATGGAGAGCTCCGGGATGATGAAGATGGCCACCGGTGATGGGTTCCCCCCTCCGTGGTGCCTGAACAGGCTCCCGAGAGGTTTTGGTGGATCTGAGAGGCTTGCGTGGCGGAACTCCCGATCTATCTTGATATTCAATGGTTTTAGGGTACGTAGGCATATATAGGCGAAAGAAGTCGGTCGGGAGGTGCTCGAGGGGCCCACGAGACAGGGGGCGCGCCCTACAGGGGGGGTGCCCTCCTATCTCGTGGCTGCCTCGAGGATCTTCTGATGTGAACTCCAAGTCTCCAGGATCATATTGTTCCAAAAAAATCACGCTGCCGAAGGTTTCATTCCATTTGGACTCCGTTTGATATTCCTTTTCTTCGAAATACTGAAACAGGCAATAAAACAGCAATATGGGCAGGGCCTCCGGTTAATAGGTTAGTCCCCAAAATGATATGAATGTGTAAAATAAAGCCCATAAACATCAAAAGGGGGTAATATAATATCATGGAACAATAAAAAATTATAGATACGTTGGAGACGTATCAAGCATCCCCAAGCTTAATTCCTGCTTGTCCTCGAGTAGGTAAATGAGAAAAATAGAATTTTTATGTGGAATGCTACATAGCATAATTCTCAAAGTAATTTTCTTTATTGTGGCATGAATGTTCAGATCCAAATGATACAAAATAAAAGTTCATATTAACATGAAACTGGTGATACTTCAAGCATACTAATCAAAGTAATCATGTGTTCTCAAAATAACATGGCCAAAGAAAGTTATCCCTACAAAATCATATAGTCTGGCTGTTTCTCTATCTTCATCACACAAAGTATTTAATCATGCACAACCCCGATGACAAGCCAAGCAATTGTTTCATACTTTAATAATCTCAAACTCTTTCAACTTTCACGCAATACATGAGCGTGAGCCATGGACATAGCACTATATGTGGAACCGAGTGGTGGTTGTGGAGAAGACAAAAAGGAGAAGATAGTCTCACATCAACTAGGCGTATCAACGGGCTATGGAGATGCCCATCAATAGATATCAATGTGAGTGAGTAGGGATTGCCATGCAACGGATGCACTAGAGCTATAAATATATGAAAGCTCAACAAAAGAAACTAAGTGGGTGTGCATCCAACTTGCTTGCTCACGAAGACCTAGGGCTTTTTGAGGAAGCCCATCATTGAAATATACAAGCCAAGTTCTATAATGAAAAATTCCCACTAGTATATGCACTTGACAACATAGGAGACTCTCTATCATGAAGATCATGGTGCTACTTTGAAGCATAAGTGTGGAAAAAGAGATAGTAGCATTGTCCCTTCTCTCTTTTTCTCTCATTTTATTTTTCCTTTTTTTCTTTTTCTTTTTTTTCTTTTTTTATTCTTTGGCCTTCTTTGTTTTTCTTTTTGGCCTTTCTCTTTTTTCTTCTTCTTTTTTTTCTTTTTGTAAAGTCCGAAGTCTCATCCCAACTTGTGGGGGAATCATAGTCTTCATCATCCTTTCCTCACTAGGACAATGCTCTAATATGAAGATCATCACACTTTTATGGATTTACAACTCAAGAATTACAACTCAAAGCTAGAACAAGATATGACTCTGTATGAATGCCTCCGGCGGTGTACCGGGATATGCAATGAATCAAGAGTGACATGTATGAAAATTATGAAGGTGGCCTTGCCACAAATACACTGTCAACTACATGATATGCAAAGAGCAATATGACAAAAGTAATGCGTGTCATATGAACGGAACGGTGGAAAGTTGCATGGCAATAGATCTCGGAATGGCTATGGAAATGCCATAATAGGTAGGTATGGTGGCTGTTTTGAGGAAGGTATATGGTGGTGTATGGTACCGGCGAAAGTTGCACGGCACAAGAGAGGCTAGCAATGGTGGAAGGGTGAAAGGGTGCGTATAATCCATGGACTCAACATTAGTCAAAAGAACTCATGTACTTGTTGCAAAAATTTAGAAGTCATCAAAAACCAAAGCACTACGCGCATGCTCCTAGGGGGATAGATTGGTAGGAAAAGACCATCGCTCGTCCCTGACCGCCACTCATAAGGAAGACACAATAAATAAAATTGTTCTCCAACTTCATCACAAAGTGGTTCACCATACGTGCATGCCACGGGAATCACAACCCTTAACACAAGTATTTTTCATAATCACCTCAACTAGCATGACTCTAATATCACTACCTCCATGTCTCAAAACAATTATCAAGCATCATATTGATCATAGCATCCAATTCTTTTTCTATGATAGTTTTTATTATACCTAACTTGGATGCTGATCATTCTAGGACCAACTTTGTAACCATAGCAAATACCATGATGTTCTAAAAGACTCTCAAAATAATATAAGTGAATCATGAGATATTAGCAATTTCTACAAAATATAACCACCGCCGTGCTCTAAAAGATATAAGTGATGCACTAGAGCAAATGACAAACTACTCCAAAAAGATATAAGTGAAGATCAATGAGTAGCTAAATAATTATGAAACTATGTGAAGACTCTCTAACATTAAGGAGTTTCATATCTTGGTATTGTATTCAAACAGCAAGCAAAACAAAAGAAAATGACGCTCCAAGCAAAACACATATCATGTGGTGAATAAAAATATAGCCCCAAGTAAAGTTACCGATGAACGAAGATGAAAGAGGGGATGCCTTCCCGGGGAATCCCCAAGCTTAGGCTCTTGGTTGTCATTGAATATTACCTTGGGGTGCCTTGGGCATCCCCAAGCTTAGGCTCTTGCCACTCCTTATTCCATGGTCCATCGAATCTTTACCCAAAACTTGAAAACTCCACAACACAAAACTCAACAGAAAACTCGTAAGCTCCGTTAGTATAAGAAAATAAAACAACCACTTAAGTACTGTAATGAACTCATTCTAAATTCATATTGGTGTAATATCTACTGTATTCCAACTTATCTATGGTTCATACCACTTAATACTAGCCATAGATGCATCAAAATAAGCAAACAACACATAGAAAACAGAATCTGTCAAAAACAGAACAGTCTGTAGTAATCTGTATCAAACGTATACTTCTGGAACTCCAAACATTCTACCAAATTAGGAAGTCCTAAACAATTCGTGTACCAATTTATAGCAAAAATAATCAGATCAAGAGCACGTTTCTGTGAATTAAAAAAACTAATTTATTGGGTGCAAAAGTTTCTGATTTTCAGCAGGATCAACACAACTATCACCGTAAGCCATCCTAAAGGTCTTACTTGGCACTTTATTGAAACAAAAAGCTATAAAACATGATTACTACAGTAGCATAATCATGTGAACACACAAAAACAGTAAGGATAAATATTGGGTTGTCTCCCAACAAGCGCTTTTCTTTAATGCCTTTCTAGGTAGGCATGATGATGACAATGATGCTCACATAAAAGATAAGAATTGAAACATAACGGGAGCATCATGAAGCATATGACTAGCACATTTAGGCCTAACCCACTTCCTATGCATAGGGATTTTGTGAGCAAACAACTTATGGGAACAATAATCAACAAGCATAACTTCAAAATTTTAAGCACATAGAGAGGAAACTTGACATTATTGCAATTCCTACAAGCATATATTCCTCCCTCATAATAATTTTCAGTAGCATCATGAATGAATTCAACAATATAACCAGCACCTAAATCATTCTTTTCATGATCTACAAGCATAGAAAATTTACTACTCTCCACATAAGCAAAATTCTTCTCATCCGGAATAGTGGGAGTATCATAAGAGACTTGAACACTAAAAATTGTTTCCACATTAAAAGAGTAATGTTCAGAAAAAGGGTAATCATAATCATGACAAGATTTGTAAATATAATCATCACTACTTTTTATAGCATAAGTTTCATCACAATAATCATCATAAGTAGCAACTTCGTTCTCATCATAATCGATTGAAACCTCTCCCAAAATAGTGGAATCACTAAATAAAGTTGACACTCTTCCAAATCCACTTTCATATTCATCACAATAAGATTCAACATCCTCCAAAATAGTGGGATCACTAATTCCTAAAGTTGACACTCTTCCAAACCCACTTTCATCAATATAATTATCATAAGTAGGAGGCATGCTATCATCATAACAACTTTGCATATCAAAACTTGGGATGCTAAAAATATCATCTTCATCAAACATAGCATCCCCAAGCTTGGGACAAACATTAATTTCAGCAAATATATTCTCAAATATTTCATTCTCATCAAACATAGCTTCCCCAAGCTTGGGCCTTTTCATATCATAAGCATAATTACTCTCATCATTAATAGCATGGATAGCCCCAATAGTGTAGCAATTATCATCATCACAATGAGTAGTAGGAGCAACATCATTTGGAAGGGATACCTTTTTACCTTTGTTGCCCATTCTTTTCCTTTTCTTCTTCACATTATGTGTGGGTTCAACCTTCCTCTTTGAGCTCCTTATTGATAAGATTGGTTGAATAGAAAGCTCCTCCTCGTTACCTGATTCATCATAAGAAATAATAGGAGAATATCGGGAAGTCTCTTCCCTTTCATTAGTATTCTCATCATCTTCTATTTGCTTTCTTTTCTTTAGGTAATTGGCAATATAAAGATTTTCAATGCAATTCACCGCACAATACAAATAAATCTTCTCTAGATCAATATCAAGGAATTTCTTTTGGGCAAATTCTGGAAGGTCCTTAAGTAAATGTTTCAATTCTTCATAACCCAAAAGCAAACTAAGTTCATTGTAATGAGCAAGGGAGATCAAATCATCACAATTTTTGGACAGGATTCGATCATGAAACAATTTGGATAGGAGATGTAAATCACCACGTACATTGCAAAGTTCACAAGTACGGCAAAGGAATTTTAAATTTTCAGTACTCACATCTAGCCTTTCTTGCAACCATTTAGTTTCTAAATTCTTATGCCTCTTGCAATAAATATCTTCTCTATTTGGTGTGTTCATGCAAACATGCACTCCACAAAAGTTGACATGCTCATAAGAGATTTTCATCATGACTAGAGAAATCATCATTAATACTATGGATATTCAAGGAGCTTATACTAACAACATTGCAATCATGCTCATCATTCAAAGATTTAGTATCAAGCATTTTAATGCACTCTTCTTCTAGCACTTGAGCACAATTTTCCTTTCCATCAAACTCACGAAAGATATTAAAAAGACGAAGCGTATGAGACAAACTCAATTCCATTTTTTTTGTAGTTTTATTTTATAAACTAAACTAGTGATAAAACAAGAAACAAAAAGATTCGATTGCAAGATCTAAACATATACCTTCAAACACTCACCTCCCCGGCAACAGCGCCAGAAAAGAGCTTGATGTCTACTACACAACCTTCTTCTTGTAGACGTTGTTGGGCCTGCAAGTGCACAGGTTTGTAGGACAGTAGCAAATTTCCCTCAAGTGGATGACCTAAGGTTTATCAATTCGTGGGAGGCGTAGGATGAAGATGGTCTCTCTCAAATAACCCTGCAACCAAATAACAGAAAGTCTCTTGTGTCCCCAACACATACAATACAATGGTAAATTGTATAGGTGCACTAGTTCGGCGAAGAGATGGTGATAGAAGTGCAATATGGATAGTAGATATAGGTTTTTGTAATCTGAAATAAAAAAACCAGCAAGGTAACTAATGATAAAAGTGAGCGTAAACAGTATTGCAATGATAGGAAACAAGGCATAGGGTTCATACTTTCACTAGTGCAAGTTCTCGCAACAATAATAACATAGATAGATCATATAACAATCCCTCAACATGCAACAAAGAGTCACTCCAAAGCCACTAATAGCGGAGAACAAACATAGAGATTATGGTAGGGTACGAAACCACCTCAAAGTTATTCTTTCGGATCGATCTATTAAAGAGTTCGTACTAGAATAACACCTTAAGACACAAATCAACCAAAACCCTAATGTCACCTCGATACTCCATTGTCACCTCAAGTATCCGTGGTCATGATTATACGATATGCATCACACAATCTCAGATTCATCCAACGAACACAAAGTACTTCAAAGAGTGCCCCAAAGTTTCTACCGGAGAGTCAAGAAAACATGTGCCAACCCCTATGCATAGGTTCATGGGCGGAACCCACAAGTTGGTCACGGAAACATACATTAAGTGGCACGTGATATCCCATTGTCACCACATATAAACATGGCAATACATACATCAAGTGTTCTCAAATAAAGACTCAATCCGGTAAGATAACTTCAAGAGGGAAACTCAATTCATCACAAGATAGTAGATGGGAAGAAACATCATAAGATCCAACTATAATAGCAAAGCTCGTGACACATCAAGATCGTGCCATAGAGAGAACACGAGAGAGAGAGAGAGAGAGAGAGAGAGAGAGAGAGAGAGATCAAACACATAGCAACTGGTACATACCCTCAGCCCCGAGGGTGAACTACTCTCTCCTCGTCATGGAGAGCGCCAGGATGATGAAGATGGCCATCGGTGATGGGTTCCTCCTCCGGTAGGGTGCGGAGCAGGCTCGAGAGGTTTTGGTGGCTCTGAGGCTCATGGCAGCGAACTCCCGATCTATCTTGATATTCGATGGTTTTAGGGTACGTAGGCATATATAGGCGAAAGAAGTCGGTCGGGTGGTGCTCGAGGGGCCCACGAGACAGGGGGCGCGCCCTACGGGGGGGGCCTCCTATCTTGTGGCTGCCTCGAGGATCTTCTGACGTGAACTCCAAGTCTCCAGGATCATATTCTTCCAAAAAATCACGCTGCCGAAGGTTTCATTCCGTTTGGACTCCGTTTGATATTTCTTTTCTTCGAAATACTGAAACAGGCAATAAAACAGCAATATGGGCTGGGCCAACGGTTAATAGGTTAGTACCAAAAATGATATAAATGTGTAAAATAGAGCCCATAAACATCAAAAAGGGGTAATATAATAGCATGGAACAATCAAAAATTATAGATACGTTGGAGACATATCAGTCAGCACATTGAATATGCTGGCAGAGTTACACTGTAAAGCAATGAGTGCAAGAACTATATCTACATGCAATATTTGGCTGGTGGAGGCTCTAAGTTTATGATTTTGCATAAAGCTAGTTTTTCCCTACAACAAAGGAATAAATTTATTTTACTACTCCCAAGTTGTACCAATATTTGAGAAGGTTCCTCCAACTCAAATCCAATTAAACAAGTATCATCATTAAACCCAATTCAATTAATTTAAAGAGTGATGAGATCAACAATAATATACAATTCCAGATACTCAAGATGTCCATAACCGGGGACACGGCTAACCATGATTATTTTATACACTCTGCAGAGGTTGCACACTTTTCCCCACAAGACTCGACCGCATCCATGATCAGAAGATCAAGACATAGTCTTTCTGAAGCAGTAACTCTCTACTCTGGGCAGACTGGTGCACCTACTTTCTCCTACATCTGCTAGTCCACCTCTTCGAGAGCTCATACAACTTACTCAGCTATGCCAGAGCCCATAATGCTTGTGGCTGCACACAGAAGTTTCTAGGCATGAAATATCATCTGATCCCTTTGAGCCTGGGTGGCGAACCGAGGAAAAATCACACGGATACTCCGGGATTTCCCAAATGGACAAACACTGGATTCTCCAGGTGCCCCAACCAATCCACCCAAATATGTATTAGAGTAGCCACCTTAATGTTATCCAAGATTAATAACTCTCATAACTTCCATGTGTATCACGATCCAATCCCCGTCTACGAGCATCGCTAAGCAATAATAGAGCATAACGTATATTCTTGGGGTGTTCAAAAGGTATTAGGTTCCTACCTCAAGTACTACAACCAAAGCACAGGTTCCCAATCCTACTCATGCAAATATTTGAGGAGCATAACTAATGCATAGTAAAAATTGGGTATAGAAGAGTATGATCAAAGTGTAACTTGCCTTGCTGACGATCTGCAAACTCTAGTGATTCATAGTAACAAGCAAATGACTAAACTAAACAGAAAACAAAACCTAACAGTATTATTTTCATGTGGATTAGATCTTAACAGTAGGTACATGTGCTTAGCTACGATTTGCAAAAATAAACAACTCAAACGGAGTTACGAAACTCAAGATACAAACGAAACAAGATCATTTACTAATCTGAACTAAACTCAAATTTTAAATTGTCAAAATCAGTTCAAGTTGGTTTACTGGCAAGAAGAGATCATTACAAAGATTTAGGTGTTGGTTTCATCTAATTTGGACAAATGAGCTAAAACTTACGCTAGTCTTAAGATCAAGGGCTAAATCACGAGAAAACTATTCATGGATAGGTCCCTGGGTGAAAATAAAACTAAAAAGAAAAATCTACGGAACGAATGTTCGCTAACTGAACTAAATGAACGAATTTGTTCGTTAAAATAGTCGGGTGAACGTTCACTATCTAATCGATCTAATAAAATAAACCGATCTAATAAAAATAAACCGAGAAAACCAAAAAAACCGGGACGGTTTTCGGCGGTTATACCGGTTCATGAAAAAACCGGCTCCAGCGGCTCCGGCGAGGCTCCGGCGATGGCCGCTTGCCGTGGCAGGGCTGCAGCGAGGCGTGGCGGGCGGAGGCTTCATGATGCTGAGGCGGCGGTCTTGGTCGGCGGCGACGCGCCATGGTGTGGTCTGTGGCGGCGAGGTGATGAGAAGCGAGGGTCGGGTCCCGGCCCTTTTAAAGGCGGGATGTGAGGTGGCGGCGGCTCTGACATGGAGGAGGGTCGGGCGGCCTGGCGGCGTGCGGACTCCTCCGAGTCCGTGACCCGAGGCAATGGCCTTGGTGAGGGAAAGCGGTAACTGCTAGGCCAAAGGCCCAGCTCTTTGGGCAGCAGAAGGTTTTTTTAAAGGATTTGCACGCAGAAGAAAATCCTAATAAAATATAAAACAATTCTAAAAATTCCAGAAACAATTTTCACCATCCAAACCTAATATTTAGGACAAGATGAATTTTTTTGGACTAAATGCAATTTTCAAAAATGCATGTTTTCTCTAATTCAAATAAAATAGCAAATAAAATTCAATAAAATAATAATTTGATTTCAACATTTCTTTTCCAATATTTCTCCTCTGTTGAAGAAGTCATATTATCTTCTCTCATTTTCTTATTGTTGGAATTAATTGGAAAGAAAATATTGAAAATCAAATTGATCCTCTCTTCAAATTTGAAATAAATTCAAATATGAAATTTTTGTGAAACCTTCAACTCTCTCCTTGGGGTCCTTGAGTTGCTTCAGATTTCTAGGATCACAATCAAATGTAAATAAAATATTATATGCATATGATGATCTATGAATAACATCCAAATTGAAAATTGGGATGTTACAGAGGAGGGTTTCCCCTCTGGTCCATGGCCTCCATGGCGGCGGAGGGGCAGGAGCCCCTCCGAGATTGGATCTCCCTCTATGTTCTCTTTTGTTTCGCGCTCTCCAGGTCTGGCCGAAAACCTATTCTTATATTCCCGGAGATCCATAACTCCGATTGCGCTGATCATTTTACACGATTTTTTCCTCATATAAGCTTCCTTGTGCCCGAAGTAGAGCTCCAACTAACGTACGAGGTGAGCACAACCCACCACCATGTGCCAGGGGCCTGGGGCGCACCCTGGTGTCTCGTGGGCTGTGTGGGCCCCCGTTTGCGGTGATTACACCTCCTAAAATTCACAAATATTCCATAGTTCTCCGTAGAGTTTCATCATGTTTGAACTTCGTTTGATATGGATTTTCTATGATACAAAAACATGCAACAAACAGGAACTGGCATTTGGCACTGGATAAGTAAGTTAGTTCAAATAAATCATATAAAAAGTTGCCAAATGTATGTAACAGTTGAATAATATTGGCACAATGGGCAAGATGACTAAAACTCCGTTCTTCGGAACAATGGAACAAGCTAATGACTTATTGGAAATAATACATACTGTTGTATGCAGTCCGATGAGTGTTGAGGCTCGTGGCGGGTATCGTTATTTTCTAACCTTCACAGATGAATTGAGCAGATATGGGTATATCTACTTAATGAAACACAAGTCTGAAACATTTGAAAAGTTCAAAGAATTTTAGAGTGAAGTGGAGAATCATCGTAACAAGAAAATAAAGTTTCTGCAATCTGGTCGTGGACGTGAGTATTTGAGTTACGAGTTTGGCCTTCATTTAAAACAATGTGGAATAGTTTCACAACTCACGCCACCTTGAACACCACAGCGTAATGGTGTGTCCGAACATCGTAACCGCACTTTATTAGATATGGTGCAATCTATGATGTCTCTTACCGATTTACCACTATCGTGTTGGGGTTATGCATTAGAGACAGCTGCATTCACGTTAAACAGGGCACTGTCAAAATCCGTTGAGACGACACCGTATGAACTGTGGTTTGGCAATAAACCTAAGCTGTCATTTCTTAAAGTTTGGGGATGCGATGCTTATGTCAAAAGGCTTCAGCCTAATAAGCTCGAACCCAGATCGGAGAAGTGCATATTCATAGGATACCCTAAGGAAACAATTGGGTACACCTTCTACCACAGATCCAAAGGCAAAATCTTTGTTGCCAAGAATGGAACCTTTCTAGAGAAGGAGTTTCTCTCGAAAGAAATGAGTGGGAGAAAAGTAGAACTTGATGAGGTAATTGTACCTTCTCTCAATTTGGAAAGTAGCTCATCCGATAAATCCGTTCCCGTGATGCCTACACCAACTAGAGAGGAAGCTAATGATAATGATCATGAAACTTCAAATCAAGTTGCTACAGAACCTCGTAGCATAACTAGAGGACAATCCGCACCGGAGTGGTACGGTAATCTGATAACCCACAAGTGTAGGGGATCGCAACATCTTTCGAGGGTAAAGTATTCAACCCAAATTTATTGATTTGACACAAGGGGAGCCAAAGAATATTCTTGAGTACTAGTAGTTGAGTTTTCAATTCAACCACACCTGGATAACTTCGTATCTGCAGCAAAGTATTTAGTAGCAAAGTAGTATGATAGTATAACAGTGGCAAAAGTAAAGATAATAAGCGAAGCACAAGATGTGAAAAGCTCGTAGGCATTGGATCAGTGATGGATAATTATGTCGGATGTGATTCCTCATGTAATAGCTATAACATAGGGTGACACAGAACTAGCTCCAGTTCATCAATGTAATGTAGGCATGTATTCCGAATATAGTCATACGTGCTTATGGAAAAGAACTTGCATGACATCTTTTGTCCTACCCTCCGTGGCAGCGAGGTCCTAGTGAAACTAAGGAGATTAAGGCCTCCTTTTAATAGAAGTCTTGGACCAAAGCATTAACACATAGTGAATACATGAACTCCTCAAACTACGGTCATCACCGAGAAGTATCCTGATTATTGTCACTTCGGGGTTGTCGGATCATAACACATAATAGGTGACTATAGACTTGCAAGATCGGATCAAGAACACACATATATTCATGAAAACACAATAGGTTCAGATCTGAAATCATGGCACTCGGGCCCTAGTGACAAGCATTAAGCATAGCAAAGTCATAGCAACATCAATCTCAGAACATAGTGGATACTAGGGATCAAACCCTAACAAAACTAACTTGATTACATGGTAAATCTTGTCCAACCCATCACCGTCCAGCAAACCTATGATGGAATTACTCACGCACGACGGTGAGCATCATGAAATTGGTGATGGAGGATGGTTAATGATGACGACGGCGACAAATCCCCCTCCCCGGAGCCCCGAACAGACTCCAGTTCAGCCCTTTCGAGAGAGATTAGGGCTTGGCAGCGGCTCCGTATCGTAAAACGTAATGAAACTTTCTCTCTGATTTTTTTCTCCGCGAAACGGAATATATGGAGTTGGAGTTGAGGTCGGTGGAGCCTCTGGGGGCCCACGAGACGGCGCGCCCCACCCTCGTGGGCAGGTGTGGGCCCCTGGTCTTGATTCTTCGCCCGATATTTTATATTTTCCAAAACTTGTCTCCATGGATTTTCAGGTCATTCCGAGAACTTTTGTTTTCTACACATAAAACAACATCATGGCAGTTCTGCTAAAAATAGCATCAGTCCGGGTTAGTTTCATTCAAATCATGCAAGTTAGAGTCCAAAACAAGGGCAAAAGTGTTTGGAAAAGTAGATACGTTGGAGACGTATCACTCCCCCAAGCTTAAACCTTTGCTTCTCCTCAAGCAATTCAGTTGATAAACTGAAAGTGATAAAGAAAAACTTTTACAAACTCTATTTGCTCTTGTTGTTGTAAACTTGCAAAGCCAGCATTCAGGTTTCAGCAAATATTATGAACTAACCATACTCACAATAACACTTAGGTCTCACAATTTACTCATATCAATGGCATAATCAGCTAGCGAGCCATAATAATAAAACTCGGATGACAACACTTTCTCAAAACAATCATAACATGATGTGACAAAATGGTATCTCGCTAGCCCTTTACGAGACCATAAAACATAAATCTGAGCACCTTTAAAGATCAAGGGTGACTAAACATTGTAATTCATGGTAAAAGAGATCCGATTGACGTCATACCCAATATAAACCAATAGTAATGAATGCAAATGACGATGTGCTCTCCGGTAGTGCTTTTTAATAAGAGGATGATGACTCAACATAAAAGTAAATAGATAGGCCCTTCGCAGAAGGAAGTAGGGATTTGTAGAGGTGCCAGAGCTCGATTTTAAAATAGAGATTGAATAACATTTTGAGCGGAATACTTTCACTGTCAACGCAACAACTATGAGAAGGCTATATCTTCCATACTACATGCATTATAGGCAGTTCCCAAATAGAATGGTAAAAGTTTATACTCCCCCACCACCAACAAGCATCAATCCATTGCTTGCTCGAAACAACGAGTGCCTCCAACTAACAATAGTCCTGGGGGAGTTTTGTTTAATTATTTTGATTTGCTTTGATCTTATTGGATCATGGGATTGGGCATCCCGGTTACCGACCCTTTCTCATGAATGAGGAGCGGAGTCCACTCCTCTTGAGAATAACCCACCTAGCATGCATGGAAGATATAGGCAGCCCTAGTTGAAACATGAGCTGCTCGAGCATACAAAACAGAATTTCATTTGAAGCTTTGGAGTTTGGCACATACAAATTTACTTGGAAAGGTAGGTAAATACCGCATATAGGAAGGTATGGTGGACTCATATGGAATAACTTTGGGGTTTTAAGGAGTTTGGATGCACAAGCAGTATTCCCGCTTAGTACAGGTGAAGGCTAGCAAAAGACTGGGAAGCGGCCAACTGAGAGAGCGACAACAGTCATAAACATGCATTAAAATTAATTCACACCGAGTACAAGCATGAGTAGGATATAATCTACCATGAACATAAATATCATGAAGGCTATGTTGATTTGTTTCAACTACATGCGTGAACATGTGCCTCGTCGAGTCACTCAATTCATTCAAAGGAGGATACCATCTCATCATACCACATCATAATCATTTTAATAGCATGTTGGCACGCAAGGTAAACCATTATAACTCTTAGCTAATCAAGCATGGCACAAGCAACTATAATCTCTAAATGTCGTTGAGGGAGTCCTGGATTAGGGGGTGTCCGGATAGCCAAACTATCACCTTTGGTCGGACTCCTGGACTATGAAGATACAAGATTGAAGACTTTGTCCCGTGTCCGGATGGGACTTTTCTTGGCGTGGAAGGCAAGCTTGGCGATACGGATATGTAGATCTCCTACCATTGTAACCGACTCTGTGTAACCCTAACCCTCTTGGTGCCTATATAAGCCGGAGGGTTTTAGTCCGTAGGACGAACAACAATCATACCATAGGCTAGCTTCTAGGGTTTAGCCTCTCGATCTCGTGGTAGATCTACTCTTGTACTACCCATATCATCAATATTAATCAAGCGGGAGTAGGGTTTTACCTCCATCGAGAGGGCCCGAACACAGGTAAAAACATCGTGTCCCTTGTCTCCTGTTACCATCCGCCTAGGCGCACGATTCGGGACCCCCTACCGAGATCCGCGGTTTGACACCGACATTGGTGCTTTCATTGAGAGTTCCTCGTGTTGTCATCTTTAGGCCCGATGGCTCCTCCGGTCATCAACAATGGCGCGATCGAGGTAAGACTTTTCTCCCGGACAGATCTTAGATTGGCGGCTTTGCTGCGGGCCAATTAAGCAGCCATCTGGAGCAGATTAAAAGCTTCGCCCAGCCATCGGTCGATTTGGAAGTTTGAACTATCTGGTGGCGTCTGCGGAGACTTGATCTTGACGGGTTCGAGCCGCAGCTGCAAGCGCTGCTGCTGCATCACGATGGGCATGATCTAGCTCTGCCGCCGACAAAGTGCCACAGAGGCGCTGAAGTGTCGCTCCGACCCTTAGCTCGGAGCCGACTGCGTGGATCGAGGACGGGTGGCTGGACACCACCTCGGGGGCTGCTATCTCTATGGTGATTGAGCCGAACACCAACCCTGTCCTTTGGGAAGCTCGTGACTCCAAGGTGCCGGACTCCTCTCCGGACTCCGAACCTTCCGTGCCCCTGCCAATCGCCGATTGGGCGCCGATCATGGAGTTCACTGCCGCGGACATCTTTCGGCACTCGCCCTTTGGCGACATCCTGAATTCACTAAAGTCTCTCTCTTTATCAGGAGAGCCCTGGTCGGACTATGGTCAGGAAGGTTGGGATGCGGACGACGAAGAAATTCAAAGCCCACACACCACCCACTTCATAGCCACTGTCGATGATTTAACCGACATGCTCGACTTCGACTCCGAAGACATCGACGGTATGGACGACGATGCAAGAGACGACCAATAACCAGCGCCTAAAGGGCACTGGAAGGCCACCTCGTCATACGACATTTACATGGTGGACATCCCAAAAGATGGGAATGGCGATGGAACAACGGAGGATGACCCCTCCAAGAAACAGCCTAAGCTCCGGCGTCAGTGGCGCCGCTCTAAATCCCGCCACAGCAAAAATGGTGATTCCGGCATGGGAGATAATAACACCCCGGACAGTGCCGAAGACAACCCCCTCCAGCAGGATTCAGCGCAGGAGGACCAAGAAGCCAGCCCTCATGAGAGAGCGACAGACAGAGAGGTAGAGGACGATAATTACATGCCTCCCTCCGAACACGAGGCAAGCCTCGACGGCGACGAATTTTGTCGTGCCTTAGGATCCCGTCGAACAGGAGCGTTTCAAACGCAGGCTTATGGCCACGGCAAGCAGCCTAAAGAAAAAGCAGCAACAACTTAGAACTGACCAAGACTTGCTAGCTGATAGATGGACTGAATTCCTTGCGGCCGAAGAGTATGAACTCGAACGCCCCTCCAAGACCTACCCAAAATGCAGGCTGCTACCCCGATTAGAGGAGGAAGCACCTAAACCTACATCACCAACAAGATGATCGGCCGACCGGCCACCTCGTGGCTTGTGACGAGAGGCCTCTCGGCCCTCCACTCAAGCCGCACCCCGGCGCCGTTCAAAAAGTACCAAGGCACGGGGAAATGCGCCAGACCTGTGAGATATATTGGAGGACAAGGCAAGGCAAACAAGATCGATCTACGGATCGTGTGGGCGCCTCACTACACGTGACGTTAACCGTCATGCCGGATATAGCAAATCCGGCCGAGCCGAACACAGCAGACAAAGCTCATTTGAGCTATGTCGTGATATAGCCCAGTACAGGGCGCCGCACACCCACTATGCTTCACAAGACGAAGTAATGGATCATCAAATCCCTGAGGGTTTCAAACCCGTAAACATTGAATCATACGATGGCACAACAGATCCTGCGGTATGGATTGAGGACTACCTCCTTCATATCCACATGGCCCGTGGTGACAATCTACACGCCATCAAATACCTCCCACTCAAGCTTAAAGGACCAGCTCGGCATTGGCTTAACAGCTTGCCAGCAGAGTCAATCGGTTGTTGGGAAGACCTGGAAGCCACATTCCTTGACAATTTCCAGGGCACTTATGTGCGACCACCAGACGCCGATGACCTAAGCCACATAATTCAGCAGCCAGAGGAATCGGCCAGCCAATTCTGGACACGGTTCCTAACCAAGAAAAATCAAATCGTCGACTGTCCGGATGCAGAGGCCCTTGTAGCCTTCAAACATAACATCATGACGAGTGGCTTGCCCGGCACCTAGGACAGGAAAAGCCGAAATCCATGGCAGCCCTCACAACACTCATGACCCGCTTTTGCGCGGGAGAGGACAGCTAGCTAGCTCGTAGTAACAACATGACCAAGAGCCCTGGTAATTCGGATACCAAGGACAGCAACGGCAGGTCGCGTCGCAACAAGCACAAGCGCCGCATTAATGGCGATAATGCTGAAGATACGGCAGTCAATGCCGGATTCAGAGGCTCAAAACCCGGTCAACGGAAAAAGCCATTCAAAAGAAATACTCCGGGCCCGTCCAATTTGGACCGAATACTCGACCGCTCGTCCCAGATACACGACACCCCAAAAAAACCAGCCAACCGCACCAACAGGGATTGTTGGGTGTTCAAGTAGGCAGGCAAGCTAAATGCCAAAAACAATGACAAGGGGCTGCATAGCGACGACGAGGAGGAGCCCCGGCCGCCGAACAATAGAGGAAAGAAGGGCTTCCCCCTACAAGTGCGGACAGTGAACATGATATACGCAACCCACATACCCAAAAGGGAGCGGAAGCATGCACTAAGGGACGTATATGCGATGGAGCCAGTCGCCCCAAAGTTCAATCCATGGTCCTCCTGCCCGATCACTTTTGATCAAAGGGACCATCCCACTAGCATCCGCCATGGCGGATTCGCGCGCATGGTTCTAGACCCAATTGTTGTGGATTTCACCTCACTAGAGTCCGATGGGGCGGCGGCAGCCTTTGAACCTGCTTTATCGGGATACTGGGCATAAAATGGGCATAGACCCTCAAAGTTAAACCCACAAAGGCGACCTTTAAAGGCGTCATACAAGGTGTAGAGGCCAACTATGCAGGCTCGTTACACTTGAAGTGGTCTTGGATCCCGGATAACTTCGAAGCGAGAGTTAATCTTGACATAGTCCCGTTCCGTAGCGGCTATCACGCACTGCTCGGACGAACCGCATATGCAAAGTTCAATGCGGTGCCGGACTACGCATACCTCAAGCTCAAGATGCCAGGCCCTCAAGGAGTCATTACGGTCAACGGAAACACCGAACGCTCTCTCCGAATGGAGGAGCATATGGCGGCCATCGCGGCGGAAGTACAAAGCAGCCTCTCAAGGCAATTTTCGAGTCCGGCTATCAAACGTCCGGACACCGTCAAGCGCGCCCGGAGTAACCTACAACAAGACCGCCTGGCACGTTCTGAGCATGTGTAGCAATGCGGCCCCAACCCCAGCCCTCGCAAAATTGCGAAACCAGTACTACGCGTACATAATTACGCTCTGGAAATACCATGGGCATAGGGGGAGGGGCACGACCACGGCAGGCCCAGAATGCGGCTCAACCGCACCAGGGGCTCCCGATTGTGTCATTCCTTTTTTCTTACTTTCAGGACTCCGTTCTCAAGAAGCCCTCTGGCGGTGAAAGTCGTGAAACACACGATGCAACAGCCGGGGAAGCGAGCTACGTCAGTGTCGGTGGTCTCTATAACGAGCGATATACTTGTTTCACATATCATCCGCAGCTCGCCCCTGGAGGGTGTTGGGGAGCGTAGTAATTTCAAAAATTTTCCTCGCACGCAAGATCATGGTGATGGCATAGCGAGAGGGAGAGTGTTGTCCACGTACCCTCGTGGACCGTAAGCGAGCGTTAACAACGCGGTTGATGTAGTCGTCGTCTTCACGATCCGACCGATCCAAGTACGAGCGTATGGCACCTCCGAGTTCAGCACACGTTCAGCTCGATGGCGTCCCTCGAACTCCGATCCAGCCGAGTGTCGAGGAGAGTTCCGTCGACCGACGGCGTGGTGGCGATCTTGATGTCTCTGCGCGAGGGCTTTGCCTAAGCTTTGCTGACGATATGACCGAGGTGGAATAGGGTGGAAGGGGCACCGCACACGGCTAAGGAGCGATCCGTAGATCAACTTGTGTGTCTATGGGGTGCCCCTGCCTCCGTATATAAAGGAGGGAGGGAGGAGGAGGCCGCCCTAGGAGGAGGCGGCGCCAAGGGAGTCCTACTCCCACCGGGAGTAGGATTCCTTCTTTCCTAGTCCAACTAGGTCAAGGGGAAAGAGGGAAGTGGAGAAGGAAGGAAGAGGGGCGCGCCCCAAACCCTTTGTCCAATTCGGACTGGGCTTGGGAGGGCGCGCCGCCTCCTCTGGCTCCTTCCACTAAAGCCCATTAAGGCCCAATACTCTTCCCGTATTCCCGTAACTCCCGGTACTCGAAAAATACCGAATCACTCGGAACCTTTCCGAACTCCGAATATAGTCGTCCAATATATCGATCTTTACGTCTCAACCATTTCGAGACTCCTCGTCATGTCCCCAATCTCATCCGGGACTCCGAACTCCTCCGGTACATCAAAACTCATAAACTCATAATATAACTGTCATCACCTTAAGCGTGCGGACCCTACGGGTTTGAGAACTATGTAGACATGACCTAGAACTATTCTTGGTCAATAACCAATAGCGGGACCTGGATGCCCATATTGGCTCCTACATATTCTACGAAGATCTTTATCGGTCAAACCGCATAACAACATCGTTGTTCCTTTGTCATCGGTATGTTACTTGTCAGAGATTCGATCGTCGGTATCAATACCTAGTTCAATCTCGTTACGGCAAGTCTCTTTACTCGTTCCGTAATACATCATCTCACAACTAACGCATTAGTTGTAATGCTTGCAAGGCTTAAGTGATGTGCATTACCGAGAGGGCCCAGAGATACCTCTCCGAGCAATCGGAGTGACAAATCCTAATCTCGAAATCGCCAACCCAACATCGCCTTTGGAGACACCTGTAGTACTCCTTTATAATCACCCGATTCGTTGTGACGTTTGGTAGTACCAAAGTGTTCCTCCGGCAAGCGGAGTTGCATAATCTCATAGTCATAGGAACATGTATAAGTCATGAAGAAAGCAATAGCAACATACTAAGCGATCGGGTGCTAAGCTAACGGAATGGGTCATGTCAATCATATCATTCAACTAATGATGTGATCCCGTTAATCAAATAACAACTCTTTGTTCATGGTTAGGAAACATAACCATCTTTGATTAACAAGCTAGTCAAGTAGAGGCATACTAGTGACACTCTGTTTGTCTATATATTCACACATGTATTATGTTTACGGTTAATACAATTCTAGCATGAATAATAGACATTTATCATGAAATAAGGAAATAAATAATAACTTTATTATTGCCTCTAGGGCATATTTCCTTGATCTCCCACTTGCATTAGAGTCAATAATCTAGTTCACATCGCCATGTGATTGAACACCAATAATCATATCGTATATGATTAACACCCATAGCTCACATCGTCATGTGACCAACACCCAAAGGGTTTACTAGAGTCAATAATCTAGTTCACATCGCTATGTGATTAACACCCAAAGAGTACAAAGGTATGATCATGTTTTGCTCGTGAGAGAAGTTTAGTCAGCGGATCTGTCACATTGAGCCGTATGTATTTTGCAAATATTCTATGTCTACAATGCTCTTGCGGAGCTACTCTAGCTAATTGCTCCCACTTTCAATATGTATCTAGATCGAGACTTAGAGTCATCGGATCGGTGTCAAAACTTGCATCGGCGTAACCCTTTCTGACGAACCTTTTGTCACTTCCATAATCAAGAAACATATCCTTATTCCACTAAGGATAATTTTGACCGCTGTCTAGTGATCTACTCCTAGATCACTTATTGTACTCCCTTGCCAAACTCAGTGAAGGGTATACAATAGATCTGGTACACAGCATGGCATACTTTATAGAACCTATGGCCAAGGCATAGGGAATGACTTTCATTCTCTTTCTATCTTCTGCCGTGGTCGGGTTTTGAGTCTTACTCAATTTCACACCTTGTAACACAGGCAAGAACTCTTTCTTTGACTGTTACATTTTGAACTACTTCAAACTCTTGTCAAGGTATGTTCTCATTGAAAAAACTTATCAAGCGTCTTGATCTATCTCTATAGATCTTAATGCTCAATATGCAAGCAGCTTCACCGAGGTCTTTCTTTGAAAAACTCCTTTTAAACACTTCTTTATGCTTTGCAGAATAATTCTACATTATTTCCGATCAACAATATGGCATTCACATATACTTATCGAAATCTTTGTAGTGCTCCCACTCACTTTCTTGTAAATCTGAGGCTTCTTTGCAAGTCTGTATAAACTATATCTTTGATCAACTTATCAAAGCGTATATTCCAACTCGAGATGCTTGCACCGGTCCATAGATGGATCATTTGGAGCTTGCATACTTTGTTAGCTCCTTTGGATCGATAAAACCTTCGGTTGCATCACATACAACTCTTCCTCCGAAACCCATTCAGGAATGCAGTTTTACATCCATTTGCCAAATTTCATAAATTGTGGCAATTGCTAACATGATTTGGACAGACTTAAGCATCGCTACAGTTGAGAAAATCTCATTGTAGTCAACACCTTGAACTTGTCAAAAACCTTTTTGCGACAAGTCGAGCTTTGTAGATAGTAACACTACTATCAACGTCCGTGTTCCTCTTGAAGATCCATTTATACAATATGGCTTGCCGATCATCGGGCAACTCCACCAAAGTTCATACTTTGTTCTCATACATGGATCTCATCTCAGATTTCATGGCCTCAAGCCATTTCGCGGAATCTGGGCTCATCATCGCTTCCTCATAGTTCGTAGGTTCATTATGGTCTAGTTACATGACTTCCAGAGCAGGATTACCGTACCACTCAGTGCGGATCTCACTCTGGTTTACCTCGAGATTCGGTAGTAACTGATCTGAAGTTACATGATCATCATCATTAGCTTCCTCACTAATTGGTGTAGTAGTCACAGGAACAGATTTCTGTGATGAACTACTTTCCAATAAGGGAGAAGGTACAATTACCTTATCAAGTTCTACTTTCCTCCCACTCACTTCTTTCGAGAGAAACTCCTTCTCTAGAAAGGATCCATTTTAAGCAACGAATATCTTGCCTTTGGATTTTTGATAGAAGGTGTACCCAACAATTTCCTTTGGGTATTCTATGAAGAAGTACTTCTCCGATTTGGGTTCGAGCTTATCAGGATGAAACTTTTTCACATAAGCATCGCAGCCCCAAACATTAAGAAACGACAACTTTGGTTTCTTGCTAAACCACAGTTCATATAGTGTCGTCTCAGCGGTTTAGATGGTGCCCTATTTAGCGTGAATGCAGCTGTCTCTAATGCATGATCCCAAAAGCGATATTGGTAAATCGGTAAGAAACATCATATATTGCACTATATCCAATAAAGTGCGGATTACGATGTTTGGACACACCATGACATTGTGGTGTTCGGTGGCGTGAGCTGTGAAACTATTCCACATTGTTTTAATTGAAGACCAAACTCGTAACTCAAATATTCGTCTCGTGATCAGATCACGAAACTTTATTTTCTTGTTACGATGATTTTCCACTTCACTCTGAAATTCTTTGAACCTTTCAACTATTTCGGACTTATGTTTCATCAAGTAGATATACCCATATCTGCTCAAATCATCTTATGAAGGTCATAAAATAACGATACTTGCCACGAGCATCAACACTCATTGGATCGCATACATCGGTATGTATTATTTCCAATAACTCAATAGCTTGTTCCATTGTTCGGAGAAGCGGAGTTTTAGTCATCTTGCCCAAAAGGCACGGTTCGCAAGCATCAAGTGATTCATAATCAAGTGATTCCAAAATCCCATCAGCATGGAGTTTCTTCATCGCTTTACACCAATATGACCTAAGCGGCGATTGCCACAAATAAGTTGCACTATCATTATTAACTTTGTATTTTTGGTTTCAATATTATGAATATGTGTATCACTACGATCGAGATCCAATGAACCATTTTCATTGGGTGTGTAACCATATAAGGTTTTATTCATGTAAGCAGAACAACAGTTTATTCTCTTACTTAAATGAATAACCGTATTGCAATAAACACGATCAAATCATATTCATGCTCAACGTAAACACCAAATAACATTTATTTAGGTTCAACACTAATCCCGAAAGTATAGGGAGTGTGCGATGATGATCATATCAATCTTGAAACTACTTTCAACACACATCGTCACTTCACCCTTAACTAGTTTACATTTATACGCAACTCCGTTTGAGTTACTACTCTTAGCAACGAACCAGTACCAAATACCGAGGGGTTGCTATAAACACTAGTAAAGCACACATAAAACACATGTATATCAAATATACCCTTTTTCACTTTGCCATCCTTCTTATCCACCAAATATTTAGGGCAGTTCCGCTTCCAGTGACCATTTCCTTTGCAGTGTAAGCACTCAGTTTCAGGCTTTGGTTCAGCTTTGGGTTTCTTCGTGGGAGTGACAACTTGCTTGTCAATCTACTTGAAGTTCCCCTTTCTTTCCCTTTGCCCTTTTCTTGAAACTAGTGATCTTGTCAACCATCAACACTTGATGCTCTTTCTTGATTTCTACCTTCATCGATTTCATCATCATGAAAAACTCGGGAATCATTTTCATCATCCCTTGCATACTATAGTTCATCATGAAGTTCTACTAACTTGGTGATGGTGACTAGAGAATTCTGTCAATCACTATCTTATCGGAAGATTAACTCCCACTTGATTCAGCGATTGTAGTACCCGGACAATCGAGTACATGCTCACTAGTTGAGCGATTCTCCTCCATCTTTTAGCTATAGAACTTGTTGGAGACTTCATATCTCCTCAACTCGGGTATTTGCTTGAAATATTAACTTCAATTCTGGAACATCTCATATGGTCCATGATGTTTAAAACATCTTTGAAGTCGATTCTAAGCCATAAAGCATGGTGCACAAAACTATCAAGTAGTCATCATATTGAGCTAGCCAAGCGTTCATAACGTGCGCATACGCTCTGCAATAGGTTTGTCACCTAGTGGTGCATCAAGGACATAATTCTTCTGCGCAGCAATGAGGATAAACCTCAGATCACGGATCCTATCCGCATCATTGCTACTAACATCTTTCAACACAGTTTCTCTAGGTACATATCAAAACAAACATAAGAAAGCAACTTCACGAGCTATTGACATAATTTGCAAAATACTACCAGGACTAAGTTCATGATAAATTTAAGTTCAATTAATCATATTACTTAAGAACTCCCACTTAGACAGACATCTCTCTAGTCATCTAAGTGATCACGTGATCCGAATCAACTAAACCATAACCGATCATCACGTGAGATGGAGTAGTTTTCAATGGTGAACATCTTATGTTGATCATATCTACTATATGATTCACGCTCGACCTTCGGTCTCCGTGTTCGAGGCCATATCTGCATATGCTAGGCTCGTCAAGTATAACTGAGTATTCTGCGTGTGCAAAACTGGCTTGCACCCGTTGTAGATGGACGTAGAGCTTATCACACCCGATCATCACGTGGTGTCTCGACACGACGAACTTTGGCAGCGGTGCATACTCGGGAGAACACTACTTGATAATTTTAGTGAGAGATCATCTTAAAATGCTACCGTCAATCAAAGCAAGATAAGATGCATAAAGGATAAACATCACATGCAATCAATATAAGTGATATGATATGGCCATCATTATCTTGTGCTTGTGATCACCATCTTCGAAGCACCGTCATGATCACCATCGTCACCGGCGCGACACCTTGATCTCCATCGTAGCATTGTTGTCGTTATGCCATCTATTGCTTCTACGACTATCGCTACCGCTTAGTGATAAAGTAAAGCAATTACAGGGCGTTTGCATTTCATACAATAAAGTGACAACCATATGGCTCCTGCCGATTGCCGATAACCGGTTACAAAACATGATCATCTCATACAATAAAATATAGCATCACGTCTTGACCATATCACATCACAACATGCCTGCAAAAACAAGTTAGGCGTCCTCTACTTTGTTGTTGCAAATTTTACGTGGCTGCTACGGGCTTAGCAAGAACCGTTCTTACCTCGCATCAAAACCACAGCGATAGTTTGTCAAATAGACTCGTTTTAACCTTCACAAGGACCGGGCGTAGCACTCGGTTCAACTAAAGTGAGAGAGCAGACACCCGCCAGCCACCTTTAAGCACGAGTGCTCGTAGCAGTGAAACCAGTCTCGCGTAAGCGTCTGGCGTAATGTCGGTCGGGCGCTTCATCTCACAATACCGCTGAACCAAAATATGACATCTTTGGTAGGCAAGTATGACTTATATCGTCCACAACTCACTTGTGTTCTACTCGTGCATATAACATCAACGCATAAAACCTGGCTCGATACCTTTGTTGGGGAGCGTAGTAATTTCAAAAATTTCCTACGCACACGCAAGATCATGGTGATGGCATAGCGAGAGGGAGAGTGTTGTCCACGTACCCTCGTGAGCCGTGGCGGAGCGTTAACTGCGCGGTTGATGTAGTCGTCGTCTTCACGATCCGACCGATCCAAGTATCGAGCGTCACGGCACCTCCGAGTTCAGCACACGTTCAGCTCGATGGCGTCCCTCGAACTCCGATCCAGCCGAGTGTCGAGGAGAGTTCCGTCGGCCGACGGCGTGGTGGCGATCTTGATGTCTACGGCGCGAGGGCTTCGCCTAAGCTTTGCGACGATATGACCGAGGTGGAATATGGTGGAAGGGGCACGCACACGGCTAAGGCGATCCGTAGATCAACTTGTGTGTCTATGGGGTGCCCTGCCCCGTATATAAAGGAGGGAGGGAGGAGGAGGCCGGCCCTAGGAGGAGGGCGCCAAGGGAGTCCTACTCCCAGGGAGTAGGATTCCTTCTTTCCTAGTCCAACTAGGTCAAGGGGAAAGAGGGAAGTGGAGAAGGAAGGAAGAGGGGGCGCCCCAAACCCTTTGTCCAATTCGGACTGGGCTTGGGAGGGCGCGCCTCCTCTGGCTCCTTCCACTAAAGCCCATTAAGGCCCAATACTCTTCCCCGTATTCCCGTAACTCCCGGTACTCGAAAAATACCGAATCACTCGGAACCTTTCCGAACTCGAATATAGTCGTCCAATATATCGATCTTTCGTCTCGACCATTTGAGACTCCTCGTCATGTCCCCAATCTCATCCGGGACTCGAACTCCTTCGGTACATCAAAACTCATAAACTCATAATATAAGCATCGCCGAAACCTTAAGCGTGCGGACCCTACGGGTTCGAGAACTATGTAGACATGACCTAGAACTATTCTTGGTCAATAACCAATAAGCGGGACCTGGATGCCCATATTGGCTCCTACATATTCTCTGAAGATCTTTATCGGTCAAACCGCATAACAACATCGTTGTTCCCTTTGTCATCGGTATGTTACTTGTCCGAGATTCGATCGTCGGTATCAATACCTAGTTCAATCTCATTACCGGCAAGTCTCTTTACTCGTTCCGTAATACATCATCTCGCAACTAACTCATTAGTTGTAATGCTTGCAAGGCTTAAGTGATGTGCATTACCGAGAGGGCGAGAGATACCTCTCAGAGCAATCGGAGTGACAAATCCTAATCTCGAAATCGCCAACCCAACATCGCCTTTGGAGACACCTGTAGTACTCCTTTATAATCACCCGATTCGTTGTGGCGTTTGGTAGTACCAAAGTGTTCCTCGGCAAGCGGGAGTTGCATAATCTCATAGTCATAGGAACATGTATAAGTCATGAAGAAAGCAATAGCAACATACTAAGCGATCGGGTGCTAAGCTAGCGGAATGGGTCATGTCAATCAGATCATTCAACTAATGATGTGATCCGTTAATCAAATAACAACTCTTTGTTCATGGTTAGGAAACATAACCATCTTTGATTAACAAGCTAGTCAAGTAGAGGCATACTAGTGACACTCTGTTTGTCTATATATTCACACATGTATTATGTTTCCGGTTAATACAATTCTAGCATGAATAATAGACATTTATCATGAAATAAGGAAATAAATAATAACTTTATTATTGCCTCTAGGGCATATTTCCTTCAAGGGGGACATGTCAAATAGTCCCGTCCATTGCTTATCGCACTATTTGTATCGTTCTGCTTTTACCGCAGCCTTTTTGAATAAACAATACATAGCTTCCACCTATTATTGCATTCCTTTTTTATCCATATATGTTCACTATGACATGTTGCATCAAATGCGCTTTAGTGCGGCCAAATACCTGAGGGCTTAAGTACCCCAAAATATGGTGTGATAAGTCCAAACACTTTCACAAGTGCGGCACCCCGAACTTATAGCATTATATGCATCGGCTCCGAATCATGTCTTGGGTCAATAGTTGGGTTTGCCCGGTTCCAATGTTTTGGTACCTTACGTTCCGTTATATCGGCTAAGGTAGCGCTAGGAGAACCATGACGATTGTGCCCCGGTTGAGCTGGGTTAAGCACCTCAGTGGAGAAAGCTAAAACTGACCGTCATGATAGGGCGAGAGCCGGTCGCTGTTTGAGAGGTTTTCGAGTCCCTAAAGACTCATGCCGCTTAGAGCGAGGAGTCGGCTTTGTCCGGCCCAGGCGTGGATAGCGCCCCGAACTCGGTCTTCCGAATACTAGGGGCTTCGCCGAAATTTGTAGAATCCTATGGCTAAGTGAGAGTGTTCAAGCATTATAGTCCGGTTGCCTTGTTCGTTGCGTTGAGCGCCTCCCTCGAAGGACCCAAGAATGGGAAAAAGAGTGATCAAGTTTATCCCGAACACCCCAGCACTCGTGGCATGGGGGCAGAAGCCGACGACTCGACATCTCTCAAATTTCATAAATGGACGCACAGAAGGTAATATTTTAAATTCACAAGAGTTGCTTAGCGCATATGAACAAGTTTTCAAGCGTACAGGATAACAAATGCGAGTTTACTCAAAAATTACATCTTTGGAGCATTCACCCGCTATAAGGCGGGAACCCTTCAGGACGCCCTCATAATACATCTCGGGATTGCGATACTCCCGGCCCGGCGGTGGAGCGTCCGTCACAAGCTTCTCAGCGTCCATCTTGCCCAGTGCACTTTAGTACGGGCAAGGGCCCTCTGAGCACCTTCGATCTGAGAGGGGCGCTTGGCGACTTCAATCCATGGACAGGCGTCCACCAGCCGCCTCACCAGCCCGAAGTAGCTCCCAGGCATGGCTTCATTAGGCCACAGCCGAACTATGAGGCCCTTCATGGCCTGTTCGGCCACCTTATGGAGCTCGACCAGCTGGTTCAGCTGGTCGCTCAAGGGCACCGGGTGTCCGGCCTCAGCATACTGAGACTAGAACACCTTCTCCGTCAAGCTCCCCTCCTTGGCCCGGTAGAATGCGGCAGCGTTGGAAACACTGCAGGGTAGATCTGCGAATGCTCCTGGAGAGCTCCGGATTCGGGTAAGTTACAAGTAATTCACTTTCACGTGCTTGCTTTGCATGAAGAATGCCTTACCCGCCGCTATCTTTTTCATCGCCTCAATTTCTGGGCGGCTTTTGGGCTTGGCCTTAGCAGCTTTAGGCGCTCTCAAGGGCGAGTGAGCTCGGACTCTCGAGTCTTTGAGTCACGCTCCAAACTCTCATGTTTTTCCACGAGAGCACAGGGCTCTTGCCGCACCTCCACCACCGCGCCTCCTGCTTCTCTTGCTCGGTGTGCTCCATGCCGCATTGCTTTGGCCTTGGACACCGCTTCCTTTGAGTCGCCACCTCGTTAAGTGGCCCTGCAATACTCATGTTATTCCTCTCATTTTTGCAACCACGTCTTTTATATACTTCCATAAGGTATTACTTACCTTCCTTGTCCTCGAGCTGCTTTTTGGCAAGGACGAGCTCGTTCTCGGACCGCTCGAGGCTCTGCTTCAATGCATTTACCTCCACAGTCAGTGCGGCAGAGGTTAGCAGCGCAGCCTGCATTCCCCATATTGACATACTTATGTTAGACTCCTGCGTACATCTTTTTTAGATCCTCAGCTCGGCTTTTCTTTCCGAACACCAAACTGAGCATCAGGGGCTACTGTCTATGCGGTAATATTTTTACATATTTAAATACATACCTCAAAGCCTGTTAGAAGGCTGGCACAGGCTTCAGTCAGCCCGCTCTTGGCGGACTGAACTTCTGGATCACCACACTCATAACAGTGCGGTGCTCCTCGTGGATGGAGGCGCCGTTAAGCGCCTCCAGCAAGTTATCCGGTGCCTCCGGTTGGACGGAGGTCACCGGTGTAGCAGTCTCGCCCTTCTTACGAAGGGGCCGCCTGCCGGACACCTGAACCGGTGAAGGTTTTGGTGCGGAGTCCGGCCGAGGGCCGGACTTAGAGCCCTTTGGGGTTTGGCCCCCTTGCGCTGGGAGTCCGGAAGGTTGCCTTGCGGCGCCTCCTGGACCACCTCCTCCTGGCTGGGCCCCTTTTGGGACCCCACCTCGGTGTCATCCGCAGCGCGAGGAGAGGAGGCAGCCGGAAGTGAGGTGCTATTCACGTCCGACGAAGCCAGGGAGATGCTCGTTGAAGCGTCGAGCTCGTACTTGGGCGGGCTGCAGGGTTATATCCGGCGTTAGGAGATACTGTGCGACAAATGAAACGCCATGAGTTATTCTGGTATCCGGACACTTACGATTTCGCCGAGGCTTAACCCTCGGTGGCCACTCCTCTTCGCCGTCGTCGGCGTTGGTGGAAATCGTCCGGGAGGAAAGTCCTTCCTTCTTGGACCCTCCGGCCTCCCGGTTAGGCGGCCTTCCTTTTCTTCTATCCCCCCGCTGGGAGAGGCCTCTTTTTCCTCCTCCTCATCTTCGCGGGAGGAGTCCGCCTTGGAGTCATCGGACGATGAGTCCGACAACAACTGGCGCCGGGAACTCCTTTGAGTTCTCGTGTCCTTCTTCTTGGCCTTCTTCTCCGGCACCACGTGAGGCGTCGGAACCAGCAGCCCCGTTAATCGGGCGTCCGCTCGGTCTTCTGGCAAGGGAGCCGGACAGTGAACCTGCCCAGACGTCTTTTGCCAGGCCTGTCAAAGGTAGAGGAGTTTAGATCCTGCATAGAGTCAAACTATGGAAAACAAGAGCCCCGTAAAGGGTAAAATAGCTTACCTCGCTGGCTTGACGCTGCGAGCTGAATTCGCGATCTTCGGTAGCGGATGTGGGAGCCTCGGCGCCTTGAATAGCACCTTCGGGCATCTTAAATGCGTAGTGTCGAAGAGCCTGTTCAAGGTTTGGTGCTGTGCCGGATCAAACTCCCACAAGTTGAAGGCCCGTTGTTGGCACGAGAGGGTCCGACGGATGAGCATGACCTGGACTACGTTGACAAGCTTGAGCTTCTTGTTCACCAGGTTTTGGATGCAGGTTTGGAGTCCGGTCATCTCTTCCGAATTACCCAACGTCAGGCCTGTCTCCTTCCAGGAGGTGAGCCGTGTAGGGAAGCTAGATCGGAATTCGGGGGCCGCCACCCATTTAGGGTCACGCGGCTCGGTGATGTAGAACCACCCCGATTGCCACCCCTTTATGGTCTCCACGAAGGAGCCCTCGAGCCATAGGACGTTGGCCATCTTGCCCACCATGGCACCTCTGCAAGCCGCTTGGCGGCCATGTCTAACCGGCTTGACATTGAAGGTCTTGACCATAAGCGAAGTGGGGCTGGATGCAGAGGAGGCCTCGCCTGACGATGAGCGCCGAGATGTTGAGGATGAAATTGGGGCGGATCGTGGAAATCCAGGCCGTAGTAGAACATGAGCCCGGACAAATGGGTGAAGTGGAAGCGAGTCCAGCGGAGGAAGTGGGTGAGAACACCACCCTCTCATGGGCACTGGGGCGGGGATAAGCTGCCCTTGTCGGGAGCCGATCTTGTGACGTCGCTGGACAAGTATCCGACCTTCGCAGCCTTTTAATGTGCCCCTCCGTGACGGAGGAGGCCATCCTGCCTCTGCTCTGGACATGGTGGGGAAGGTTGAGGCGAGATGTGCGGGCTTAGTATTTGGAGCTCGAGTCTTGTGAAATGGATGAGCAGAGGAGGAAGAAGGCATAGGTAAAAAGGTGGATCCTTATCCCCTTATATGGAAGGATGAACTATGCGTCCCCACCAGCCTGGTAAAACTCGCTTATCTCCCAAGCGCCGTAATCAATGGCGCGGTTGGGTTACCCGCCCGTATTGATGAGAATCCCGAAATAAGGGACACGATCTCTGCTTTGACAAGGCGTGCCAAGAAACCGCCTCGCTAAATGCGCTGAGGTGTGACGGTAAAAATGATTGAATAAAGGCTTGGCGTGGTGTGATGTCACGCCACGAATCGTCGGCAGATTGAATTTGTGTAAATATTATTCTCTCTACGGTGGTATGTGGAACTTATTTTGCGAGCGGACACTATCCTTGTGTTCAAAATCTTCTATGAAGTATTGGAGGAGGAACCCGCCTTGCAATGCGAAGACAATTTGCGCGCCGGACTCGTCGTCATTGAAGCTTGGTTCGAGGGAGCTCTTGAGGAGTCTGGATTAGGGGTGTCCGGATGGCGGACTATAGCCTTTGGCGGACTCTGGACTATGAAGATACAAGATTGAAGACTTCATCCCGTGTTGGATGGGACTTTTCTTGGCGTGGAAGGCAAGCTTGGCGATCGGATATGTAGATCTACTACCATTGTAACCGACTACGTGTAACCCTAACCCTCTTGGTGCCTATATAAACCGGAGGGTTTTAGTCCGAGGACGAACAACAATCATAGGCTAGCTTCTAGGGTTTAGCCTCTACGATCTCGTGGTAGATCTACTCTTGTACTACCCATATCATCAATATTAATCAAGCAGGAGTAGGGTTTTACCTCCATCGAGAGGGCCCGAACACAGGTAAAAACATCGTGTCCCTTGTCTCCTGTTACCATCCGCCTAGGCGCACGAGTTTGGGACCCCCTACCGAGATCCACGGTTTGACACCGGCAGTCATTGCAAATATGTTTACTTCATAATAAGCTGAATCGAGAGCGATGAACTCATCATATTTACAAAAACAAGAGAGGTCGAGTTCATACCAGCTTTTCTCATCTCAAACAGTCCATCATATATAAATCGTTATTGCCTTTCACTTGCATGACCCGAGCGATGTGTATAATAATAATAGTGCACGTGCATTGGACTAAGCTGGAATCTGCAAGCATTCAACTCAAGAGAGAAGACAAGGTAATATGGGCTCTAAGTTAAATAAACAATCATGCATATGCGAGCCACTAAGCATTTTCAATATGGTCTTCTACTCTCGACCCCAAACGAAAGAAAAGAAAAGAAAACTATTTACACGGGAAAGCTGCCAACAAGTAAAAAGAAGAACAAGAAATCTTTTTGGGTTTTCATTTTAATTTCTACTACAAGCATGGAAATTAAACTAACTAATTTTTTTGGTTTTTCTTAAAGTTTATCAAACTCACAAGAAGAAAGCAAGAAGAAGAAAATTAAACTAGCATGGATAATACAATGAAAGAGTATGAGCACCGACAACTAGAATAGTGTGTGAACATGAATGTAAAGTCGGTGAAATACATACTCCCCAAGCTTAGGCTTTTGGCCTAAGTTGGTCTAATCTCAAGGACATGGCTACTCTCCCGGTGTCTTTGGGAGGTGTAATCGAGGATACCTTTGGCTGGCCATCTCCGAGTCCCTTTGGTAGGATGATGCGATAAGGATCCAGTCACGAGTTCGGCTCGAGCTCGAGGTTACAGGTGGATGCTTGGCCTCGATGGCGTACACCGCTTCGGCGTGATAAGAAAATTATCTGCAATCAAATCAAACAACAGAGGCGCAGGCAAAATAATAGTCTCATTGTGTTTCTTATTAAATCTCAGGTTATACAAGAGTATCTTATCTTCGTTGTCAACAATGAACTCATGTGCTACCATGCTCTTGTAATCTAAAATGTAAGGAGGCAATTTTGTCTCCTCTTTCTCATGGTGCCTAATGTCGGGGGTTGGGTGCGACATATGCCAACGGGTGGCTTATCATGGTGGGGGCGAGTAGAACGTCGCGGTGCCTGGAAACGGGATGAGGCGAAGACATGCCGCCGGCGAATCTTACCCAACCGGGGCTCTCCAGGAGATCGCGCCCTCTTGCTGCTCTGCATGGGTCTCCGCATGATCACTATGGGGTGATAGTACAATGGTGCTCCTTGAGCTGTGTGGAGGCAGGGAGGAGCAAGGCTAGCTCTTTCCCCTCGCGCTATGTGTCTAAAACCTATCAGGGCCGAACCCTTTGCATGGGTGCCCCGGGGGGTTTATATAGGCCTACCCCCCGGGGGTACAATGGTAATCCGACCGGGCGTGGCCCCCAGTCGTCAGTCTCTCTCGCAGCCGTCCTCCTGCCCGGCCACGGGCCGCCATTGGCGGGCTCATGACGAGCGAGACAACTTGTCTGGCGCTCGATGACGCAGAGCTCGGTCATGGGGTCGTGGGAACAGTGCTGCCGTCTGTCAGGTGATCATTGTCGCCACTCCCCGTCCAATCTGGTTTATGGCTTGTGGGGCCCTGGCCGGGCGGCGACGACTGGGAGGCCGACTCCGTGAAGCCATCTTGGACTCTCCGGCCGTCTTCTTCTATCTCGCGGCGGGGGGCGGCGATCTCCCGGGCGTCTGGCGCCGCCGTCGTGGGCACGGTGCCTTGTGCCTTTGTGGCTGAAATCAAGGAGGCATGGCAACATTGCGCGCCTCACGGAGATCTCTGGTGGCGGCTCACTGTAGCCATGCCTTCTTCCGTGGGTCGAGGGACAGCCACGATGGGGCTGTACCTGCATCGATCTTCGTGATAAATCGCGGGCCGACTCTCATAATCGGCCCTTTGGGAGGTCGCAAGCCGAGTCGGCTTGTTCCGAGTCGCCATCTGAGGCTCTGCTTCTTGAAGGTCGTCGGTGGGACTCGGCCTTCTCGAAGGTCGCTTGCGGGACTCGGCCTTCTCGAAGGTGCATGGCTGGGACTCGGCCTTCTCGAAGGTCGCCGGTGGGACTCGGCCTTCTCGAAGGTCGCCCGCTGGGACTCGGCCTTCTCGAAGGTCGCCCGGTGGGACTTCGGCTTTGAGGGCACGGCCTGCCCGATGTCTTGAAAGATCTTGGGTCTGGGTCAGCCTACCCATGGCCCATTACTCGACGATAGTCCCGAGGCTGGCGAAGCCGGTGGCGCCGCCTCGTGGGGCCCGGCGTTCGATCTCTGCGGTGCCGACTCGAGATTGGCTGCCGCGTGCGAACCGCCTCATTGGAGTCGGCTGGCCCGTGAGGCCGTCGCCCATAAGTCGTGGCGGGAAACGGCGGTGTATCGGCTCGCTTCCTGCCATTTATGAGGCGGTCCTATCGCGTGGCGCCATGTGGAAGCGATAGCCTGCCAGCCTGCAGCGTGGCGGGGCGGGCCGCCGGTGGGGCCCGCCATTACCGTGCCTCGGCTCCCGGCGGATCCGCTGCGGCGAGGCGGTTGGCATCTGCGTGGTTCTGCGGGCGATAACCGTGGGGATTTAATCGTGGGCGTCGTGGGGTGCGTGGGCGCGATTAATCCCCGTCGCCCCTCGGCTTCTCAGCCCCAGGGCTATAAATAGGCTGAGGGGGAGCGGCGGCATAGCACGCGCACTCCCTCCCCCGCCCTCTTGCCTTTCTTCTCCCTTCGCCTCGCTCCGTCGCCTTCTTCTTCCTCGCCGACGATGAGTTCTTCCTCCGCCGCGCCCCCCGCCTCGCGCTCCGGCGAGTGGGATGGCTCGAGCGTGGATCACGGAGGACATCGAGTTCCTTGGCGGACCCGCCGCCTCCCAGCCTTGATTTGGTGCAGAGCCGCCCTGCGCCGGCGGGAGAAATCCGGCCAGCGCGTGGTGTGGCAGCGGGGTCATCTTCGCTTCGCACCTCATGCGAGATGGGGCTCCCGGCGGCGGGTTCCTCCGCTCGTTCCTCGAGCTGTACAACTTGCAGCCGCACTGCCCTCCCCCCCAGCGGTGGTGCTTCTCTCCGCCTTTGCCACCACATGCGAGGCTACATCGGCGTTCTCCCCACCCTCGAGCTGTGGGGAGTTCTTCTCTTGGCTTCGGCACTCGGGCTGCCGGCACGCGGCCGCGCGGCGGCGCGTTCATCGCGTCCACGGCGCCTGACGGCCGACAACCCCTTTCCGCCCATCCGCTGGTGAAATCGGTAAAGATGTGGCGAAGGCGTGCTTCTACGTGAAGAGCGTCGCCACCGGCGGCCCAGGTCAACTTGCGCCCGCCGACCCGAGCGTGGCGGCGGCCGCCTAGCTGGTCCCATCGCTCGAAGTCACTTTCGCCCTCCGGTCGGCGCCGTGGCGCGCCTCCGAAGTCATAGCCTTGATCGGAGGGGCTCGTCGCCTCCGATCTCTTGGCCGCGCCGTGGCGCGCGCGAGTACTTCGCTCAAGGCCGGCCCCACCTCATCATCGGATGAGCGGCCGACCACGATCAAGCCAGCTGTGCACCAAGGACATGCAGCGTGGAGAAGTGGCGAACATGGTGAACCTCATCGCCCTTGCAAGTTCACCGGCAGTGGCAGTTCGTCAAGGAGCCGTACTCGCGTGACAACCCTCCGCCAGTGGTAAGTTGTTTCCATCTGTACTTCGATCTCGCTTGTATCCGACTTCGAGCTCTAATCTTGTTGGTATTCTTGAGCAGAATCCCCTCACGGCGCCCGCCGCCGCGCTCTGAGAGCAGCGTGAGTCGTCCCGACCCGAGGTCGGCGACATCGGCGACCCGATTTGGGGGCAGCGGCGCTGGAGGCCGGCCTTGGCGGCGGAGACGAGAAGGCGGCCTCGGACCGTCGGCGACCGCCGCCGCCCGGCCCGGCGACATCGGCGTGGAAGTCGTCCCGCGCCGCCAGCCAAACCGGCCCCTCCATCCGAGGCGGCGCAAAAAAGCGTCCGCCCGGGCGAGTGCGCCCGCGGCAAGTCGAAAAAGCCGGAGGACCGCCGCGCGACCAGCGGGAGGAGGCGCGAAAATGTCGCTTCGGAAGGAAGTGAAAAAGCCGCCGCTTGTTTCTTCGTAAGTCCTTACTCTTTGTTTCTCTTGACTTTGCTTGAATCTTCGACTCTCCCCTCTTCTTCTCCGGCGCCCCTCTCCCTTGAGAAACGCGTGCCCTCTGTCATGGGGGGGGGGCGGCGTCCTCAACACGCTGTGGTCGATCCCTGCCGACCTCCGAGGAGGCGAGGCAGGCACGCTGCATGCGGAGGAGGAGGCAGCGCTGGAGAAGGCGCGGGGAGAAGGCGGCCGCCAGCGCCAGCGGCATCTGGATGAGGCCGTGGCAGCGTGTGGCGAAGCGCAGACGGCGAGGCGGCCGTTCGTCGCCAGCGGCGATGCTCGTTCCTCCGCTGTCGTCGGCCGCCGCCCCAGTTCACAGGGGCAGACCGGGAAGTCGGCACCGCAAACCCTCGCGGAGGATGGTGGCGATGCCTCGGGCTCGGACACCCGCGCCGCCTCCGTCTTGAGCCGCCCGGTAAGCAGCCGGTGGACCCGCGAGATCCGCCCGACTGCGGACAACGCCGATCTTGCAGCTGCTTCTCCAGTCGCCGTGCCGACCACGCGCGGGTCGAAGGGCGAGCTCCGCGCCCGAAGCTCGGAAGCCCAGCGTCGCCCGGCATGGCGAACACGGATCCAAGCCTCGGCGCCGTGCCCACCGGCTGGGTCTTTGGCGGCACCGGCCCGCTGAACCGGCGCTTACGGGCGTTCGGTCAAGCTGCGCAAAAAGCGAAGCCCTCAACTTTACACCAAGGCGCATCGGCCTGCGGACCTCCGTCCGGGTATGCTTCGTTTTTCCTTTTCGTTCTCTTGTCTTTTTTACGTAGAGCGCGCGGCCACCTGCTGAGTGTAATCCCGAGTTGGTCGGCTGCGGCGGCGGCTTGGAACTCCTTCTAACAAGCTCGAAGGCTGACTTTGCTTTGCGGCCTTGCGAGAATACCACAACCTCGCGCTCACGCCTTCAACCGCAGCGTTGAAGAGGCTGAGAAGCGGACCGCCGATCTGGCGGAAAGTCGAGTGGCGGATTCTTCCTTCTTGGCGAAGCGTGGCTGGCGCATGGCTGTAATCCCGAGATTCGGGCCGGCTGCTGGCGGTCGGGCGGATCTCAGCGACTTCTTCCTTCTTTCTTCTCCGCTGGGCGCTAAGCGCGCCATGGCATAATCCCGAGATTGGGCGGCTGCTGGCGGTCGGGCGGATCTCCAACAACCTTCCTTGTTGGCGATGCTTTATCTTTCTTTGGGCTTGAGGCGCCAATGCCGCCCTTCAAGGGCAGCTGGATGAGGCCAATGCCGCCCGTCGCTTAGGAGGAGGAGTCGACAAGCTCGTCCAAGCGCGACCTTACAGCGCGCAGCTGGCGGCGAAGGACTGCCGGAAAGCACGGGAGGGCGCCAAGTCGCGGGAGGAGCCCTTCTGGCGAGTTAGCGATGGGCGGGCGCTGGACCGGCCGTGGCGATCTTGACCTCCGGCTATCACGTGCTCGAGGACATCGTCGATGGTAACTCCTGGCTTCTCTTCTTTGGTCTTTCGTCTCTGTGTCGAACTGTCTTCTGGTTTTTCTGACTGTTTCCTTTTCTTGTCTTTGGCAAACTTCTTCCCGACCACTCCACAGGCCGTCCCTCGGCCATCAGCGGATCGGGAGGAGGCTGGCCTTGGTAGTGATCGCCTGCGCCCCGAACCATTGACGAGCAGCTCTTGAGCATCGGGGCTCGCCTTCGTCCTGCTCACCGCTTGATGCGTCGCCCTCAACGCGCTGGCGCCCAAGTCGTCTCCGCCCTATGGCCGGAGGTGCCGGCTCTTCGCACCGCCAGTCGGACGGCCGACTGGCTGGAGGTCGCCGTCGGTCGCTTCGAAGCTTGGAAGGCTCCTCGGCCCGCGCGGGCACGCCGGGCCCTGGAGTTAAATCAAGGTGTGGTACCACAGGCTGGACTGGACCGCTGGCAGCGTTCGGTCGAGGCCGAGCGAGTTAGGGAGCGTGGAAGCGCCCTCGTCGGCGCTTGGCGGCCATCGCCGAGTACCACGGACACCGATGTCTTTGTGCCCGGCGGACGGCCGGCGGCGAGAGGTTCCGCCAGTGGTTGGGATGCACCAATCTGAGAGGACTCGGCGGAATGTCGGCTCCAGCTCGAGGAGGCGGGTCGGAGGGCGGAGGCAAGGAAGAGGCGCCCGAAGCAAGCGGCGGCCAGCCTCGGCTGATGCGCCTCGGCAACGAGCCTCGGAAGGACCCAGCGACCGTCGTTGGCGACCAAGCGAGACCGCCCAGCCATTGCCCGGCGTCGGACGCCGCCGCCGCCTCCGGCCCTCCGGCTCGAGAGCCGCCCCTAAGTGTATCAGCTTTACTGTCTTTTTGCTCTTTAAAAACTTGTCGATTCGAACAATTCCACCAGCAGGGGTGTATTGACCAAGGGCCTTATGTAAATGTTTATCAAATTTCCGCCTTTCCTTGCTTTGGCTCTTTAGACTTTTCCTTTTCCGCCTTCCTTGGTTTGCCGCCTTGCCATTGGGCGGCCGCTCTGCGGACTGCCATTTGGGTCAGCCTTCGGCTACTTTAGGAGGCAAGTACTTAGTCGTTTAGAGTGCCGTAGCAAGTTTGGCTGGAAATCGGCCGGCCGACTCTCAAAGTCGGTCGTCCTTAATAAAGGTTGAAACTATGAGCCGACTGCCCGTGAGTCGGCTCAGTAGGGGAAACTGGGAGCCGGCTTGGGCTATGCGTAGCTCTTAAGTCCTTAGCCGTTTTTTTCATGTGTGCGCTCGCTCTTTCCATCTCCTCGTTTACCGGCGAGTCGCTCTGCGGCTGCGGCTTTCGTAGGAGGCGGCTTTGGCGCAACACATTACTTGTCGACCTCGGGAGCATTTCATAGCACAAAGCGGCGAGTCCCGGGCGACTAGTCGGACCAGTGCGAACGGTATGATAAAAAGGAGGAAGCATTTGGAGCGGGATCCATATCATACGAGATAATCAAAAAGCAGTCCCGAGCTCGTCTCGAAGGCCTAAAGTCTTAGTACTTAATACAAAGGGGTAGCGTGATACATCTGCATCAACTTTAAAATCTTGAAGAAGATTTGCGTTCCTGGTAGCTCTGTTTCTTTTTGCGAGTCGTCCCTCTTGCGTGCTTTCGAGGCTTCGGCGTCGATCAAGTAGTGAGCATCGTTCCTAGCACCTTCGATGATGAAGGACCTTCCCAAAGCGCCGACAACTTGTCTGGCGGCTGTTCTACGAATCAGCGGAGCACAAAGTCGCCCTCTTGGAATGATCTTGGCTTGACCTTGCGGTTGTAGTATCGCCACAGACTCTGCTTGGTAGATCTTTGGACGGTGAGTGCCAACAACGGCCCTCTTCCGGCAGGTCGGCGCCGTCTTGGCGTGCTTCTTGACCTCCTCTTGGTGTACATAGAGACTTCGCGGAGAGTCGAATTGTATATCCGTCGGGATGGCAACCGGCACCGTGAAGCGAGGAAGAAAGGCGTGAAGCGGTTGATCTGTTGAAGTCGTCGCGCAGACTCGGAAGGCGGTAGGCAGCTCTTCCACCCAACAGCCGGCGGCGCTCGAGTGGTTCGACCAATCGAGGCTTGATGCGGACGAGATGAGGCCGTTGGCTCGTTCCACTGGCGTTTATTGCGGATGGGCGGCGGGCGCTAGGTCGATCGGATGCCTGCGTCGTAGAAAGCGAGCCAAAGCGCCTTTGGCGAAATTGGTGCCGTTATGCGTGATGATGCTATGCGGTATGCCGTACCGCCTTTGTGATGTCGGCAATGAAGGTCACTGCTGTGGGCCCATTTAATTTCTTGATGGGCTTTGCTTCTACCCACTTGGTGAACTTGTCCTTTGCAGCGAGCAAATGGGTCGGGCCGCCTCGGGCCGTCTTGAAAAGTCCCACCATGTCCAAGCCCAGATTGCGAAGGGCGGCGATGGGGATTGTCTTGATCTGAAGCTTGTTTGGAGGGGCTTGGAAGCGGAACACAGCACCGCTTGCACTTCTTGACTAGTTCTTTAGCTTCTTCGAGGCGATCGGCCAAAAGAAACCGTCTTGAAAGGCTTTGGCCTGGCGCCCTCGAGGCCGCATGGTGACCACACTGCATACGATGGATGTCCTTGAGGATCGCTTGGCCTTGCTCACGATTCTCTGGTTGGTGGACACCGGTGGCGCTGCGTCGACTAATCTCTGTTGACTATGGTGTAGGCTGCCGCTCGGCGTTGTACTTGCCGAGCGAGTCTCATCTGCGAGCAACTCCTTGTTGACTAGGAACTTGAGGATGGGCTGTGCCCATGAAGGTCTTGCTATCTCTTTGGCGCCACCACAGCTGACTTGGACAAGGGTGGCTGGGCTGGGGCGGCGGGTTGGACTCTGCTGCCGCTTGCTGAATTGAGGAATCTCTGGGCGGTTGGGAAGCTCCAGACGGCCGACGATCCTGGGGGCCCTGGCGTAGTCCATGATCCGGTGGGCTTGATCCCGGGCCGTGGCGCGATCCCGGGCTGGCTGTAGCTTTCTTGAGGTCGCTTTTTGGGGTCTTGAGTCGGATCCGACTATCTCTGGCGAGCGGCACGAAAATGGGTCGGATTCTGGTGAAGGCTTGATAGGCGGCTTGAGGGTATTTGAAGAAGGGCGCGCGAAGGTATCGCTGGCGAGTGGAGCCGACTTCGCGCCAATGCATCTGCTTGATCGTTGTCGTTTCTTGATGCGTGGAGAATTTGCATCCTTCAAAATATCCGCTGAGCTGCTGCACCAAGAAGAGTAGCTTGCCATGTTTGCGTCCTTGGCGTCGATCGCGGATATTGCTGAACCACCAAGTCGGAATCGCCATAGCAGGATCCGGCGAATGCGAAGTTCCTTAACAAGCGGAGCCCATGGACGAGTGCTTCATATTGGCGGCGTTGTTGGAAGCGGCGAAGTGGATTTGCAGCACGTATTTGAGCTTGTCGCCCTTGGGGAGGTGAGGGCGGCGCGCGGCTCGAGGCGGGCGCATCTTGGAGCCGTCGAAGTCGCGATCGCCAATGAGTAGAGTCGGTAGCGAAGCAAATCTTGAGTCTCGGCCCGGTCGGCGAGGAAGTCGGCTAGCGCCTGCGACTTGATGGCGGTCGCGAGGTTGGTAGTAGATCGTGTAGGGAGCTAGATCGATAGCCCACTTGGCCACTCGGCGGAAGCATCTCGACTTCCGATGATCTCGGCGAGTGGGGCGGTGCAAACCACGATGATTGGATGCTCTTGAAAGTAGGGCTTGACTTCTTGGCGGCAAAATGCGCCGTAGCACATCTTCGGTAGTGAGGTAGTTACGCTTGGAGGTCGGCGATTACCTCGCTCGGGTAATATCTTGGTCTCTGGACCGGGGCGCCTTGCCTTCCTCCTTGCGCTCGACTACAATAAGCTGTCTTGACAACCCGGCTGGTGGCGGCGATGTATAAAGCATGGGCTCTTTGGGAGTCGGAGCCGCCCGAGCCGAAGTCGTAAGCATCTTCTTGATTGGAGAAATGCCTCATCGCCTTGTGGTTCCACTCGAAAAAAGTGGTCTTCTTCATCAGTTGATACAATGGCGAGCTTTCGCCCAACCGGTGATGAATCGGCTTATTGAAGCCAAGCAGCGGTGAACTTTGCACATCAACGATCGGTGGGTACCTCAATCCTCTCTATGGCCTTGATCTTCACGAGGTTACACTCTATTCGCGTTCGGAACCCGGAAAACCAAGGAGTTGGCGGTGGGACTCGAACACGCATTTCTGGATTGAGCTTGATGCGGAATCGCGCAGATTCTCAAGGTCTCTTTAAGATCCTCTAGCAGCGTCCCGCTTCTCGTCTTACCACCACATCATCCACATAAACATGGGCATTCTGCCGAGTTGCTTGAGAGGCATTTCGCATGCAACGCTGAAAGGTGGCGCGGCATTCCTCAAGCCGAACATCATCGTCGGTAGCGAAGGCTCCAAGCGGCGTGATGAATGCGGTCTTGATCTGTCATTGGATTCAGCTTGATCTGGTGATATCACGAGTATGCATCCAAGAAGCTCAACAGCTCGCATCCGGTGTGGAGTCTATCACTGATCAATCCTTGGCGAGCAAGCGGGTCCTTGAGGCGAGGCTTTGTTGAGGCTGGTGTAGTCGATGCACATCCGCCCTTGCTTGTTCTTCTTCAGCACTAGTGCAGGTTAGCCAACCACTCGGAAAAAACACCTCCATGATGAAGCCGGCTGCGGGGCGGGCTATCTCTTCTCCACTACTCTTCTCTTCTCTTCGGACAGGCGTCGCAAGGGCTGCTGGCGGCTTCACATCTGGCGACATGTAGCTTGTGCTCGGCGAATTCCGTCGGTACACAGGCATGTCCTTGGGGACCACGCGAAGATGTCGATTCTCACGGAGGAAATCGGCAGGCTCGCCTTCCTATTTCTTTGTCGAGGCGATTACCCATGACAGCGTACCTCTCTGGGTGCTCTGGGTCCAAGGGTATCTTCTTGGTTTCTTTAGCGGCTTGAGCGATCCTTCGCCGACTCCTTGGGGTGGGCGACATCTCCGCTGCTTCCCAGCCATCGCCACGACACGATCAAGGGCCGCTTCTCGGCGCGATCACGGAGACTCGGCCAGCCGATTGCTCTCGGCCGCTGGCGGACGACTTCTTATAATCGCCGGCGGCGGTCGGGATCCCTTGGAGGTCGGCATCTTCATCTTGAGGTAGGCGTAGTGGGGAACCGCCATGAATTTGGCCAGAGCAGGCCGACCTAGCAGCGCGTGGTACGGGCTCTCCAAATCCACCACCTCAAACCAGATCGGCTCTCGGCGGAAGTGATCTTTGTCTCCGAAGAGGACGTCTATCAGGATCTTGCCAATCGGCGAGCAGGAGAGGCCGGGTACAATCCCATGGAACACGGTGCGGCTGCTCTGCAGCTGCCTCCGCCTGATTCCGAGCTTCTCCATGGTATCCTTGTACAAGATGTTTATGCTGCTGCCTCCGTCTATCAGGACCCGCGAGAAGCGGGCGGCCCGCTTGTCAGTGGCCAAGGTTGCTCCGAGAACCAAGGCGTAAGAGCCCGGACTCGGCATCACCTCTGGGTGATCTGCCCGACTCCAGCTGATAGGCTTCTCGGACCAATGCATGAACTCAGGGGCTTCTGCTGCCACTGCGTTGACTTCTTCTTCTTTGTTGGCGCTTTGCTGCGCCGATCATCTGCAGGCCCAGTGAACACTACGTATGCCGTGCTCTTACGGGAACTTCGTCTTGGACCCGCGCCGGTGGCGAGCCGCCCGGCTGCGGAGGCGGCGGCGGGCGGCGGCCTGCGGCGGTGGAGGCGAGGCCGTCTCCTTGGCGATCTGACGAGCGGTGGCACTTACGGTGGTGTGGTTCGACGGCGCTGTGAAACTTGCAAGGACCATCGATGCGCTCATAAAGAAAGCCGGCAACCAATTGGGCTTGCCGCGCCATACGCCGCTTGGCGGAGGCTGCCCCTCTGGCTGGCGATCTTCTCTGCTGCGACACGCCATTGTTGGAAGTCGGCTGGGGGCTGCGCTTGTTGTCGTTCTGTTGCTGCCGTCGGCGGCGTCTCACCGGCGTTAAGGGAGCTCGGGAGTCACCTTGCCGGCAGCGTTGACTTGGATCTCCGTCTTCATAGAGGAGTCGGCCGTGGCGTGCTTATGCTGCTATGATTAGCGGTTCGTCGAGGTTTCGGGCTCGTCGCAGAGGAGCTTGTGCTTGAGGAGGTGCCCTCGGCACCGGCCGTAAAATACTCAATGGCTGCACCTCGTGCGCCCTCGCAGGAGTTTTGGAGCTTCGCCCGGTAGCGTGAGATAATCGTAGCGTCGATTCTTGGGGCCTTACGCACAAGGAGAGCTGGCGCGGCTTGGGAGGTCGCTTATGCGTCTTTGGTGAAGTTGCGAATGAAGGCTTGGTGAAATCGACCCAGCTGTTGATGCTGCGGGGCTTGGGCTGTTCAGCCATGTCCGGGCGTGCCACAGAGCATGAGGAACATACTTTCGGCGACTTCGCTTGTTGCCGTTAGCGTCTTGACGGCCGTGGAGTAGTCTATCGGCCGATCCTCGGCTTCACGCGGGCGGTGTACTTAGGCGTGTCTCGAGGGAGCGTGAACCCTTTGGGGAAAGGCTCGTTTCTGATGCGGGGCCCAAAGCAAGGCGGACCCAGCTCGTCTTCTTCTTCTAACGCCAGGGATCTGTGGAGTCAGTCGATCCGGTGGCGGGCATCGTTCTCTCCGACTCCCTCTCATCGGCCGAGGCGATCTCCGAGAGTCGGATGCTCAACAGGCGGCGGAGAGACTCGCCGTTCTCTTCGGGGCGGGGGAGGCAGATAATCGTCTCGCCGCTCCACTGCTTTGGGGCGGCCATCTTGGTCGCGCTCGATGGAGATTCGAGTCCGGCTGTGGCTCGCAGCCGGCTCCTTCTCTTTCCTCCTGCGGACTCCGCCAGTCGGCATCCGGGAGGTCGCGCCTTGATCTCGGCGAGGGGGTAAGTCGTCATTCTGCTGCTGCTGCATGTTGGCGCGGCCGCCTGCCGCGTTTTGCGCAGCAACCGCGTCGAGGAGCTGCTGGACTCGCTCCGTCATTACGGCGCTTCGTTGCCTTGAGTTCCTTAGCTCTTGATGCGCGCTTGGGCGCGCGGATATTCTCAGCGGGGTGGCGTACAGGCGCCGCTCGAACAGATCGGCGATAGCGCGCGCTCTCGGACCACACCGAGGCGGCTCGGCCCGGTCGAAGCGGCGAGCCGCCTAAAACACGGTCCATCTCGCGATGGTATGCCCGGACAAGCGTCTCATGCTTGCAACTTCTTGGCGCCTTCAATGCTCAAGGCGGCGTTCTTCAACATCTCGCGTCCGCGTCCTGGGAGGGCGCGGGAGTCTGCGAGGGCGCGGCGGCGGGTCTGGCGTTTTCACCGGAGTGCTCGCCGTGGCGATGGCGAGCACCTCCGTGGCGGCGCTTCCGTCGCTCTCCTCGTGCAGAAGCGGCTCGTCAGAATCGCCACCCTGCGTTGGTGGGGAAGGTATCAAGCGTCTGGCGTCGGAGTCGACCATCGCCGGGTCGGAGGAGCCTACGGACTCCAAGTCTCTGGCGGGCCCTTGGCGACTTGAAGTTGGTCGAGAGGCCGCGAGAAGGTTCTCGGGGCCACCGCGCCGCGCTTCGGCAGGTTCGTCGGAGGCGCACCTCGCCCGATGAGTTGGCGAGGCGCTTCGCTGCATAGCGGCCGGCGCCAGCGCAGCGTCGATCTGAACTCCATCTGGCGAGCGGGCTGGCTGCGCTTCGCCGAGGAGGAAGAGGTTCCCATCGAACAGATCTCCGGACGACGGTGCACCTCGCCCACGGTGGGCGCCAAATGTCGGGGTTGGGTGCGACATATGCCAGCGGGTGGCTTATCATGGTGGGGCGAGTAGAGCGTCGCGATGCGGGTGGCTTATCATGGTGGGGGCGAGTAGAAGCGTCGCGGTGCACAGAAGCGGGATGGCGAAGACATGCACGCCGGCGAATCTTACCCAGCTTCGGGGCTCTCCGAGGAGATAACGCCCCTACTGCTGCTCTGCGGGGTCTCCGCATGATCACTATGGGGTGATAGTACAATGGTGCTCCTTGAGCTGTGTGGAGGCAGGGAGGAGCAAGGCTAGCTCTTTCCCCTCGCGCTATGTGTCTAAAACCTATCAGGGCCGAACCCTTTGCATGGGTGCCCCGGGGGGTTTATATAGGCCTACCCCCCGGGGGTACAATGGTAATCCGACTGGGCGTGGCCCCAAGTCGTCAGTCTCTCTTGCAGCCGTCCTCCTGCTGCGGCCACGGGGCCCTTGTTGGCGGGCCCATGAACAGCGAGACAACATGCGGCGCTCGATGACTGAGCTCGGTCATGGGGTCGTGGGAACAATGCCGCCGTCATCGGTGATCACTTGTCGCCACTCCCGTCCAATCTGGTTTATGGCTTGTGGGGCCTGGCGGGGAGGCGGCCGACTGGGAGGCCGACTCCGTGAGGGCCGTCTTCGAACTCTCGGCCGTCTTCTTCTATCTCACCGCGGGGGGCCCAGCGATCTCCAGGCGTCTGGCGCCCGCCGTCGTGGGCACGGTGCCTTGTGCCTTTGTGGCTGAGAGTCAAGGAGGCATGGCAGCAGGCTGCGCCTCACGGAGATCTCCTAGTGACGCGGCTCACTGTAGCCATGCCTTCTTCCCGTGGGTCCGAGGGGACAGCCACGATGGGGCTGTACCCTGCATCGGTCTTCGTGATAAGTCGCGGGCCGACTCTCATAGTCGGCCCTTTGGGAGGTCGCAAGCCCGGAGTCGGCTTGTTCCAGAGTCGCCATCTGAGGGCTCTGCTTCTTCGAAGGTCGTCAGCTGGGACTCGGCCTTCTCGAAGGTCGCCTGCCGGGACTCGGCCTTCTCGAAGGTCGCCAACTGGGACTCGGCCTTCTCGAAGGTCGCCAGCTGGGACTCGGCCTTCTCGAAGGTCGCCCGCTGGGACTCGGCCTTCTCGAAGGTCGCCGGCTGGGACTCGGCCTGAGGGGCACGGCCTGCCCCGATGTCTTGAAAGATCTTGGGTCCTGGGTCAGCCTACCCATGGCCCATTACTCCGACACCTAATAGGTATCTCAAAATGTCTAGCAAGACATGCAGCATAGATACCCCCAAAGATGGGGCCTTTTGTACGATTCAGGCTTAGCCGTTTAGCAATGACGACACCCATACTAAAACTATTATCTCCAAGCAAGGCATGGTGAAGAATAATAATATCAGGAACATTGAAGTTTCCACTATTTCCATGACCAATCAGGCATCTACTAGCAAATATGGCAAAGTAGCGTAAAACAGGAAAGTGTATGCTAGAGATTCTCACATCGGAACCCTTCTTTGGATCCCCTACAGTGATAGTGTTAACAAAGCCATCCACATCTTTACAATGGGATTCCTCTAATTTTCCCTCAAAGGGTATCCTACATATCATGCAAAAATTATGTAAAGACATTTCCCTGAATTCATCATATAAATGAAATGATACTGAAGCCGGTGACTTCTTAGGATAATAATAAAAGTTTTGCACGAAAGTATTGGTGAGTAAGAGATACTGATCAATCCGGTCGTGGAGGAAGTCGGTGAGGCCTGCATTTTCAATCAAGGAATAAAAGTCTTCATAAATTCCAGCTTCTCTCAAGAAATTTTCACAGGGCCATTCACACGGTCGTACTTCCGCTATACGAGGAATATTATATTTGGCATTTTCCTTCTCTTTAGCTTGTTTTTCCTGGGAGCCTTGGCTAGAAGAGCCCCTCAAAAATCACCTTAACATTTTCTGAAAATTTCTGAAATTTTAGTAACTTCAAAATAAAAGTGAATAGAACTAAACAAGATTGATAGCAACTACTCCTACAAGTGCCTAGAGCCTACATCATGCATTAGAATTACTTGGGACCTCATAAATTTAACATGCAAGCTCAAGAACATGGTCACCTATGCAGCAAAAATTTGCAATGAATAAAGCAATAGAACAAAAACTAATTGGACCAATGGATGAGTCACATACCAAGCAACAATCTCCCAAAGTAGTTTTGTGAATGGAGCTTTGAGCAAGGAGATCGAAAATCGCAGCAAAATGAGCTAGATCTCGTGCTTGAGCTGGATGGGGATTTTTTTGGGAAGAAGATGGAGTGTGTGGGTGCTGGAATAAGTGGAGGGGGGCCACCAGGGGCCCAGGAGACAGGGGGCGCGCCCAGGGGGTGTGGGCGCGCCCTCCACTCTTGTGGCCTGGTGCTTGCCCCTCCTGCGGTGTTTTCAGTGCCTAAAATCCTCAAATATTCCATAAAAAATCATACTAAATTTGCAGGGCATTTGGAGCACTTTTATTTTCGGGATATTTTTCATTGCACGGATAATTCAGAAAACAGACAGATAATACTAATTTTGCTTTATTTATTTTAAATATCAGAAATTAAAAAGAGGGTATAGAAGGTTGTGCCTTCTAGTTTCATCCATCTCGTGATCTTCAAAATGAATCCACTAATAAGGTTGATCAAGTCTTGTTAACAAACTCATTCTGAATAACACGAAACCGGAGAAATTTCGAATAACACTAAGTTACCTCAACGGGGATATGAACATCCCCAATAATAAGAATATCATATTTTTTCTTGACAGTAGGAAGAGGAAATTCAAAACCTCCAATAATGATAGTTGGAATTTTTCCAATAGAATTGATGCTATGAACTTGAGATTGTGTCCTCGGAAAGTGTGCCGTATGATCATTACCATTAACATGAAAAGTGACAATGCCTTTGTTGCAATCAATAACAGCCCCTGCAGTATTCAAAAAGGGTCTACCAAGGATAATCGACATACTATCGTCCTCGGGAATATCAAGAATAACAAAGTCCATTAAGATAGTGACATTTGCAACCACAACAAGCACATCCTCACAAATACCGATAGGTATAGCAGTTGATTTATCAGCCATTTGCAAAGATATTTCAGTAGGTGTCAACTTATTCAATTCAAGTCTACGATATAAAGAGAGAGGCATAACACTAATACAGGCTCCAAGATCACATAAAGCAGTTCTAACATAATTTCTTTTAATGGAGCATGGTATAGTTGGTACTCTCGGATCTCCAAGTTTCTTTGGTATTCCACCTTTAAAAGTATAGTTAGCAAGCATGGTGGAAATTTCAGCTTCCGGTATTTTTCTTTTATTTGTAATGATATCCTTCATATACTTAGCATAAGGATTTACTTTAAGCATATCAGTTAAGCGCATACGTAAGAAAATAGGTCTAATCATTTTAGCAAAGTGCTCAAAATCATCATCATCCTTTTTCTTGGATGGTTTAGGAGGAAAGAGCTTGTGTTTCTGAACCCATGGTTCTCTTTCTTTACCGTGCTTCCTAGCAACAAAATATCTTTTATCATAACGTTGATTCTTTGATTGTGGGTTATCAAGATCAACGGCAGGTTCAATCTCTACATCATTATTTTTGCTAGGTTGAGCATCAACATGAACATTATTATTAACATTATCACCAGGTTCATGTTCATCACCTGATTGTGTTTTAGCATCAGAAATAGAAATATCATTGGGATTCTCAGGAGTGTCTACAACAAGTTCATTAGAAGCATGCAAAGTTCTATCGTTTTTCTTTTTCTTCTTTTTAGAAGAACTAGGTGCCTCTAAGTTATTTCTCTAAGAATCTTGCTCGATTCCCTTAGGGTGGCCTTCAGGATACAAAGGTTCCCGAGTCATTCTACCAGTTCTAGTAGCCACTCTAACACCAAAGTCATTTTTATTATTTAATTCATCAAGCAAATCATTTTGAGCCTTAAGTACTTGCTCAGCTTGAGTAGCAACCATAGAAGCATATTTGCTAATGAGTTTAATTTCACCTTTAACTCTAGCCATATAATCACTCAAGCGTCCTATCTCGAAAGCATTATTCTTTAATTCTCTACCAACATAAGCATTAAAACTTTCTTGTCTAGCCATAAAGTCATCAAATTCATCTAAGCATGGGCTATGAAATTTAGTAGAGGATTTCAACTTTATCATATCTATAGAGAGAATTTACCTTTACTACGTGTCGGGTTATCAAGACAATGTGGTTCTTCAACAGGCGGTATATTAAGACCATGTATTTCTTCAATAGGAGGTAACTTCTTAACATCTTCAGCTTTAATACCTTTTTCTTTCATTGATTTCTTTGCCTCTTGCATATCTTCAGGACTGAGAAATAGAACGCCCCTCTTCTTCGGAGTGGGTTTAGGAATAGGCTCAGGAGTTGGATCAATTGGTTCAGGAATTGCCTCAGGAATTGGCTCAGGAAGAGTCCAATTATTTTCATTAGTCAACATATTATTCAATAGTAACTCAGCTTCTTCGACTGTTCTTTCCCTGAAAACATAACCAGCACAACTATCCAAGTAGTCCTTGGAAGCATCGGTTAGTCCATTATAAAAGATATCAAGTATTTCATTTTTCTTAAGAGGATGATCAGGCAAAGCATTAAGTAATCGGAGAAGCCTCCCCCAAGCTTGTGGGAGACTCTCTTCTTTGATTTGCACAAAATTATATATTTCCATAAGGCAACTTGTTTCTTATGAGCAGGGAAATACTTAGCAGAGAAGTAATAAATCATATCCTGGGGACTACGCACACAACCAGGAGCAAGAGAATTAAACCAAGTCTTAGCATCACCCTTTAATGAGAACGGAACTATCTTAAGGATATAATAATAGCGAGACTTCTCATCATTAGTAAACAGGGTGGCTATATCATTCAACTTGGTAAGATGTGCCAAAACAGTTTCAGATTCAAGGCCATAAAAAGGATCAGATTCAACCAAAGTAATTATTTCAGGATCAACAGAGAATTCTTAATCCTTATCAGTAACACAGATAGGTGAAGTAGCAAAAGCAGGGTCAGGTTTCATTCTAGCATTAAGAGATTGCTGCTTCCATTTAGCTAATAACTTTTTAAGATCAAATCTACCTTTACAAGCAAAGATAGCTCTAGCAGCTTCCTCTTCCATAACACAACCCTCAGGAACAATAGGTAATTCATAATCAGGGGGAGAACTTTCATCATCACTATCATCAATAATAGCATCTTCAATAATTTCATTTTCTCTAACCCTAGCAAGTTGTTCATCAAGAAATTTACCTAATGGCACAGTAGTATCACGCACAGAAGTAGTTTCATCATAAGTATCATGCATAGAAGCTGTGGCATCATCAATAACATGCGACATATAAGAATTCATAGCAGTAGCAGGTTTAGGTGTCGCAAGCTTACTCAAAACAGAAGGAGAATCTAGTGCAGAGCTAGATGGCAGTTCCTTACCTCCCCTCGTAGTTGAGAGCAAAATCTTGGTTCTTTCGTCTTTCAAGTTCTTCATAGTAATCAACAGATATAAATCCCAAGTGACTCAGAGAATAGAGCTATGCTCCCCGGCAACGGCGCCAGAAATTAGTCTTGATAACCCACAAGTGTAGGGGATCGCAACAGCTTTCGAGGGTAAAGTATTCAACCCAAATTTATTGATTCGACACAAGGGGAGCCAAAGAATATTCTCCAGTTCATCAATGTAATGTAGGCATGTATTCCGAACATAGTCATATGTGCTTATGGAAAAGAACTTGCATGACATCTTTTGTCCTACCCTCCCGTGACAGCGAGGTCGTAGTGGAAACTAAGGGATATTAAGGCCTCCTTTTAATAGAGTACTGGACCAAAGCATTAACACATAGTGAATACATGAACTCCTCAAACTACGGCCATCACCGAGAAGTATCCCGATTATTGCCACTTCGGGGTTGTCGGATCATAACACATAATAGGTGACTATAGACTTGCAAGATAGGATCAAGAACACACATATATTCATGAAAACATAATAGGTTCAGATCTGAAATCATGGCACTCGGGCCCTAGTGACAAGCATTAAGCATAGTAAAGTCATAGCAACATTAATCTCAGAACATAGTGGATACTAGGGATCAAACCCTAACAAAACTAACTTGATTACATGGTAAATCTCATCCAACCCATCACCGTCCAGCAAGCCTACGATGGAATTACTCACGCACGGCAGTGAGCAGCATGAAATTGGTGATGGAGGATGGTTAATGATGACGACGGTGACGAATCCCCCTCTCAGGAGCCCCGAACGGACTCCAGATCAGCCCTCCCGAGAGAGATTAGGGCTTGGCGGCGGCTCCGTATCGTAAAACGCAATGAAACTTTCTCTTTGATTTTTTTCTCCGCAAAACAGAATATATGGAGTTGGAGTTGAGGTCGGTGGAGCCTCAGGGGGCCCATGAGACAGGCGGGCGCGCCCAGGGGGGTGGGCGCGCCCCCCACCCTCGTGGATAGGGTGTGGCCCCCCTGGTCTTGATTCTTTCGCCAGTATTTTTTATATTTCCAAAACTTCTGGATTTTCAGGTCATTCCGAGAACTTTTGTTTTCTACACATAAAACAACATCATGGCAGTTCTGCTGAAAACAACGTCAGTCCGGGTTAGTTTCATTCAAATCTTGCAAGTTAGAGTCCAAAACAAGGGCAAAAGTCTTTGGAAAAGTAGATACGTTGGAGACGTATCATAATCCTGTTCTGGAAGTCATGTTACTTGACCATGACGAACCTACGAACTATGAAGTAGCTATGATGAGCCCAGATTCCAATAAATGGCTTGAAGCCATGAAATTTGAGATAGGATCCATGTATGAGAACAAAGTGTGGACTTTGGTGTATTTGCCCAATGATCGGTGACCCGTAGAGAATAAATGGATCTTCAAGAAGAAGACTAACACTGATAGTAATGTTACTATCTATAAAGCTCGACTTGTCGCAAAAGGTTTTTGACAAGTTCAAGGAGTTTACTACGATGAGACTTTCTCACCCGTAGCAATGCTTAAGTCTGTCCGAATCATGTTAGCAATTACTGCATTTTATGATTATGAAATCTGGCAAATGGATGTCAAAACTGCATTCCTTAATGGATTTCTTAAAGAAGACTTGTATATGATGCAACCAAAAGGTTCTTTCGATCCTAAAGGTGCTAACAAAGTGTGCAAGCTCCAGCGATCCATTTATGGACTGGTGCAAGCATCTCGGGATTGGAATATACGCTTTGATGAGGTGATCAAAGCATATAGTTTCATACAGAGTTTTGGAGAAGCCTGTATTTACAAGAAAGTGAGTGGGAGATCTATAGCATTTCTAATATTATATGTGGATGACATATTGTTGATTGGAAATGATGTAGAATTTTTGGATAGCATAAAAGGATACTTGATTAAAAGATTTTCGATGAAAGACCTCGGTGAAGCTGCTTATATATTGGCATCAAGATCTATACATATAGATCAAGACGCTTGATAGGACTTTCACAAAGCACATACCTTGATAAAGTTTTGAAGAAGTTAAAAATGGATCAGTCAAAGAAAGGGTTCTTGGCTATGTTACAAGGTGTGAAGTTGAGTCAGACTCAATGCATGACCACTTCAGAAGATAGAGGGAAAATGAAAGTCATTCCCTATGCCTCAGCCATAGGTTCTATCATGTATGCTATGTTGTGTACCAGACCTGATGTGTGCCTTGCTATAAGTTTAGACAGCGGTCAAGAACATCCTGAAGTACCTGAAGAGGACTAGGGATATGTTTCTCATTTATGGAGGGTGACAAAGAGCTTGTCGTAAGTGGTTACGTCGATGCTAGCTTTGACACTGATCCAATGACTCTAAGTCACAAACCGGATATGTATTTTATTGAATGGTGGAGCTGTCAGTTGGTGCAGTCCCAAGTAGAGCGTCATGGCGGGATCTAAATGTGAAGCAGAGTACATAGCTGCTTCGGAAGTAGCAAATGAAGGAGTCTGGATGAAGGAGTTCATATCCTATCTAGGTGTAATACCTAGTGAATCGGGTCCAACGAAAATCTTCCGTGACAATATTGGAGCAATCGCCTTGGCGAAGGAATCCAGATTACACAAAAAGACCAAACACATCAAGAGACGCTTCAAATCCATCCGAGATTTGGTTAAGGAGGGAGACATAGAGATTTGCAAAATACATACGGATCTGATTGTGGCAGACCCATTCACTAAGCCTATTCCACGATGAAAGTGCAACTAATCCCCGGGTGGTTTTGGTAATTAATAACAACATATATATCATTGAACTAATAGTTTCTTGAGAATCATTTCAGAAAGTTCAGTGATATGGGTATGGCAATGACTGAAGAAGTGGACCCCTCAAAATGCTAAGGAAAGCATTGGCAAAAGCTCAAGACTCCATTTTTGGTTTAGTGATCCAAGATCACATTGAGTCTATAGGAAAGCCAATACTATTAAAAGGGGATGAGGTTATGATAATGATCTGGTTGCTCAAAGTGCTTAGTGATCTATCTCCCAAACCATCAGCAATCTTTCATTCCAACATACACTAATAAGTAATCTCGGTCCCACCGATTCCATAAACTCAGTCACACCGAGATGAACCACCTCAGCCACAAAGCCAAACCCTAGTAATTTCAGTTTTCCGATTCCAAACTCGGTCTCACGAAACTAGTGTTGCCAAGCTTCAGTAACCTTCGTCATCATATCGGTGTCACCGAGATGATAAAGTCGATCCCACCGAGATTAGCAAACCCTAGTCTTTGAAGAATCGGACTCACCGAGATTGTATTTTCGGTCCCACGAAAATCCCAACGTTCACAAGATTTGAACTTTCGGTCTCACCGAGTTGTCAACTTCGGTCCGACCGAGATTGGTCAAATGTGTGTAACAGTTGGATTTTGTGTGGAGGCTATAAATACCCTCCACCTCCTCTTCATTCGTGGAGAGAGCCATCGAAAGAACTACCACTCCTACCTTACATTTCGAGAAGAAAACTACCTACCCTTGTGTTGAGATCAAGTTGCTCCACTCCCACCATATGAAGCTTGATCTCTAGCCTTCCCAAGTTGCTTTCCACTCAAGTCCTTTCTTCCACCACAGCCAAATCGGTGAGGAGAGTTGAGTGTTGGGGAGATTATCATTTGAAGCACAAGAGCAAGGAGTTCATCATCACCAACACCATCTATTACCTTTTGGAGGGTGGTGCCTCCTAGATTAGTTAGGTGTCGCTTGGGAGCCTCCGTCAAGATGTGGAGTTGAACCAAGAAGTTTGTAAGGGCAAGGAGATCGCCTACTTCGTGAAGATCTACCCCGAGTAAGGCTAGTCCTCCGTGGGCGTATGCCATGATGGCATAGACAAGGTTGCTTCTTCGTGGACCCTTCGTGGGTGGAGCCCTCCGTGGACTCTCATGCAGCCGTTACCCTCCGTGGGTTGAAGTCTCCATCAACGTGGATTGGCGATAGCACCACCTATCGGAACCACGAGAAAAATCTCCGTGTCTCCAAATTGCGTTTGCTCTTCTCCACCTCTATTTACTACATGTGCAATTTACTTTCCGCTGCCTATACTCTAGAATTGCATGTGTAGGGTGATACTTGACTTGATCATCATTGTGAACTTGCCAAAAACTTGTCTTAATCAAAAGGCTAAATTTTAAATTGTCAAGTAGTCTAATCACCCCCCTCTAGACATACTTTCGATCCTACAAGTGGTATCGAGCTTTGGTCTCCATTGTATTGGTTTCCATTGCATTGGACTCCATAAGCTTGGTTTCACAACCTAGGAGAGTATGGCGTCTAGTGAGGGTAATTTTCAGAGAGGTCCTTACTTTGATGGTTCAAATTTTGCTAGTTGGAAGCATAAGATGAAAATGCATATTCTTGGACATAACCCGCGCATGGGGCATTATTTGTGTTGGCTTGCAAGGTGAGTTCTTGAGGAAGGAAAAGTTTGGATCGTGAAGCTACAGCGGATGAATTGCGGATTTTGCAAAACAATGCTCAAGCTTGTGACATTCTCTTCAATGCTTTGTGTCGAGGAGTTCAACAAAATCAGCCGTCTTGAGAATGCAAAAGAGATTTGGGATACTTTGGTGAAATGCACGAAGGTACCGAGTCCGTGAAGGAATCAAAGCTAGATGTTCTTCAAGGTCAACTTGACAAGTTTAAGATGAAGGAAGGTGAAGGAGTCGCTGAAATGTACTCTAGGCTTGCTCTCATCACAAATGAGATTGCCGGCTTAGGAAGCGAAGAAATGACCGACTGATTCATCATCAAGAAGATTCTCAGAGCTTTGGATGGAAAGTATGACACCGTGTGCACTTTGATCCAAATGATGCCAAACTACAAGAATCTCAAACCTACCGAAGTCATTGGAAGAATTGTTGCTCATGAGATGACATTTAAAGATAAGGAAGAGCTTCACAACAAGTCAAGTGGTGCTTACAAAGCTACATGTGATGCTCCCATAACCTCAAGTGACAAGTTAGTTTCCAATGAAGAGATAAGCCTAATGGTGAAGAACTTCAACAAATTCTACAAGAGTAGAAGCAAGGAAAGAAGCTCAAAGTCTAGATCATATGATGAAAAGAGATCTTCTAGTCGTGATCGAAACTGCTACAATTGTGGAAGACCAGGACACTACTCAAATGAGTGTTCGACTCCCCACAAGAGAAGAGAAGAATCTCCAAGAAGAAGAAGCTCAAGAGAAGAGTCACCTCGGAAAGAGAGAAGGAGTAGAGATGATCGTTATGAACGAAGATCCTCTCGGAGAAGCAAGGATTCGGAAAGGAAAGACAAGTCATCAAGGAGCTACACAAGAAGAAAACATCAAGCTCATGTAGGTGAATGGGTCTCGGCTCCGACTCCGACAATCACTCCAAAGAAGCTATCACTCCAACTCCGAATCTGATCAAGATGAAGGTGTTACCGGTCTTGCTCTCGTATCCTCCAACTCCAACTTCTATGACTTATTTGATTCACCAAATGAGGGAATTGGAAGATGCTTCATGGCTAAAGGCCCCAAGGTATCACACCCTGAATTCATTGACTTTGATAGTGATGAGGATGACTTGCTTGGTGAAGATGAGCTTTTACATGATAAATCTAGTGAGCCTAGTAATGATGAACATGCTAGTAGTCTTTATAGTCGAGAAGAGTCGAATGACAATGCTATGAAGGAGATTGAGCATTTAACTAAAGAACTAAACACTCTTAAGTTAGCTCATGAAACAACTCAAGAAGATCATAGAGAGCTCCTAAGATCTCATGAGAAGCTACGCTTCGAGAAGCTCAATCTAGAGCAAGAACATGAGTTTCTAAAAGCTATCAATGGCGATCTTGAAAGAATAGTTCTTCATATCTTGCCAAAGCGACTTCTCTTGTCTAATTTCTTGCCACCTATTAAAACTAAGCATGACAAGCATAAGAAAAATTCTTCATCTAGTAGTAACAATAACCATGCCAAATCCAATATTGTTGCTTCTAGTAATTCTCTTGATTCCACTAACAATGTTTCAAGCCAAGTTACACTTGAGCAAGAAAATAGTTTATTGAAAGGGATATATAGAAAGGTGTCTACAAGAGCCTTGCGGAAGCAAGAACTTTGAGAAATTGTTACTTAAGCAAGGAAGGCACCGGAAGAATCAAGGAATTGGTTTTGAGCGAAAGTTCAACGCCGAGGGTGTTGAATGGGAAGAAGGTCAATATCCCACTCCAAAGTTTGTTTCTCAAAAGGAGAAGTATGATCCTACTTCTTCCAATGTGGAACAAGCTCAAGATGATCTTCCACCACAAGACCACAAGCTAAAAGGCAAGGACAAGCTTCAAGAGGAGATTGATGCATTTATTGAAGCACCTAAGGCCATGGTCAAGTGGGTTCCCAAGGAAGCGTCAAGTTCTACTTCGTCAAGCTCAACTACTACCCCAAGGATTCCCATCAAGATGATGTGGATCGAAGAAGAAGAACTAGAGAGTTCTTGAGGTGACTCCGCCAACATACTTCACTCACATTCATTTTGGCAAGAACTTGTGCAATCAACTTCCACATCTTGCACTAGTTCATGGAGTCACAAACCCTCTTGTTGGTAAGTCAAGGGACAAGGTAATCATTGCTTTCATGGACATCATCTTTTGTGTACTTCAATCTATGTCCATGGATATCCTTGTTTGTTCCTTGTGGGACTAACCCATGTAGGTATTGAAAGTGCCGAATCCAAAGGATTGCTCCCAACTCTTGATGATCTTCATCAACATTGAGCATCCACATCTTCAACATCTACATGAAGTCTTCTCGACAACCCAAGGTTAGTTTGACCTTTTAAAGGGTTCTCACATCAAGGGGAGCTTTGCTCAAAGAATTGAGCTAAAGCATCTTCAAATGATGTGAACACATTAATGCTTTATGTAAAAGTGGTAACCCCACTTGTGCTTAAACGATGAGTATGACCTATGATCAAATGTTCTCATTTGACTCCTAAGTCAATATACTCATATATAGATGACCTAGTCATCGACAAATTGTGTGCTAGTTGCTAGAGTTTTGTTTGTGCATGTTTGACACATATTTCATTTGCTATCTTATTGTGTGAGCATGTTGGATGCATGATTTTGTCCATTCGAGGACATCCATTTGTTGCTATGGTCTTTTGGATTTTTCTTTTTGACCAAATGGATGGACAAGAATGCCTAAGTTCCTCCCCTAGCTATCTATGCTTTCTTGTCTCAAACTCTATTCATGCTTATATCACAAACTTTGAACAAGTCTTTTTCGGACAGACCGAGTGAGGAGCACTCGGAGCCACCGATCCGTCTAAAACTTAACTTCCAAAACCTTCTAAGTATTTTCGGTCAGACCAACCCACTCAATATCGGACAGACCAAAAGCACTTGGATTGATCTAGGTTTTCACCTCGGTGAAACCGAGTTGCAATTTTCGGCGTGACCGAAGTGAGTAACTGCTTGCAGTTAATCATCTCGGTGCCACCGAGTTTTACAACTCGGTCCCACCGACAAGTGAAGGTATATATTCACGAGGGCAGCGCGTTGATTCTTTCTTCAAACGCCTCGCCCCAAACCCTTTCTTTGCCGTCGCCGTGGTCTCCGGATCGTCTCCGTAAATGCGCTGTCGCCCTCGCCGCTGGTCTCCGTCGCCGTCAGCGGTCAATCTCTCCGTGCCGTTGCCGCCGTGAAAACTCCACCAAGTTAGGGTGAGTTTGATCCTCTCGTGTTTCAACCTCCGATTCTATGCGATTGGTTTGCCTAGCTTCTTGCCACGTTTGAGATCTTCCTATCCAGCAGATTAGTTCGTTAGAGCGAAATTGAGTGAAAGTTTTAGGGTTAGGTTTCCGCGAACACATCTCGGTGAGACCGATTCTACATTCTCGGATGACCGATTTGGCCTCTGGCCATTACCTTTGCACTTTTCGGTCCAACCGAAGTTGTGCAAATCGATGCGACGAAATGAGGATTTAGTGAAACCCTAGTGCTCTCGGCAAGACCGAAACCCATTTCGGTCCAACCGAAAGTGGTGTGAATGGTTACTGTTAGAACACTTGGATTCACGAATTTTAGACTCGATCGACCGAAATGCATTCTGTGAAAACCTAAAACTGAAATTTGAACTCATTCTTTTGCAAAATCTTCGCAGTTTGTGATAACTCTTCTATTACGCCTATACCTTATCTATTCACGGGTTGTCGGCCATATCGGATGCGGTGACAGCGAACAGTCTGAATCTCCATTTGCTGAAATTCGAGGCGGGCACTAGTCACGAAGCCAGCAGCTTTTACGATGATGGTGAGAGGAGCACACCAAGTGGTTTGCCTCCTGCTGCCACCGGGGCGGGAAGAAGAGGAATTACGATGAAGAAGATTCGATTTCATAGTGAGGAAGAGATTTCATCTAAGCCTAAGAGGAAAGTGGTTGCCAAAGAGCATCAAGGGCAACAAACCAAGAAAGGCACCGATAAAGTGAAGAAGTCCACTTGTTGCCAAGAAGCTGAGCATGGAAGAAGAAGCCTCGAGCAAGGTGAAGAAAACTTCCAAGAGGAAGAGGATTGTGCATGAAGCGGTGATGATGATTACGATGAGGCGCCCATGACCTCCTCGAAGCCTAAGTTGATGGGTGATGCCATCGAGGGGGAGCACTGCAAAGTCTAAGCCTTCTGCTCTAGCAAAGGCAGCTCAAGCCAAGCTTCTTTGCCAAGCCCAAGAAAAGCTATCGAAACATTCTGCTTGAGAGAAGAAGAAAGACAATGTGCCACCGGTGAGTCGGATGATGAGGCACATGTATTCTTGAAACTCCGTCGAAGCTGCCGATCCACAATGATGCTCATCCTCGAGCTGAAAACATGAAGGAAAGGAAGGACAAAGGTCTCGGGCTATGGAGACAAGCTGATCCATATGCCATAAGGAGAAGGACTGCTTTGTAGATCCAAGGTTCCACACGAGAGAGCAGCAAGATTTCTATGAGGCTGTGCTTATGGACAAGAAGCCCATTATTGCAGACACTCGCTATGTTGATTGGGCATACATTGGTGAGTGAAAACACAGAGACTACTTTCCACATGTGCATGAGAGCTTTCTTGCATGTGGTGTTCTGAGTTCGTGGTCGTCGGTGACAGACTTGGAATGATGAGATGATCATGCAATTCTATGCCTGACTCATTTCTATCCGGATGGCGAGGATTGTATGGATGACTGAAGGTCAGAGATTCTCTTCTACTATAGAAGAATGGGCAGCACTGCTGAATGCTCCAGTGTCAAGAGATGATGATGTTGATGTCTATGGCATTCCCAAGAAAAACCATGAGTCTATGAAGAACATGTACAATGAGGTACCAGCTAAGGATGTAGAGTTCTGGAAGCTCGGCTCAGTGTATCATCTCGGGCAGGTCTCCTACCACGAACACAATTACGAGGCATACCTTGATGCCCAAGTGCGAGATCATCGCATGATAAGAGGCTATTCTATCAACATGCTACATATACTAGATCAGAAGGCACCTTTCAAGGTGATGGACCTGATAGTTGAGACTATCAAGAGGACTGCAGCAGACCAGAAGAGGTCGTGTGGATTTGCCCCGCACATTCAGATGCTTATCAATGCCAAGTTTGGCACGGGCACCTATTTGTTGGATAGACCCCACTTGCCACTGCAGCCTAAGCATGAGGACAATGAAGTTGTGATGACTGAGGATAATCCCACGTCTGTTGAAGGTCAAGCTAAGTCTGAAGCTGCCAAACAAGCTAAAGCTGAGAAGGAAGCGGCAGCAGCAGCTAAACCCAAGAGTGTTGGAGAGCATCTCCTTGAAGCTACCGGAGGATTGAACAACGCTGGCCAGCATTATGCGATCTCGGGAGAGTCTTGAGAGGATTGTTGAAGATAAGATCCATGCTCGGATGTCAAGTCGATGAAGTGCAAGTCCTTGTCAACAAGCTTGAGGCGGATATCGAGGAAGCTAAGAGGAGAAGGAAGAGCTCATGAAGGAGATGCAGGATGACCTAGTCCGGGATGATTATGAACAGCTGCTCGGTTCCCACAAAACCCGGATCAGCTGCTATTCGATGGCAGACACTAGGCTACTGCCTCGGCACCTCCACAGCTCCATCGGTTCCAGCTCCGGCTCGGTGACACACCTCCGGCTCCACAGACATCGGCGAAGCCTTTGCAGATGCAGCTATCTCAACTCCATCAACCCGCAGGCAGAGCCGCCCGGCAGAGTCCCTAGTGACGTTTAGCTCTATACCTTTCGAACTTTTGGTAACTTGTTGCCAAAGGGGAGAAAGTGTATAGATCATAGGACTTCGAGAGAGAGTGCTCGTTTTGCTCTTTCGTTTCATTTGCGGTCTTTTGAGATACTTTTGAGTTTTCGAGACATTCCGTGTGTTTGATACTCGTTTGCTCTACCTTGATGAGTGCTTGATCATACTATGCCTTAATGTGTGCTTAATGCTTATCATATGCTATTCATATCTTGTATGATCATTTACTCATGTCTTGGTGATTGGGTGCATGCTATTCATTCTTATCATTTTGTGCGCTCCACCAAGATGTATGTGACATGGAAGAGTGACCCATGATCCTAATCGATTGTGCATTTGCATTCAAGCATAAATCTTAAATAATGCACAAATTTAGGGGAGCTCTTGCTTATCACATACTTCTCAAAGCGACGATATTATTCATTGATTATATCATTTGTCGAAGCTTTGATCTATATGTTGTCATCAATTACCAAAAAGGGGGAGATTGAAAGTGCAACTAATCCCCGGGTGGTTTTGGTAATTAATAACAACATATATATCATTGAACTAATAGTTTCTTGAGAATCATTTCAGAAAGTTCAGTTATATGGGTATGGCAATAAGTGAAGAAGTGGACCCCTCAAAATGCTAAGGAAAGCATTGGCAAAAGCTCAAGACTCCATTTTTGGTTTAGTGATCCAAGATCACATTGAGTCTATAGGAAAGCCAATACTATTAAAAGGGGATGAGGTTATGATAATGATCTGGTTGCTCAAAGTGCTTAGTGATCTATCTCCCAAACCATCAGCAATCTTTCATTCCAACATACACTAATAAGTAATCTCGGTCCCACCGATTCCATAAACTCAGTCACACCGAGATGAACCACCTCATCCACAAAGCCAAACCCTAGTAATTTCGGTTTTTCCGATTCCAAACTCGGTCTCACCGAAACTAGTGTTGCCAAGCTTACGTAACATACATCATCATATCGGTGTCACCGAGATGATAAAGTCGATCCCACCGAGATTAGCAAACCCTAGTCTTTGGAAGAATCGGACTCACCGAGATTGTATTTTCGGTCCCACGAAAATCCCAACGTTCTAAGATTTGAACTTTCGGTCTCACCGAGTTGTCAACTTCGGTCCGACCGAGATTGGTCAAATGTGTGTAGCAGTTGGATTTTGTGTGGAGGCTATAAATACCCTCCACCTCCTCTTCATTCGTGGAGAGAGCCATCGAAAGAACTACCACTCCTACCTTACATTTACGAGAAGAAAACTACCTACCCTTGTGCTGAGATCAAGTTGCTCCACTCCCACCATATGAAGCTTGATCTCTAGCCTTCCCAAGTTGCTTTCCACTCAGTCCTTTCTTCCACCACAGCCAAATCAGTGAGGAGAGTTGAGTGTTGGGGAGATTATCATTTGAAGCACAAGAGCAAGGAGTTCATCATCACCAACACCATCTATTACCTTTTGGAGGGTGGTGCCTCCTAGATTGGTTAGGTGTCGCTTGGGAGCCTCCGTCAAGATGTGGAGTTGAACCAAGAAGTTTGTAAGGGCAAGGAGATCGCCTACTTCGTGAAGATCTACCCCGAGTAAGGCTAGTCCTCCGTGGGCGTATGCCATGATGGCATAGACAAGGTTGCTTCTTCGTGGACCCTTAGTGGGTGGAGCCCTCCGTGGACTCTCGCATGGCCGTTACCCTCCGTGGGTTGAAGTCTCCATCAGCGTGGATTGACGATAGCACCACCTATCGGAACCACGAGAAAAATCTCCGTGTCTCCAAATTGCGTTTGCTCTTCTCCACCTCTATTTACTACATGTGCAATTTACTTTCCGCTGCCAATACTCTAGAATTGCATGTGTAGGGTGATACTTGACTTGATCATCATTGTGAACTTGCCAAAAACTTGTCTTAATCAAAAGGCTAAATTTTTAAATTGTCAAGTAGTCTAATCACCCCCCCTCTAGACATACTTTCGATCCTACACACGAGCAAAACATGATCAGCACCAAGACTCCATGGGTGTTAGATTCATTTCAATGTAATCTAGATTGTTGACTCTACTGCAAGTGGGAGACTGAAGGAAATATGCCCTAGAGGCAATAGTGAAGTTGTTATTTTATTTTCCTTATTCATGATAAATGTTTATTATTCATGCAAGAACTGAATTAACCGGAAACTTGATACATGTGTGAATACATAGACAAAACACTGTGTCCCTAGTGTGCCTCTACTAGACTAGTTCGTTGATCAAAGATGGTTAAGTTTCCTAGACATGGACATGTGTTGTCATTTGATGAACGGGATCACATCAATAGGAGAATGATGTGATGGACAAGACTCATCCGTTATCTTAGCATAATGATCGTTTAGTTTTATTGCTACTGCTTTCTTCCTGTCAAATACATATTCTTCCGACATGAGATTATGCAACTCCCGGACACCGGAGGAATGCCTTGTGTGCTATCAAATGTCACAGTGTAACTGGGTGATTATAAAGATGCTCTACAGGTATCTCCGAAGGTGTTTGTTGGGTTGGCATAGATCGAGATTAGGATTTGTCACTTCGAGTATCGGAGAGGTATCTCTGGGCCCTTTCAGTAATGCATATCATATGAAGCCTTGCAAGCAATGTGCCTATGAGTTAGTTGCGGGATCATGCATTACAGAACGAGTAAAGAGACTTGCCGGTAACGAGACTGAAGTAGGTATGAAGATACCAACTGTCGAATCTCGGGGAAGTAACATACTGATGACAAAGGGAATAACGTATGTTGACATAGCGGTTCGACTGGTAAAGATCTTCTTAGAATATGTGGGAACCAATATGAGCATCCAGGTTCCGCTATTGGTTATTGACCGGAGAGGTGTCTTGGTCATGTCTACATAGTTCTTGAACCCGTAGGGTCCGCACGCTTAACGTTCGATGACGATATGTATTATATGAGTTATGTGTTTGGGTGACCGAATATTGCTCAGAGTCCCGGATGAGATCACGGACTTGACGAGGAGTCTCGAAATAGTCGAGTGGTAAAGATTGATATATTCGAAGATAGTATTCGGACACCGGAAGTGTTCCGGAATGTATCAAGTACATATCGGAGTACCGGAGGGGTTACTGGAACCCCCCGGGGAAAGATATGGGCCATAGGAGGGAGGCACACTAGCCCACAAAGGGGTGGCGCGCCCCCACCAGGGAGGAGTCCGAATTGGACAAGGAGAGGGGGCGGCGCCCCCTTTCCTTCTCCCTCTCCCTCTCCTTTCCTCTTTCCCCTCCGGTAAAAGGAAGGGGGGTCGAATCCTACTAGGACCCCCAAGTAGGACTCCTCCTACTTCGGGCGCGCCTAGGGCCGGCCTCCTCTCCCTCCCTCCTTTATATACGGGGCCGCCCCTAGAACACACATCAATTGTTCGAAGCAGTGTGTGGCGCGCCCCTCCACAGTTTACGCCTCCGGTCATATTCTCGCGGTGCTTAGGCAAAGCCCTGGCGCGGATCACATCACCATCACCGTCACCACGCTGTCGTGCTGACGGAACTCATCTACTTCCTCAACCCTCTGCTGGATCAAGAGCTCGAGGGACGTCATCGCGCTGAATATGTGCAGAACTCGGAGCTGTCGTACATTCGGCACTCGATCGATCGGAACGAGAAGATGTTTGACTACGTCAACCACGTTAAGCAAACGCTTCCGCTTTCGGTCTACGAGGGTACGTGGACACACTCTCCCCTTCTCGTTGCTATGCATCTTCTAGATAGATCTTGCTTGAGCGTAGGATTTTTTTTTGAAATTGCATGCTACGTTTCCCAACAAAGCAAGGGCCATGAAGATTGCAACCACAATCATGTTGGAGACATGATTGAGGCCAAGGAGATATCAATCGTATGCCCCTCCTCCAACACCACGAGTCTCGCGGCCTTATGCTGCTAGAAGTGTCTGTAAGCCTTTGTCTGTCGCTCTCCTTGATCGGCTTTGCCAGGTTCATGTAATTAAAAGAATGTTGTTCAATTCTTTTTAAAATATTCGTGTAATTTAATCAATGTGAAAAAAATCATCCTGTAGTTCTAAAAAAATATTTATATCTTTTTCCAAAATTATTTTCTTCAAATTAGAAGTAAGAAAAATTAAAATGACAATAAGGAAATAAAATGAGGAAATATTCATGAGATTTTAAGATTTGGTCACACAATTTGAAAAATTGTTTGCATGATTAGAAAAGGTGTTCTTGTATTTTATTAAAAAAATGATCATACATTTTAAAGTAAGTGTCATAACTTATTTTAAATGCTTATGTAGTTTAGAAAAAAAGTTTGACACACTTTAAAAAATCTTTGTTTAAAAAGTTATGTTAATCACACAATATTTCTTTATAAAAGAGGAATAAATATAAAAAAGTAAGACATTAAGAATTAGAGACAGAACAAAAATGAAAAAAGAAGACAAAAACAAATGAAATTAAAGCAGAAGTAGAATAAATAGTGGAAATAAGAAAACCAAAAAAGAAATTAAAAACAGAAAACAGAGCCAAACTCGAGGAAACTAGAAAAAAGACCGCAAAAGTAAATTGGTGCCACGGAGAAAAAACAAGAATTTTAGGGAGCACACTTTCTACCTACAGTCATGTTTGTGGTGAAGTAATCTCCGCTGGAACCCTTAAAAACAATCTCCGCTGGATTTATGTTTGCAGCCATAAATGTGCTTGATCCTAATGCATCTGTGACATCAGTTGGCAATATGGAAAAGCCCATCATAGTCGCGCAAAACGGATGCCGCGCATGGTTTTTCCTATTTGCCGCTATTTGCGGCAAACTGCTGGAGCAACACACACAGTGACACCGACGACCGTTCGAGATGAGCCAGCCGTTAAAATTTTCAGCCATTCCGGTTTTGGGAACTTTCTAGCTGGTTCCCAGCCGGTTTTCTCTGGTTTTGGGAACCTTCTAGGAGGTTCCTGAACCAGTTATTTTTTCCATTTTTCTTTACCTTTTTTTTCATGTTTCTGTTTCTTTTTCTTACGTTTTCAATTTTTTTATGATTTTCTTTTTTTGTTTTCAAGTTTATTTTCGTTTTCTCAAAAAAAGTACGTGTTGCTCATAAATTGTTCAAAACTTCACGAAATGTTCCTGTTTCAAATCTTGTTCCGATTTTTTTTGAAATGTTCACACTTTCAAAATACTGTTCAGAAGTTCAAAATATGTTCTTCTAAATTTTTATTTAGAAATTTAAAAAATGTTCTTGATTTCAAACTTTTTGTTCACCAAGTTGATTTTTTTCTGTTCTCTATTTCTTTTGTAATTCTAATCTACTCGTTCTTTCTTTCTATTTTTATTTTTCAGAATTCCAAAATTTGTTCGAAATTTCAAAAATGTTCTGAAGTGCAAATTGTTCCTATTTTTCTAATTTTGTTCAAAAGTTCCAAAAAACTTGGTGATTTTTACAACATGTTCACATATTTGAAAAAATGTTCACCGTTAAAAAAGGTTCATAAATTAAAAAAATGTTCTATTTCAAAAAATGTTCATAATTTAAAAAAAATATGCCTTCCGAAATATGTTCATAAGTTCAAAAAAATGTTCTGCTCTCCAATTTTTGTTCACAAATTTTATTAATGATCATAATGTTCGCCTTTTTTAGATTTTGTTCAGAGTTTCAAATTTTGTTCACAGATGCAAAAAATGTTTCCTTTTGTCCAAAATGTTCTTGTTTTAAAATTGTCTATTTTTCGGACATTTGTTCATAAATTTGAAAAAGTTCCTATTTTAAATTTGTTCGGAAATTCAAAAAAAAATCGTGTTTGTCAAAAAATTGGAATTGAAAAAAGGTTCCCACTTTTCAAAATTTGTTCACAAATTCACACATTCTTTCCGTTTTAAAATTTTATTACAAATCCAAAATTGGGAATTTTTTCAATACTTGTTCGTGTTTTTTGAAAATTGTTCAGCATTTCTTTTAAAAGTATTCAGATTTTTATGTAAATGTTTGAAAAAATGGAAAATATTTTGATATGTTGGTATTTTTAATACTGATAGATTCCGTATCTACAATAGCGATGATCTGTTCAGGTGGTTAGGTGCCGTATCTACAAGCGCCAGGTCGCAAGTTCCAATCCTGGTTGAGGCAGGTCCTTTTTGCGTTGTATTTTTTCCACTACTGGTTGCTCCGCGTGGGCTGGCCCAGACGAAGACCAGCCTATGCGAAGCCCCGGCAACTTGCCGCAAAATGCGGCAGATATGAGCTCTCGCCGCACATAGTGGTGTCCAAAGAAAAACCGCATGCTCCGCTCTGTCATGCTTGGGCCTCCAAAGGTGATTCCTTCATATTGTCCGCAATGGAGTGGCATATATCAATTGGGATCAACGTTTACATTTTTTTTTCTCTCTATTTAAGGGAAAGAGGGTCCTCCTCTCCAATTTTTTTTATAAGATTATCAACATTTTAGTTTTTTTCACAACAGCATTTGACTAAATGGTGACCACGACCCCAACGCCAGATCCTATTCCCCGCATACCACGGGGGATAGATATCAATGTGCACCCTAGGAGGCGACATTCGAGCGCCCTTGCGCTATATGGGCCAAGTCTTCAGGGTTTCCTCCACACACGTTTTGGGAAGGTACCAAAACCGTTTTTCTTTTAGTTTCTTCTTCCTGTTTCCCGTTTTCTTTTCTTTTTTATCCTTTAATTTTTTTTATTTTAAAATTATAAAAAATATGATATTCAGGAAAAAAATGAAATTCGATAATGAATTTTGAAATTAGTGAACAATATTTTGAAATTCATGAATATTTTCTGGAATCTCATAACATTTTATTGAATTTGAGAACACTTTGCTGAATTTGTGGGCCTTTTATTGAACCCGCAAAATTTTATTGAAAAACTTATTAATATTTCGTGAATCCGCAAATATTTTTTGAAATGTTGAAGACAGTTTTTGGGATTCCTGAAATATTTTAAAATTTATGAACATTTTCGGAAATTCGTGAACATTTTTTGAATTTGTGAAAAGTTTGTGAATCACTAACAATCTTCAATTTGCGAACATTGTTTGAAATTATGAACACATTTTTCGAACTCATGATCTATTTGAAAATCTGTAATTATGTTTCAAATTCATGAACATCATTTGAACTTTTGAGCCTTTTCAAATTTCCGAATATTTCATGAAATTTGGAACATTTTTTCAAGTTCGTGAATATTTGTTATAATCTGACAATTTTGTCAAATGATTGAACGTTTTTTAGATTTTGATTTTTTAAATTATGTAAAATAAATAAATCCTAAACATGATTTGAAGTAGCAAAAACTAAGAAAAAAGAAAAAAAAGTGAAGCATGGTTCCGCATATGGGCCGGCCCAAATCTATGAGGGTGGTGCTTTTCCAGTGTATTACCCGTGTAAGTCGGGGAATAGGAGAGAGCAACTAGTTAACGAGCGCTCCTTCGGAAGCCTCGCAACGATCAAAGTCACTTGGCGTGCTCTCATCCATTCGCCACGTGTCGCGCTTTGGACGCTCCCTCTGGATTTTTTTCTTATTTATATTCTGCGCGCGTTTTCGTTTTTTCTTATTTATTTTCTCGCGTTCTTTTTAAACAGTTTTTCTTCGGGTTTTTCGACGTTTTGGTTTTCCACCGGTCTTCCTTAGCTTTTCAATCAAAAAATATTTGCGCGAAAGAAAGCGTTTTCTTTTTTCCCTTTCGCGAGAGTCATGGTTGTGCCTCTCAGAAAAGGAAAAAACAGCTGGAGAGTCACGGTTTCGCTTTCACGAGAGGCACTGTTGTGCCTTAGTGAGAGTCACGACCGTGCCTCTCGAAAACGAAAAAAATGCGTTTTCTATTTTTTTTTGTTTCGCAAGAGTCATGTTTTTGCTCCTGGGAGAGTCACGGTTGTGCTTTCGCGAGAGTCACGGCCGTGCCTCTCAGAAACGGAAAAAAACACGTTGTTTTTCCTTTCGTGAGAGTCACGGTTTTGCTTCCGTGGGAGGCGCGGTTGTGCTTTCGCGAGAGTCACGGCCGTGCCTCTTCGGAAACAAAAAAATGTGTTTTTCTTTTTTCTTCTTCCGCGAGAGTCATGGTTTTGCTTCGTGAGAGGCATGGTTGTGATTTCGTGAGAGGTACGGGCGTGCCTCTTTCGAAAAGGGAAAAATTCGTGCTCTCGGTTCGGTTTTTTCGTCTGTTTTTTTCATGAAAAGAAAAGTTCGTCAAAATCTATCAACATGGAATCTAGTTTTGAAGATCTCGATGCGAGGAATACATCGTTGAAAGCGGTTCAAGATTTGGACGCACGATTTAAGAGATAAAACATTTTGAATAAACGGATCTACGAAATAAAGAAAAACTCACAGGTTGCTACGAGTGGCGCACATGCTGCACGCCATTTGTCGCAACCTGGGAAATTGGGGTGATCTTTGCAACGAGTACTCCTCAACTAGTGATTTCGGGATTAGGAGGTCCCAGCCCCACCCCAGCCAAACTAGCCACATACGCCAATGTCCAACCCTTGAAATTTCAAAGTCCATGACAGTATTGACATAAATTGTGAGCCCCAGGGAATTACTTCCCTCCCGGGTTTCTATTTTCTCATTATTACCAAAACGGAAATCCTATTCCAATGTATAGTTTCTAGGAGCTGCTAATTGGAGGTTACCCCTTGCGAGGGACATCCAAAGTTCATTTTTGGTGGCTCGAGAGCACGTCAAATGGTGCGGCCAACTGTCATCACATGCCGTGTGTTGGGCATTTTTTCTCCATTTCATTTGTTTTATGAGTTCTTCGTTTTAGATGTTTTTTTTCTGGTTTTTTGGTTTTGAAGAAAAAAATGTGCTTAAAAAGGTTGTGCTTTTACGAAAAGCGTAGATTTATTTATGCAAGAAGTACATTGGAAAAGGGAAAAAACTATGTTACACGAAAAACGCATGTTTGCTTCTCGTGAAAGCACAAATTTGGTTTTGCGTTGCTCCCATGAGCATCACAGATTTGTTCTCGCTGAAGCATTTGCTTCCGCGAAAAGCAAATTCCCGAACAAAGGAAAACCACAACTGTGCTTTCGGGCTCCGTTTTTTCCCTACTTTTCTTATTTGTTTTTTTGCCAAACCCTTTTTTTCTTTTGATTTCTGGTTCTTCCATTAAAAAAGGTTTGTCGAACTTATTGACTTGGGATCTAGTTTTAAAAATATGAAGACGATTCGTGACTTGAACGAGTGGTTGAATAGATAAAACTTTTTGAATAAACGAACATATCTACTAAAAGAAAAACAATCATATCGCGACAAATTGCTCACATGCGCCTGAGAATGTACGATGACCTTTGCAAGGGTACCCTATGATTTCGACAGTTTCCTACCACAACTCTTTGTACAGATTTTTGCTAACTGTTCGTATATGTTCATTTGGATCATACCTACCTCCACGATTTTTCCTAACCGTCTTCAGATTTGACCAGGACGTAAATTTTTTGTACTTTCCAGAAAAATACACACACAAAGCCGAAGTGTAAATAACCTCCGTCTCAAAATAAATGTCTTGACCTTAGTACAAATTTATACTAGAGCTAGTATAAAGTTGAGACAGTTATTTTGGGACGGAGGGAGTAGTAGTAAAAAACACACGCTAGCCACTTAGGCCAACTCCACCGCGCGACCCCAAACGGACGTCCGTTTTGTCCGGTTTCTATCCGTTTGAGTAGGGATTTGGGGTCGTGTCCGGGCCTGTCTTGGGATGCGGTGGCCGTGCGCCCAGCGCGCGGCCGCATCCATTTGCCCCATCCTGTCCATGATGGAAAAAATGCCCAAATTTGCATCAAACTAGTTTGCAACCCAAATATTTTCTGAAAATTAAAATAGTTTTACAACCCAATTGAAATTGTCTTTAATAAAATAGTTTTACAACCACATCAAAATTGTCTTGACTGAACATAAATTGGACCAATACATCTATTGGTTGCCAATGTGATCCCAGACGTGCTCAACCAAGTCATTTTGAAGATTCAAATGAGTGTGCCAATCACGCATCTCACAGTGGAATTGGACAAACTGTTCAAATGTGGCCGGGTCTTGGTGCAAGGGCTCAATATTTTCACCTTGATAATCAAATCCTTGGTCGAAGATACTCTCATCACGCTCGTCCTCGACGATCATGTTGTGCATGATCACACTGGCGATCATCACCTCCCAAAGCATCCTTTCATCCCATGGCGGTGCGGGGTTTGAGCGATACCCCACGGGATTGAAGCACACCAAAAGCACGTTCCACATCCTTTCTAACACTCTCTTGCATTTGGGCAAATCTCTTTCTCTTCACACCTTGGGGTTTCGAGATTGTCTTCACAAAGTTGACCCGAGGATATATACCATCGCTAGATAGTATCCTTTGTTGTCTTGGTGGCCGTTGATCTCGAAGTTGGCGGTGGGAAGTTTCCTTCTACAAGCCTCGCGAAGATTGGAGAACGTTGCGACGTTGATATCATTGTGAGAACCTGCCATACCGAAGAAAGAATGCCATATCCAAAGATCTTGCGATGCCACCGCTTCTAATATGATGATGCACCCATTAACATGCCCTTATCTTGGCCCGCCAAACAAATGGACAGTTCTTCCACTCCCAATCGTACAATCTATCTTTGCCAAGCATGCCGAAAACCTCTAGCTGCATTGGTCGCCAACAATCTCTCTCTATCGGTGGCGGTTGGCTGCCTCAAGTACTCTGGGCCAAACACCTCGATCACAGCTGGCAAAACTTGTACATTGATATCGGACATGTTGTCTCACTCATACGCACATACTCGTCCACGGATCGCTGGAATACCATATGCAAGCATGCGGATGGCGCGGTGCATTACGGTAAGAGGAGAATCCAAGGTTGCCAATGGCATCCGTCTTGCACTCAAGTATGGGTCATGAGCAACCACTCCCTCTCGGATCGATTGAACACATGCCTTGCCATACAAAAGCGGCGACGAAATTTATCCGGCTTGAAGAGCGGGGTGTTGGCAAAGTGTCGACATAGAGCAGGCGTGGCCTCTCTCCTGTTGCGGTTCGGGTTGGGAGCACGGCCGGGAGTGACCCCTGTCGAGGAAGCTGCCGTTGAATATGGTCGTGAACGACCAGTGCAGCCACCACAAGATCTTCATCATCCGACGACGAGTCGTCCGATGAACAAAGGAAGTGATGGAAGAAAAACTCGTCTCCACTGTCCATACCTTTGTTGGCAAAAGGTCGAACACCTTGCGGTCGCGGTGGCAAAGAGGCCGCGATGGTCACCTCGACGCAGCAGGGGTGGTTTCCGGCCGGCTACTGGCCGCTCTGGAGCTTTCGTCGGAATCTGCCTCGGCCGCCGTGGTCCGTCGCCGGTAGTCGTGTCCTGTAACGCCCCGGATTCGTTGCGCCAGGTGTCCGCCAGTTATTCGCCGTAGTTGCCATGTCATTTGCTTGCGTGTTGCATTTTGCCATGTCATTATCTGCATTTTATCATGTCATCCTGTGCATTTCATTTTGCATACATGTTCGTCTAATGCATCCGAGCATTTTCCCCGTTGTCCATTTTGCAATCCGGCGCTCCTATGTTCTCCGGCGCCCTCTTTTACCTCTTTTCGTGTGCGGGTGTTAAACGGTTTCGGAATGGACCGAGGTTTGCCAAGCGGCCTTGGTATAGCACCAGTAGACCACCTGTCAAGTTTCGGGTTATTTGGAGGTCGTTTGATACTCCAACGGTTAACCGGGTAACCGCAAAGCCCTCTTTTGGTTGCATCCCAACACCCCTTCCAAAGTGGCCCAAAACCCAGCAAACTCCCCTCTATGCTCTCGGTCGTACGATCACGATCGTGTGGGCAAAAACCGCTCCTCATTTGGACTCTCCTAGCTCCCTCTACCTATAAATAGGCCCTCTTCCCGAAATTTTCGTCCAAACCCTAGCCTTCTTCCTCCTCCCGCCGACGGATACGTCCACCCGCCGCCTAGACATGTCCGCCACCGCCCCCGCGCCCAATCCCGACGTGCCACGTGGCAGCCGCCGTCGTCGCGCCGCGCAGACCGCTCGGCCGCAGCGAGCCCCCTGCGCGGGTCCGTCCTTCCGCATTGCCCGTGAAGCCCATTGCCAGCAAGACCCGCCGCCGCCCGCGCCCGTCGCCGCGAGCGACTCGCCGCCGCCCACGCCCGTCGCCGGCGATCGACCTCGCCGCCGCCCGTCGCGAGCCTGCCCCGCCGCCGCCCGAGCTCGCCGGCCGCCGCCGTCGGTCCCGCCGCCCGCGCCTAAGCGCCCGCCAAAGCGCCCGCGCGCCGCCGCCCGTCCGGCCTCGCCGGCCTCCGCCGCGCCCGCCGCCGCCGGCGCTCCACGCTGAGCCCGCACCGCGTCCCCCCCCCGCGCGCGCGCGGCCGCCGCGCCTCCCGTCCTCGCCCGGACCGTATCCGGCCGGATCCCGGCCTCACCGAGCGCCTCCGGCCACCTCCGGCCCCGTCTCCGGCGAGATCCGCGGCCACGTTGATTTCCCCCCCGACGTCCAAATCTCTCTAAGTCCCAGATTTTTTGACATTATCATGCCATGTTCATCTCATCATAACTCTGCATCCGTTGCTCCGTTTCGTGCGTGTAATATGATAAATTGTTCGCCTCGACGAGTACTTCATTTCATTCCATTGCATCATTTTGATTTGAGCTTATCTTGATGCCCTAAATGCTGTTGTAAGATTGCATGTTGATGTTAATCTGCTGAAACTGTTATAAGATGCTCATTTGTCATTTTTGCCATGTTTGATGTGTGCATCCTATGAGGTTGATGTCTACATGTATTTTGATTTATGCTATGCCATCTTTCCAGGGGTGCCATCCATGTAATTTTGTGAGTTGTGTGCTGAGTGCTTCAAGCTTGCTAAGTAGGGTACTTGTTGTTGCTGTTTTCCTGACAGATTCTGTTATATTTTGTTGCCATGTAAACTTGATGCTACAGAGAGATCCATGCTTATTTTGAGATACTTTAGTAAGGATGTTTTGATCATATGGTTATGCTCTATCCATTCATGCCCTGGTTGCATTTATAGCTTGCTGTAGATTGTTCATATCTTGCTACAAATTTGCTAAATGATGTTGCTGTCAGCCTGTTAACATTAAGTTCAATGTTTCCATGATTGTTTGCTAGTGATCCATGCACCCTATGACCTTGATCTTGCCATGTATAGCTTCACAAACATGTCTTCTTACCGTTGGTTGCCTTTCCATGCCATGTATTGCTCTGTGGTGAGTGGTTCAAGCTCACCAACGTGCCTACTTATTGTTGTTCCTGCCATGTATGAATCTGTCATATAACTTGCCATGTTTACATGGGTGCCATCATATTTTCCGTGCCCTTTTGGCTCTTGGTCAGTAAGGGTCTTTTGTTCTATGCATTTAGTAGATTCATGCCATGCCTTTGTTTGCCATTATAAGTTCCTGTAACATGTTGTTTGATAGCTCTAAACATTACAACCTGATGTTATTTCTGCCAAGTCTGTAAACTGTTATTATTTGCAATCTTCCCATGTCCTTTTGAGCATGTTCTAGTTGTTTCTGGAGATAGCTCGGTGTTCCTGTTTTGTTATGTTTTACCTGTACTTCATGCCCATGCCTTTTGTTATTACGTTGAGATGCTGTAGCTTGTTGTTTTGATGCTTGTAAGATGCCTAGTTGCTGTTATGGACAGATTGTTGATATGACGTAGAGTGTGTGTGTTGAACCGTTGCTCCGTTTTGAGTGTGCTCTATATGAAACTTGCTTGATTTTGCATGTAGTTTCACATTATCATGTTGCATCCATGTTTTGAGGTGTTTGCTTGATGTTTGTATGCATTTTGCATCAATGCCATGTTTAACTTGATTTGCTCATATCTTCTAGGCCGTAGCTCCGAATTTAATGAACTTTATATGCAACTTGACTAGAATTTCGTGTAGATCATCTTGGTGCATTTAAACTTGCTGTTTAATAACTTGAACATAAGGTTTATTCAGTTCTGGACCAAGTTCGAAATTTGCATATGAGGACTTACCGGAATTGTTATATGTTGTTTCCGGCCTCATTTAAAACTTGCTTTGATGTGTTGCTCTTGTATGCATCATCTCTTGCCATGAGTAGCTTCATGTAGCCTTGTCATGCATCATGCTTGTTGTGCAGCATGTCTTGTCTATGTGTGGTGTGTTTACCATGTTGTGTGCTTCTTCTCGATAGTTCCCGTTTCGTTGCGATCGTGAGGATTCGTTCGTCTACGCTTGGTTCGTCTTCGTGGCTTCATCTTCTTCATGGACTCGTTCTTCTTCCTAGCGGGATTTCAGGCAAGATGACCGCTACCACGGATCTCACTACTATCATTGCTATGCTAGTTGCTTCGTTTTATCGCTATCTTTGCGTTACCTATCATTTGCTCTTCAAGCCTCCCAAATTGCCATGAACCTCTAACCTTTGACACCCTTCCTAGCAAACCGTTATTTGGCTATATTCTTTGCTTTGCTCAGCCCTCTTATAGCGTTGTTAGTTGCGGTGAAGTTGAAGATTGCTCCATGGTGGGCAGGGTTATGTTGGGATATCACAATATCTCTTATATTATTAATGCATCTATATACTTGGTAAAGGGTGGAAGGCTCGGCCTTATGCCAGTGTTTTGTTTCACTCTTGCCGCCTAGTTTCCGTCATACGGTGTTATGTTCCCGGATTTTGCGTTCCTAACGCGGTCGGGTGATTTATGGGACCCCGACGTTCGCTTTGAATAAAACTTGTCCGCAAGGCCCAACCTTGGTTTTACCATTTGCCTCACCACCACCTATACCCTTCCCTTGGGTCGGCCAACCCAAGGGTCATCTTTATTTTAGCCCCCCCGGGCCAGTGCTTGTCTAAGTGTTGGTCCGAACCGGGCAGACTGCCGGGGCCACCTCGGGGCAACTCGAGGTCTGGTTTTACTCGTAGGCTGACCTATCCGGTGTTGCCCTGAGAATGAGATATGTGCAGCTCCTATCGGGATTGTCGGCGCATCGGGCGGCTTTGCTGGTCTTGTTTTACCATTGTCGAAATGTCTTGTAAACCGAGATTCGAGGCGATCGGGTCTTCTGGGAGAAGGTATATCCTTCGTTGATCGCGAGCTTATCATGGGCTAAGTTGGGACACCCTGCAGGTATAAACTTTCGAGAGCCGTGCCGCGGTTATGTGGCAGATGGGAATTTGTTAATGTCGGTTGTAGATAACTTGACACCAGATCCGAATTAAAAGCGCATCAACGGCGTGTGTAGCCGTGATGGTCTCTTCTCGGAGTCCGGAAGTGAACACGGTTTTTGGGTTATGTTTGGCGTAAGTAGGAGTTCAGGATCACCTCTTGATCATTGCTAGCTTCACGACCGTTCCTTTGCTTCTCTTCTCGCTCTTATTTGCGTATGTTAGCCACCATATATGCTTAGTCACTGCTTTGCAACCTGACCACTTTACCCCTTCCTTTCCTTTAAGCTTTGCTAGTCTTGATACCCATGGTAATGGGATTCTTTGAGTCCTCGTGGCTCACAGATTACTACAACAACGATTGCAGGTACAGGTTATCACGATGATCATGGCGAGAGTGATGTTTGCTTGTTTTGGAGTTCTTCTTTCGCTTCTTCTTCTATCGGGGATAGGTTCGGTCGGCCGACTGGGCTAGCGTGGTGGATGTCGTTTGAGCTTGTTTGTGTTTCATCCGTAGTCGGATGGTGCTCTTATGTAAGATGATGTTGTATTCGTGTGGCATGGTATGCCTTTTGTATGTATCCCCATCTATTATGTAATGTTGATGTAATGATATCCACCTTGCAAAAGCGTATCAATATGCGGTTCTATCCTTGGTGGGACCTTCGAGTCTCTTTAGGATAGTATCGCATATTGGGCGTGATAAGTTGGTATCAGAGCCTCGACCGACCTTAGGAGCCCCCCTTGATTGATCGTGTAGTTTGGCCGTTGTTTAGTCTAGAAGAAAACTGTTTTCTGAGTCTAGTTATATCGGAGAGTAGGAATTCTTTTACTCCTCACACCCTTTGTCGCTCTGGTCAGGAATCTTGACGTAGGTGTTTTGAATCACTCCTATTCCCGTTCAAATTTTTCTTTAGGTTCACGCAGTTGCTTTTTCGATCATTGTTCCTCAGCTCTTTTCATCCGGTGCATTTCTCGTCAAGTTGACTCGAGTCTCTTCATCTTTGAGTTCAATCCTCAGTTGATTTTTTCCCCCACCCACCCTCCCTTCTTCTTCTCGAATCCGGAGTCCGTAATCGAGTATCCTTCCTACTCATGCGAAGTCTTTGCTTTCTATCCTCATTGTTTTCAACCGGTGTATTCTCTTCAGGATATTCATCATTTTCTCCCTTCCAAGTTGCTTTTGTTTTCCCGCCCTCCCACCCTCTTCTTCCCGGAGCTTGAATCTCTTTCGAGCATGAATTTCTTTCGTGCGGAGCCTCTTCAGTCTTCCCTCAATTATTTCAACCGGTGAATTCTCATCTCGTCCGTCATTCTTCATCTTTTTCTTTTCCGGTGGATTCGATTCAAGTTTTTTGGGTTGATCACATTCTTTTCCTTGGATCAAGTGTTCTCCTTACTCGTTTGCCTCTCGTCATTCAATCATTCCGGAGTTCGGAAGACATATCAGGAGATTCGCTTGTGGTCGAGTTAATTCGAGGTTGCCACCTCATTCAAATATTTCAATTGTTCCGGTGCATCATCTATCTGTTCAACATCCCTTTTCCAACGGTGCTTTTCTTTTAGTGGGCCCTAACCCACAGGTCTTTTCCCAGGATCTTACCTGACTCTTCTAATTCTCCCGGAGTTATTCTCAATTCTTTTCAAGTGTGATGTAAGAATGGATCCCATCAGTCGCTTGCCTTCTCCAAGATCTCTTTCAAATCATTTCATTGTTAGCTTAACCTCTTCACTTTTTCATTCTTCCGGAGTATCTCAGTAATTTTGGTGTTGTTGTCCGTCGCCATTTGAAGACCGAAGAAGAGTTTTTCCTCTAAATCTTGTCCGTTCCCCGGAGATTCGCGGTGCTAGCTCGATGTTATCCTATCAAATTGTTTCTAGTCATGCAAATTCTTTTCATCCATCCGAAGCATTTCAGGAGTTGCTTTCTCTCTCGATCATCCGGAGGCCATCTTTTCGGAAGATTTCTTCGTTCTAAGTTTTCAGATTCGTTCTCCAATTATTCTATATCCGTGCCCTTTCGTTCGTCTCAATATTATTCCGGTGCTTCGCTCAAGTGTTCTTTAATCAGCTCATGATCTCTTTGTTCGTTTGCATCTAAATCCCCTCTATCTTATTGGTTCTTCTAATTCTTCCTGGTGATTCATTCTCTTTTCAGCAGTCATTTCTGAATTATAACGGTGGTTCATTCAAGATTGTTTTTCCTTGTTTATCATTTTAATTCATTCGTTATTTCCAATCCTACCGGTGGTTCATGAAGACCTTCTCAAGTTTGCGATATGTCACTTCTCAATCCTTTTCAAGAAGAATAAGTGGTATGCAAAATCCATTGCTTGTCATCAATTTAATTTGATGAAGGATAAACATACAATAAATCTTATTCTTATTTCATCCAAGCGAGTAATCCCTTTTCTTCGGAGTTTGTTCTTGGTGAATAAATTCTAGTTCCAAGTCTTTTCATCTTTTCTTTTCCGGAGTTCAAATTTCCTCGGCCATCTCGTCGGAACCTCCATCTAAATCATCGCAAGGCTCATCTTATTCTTTCATCCATTATTCTATCTCATCATCTTTTTGTTACCAGAGTTCTTCATGGCGTTCTTCAGGATTTAATTCACTCCTCAAGTGTTCATCAAGATTCTTCTCGAAGGAACTCAAGTATCTTTCTTCTTGCATATCAAAGTGCAATTAATTCTCCATATCCTTTTGAAGTGGAGTTTTGCATTTCTTCGTTCTTCTCAGCTATTTAATCTTTTCTGCTCGTGGTCGATTATCACCTCATAATTTTGAGATGTTATTCGTAAGTCCATGCCAAGCTTATTCTTTTGTTGTTGAATTTCCAACAACTCCATTCAATCTTTTCTTCTATGGTTGCCTTCTATTTCATTCGTGGCACAAGTTGTCATTTTCTTCTCCGTTCTTTTCTTTCAACTTTTTCAATTCTTTCCGGAGGTTTTCTGTCATGTCTTCATCAAGTATCATTCCATCCTCTCAAGCTCGTGTTCTATTCCTTCCATGTTTTAACCGGAGTGCTGCCTAAATCCTTTCAGTCTTATTCGTTTCTTATCTCATTCTAACCGGAGTGGTTTCATAGTCTATCTGATTCCGTGAGCTTTCAATTCTCGTCATTCTCGCCGTTCCTCTCTTCTTCTCGAGTGCTCTCGATTCTTTGCTTATTCTCCTGAGTTCTTGTTTCACCTCATCCCTTTTCCCTTCCGTCTCGGTTCTAAGATCTCGGGACGAGATCTCTTGTTAGTGGAGGAGTGTTGTAACGCCCCGGATTCGTTGCGCCAGGTGTCCGCCAGTTATTCGCCGTAGTTGCCATGTCATTTGCTTGCGTGTTGCATTTTGCCATGTCATCATCTGCATTTTATCATGTCATCCTGTGCATTTCATTTTGCATACATGTTTGTCTCATGCATCCGAGCATTTTCCCCGTTGTCCGTTTTGCAATCCGACGCTCCTATCTTCCCCGGCGCCCTCTTTTACCTCTTTTCGTGTGCGGGTGTTAAACGGTTTCGGCATGGACCGAGGTTTGCCAAGAGGCCTTGGTATAGCACCGATGAACCGCTGTCAAGTTTGGTCATTTGGAGGTCGTTTGATACTCAACAGTTAGCAGGGTAACATAAAGCCCTCTTTGGTTGCAGCACAACACCCTTCAAAGTGGCCCAAAACCCAGCAAACTCCCTCTATGTTCTCGGTCGTTCGATCACGATCGTGTGGTAGCTCGCTCCTCATTTGGACTCTCCTAGCTCCTCTACCTATAAATAGGCCCTCTCCCGAAATTTTCGTCCAAACCCTAGCCTTCTTCCTCCTCCCGACGGACCGTCCACCGCCGCCGGACATGTCCGCCGCCCGCGCCCAATCGGCGTGCCACATGGCAGCCGCCGCCAGCCCTTCGGCCCTTAGAGGCCCCGTGGGCCTGTCCTTCGCCGCCGCCAGACGAAGCCCGCCGCCGCCCGCGCCCGTCGCCGGCGGCGACCTCGCCGCCGCCCGTCGCGGAGCTGCGCCGCCGCCAGAACTCTGCCGGCCGCCGCCGTCCGGTCCCGCCGCCCGCGCCTTGCGCCCGTCCGGCCTCGCCCGGCCTCCACCCGCCTCCCTCGCCGCCGTGGCGCCTCCACGCCGGAGCCAGCGCGCGCCCGTCCCCCAGCGCCGGCCGGCCCGCCGCGCCTCCCGTCCTCGCCGGACCGGATCCGGCCGGATCCCGGCCTCCCGAGCACCTCCGACCGCCCCCGGCCACCTCCGGCCTCGTCTCCGGCCAGATCCGCGGCCACGTTGATTTTCCCCCCGAGGTCCAAATCTCTCGTCCCAGATTTTTGACATTATCATGCCATGTTCATCGCATCGTAACTCTGCATCTATAGCTCCGTTTCATGCGTGTAATTTGTCAAATTGTTCGTCTCGACGAGTACTTCATTTAATTCCATTGCATTATTTTCATTTGAGCTCATTTTGATGCCCTAAATGCTGTTGTAAGAGTGCATGTTGATGTTAATCTGCTGAAAGTGTTATAAGATGCTCATTTGTCATTTTTGCCATGTTTGATGTGTGCATCCTATGAGATTGATGTCTACATGTGTATTGATCTATGCTATGCCATCTTTCCAGGGGTGCCATCCATGTAATTTTGTGAGTTGTGTGCTGAGTGCTTCAAGCTTGCTAAGTAGGGTACTTGCTGTTGCTGTTTTCCTGACAGATTCTGTTATATTTTGTTGCCATGTAAACTTGATGCTACAGAGAGATCCATGCTTATTTTGAGATACTTCAGTAAGGATGTTTTGAACATATGGTTATGCTCTATCCATTCATGCCCATGGTTGCATTTATAGCTTGCTTTAGATTGTTCATATCTTGCTCCAAATTTGCTAAATGATGTTGCTGTCAGCCTGTTAACATTGAGTTCAATGTTTCCATGATTGTTTGCTAGTGATCCATGCATCCTATGACCTTGATCTTGCCATGTATAGCTTCACAAACATGTCTTCTTACTGTTGGTTGCCTTTCCATGCAATGTATTGCTCTGTGGTGAGTGGTTCAAGCTCACCAACATGCCTACTTATTGTTGTTTCTGTCATGTATGAATCTGTCATGTAACTTGCCATGTTTACATGGGTGCCATCATATTTTCCGTGCCCTTTTGGCTCTTGGTCAGTAAGGGTCTTTTGTTCTATGCATCTGGTAGATTCATGCCATGCCTTCGTTTGCCATTATAAGTTCCTGTAACATGTTGTTTGATAGCTCTAAACATTGCAACCCGATGTTATTTCTGCCAAGTCTGTAAACTGTTATTATTTGCACTCTTCTCATGTCCTTTTGAGCATGTTCTAGTTGTTTCTGGAGATAGCTCAGTGTTCATGTTTTGTTATGCTTTACCTGTACTTCATGCCCATGCCTTTTGTTATTACGTTGAGATGTTGTAGCTTGTTGTTTTGATGCTTGTAAGATGCCTAGTTGCTGTTATGGACAGATTGTTGCTATGACTTGTAGAGTGTGTGTGTTGAACCGTTGCTCCGTTTTGAGTGTGCTCTATATGAAACTTGCTTGATTTTGCATGTAGTTTCATATTATCATGTTGCATCCATGTTTTGTGGTGTTTGCTTGATGTTTGTATGCATTTTGCATCAATGCCATGTTTAACTTGATTTGCTCATATCTTCTAGGCCGTAGCTCCGAATCTAATGAACTTTATATGCAACTTGACTAGAATTTCGTGTGTATCATCTTGGTGCATTTTAACTTGCTGTTTAACAACTTGAACATATGGTTTATTCAGTTCTGGACCAAGTTCGAAATTTGCATATGAGGACTTACCGGAATTGTTATATGTTGTTTCCGGCCTCATTTAAATTTGCTTTGATGTGTTGCTCTTGTATGCATCATCTCTTGCCATGAGTAGCTTCATGTAGCCTTGTCATGCATCATGCTTGTTGTGCAGCATGTCTTGTCTATGTGTGGTGTGTTTACCATGTTGTGTGCTTCTTCTCGATAGTTCCCGTTTCGTTGTGATCGTGAGGATTCGTTCGTCTACGCTTGGTTCGTCTTCGTGGCTTCATCTTCTTCATGGACTCGTTCTTCTTCCTAGCGGGATTTCAGGCAAGATGACCGCTACCCTGGATCTCACTACTATCATTGCTATGCTAGTTGCTTCGTTCTATTGCTATGTTGCGTTACCTATCATTTGCTCTTCAAGCCTCCCAAATTGCCATGAACCTCTAACCTTTGACACCCTTCCTAGCAAACCGTTGTTTGGCTATGTTACTGCTTTGCTCAACCCCTCTTATAGCGTTGTTAGTTGCAGGTGAAGTTGAAGATTGCTCCATGGTGGACAGGGTTATGTTGGAATATCACAATATCTCTTATATTATTAATGCATCTATATACTTGGTAAAGGGTGGAAGGCTCGGCCTTATGCCTGGTATTTGGTTCCACTCTTGCCGCCCTAGTTTCCGTCATACCGGTGTTATGTTCCCGGATGAAAGAACATGCGGTGCCCCCATGTTTGGTTTTGGTAATTGATGACAATCTCTATGGACTAATGGTTTCCTTGAGTTATATTTGAAGGGTTTGTCCATAGGCTTTTCTTGGAGTCCATTTGTTGGTTTCAAGGAGAGTTTGTGATGACCCTTTGTGCTATTAAGGAATTATCAAAGATTGGTCATGTGAGTGTTGAGCTTATTGCAAGCATGTCTTGAAGAAGAAGATTGTGTGATCATTCATGTCTACCTTCAAGACATCATTCAAATGAAGAGAGTTGGAAAGTTTCAACACACAAAGCGCACAAGATGTACCGAGGGATCAAGTGATCCCTTGGTATGGTAAGCATTGTCCATTACGCTTTGTGTGCTAACCCATGGTCTTCGTGAGAGTTCCTTGTGGGGTTAGGTTGCGGTGTGCAAGTTCAAGTGATGCATCATGAAGAGATCAAGTGCTTGAAGCTTGCCGTCCACTGTGGTGACAATGGACTTGTGAAGATGAGCGGAAGAGTGGCTCACCCATAGTGGAGTATGGGGGAGCAATCAACTAGTCTTCATCGAGCCAACGCAATCAAGAAAGGTGGTCCATCTTGAGGAGGAGTAGATCGTCATCATCTAGCTCAAGTGGACTTTGTGCAAGGCAAAGGTTTTCCCTTGATAGGTTTTCTATTTTACCGGTCTCATGGTAGTTGTGGGAGACAGGGTTATAGGATCGATTGCCGTACTATCAAGGGGGGCTCTCGATGAGTTGCTTGATCGTATCGTTCGTAGAGAGCTCAAACCATTGCATCCTTGCATCATGTTTATTGGTTCTTGTTTGGTTCTTCTCCTTGTGAGATTTGGAGCTTTTGGTCACTTTTATGACAAGCTCGAGTTCATCGAAAACGGGGTTTACATGCATCTTCTATGATGTTTTCGACGTTGGAGGCTCTGCCGGTTCTTCTCTGTTGGAGGTTTCTCTCCTCTCTCCTCCGCTGTTTTGATGCTACTCGTCTTCCTCTGTCCAACAAGCTTGAGTTTGCTCAATTCGGAGCTCATTTGCAGAAGTTATGGCAGTTCTGGTTTTTAGTGTTTTCCTCTGTTGTCTTCTCTGCAAAATGAAGGACTCCTAGTGTTGCTGATTTGGGGCATCTGATTCTTGCTCTCGGGGGCGGTAGTACCATGAGCCCTCATGATAATACCGCTCTGTGGAAGCGGTAGTACCGTGGCCTCGAGCAGCCTTGTTGCTTTCGGCGTAGTAGGGCGGATGTAATTTTTACATCGGTGCCCTCTGGCGGTAATACCGCGCCATAGCCTTGTAGTACCATGGGCTCGGCAGGCTTGGCGGCATGGCGGAAGTAGGGCGGATGTAATTTTACATCCGCGCCCTCTGTGATAATACCGTTCTTCGTGTGCGGTAGTACCGCGTCGGAGTTTTCGTGGGTCCTCCTCGTGAGTAGGTGCGGAGTAATTTTTTCGTCCGTGCCTTCTCTGCGCCTAGTGTTACTGCCTTACGGTAGTACCGTAGAGCGGCGTGGTAGTACCGCTCGGCGGTTCTATCACTCGTTGCCTGTCTGTGAGCCTTCATCGGCGAGCTGCACATGCGGTAGTACCGCAACTGCAGCGTAGTACCGCTGACCAACAGCGGTAATACCGCAGCTCCTATGATAATACCGCGTCGTCTGGGCTGAGTGAGGGATAACGGTTGGATTTTCTCCTCCTATAAAGGGGTCTTCTTCCCCATTGGGACTTAATCCTTTGAGCTCGTTCTTGCCCCATTGTTGACCTTCTCAGAGCTTGCTAACTCTCAATCCCTCCATGGATTCTTGCTAGTTTTGAGGGAAAGAGAGGAGATCTAGATCCACGCTTCCACCAATCACTTTCTCCTCTTAGTGAGGGAACCCTTGGATCTAGATCTTGGAGTTCTTCGTGTTCTTCCTCTCATTTTCCTCCCTAGCATTAGTTGCTTTGGTGGGATTTGGGAGAGAAGGACTTGGCACTCCGTGTGCCCTTGCCGTTGCATTTGGTGCATAGGTTTGAGTTCTCCACACGATACGTGGAAGTTACAAGTTGAGAAGCTTATTACTCTTGGGTGCTTGGTGCCCTTGAGCTTGTTTATCTTGGGTGCTTGGGCCCCTAGTCGGTTGGTGGTGTTGAGCTCAATCATTGTGGTGTAAAGCTCAGACAGCGTCGAGGTCTCAATTAGGTTGTGGAGATCGCCCGAGCATTTTGTGGTACACGTGACCGCCCCAAGGGTTGCCAAAGTGTCTGGGTTGGTGACCGCCCCAAGGGTCGCCATTTATGCGGGTTCGGTGGCGCCCTCAAGGGTCCCTTAGTGGAATCACGGCATCTTGCATTGTCTTGGCGTGAGGAGATTCTGATGGCCCTAGTGGTTTCTTGGGGAGCATTGTGCCTCCACACCGCTCCAAGCGGAGATTAGCATCCGCAAGGGTGTGAACCGGGATACATCGTCGTCTCCGCGTGCCTCGGTTATCTCTTACCCGAGCCCTTTACTTATGTACTTTACCTTGTGATAGCCATATTGTTCTTTATCATATATCTTGCTATCACATAGTTGTTTATCTTGCTTAGCATAAGTTGTTGGTGCACATAGGTGAGCCTAGTTGCTTTAGGTTTTGTGCTTGACAAATTAACCGTTAGGTTTATTCCGCATTTGTTCAAGCCTAAACCGTAATTATTTTAAAACGCCTATTCACCCCCCCCTCTAGGCGACATCCACGATCTTTCACCGGATTTTGCGTTCCTAACGCGGTCGGGTGATTTATGGGACTCCCCTGACAGTTTGCTTTGAATAAAACCTGTCCAGCAAGGCCCAACCTTGGTTTTACCATTTGCCTCACCACCACCTATACCCTTCCCTTGGGTCGGCCAACCCAAGGGTCATCTTTATTTTAGCCCCGGGCGGTGCTTGTTTAAGTGTTGGTCCGAACCGGCAGACTGCATGGGCCACCTCGGGCAACTCGAGGTCTGGTTTTACTCGTGGGTGACCTATCCGGTGTTGCCCGAGAGCGAGATATGTGCAGCTCCTATCGGGATTGTCGGCGCATCGGCGGCTTTGCTGGTTTTGTTTTACCATTGTCGAAATGTCTTGTAAACCGGGATTCCGAGATGATCGGGTCTTCTGGAAGAAGGTATATCCTTCGTTGATCGCGAGAGCTTATCATGGGCTAAGTTGGGACACCCTGCAGGTATAAACTTTCGAGAGCCGTGCCACGGTTATGTGGCAGATGGGAATTTGTTAATGTCCGGTTGTAGATAACTTGACACCAGATCCGAATTAAAACGCATCAACCACGTGTGTAGCCGTGATGGTCTCTTCTCGGCGGAGTCCGGGAGGTGAACACGGTTTTTGGGTTATGTTTGACGTAAGTAGGAGTTCAGGATCACCTCTCTAGAGCTCTCGTCGGAATCTGCCTCGGCCGCCGTGGTCCGTCGCCGGCAGTCGTGTCCCCTCTGCCACCGGCAAGGACGGCGACGACCAAACCTCCCCCGATAGACGACCAAAACTATGGCGAAAGCGCGGGCGTGGTGGCGGCCATGTCGAGACGTGGTTTGGTATGGAAGGCGGGGGGCTGCGTGGCGAGGAGGCGGCCGGAGAATAGGGCGGCGCCGGTGGCGGGGCGGGGCGGGGATAGAGGGTGAAGCGTTGGGAGCGGAGGGACTGCTAGTGTCCCCGACAGGCGGGCCACGGGGAGGGGGGGCAAGGCGTGTGTCGCGGTCGTCCGCGCGCGTGCGTTTCACCCCAAACCGAGCGCAAGTTTGAGCCGGGGATGAGTCGAAAACGGACGGAATCCGGACATTTGTCCGTTTGCTCATGTATTTGGCGCTTTTTGTCGCTGGCCAAGCAGACGGGCCGGGACGAGGATAAGTCGCGCGGTGAAGTTGGCCTTAACAGCCGTGTTCCATGCGTTGCTGCCGACCTGAGCTGAGGTGAGCTCAGCCCCTGGCCCGTTTGCCGAGTCGTACGCCCGCCGCAGTGACCGTCCGCGCGGCTGCTGCGGCCCGCCTCTGTTCCCTCGGTCGCTCGTCCCACCCACGTCAACACCGACATCAGCATGGCGTCGAGCGCTCGCCCTGTTCCGCCGAGACCGCGCGCGTGCGTGCCCACAAAGGCGCGCGCACGATGGTGACCGCGCGCGCGCGCTCGAGGTCGGGCTACAGGCGCGGGCAGGGACGCGACACCTGCAGGCAGCGAGGCTCAATAATTTCCGACCTGCTATTATTGCACCACGCACGTACGTACGTACGTACGCTGAAATGAAAATGAAACGACTCCATGCATGCTTCTCGGCTACTAGTAGTCGAATCGGTCCTGTACTACGCGGTTTGAGAAGAAGCATCAGCATCATCTGTTGTGTTGCCTGTTGGGGTTCCGATAGTTTCCACCACGGCACCTGCACCACGAGCACGGCATGGCCGGCCGGCGACTTTTCTTGCTTCCAACTCTAGTTCGGCATGGCAGGTCCACATGATCGACCGGTCGACCAACCTGTGATTCATGTGAGCACGCACATCATCGTTGGGCTCGCCGGCCGTGTCGCCACGATAGACAGGATGGCGTCTTAGTTTTCGAGGAGCTAGCTAGCTAGCATAGCTGGAAGTCAACCCCGTTGCACCGTTAATCATGAGGAGATCCACATGCGTAGATGCGACGACGACTAGCTTAGCTAACCGTTTTTTTTTTGTCAGCAGTTGATCTGCACACGCAATTCTATATATACTCTCTCTCTCTCTCGCTGTCTGTCTCTTTGTTAGTTTGTGTGTGTGTGTGTACGCGGCTCGATTGGCCGTTGCACACACAAGGTCAACGCTGCAAACCTCACATGCGGACGATGAACCAAGAAGGTTGATCATGTGCCGAAAGATAGTCTATGCATCCTAGTGGCACATATACATATGGTAATGATGACCGGGGAAAGGAGAGTACATGTGTCCCTCTGGCGTGTGGTCCTGGTGAAGCTTCCGTTGCTGCCACCACTTGCCACTCGACCAATTGCCTAACCATCAAAAGAAGTAGGAGTCGTTTCAAAAAAGAAGAAGAAGAAGAAGTAGGAGTATCTCGGAAGAGAGGAAGGGGAGTAGGATTAGTGCTGATGGATGCGTGGCTTATGTAAGTATGTTGATAGATGGCTACTTAAGCAAAGATATTGTTGCTTCATGGGCAAAAGTGGTGATGTGTCGTGTGGGTTAGACAGCCTACCCTTGTGACGTTGACTTGCAAGGCCATAAAGTAATCAAGGCGATCGGTGACATATCCTGGTGTATCGCCGCTGCACGGCCCCCCTCGATCTTGCTTGTCGTCGATCGGTCGATCGCCACCGTCCAGGCGTGCTTCCAACGCCAAGCAGAAGATGTCTTGTGTCAAGTCCGATCCAATCAAATCAAATCAGGTCGTGAAGGAGACGAAGCAAGGATAATGGAGCGAGCAATATCCATGGCCTTTTCTTTTCATTGTCATCGCTCTCAGCTTTTGTCACGGGTGATTTGCTGCGCGATCGATGTTACTACGCGCTTGACATCTGATCCGAAATGTGCCCGTGAATGCACCGTGCACACCAACGAGTAATCAACGTCGATGGATCGCCAGAAGAAATCAGTGTGACGGCTTGCTAATGGCAGTGTTGTTACACTTGAGTGACGTCTGATCCGAATTTGCCCGTATGCATTGCATGCATGCATGCCTGGTGCACCAACTAGCTAGTAGCCGCTGATTACGTACCGTGGATCAAGCCAGTGCCAGAAATGCATGGACACACGCATGAACATTAATTCGAGCTAGATTGCACGAACAAATCAATGGAATAATGGCAGAGTTCATCCAAAAACTACTAGCAGTCTCCTACGGGCTGTACATTGCTTGCATCAACACAAAACAGTAATCAAACCATCCTCGGCTACATTAGGCAGGCAGGCAAGCGGGGAGTTTAATCAACAGCAAAAGCATCGATTACGTACGAACCGGCCGATCATGGATCTATGGGTCGAGGTGGATGGGCAGCACCGTGCTCCGCGAGCTCCGCCCGAGCCCGAACGACGACATAAGCCGCCGGAACCGCCCGCTCGTCTCGCCGATGCCGGCGGGGGTGGCGGCCACGCTGCTGCTGCTGCCGGCCGCGTCGGCATGGCTCGGCAGTTCGGCCTCCTTGCGGGGCTTCCGTCCGCGATCGCCCGGGAAGAAGTCCATGGACAAGGACCGCCTGATGGGCTCCTGCACGGCGACGCCCTGCTTGGGAAACCGGCACGAGCCCCCCGCGTAGGCCATATTCCTCGAGGGGGCTGCGTCGATGCGGTCGGCGAACGCGTCGTGGTCGTCGCAGCAGGCTTTGCCCGAGGGGGGCGCGGCGGCCGAGCCGGTGACCTCGGTCCGGCAGAGCGGGCAGCTGACGTTGTGGTGGAGCCAGGTGTCGATGCAGTCGATGTGGAAGGCGTGGGAGCAGGCGGGCAGCATCTTAAGCCGCTCCCCGGGCTCGAACTCGGAGAGGCACACGGCGCACTCGAGCGCCTTCCCGGCCGGGCGGTACCGGACGACGGGGAGCGCGGCGACGACGTCCGGGTCGACCCCGCCGGGCAGCTGGTCGGCGTCGTGGTCGGTGAAGAAGACGGCGGAGACGCGGTCCACGAGCTCGTCGCGGCGGGTGCGCGGGAGCAGGCTGGCGCCGCTGGCGCGGAGCCAGCAGCGGACGACGAGCAGGTAGTAGCTGACGAGGATGACGGAGGTGACCATGAAGCCGATGGCGATGACGATCGCGATGGGGAACGCCGCCGACGGGCTGACATAGGGCGGCGGCGCCGCCCCGGGCGCGTCCGCCACGCCCGCCAACGCCGCGTCCATGGCCGACGAACGGATGGATCGGTCAATGGCTCGCTCTGCACACCCGCGCTCGCTTGCTCGCTCGCTCCGACCAGCTGGAGCAAGTTAAGAAATAGGAGGAGGAGGCGTTGAAATGGGGAGGAGGATGGCAGGCAGGAGGCGTCAGGCTGGGGCGTGGAGGTGGCGAGTGATCCAAGGAATGAAGCGAGGCGAGCTGCAGGTTGTATGCAGGAAGCGAGCGAGGCAACTGGGCGGAGCGTGGTCGACGTCGCGCGCGTCGGCTGATAGAAAAATGGCCAACTCGCCGCCAGGCCAGGAGCTGACTCGCGCGAGTGGCAACGATAAGCATCCTGCGCGCGCGAGGCAGTCCAGACTCCAGTGCCGGACCGGTTCGCGACGGCAACGGCATGGCGCCAGGTCAACCCGCCACCGGCCGGTGCGCGTACTGTACCGGCGCGTGCGCGGCTGCATCGTTTTCGCGACGACGACCCGGCGCGCGTACCTTGCGCCCGTATTCCGAACTCGGTTTGTCCGGCTCGACGAATTAGTCAATCGCGCCGCTCGTACCGCGTCGTCAAGGCAGATAGGTATTTCAAAAGAAAAAAAAAGGTGCAAACTGTACGCATCAATTTACCTAATCGGCGAACCAACTTGTGTTGTTTTTTTTTTTTGAGGATAACTCTCGCCGCTTTATTTATCTAAAGAAAGTTTGGGATCTCCTCGGAGACCACATCTAACACAAATTCTGGTGGCACCATAAGCCAAATTTTACAGAGTTCATCTCCTACTCCTACCTTAGCTAGTTTATGAGCAGCGGAGTTTGCCGATCGTCTTACCCACGAAACCTTCCATTCACTGAATCCACGCATCATCTGCTTGATCTCCTCCACACATGGACTGAGAGAAAAGTTCTTTTTCGGTACGCAAGCATGCTTGCCACCCCATGCTGTCCGTCTCGAGGTGTAACCGAACATTGATCTCATGTGCTAGTTGGACCGCCCGTCTGCGAGCCATGAGCTCGGCCATCTCGGCATCCACACGACCGTCAAGGAAAGTGCACGCCGCCGCCGGAAGTCACCTTGGTCACCTCGAGGATGACCCGCCCCGCCCTTGCCTCCAAGTCTAAGCTGCGCCATCGGCATTAGCTTTTACCCAACCTAGCTCCGGGGCCGTCCATCGCTGCACCTCCCTCGTAGTGACCGTGGTTGGCTTCGCGCTCGTGAGTGGCTGTCCACTCCGCCATATAGGATGCGATCGGCGCCGCAATCTCATGTGCTGCAGTGATCCTCCTCCCATCCTTCGCCTCATTCCGTGCTAGCCACAGCCCATAAGTGGCATGTACCATGGCTGCTCGCTCATCATCCGAGGCTGCCACAAACCAACCTAGTAGCCAAGATGCAAGAGCACTAGAGGAGGTAACAGAACACGGCGGGATCGCCACCGCAGCTCCTCTCTCCGTCCGCAGGATTTTCCAGAACAGCTGAGAGTGTGGGCACGCCCAAAAGCGATGATAGAGCGTTTCTTCACGTCCACATGCCGCACAGAAAACACCGTTCTTTATTCTCCTTCGGAATAGCTCAGCACCCACCGCCAGTCCGTTCTGCATGATGCGCCACATATGAATTTTTGCCTTATTTGGCGCATTTGAACTCCACAATGCCATCCATCCCTGGTGATTCATAACTGAGCACGAAGGGCCCGGCCGTCCGGTTGCCCCCTTGCTAAGCCTCATCCTCAAATGGTAAGCGGATCGCACCGAAAACTGTCCTAACTTCGTATAATTCCAGGCTTGGTAGTCATCCATCCCTGGTCCACCCACCTTGATTTGCTTGATATCCTCAATATCACTTTGGGTAAACATACTCTGTAGCTTCATGTTGTCCCACTGCCTACCGCATGGGGTTAGCAAATCAGCGACCGAGTGATCCCATGCATGTACGCGTCGACCCAATGGTCTCATGCTTCCTTCCTAGGAATCCAATTAGCATGGTGGATATTGATTTTCTGTCCATCCCCTATCGCCATATGGTACCTTCCCGCAGCAAGTCACGCCCATGTAGTATACTCCTAAAGGTGTAGGAAGCCCGGACGGACACGACGCCGTCATGATGCATGAATCATTGTAATATCGAGCTCTGAGCACCCTCGCGCATAAGGAGGTCGGATCTGCAAAACCTCCATGCTTGTTTAGCTAGCAAGGCTTGATTAAAGGCCTCCGGATCTCGAATCCGAGGCCCCATCCCGCTTTGCCATACACATCTTATCCCATGCTATCCGATTGCACTTTTCTTTCACCATTTGCTGCACCCACCAGAATTTTGAGGAGATCAAGTCGGTTTCCGGCACATCTTCTTCGTGAGATGAAAACAGCTCATGGTGTAAGTTGGAGTAGCTGTAGTACAGATTTTACAAGGACCTCTCTCGCCGCCTTTGACAACCCTGTCCTTTCCATCTGAGACCTTGCCCTTGAGGATTGGTAAGATGCTTGAAAGTTCCCTCCTTGGGCGCCCACCTTGTTGGGAGCCCTAGGTACCTCTCACCAAGAGCCTCGGTCTCAATGCCAATCACTTGCTGAACACCTCCTTTCTTCCTTCCGGACACCCTTCCCAAAAATATTGAAGACTTCGAAGATTCACCTTTTGGCGGATGCAGCTTCATATTTCCCCAAAATTTCCTTTAGAGCAAGCAAACTGTCACAGGACCCTTCGGAAAGACTATACTATCATCTGCAAAGAGAAGGTGTGTGACATGGGGCAGTGCTCCCAAAATGAACACCCTTAATTCTGTTGTCCTCTTGAGCTGTCTCAACAACGCAGAAAACCCTCCACATAAAATAAGAATAAGTATGGCGAAATAGGGTCACCTGCCGAAGGCCTCTTGATGGCACAAAGCTCCTAGAGAAACCACCATTAAGTTTCTACAGAGAAACTCACCGATGTTACACATCTCATAACCATAGCAATCGGTCCGACGCGAAACCAAACCGAGCCAGCATTTGCTCGAGAAAATCCATTCCACCCTATCATACGCTTTCATCATGTCGGTTTGACCGCCTGAAAGGCTTTTCCTCTTCCTATGGCGTATTGCATGAACGCATTCATAAGCCACAAAGACATTATCCGTGATGAGACGCCCCGGTACAAATGCGCTCTGCTCTTCCGAGATCAGTATGGGAAGAATTTCTTTCAGTCTATTCGCCAACACCTTAGAGGCTATTTTATACAGGACATTACAAAGGCTAATTGGTCTGAACTGCGCAAGTAACTCCGGTGAGTTTACTTTGGGGATCATCACAATCACCGTGGCATCCCAGCCCCTAGAGTCCTGGTGCTTGCATTTATTCCTGACTCAGTCTTTTCAGAGGTGCTCATAAAGGTAGGGTGTGCGTGTGTATTCATAGGAATGAGTGTATGCGCGCATGTATATGAGCGCCTGCGTCGGTACTGTGTTAAAGAAAAAATATTTACCTAACCGGAGTAGTTTATGTGGACGTTACCAATCGTTAGTTCGAAACTGCTCCTCTTGTAAATGGGCAAAAACCTGATTACAATGATGGTTCGCTACGAGGTCCTCATTTTAATTGTGAGGGTCGAGTCCAGCTTGGCCTGAAGATATTCAAATACTGTTCGTCTTCAGAAACTAAGATCCTTGCATCTTTAATTCTTGTCCGCCGGATATAAGTCCCTAATCAATCTGCAACTGCTGGTGCTGTCGACCTGGACAGACGTCGAATGGTTCTGGAAAGACATGCCAGCAACTTCAGTTCAGTACACGACACGACGGCCAGTGTGGCATGGTTCTGAACTTCAGTTTCGAACTATTCTAATCACCACCGGAATCTCTCTGATTCCAGTGATTTTGGCTTGCATTTCGTCCAAAGGACCGAAGCATTCACTTGAAATTGAATATTTTTTTAAATCTCAAAAAATAGAAAGAAGTATATAAATCACCCCCAAATTCACCACAATGGACCCGTATCCCCCCCAAAGTCAGTTTTTGTATAATTTTTGCCCTCACCTCTATTTTTTTTCTTTTTCTTTTTCGAAAAGGGGGTTTACCCCGGCCTCTGCATCAGAATGATGCATACGGCCATATTATTAGAACGCAAAGGGTTCAACAAAGGTCTCGTAGTCTCATACAAAAAAACAAAAGCTCAACAAGGAGCATGAAAGGAAAGAAAGGGATAGCCACAACGGCGAGGCAAAAAACAGATAGGAAACTAAACACCTATCCTATTACATATTGTCATCCAAACCGGTTGAAGATATCCCGAGCTACCGTCTCCCATCGGATAGAACCAGTAACCAAATGCTCCCTGGCCTCCGTCGGAGTGAGTAGCGACCACGTACGGATGAGTGTAGTGGCCCTGAAGATAACCTGCAAGAAATAAAACCATATAAATTACCCCTTTGAGTGGTTTGAAGCTAACGTGCCCAATTTGGGGCGGTTTTTTCCGGCGTTAGATCGTTGACTCCCCTCTCTTCTCTCCAAGTTTGGCTCAGGTCCGGCGACATCTTGTACACCCCCCATTTGGAACGCCGACTTGGATTGCGCCTCGTTCATGGACTTGGGTAGGATGGTGGCTTTCTTGTAGCGGTGTTAGATCTAGCAGGTGGACGTGTGGTCGAGCTGCGTCGGCGGTTGTAGTTGCGCACCTTGGAATCCCTCAAAAAAAAAAAAGTTGAGCACCTTGGAGAAGTCGAGGCACTTGTAGCATTGCCCCTGCGAGCCATAAGGAGGACTCAGCATCCATCTCCCGCGGGTACGCGCCTCTCATGGCGCTCATAAATTCACCGTGTCGCCACTCTCACAACATCTCCCATCCGTCGAGCTGACCAAGCGACATGTTGTTCTCGAGTGTAATCAACGACAGGTACATGATCTCATGCATATCCAACACATCTTAGGTGATAAGGTCATCGGTAGATGCCATCAACAGTGCTTCCAGCCGACAACAAGTTGGACTCGACCATCGTTTTGGACAGATGCTTGGGAAAAAGAGAATGGGGGTCACCGATCTAAACACCAATCTAAACCACCCAATAATGGACATGTTTGCTTCAAAATCACTCAAGGAGGTGATTTATGCGGTTTTATAGGTTTGAGAGTAAAAATTGTACCAAGATTGAATTCAGGTGGATATGACCCTACTGAGATGGATGTGAGGGTGATTTATATACTTCGCTCTTGCAAATATTCTGATTTTTTTATTTTGTGTACTACTAAAACGAATGAATTATTTCTCCCAAAAGTAAATATTTCGGTGTCTACTGACATTATTGAAATTCAGTAATTTCATTAGTTTGTCTACCAAGGAGTACAAAGTTATGGCGGACTGGCTCCTTGGAGTTTGTTATTTGAAAAAACTGGAAAATGATGTTTTCAAGTTTAAAAAAAATCAGTGAAAACTTATACATATTTGCCACCGATCTGTTTCATTCAAAATCATTATGATTTGCAAGCCACACACAAAAACAACGGGCCAACAAAAAACTGTCCCATTTTCACGTAAGGATTTGTCTTTTTTGTCTACGCCACGTATGAAAGTATATTGCATGAATTATTTTTCAAATGTGTTATACATGTATTTCTATATGTACAATTTTTTAAATGTTTTTTGTTGCACTGTGAAAATATGGTATTTTGAAACCTGCCTCCATTGCTCAATTTCGGTGTAACAAGTTACTTTTGTACAACGTTCAAAAAAAAAAGTTACTTTTGTACAGCCATTTTATTAGAAATATATATAATCTAACCTGGGCCCTTCTGGGCTTCAGGTGGGCCCTCACTCAACTTGCTCCTAGTTTTTCTGGAGACGGGCTGCTTCTTCGGCCCTTCGTCAGTGTCTTTCTTTAATGGGTTCTTTTTTTTTTCTGCCTGAGATTTTGTAATGGGTATTTTGTTTATTCCGGTCAGTTTTTTGCGTCAACCCGGCCAACTTGGACATGAGGTCCATGTGAACAGCATTTCACTCGCAGCCCAGAACGGCGCGGCGCAAAAGACAAGCGGAAAGGTTGCACCTGCTCCAGCTCCAGTCCAGGAGCGAGCCCATACTATACTGTTATGCATGCAACGGCTGCAACGCCTACGTTGAACAGTATGAACAGGTAGAAAATTCAGACAACACATCACATTCACATGTCTGGTGGCACGTACGATAGTCGCCAAGAAAAACTATCCACTGGGTCGGGCTAAACAAAAAAATAATTAGAGCCTACGCAGTTGAGTAGCTTTTGATTTAGCTAGTGCACCGTCTCTCACGGGCAGAAAACACATATTTAACCTGAGGACGAAATCAATTCAAGATTTGAACTGCTTCTCAAAAAAATTCACAAACTGACCGTTTTGTGTGGCGCCTGACAGCCGGGCGCTGCACTCCACCATGCAGCTCCTTTGGCTTAGGCGTTGCACTCTCAGCCAGCGTGGCAGCCCGGGGCCAGACGCGGCCCCACAGCCAGCCCCGCAGCGCCTAAGCCATAGGCGCCACACATGTAATGTGCAGCACCTAGCGCTTAGGCGTTCCACAGTGACTTAAGCGCATCGGCACAGCCCTCCCAGGCAGTTCTTTCCCCTCTTCAGGAAGTTGCTCTCTGGACTGAGAGCAGCGACGACGCCCCCATCGGATCCCCTCCCCCCCCACATCCCTCTCAGATCTGAAGAGTTAATCCGTGGATTCGATCTCCAATCCCTCCTACTAGGTAAACTCCTTTGTTCCCTTTCTTTTCCTCCGTAAACTCGTTGCCATTTTAGAGATTTGTCCAACATTTGGTGGAATCCTTGATTTGCTTGATTTGCTTGATTTAGGATGTGTAGTCATAGTGGTACTACCTAGTATTGTTCATTAGTTCACAGTATATGATTCTTGTTAGTGAAACCCTAGATTGTTTAGTTTTTTTAGATATATATGAGATGCCTAGTTTTGTAGATAACTACGAGATGTTGAGTTTTGTAGACATATGTGAGATGTTTAGTTTTTTAGATATATATATTAGATGTTGAGTTTATTTGAAATATGAGATGTTGATTTTATTTGAAAACATATGACATACGAGATATATATGAGAATTTACAATCATTTATTCATTGTGTGAGAAGGAGATGTTGAGATTCTTGTAGTTGAACACATATGAGATGTTTAGTGTATACCGATATTTGAGATGAAGATGAACTCATATATGTTTATTGTTTGAACTTTGTAAGGATGGTTTGGCTTCTCGACGATGCCTACGACACACGACACCAGGCCTACATGATGCGCGAGAAGGAGATGGTAATAATGAGTAATCTAAATATTTTGCAAATTTGCCTTTAGTTGAAATTGACATGCCCTAAGATTTGTCATTACTTGTTTTTTGCAGAAGCTTGAACCTCTAAAGACTTGGTATCACGGGGTCTCTGGTCCTGCCATGCCCTACGATGAGCGGTACACACCCTACATCCAGCAGGCAGGACTCCTCCCGTGGATTCAGTTTGTCAGCCGGTCGACGCCGATCCTCAACGCTCCACTGGTGACCTCTCTTGCTGATAGGTGGAGGCCGGAGACGCACAATTTCCATTTTCAGAGTGGGAAGATGACCGTGACGCTCGAGGATGTCACCTTGATCACCGGGCTTCCTATCGACGGGAGACCTCTATGTATGAGCACCGATTCTGATGGGTGGCACGAGCAGATGGTTGCTCTTATCGGTATGGCTCTTACCGAGGCTGAGGCTGATGTAGAGGAGGGAGAAGAGCAAAAGAAGAAGGAAAGTAAAGCAGCCGGAGCTGCTTTCACGTAGATTCAAAGGAACTTTGCGCAGTGCCCTGCGGATGCCACTGATGATGTGATATAGACACATGCTCGTGTCCATATGTGGTACGTCGTCTCAAGGACTTTGTTTCCTGACTCCACAGGCAAGAACGCTCCATGGATGTGGCTAAAGGCATTGACCGTCTTCGATAGCGGGTGGAGCTGGGGTTCAGCGACTCTTGCCTACTTGTACCGACAGGTAGTTGGTTTTTTTGTTATCAAGTCATTTCTTCATTAGCAATGCAACCTTTCTGTCAAGTTAACATTGTTTTCCTTCATATGCAACTGCACAATGCGTATTGCAGGATCACAGGTAGTGTAAGCATTGGTGGTAATATGCTTCTACTTTCTGTATGGAGCTGGGAGCGTCTGCCTGTTGGACGCCCAAAGAGCGTCAAGTTTAATCCTTGGGATGAAGATGGCAAATTACAGTGCCCCACTTGGGCTTACAAGTGGGATGTGGTATCCGAGATGATGAACGATGTCAATCTCATGTACCAAAAGTACATCGCCGAGTTGGACACGATTACGCATGAGCAGGTAAAGAGGACATTACTTTAGTCATTTCTCATGCTTGCCTGAAAAATAGTCATCAATGTTGCGTTGTTGCCCTATTTCATAGGTGGTATGGCAGCCATATGGTGCCAATGAAAGAATTGGGTACACCGAGGAGTTTGTCACCAACCCAATGTGCTTGCGGGATAGGGATCTCTGGCTTATGCGGTGCCCACTGATATGCAACTGGGCGGTTGAGTTTCATTTGCCACATCATGTGTATCGTCAGTTTGGTCTGTTCCAGCCTCACCCGCCGGAATGGGTGGACACGGACAAAGCACTTGATAGGTAAGAGAGAGCATGAACCATATTGACTAAGCATCGCCACTCCTTCTTGATTGTGCTAATGTTTGGTTTTGTACCATGCAGGTTGGACAGGAGAAAGCAGCGGAAGATAAAGGACTGGTACAAGCATCATGCATCGTATGTTACCCGTTTCCATCTTAGTGTGGAGCAAGCTCATAACAGTGCATCGCGACCAGCTTCATGAGCATAGCTCACTTGCTTTCGATAACTACCTACGATGGTTTCTTGAAAATGCTCGAGTTAAGATATGCCCGCCGGCATACAACGATGATATTCTTGAAGAGCCCGTAAACTTTGAGGATGTATCGAAGCGGCGGTACAACAAAGATGTTAGGGAAGGGCTAGGAGTCCCTGCTGTTCCGGTGATTGACTATGTGGTAAAGTGTTCCCTTCTTTACTTTCCCGTTGGCCGTATTACACATGTTTGAATGGCTAACGTGTTACTTCATTCTCATCTGCGGCGCAACCAGATCAAGAAAGCAGCTGATGAAAGCCAGTCTATTCTTGAGAAGACACTGGTTGGAGAAGGCAATGATGAAGGTCCACTATGAAAATTTCTCAAGGTACATATCACACTCAGGTGTGTCCATGTTACATATCTTGCAGAGTTTGGTATCTTATACACTTGTTCATGTTACAACATTAGGCCCAGAAGTTAAGGCGGTTATCGAACCTTCTCAGTTGCCGTGACCCAGAATATGATGAACCATCTGCCTCTAGGTCTGGTACACCATCAAACCCCTTATCTCACCACCAGGGGGACAATGTGAGTTCCTCATATGCTTATCTGGATGATGAGGGTGCGGTCACCCAAGAGGTATGACTAATCCTTTAGATGTGATTCTCACTTGATTACGACGCCGGTCTTTACCATATTGTTTGATTGTGTGATAGGGCCATGACCTTGATGATGACATGACTTTGGCAGACGCTCAAGTTCAGTATGCATATATGTTGAAGCCTAGGCAACCCATACGCCGGTACACACCCACCGACTTTGACAACAGAGGCAAGCCAAAGGTGGTTGTAGGGACTTCACGGATGGCTAGCTTGGATGATGAGGCAAAGGAGGAAGTGGAAGAAGAGGAGGCTCGTCCTAGCAGGAAGAAGAAGATTGCCTCCAGGCGTGGCACCAGGAACATGCGCGAAAAGCATCAGTGCTTGTGTTTTTTATTATGGAAGTGCTCTTGTAGCCGTTTCATTAGGTTGATGAACTTGTGAGGTTATGTCATATGTTGGTGATCTCTTAAATGATTGGGCCTCCTTGGGCGTGAACCACTCCTCATCAACTTCTTCATTGTGACCATCGTCATTGGAGTCCGATGCATATGCACGGGAAAAAGGAATGGATTGGTCCATTGTCTCTTGCACATGATATTGCTCGAGATCACCCATATTGTTGTCATGGAGATCAACTTCGTTGTCATCCTCCTCGTACTCATAATTGTCCTCTTCAAAAGCTTCATTTTGGTTGTTTGAAACTAGACTCAATGTTGGCCAGACTTGTTGCGTCAAATGAGGTTCACTAACTTGATCTTGGTTCATGGGTGGGGGAGTACTAGCAACCAACGGGGGGGGGGGGGTCCAGTTCAAGTCCAAATGCAAACTAGACTCAACCTCCTTGGAGGCAAATAACTCAAGAGCCTTGTCTAGAGATTCCGCAACCGTCTCCTTGTATGCAACCCAACGTTGCTCGGAGTTCACACCATTGTCTTCCAACGGATGTGCATTCCAAAACCAACATTATGCCTGCCCTCGAACTCAACAACGTCACTTGGGTCCATCCAATTCAAATCCTTCCTCACTTGTTCCAAGACACCCGCATAGCCAGGACTACTCTCAAACACCATGTCAAGCTCATCCGGGTCCGGCTCAACATTGCCTTTCAAAAAGGCCTCTTTATCCACGTGATGAACATAAACACATGTTCTTCCCATCCCTACAATAATCAAAAACACACATATATCAAGTAAGTACTTAACAAAATATTTGCACAAAATACATAAGCCCTAACATATATATGAAACAATAGCCCTAACCCCCACTTAACAATAAACACAACCCTAACCATAGCATAACCCTAACACCAACATAAAACACACATAACCCTAACCCTAGCATAGTATGAAGCCTAACCATACCAAATTTGCAAAGAAACATAACATGATTCGACACAAATTTCCAAATCCAAGCCAAAAATAGGGTTTCCCCAAACTAGCAAGATTTGAGCGAATGCGACAATTCCTATTGATGAAAAAGAGGGGATCCGATGAGATTACCTTAAGGGATGTTGGCTTCGAAATCCATGGTCAAATACTTCGGATTTGCAAGATTTGAGAAGGATTTGAGAGGGGGGAGAGGGGGAGAGAGGAGGGGCGCAAGGCTCAGGGTTTGGGTGGGGTGGGGTTGTGTGGGGTGGGGGTGGGTGGGGTGAGAGGGTGGGGCCAGCCTAAGTGACAAACAGACTATGCAACGCCTAAGGCATGGGCGCTGCACATTGCAGGTGTAGCGCCTATGCCCTAGGCGCTGCACATTGCAAGTATGACGCCTATGCTTTAGGCGCTGCACGGCTGGATGGGGGGCCACCCCTGGCCCCAGGCTGCCATGCTGGCTGGGCATGCGGTGCCTAAGCCAAGGGTGCTGCATAGTGCAGTGCAGCGCCCGGCAGTCGGGCGCCACACAGAACGGTCAGTTTGTGAAAAAATTTCAAGAGCAGTTCAGATCATGAATTGATTTCGTCCACAGGTCAAATATGTGTTTTTTGCCTCTCTCACGGTGAGACTAGCGGGCTAGCAGTTGCAGAGCGAGAAGAAAATGGATCAATACACAGCCCCTGTACGCCATGGCTGGATGCGTCCGTGGACAGCGACTCCGTCCTATCCACAAATGTCATCGTTTGTAGTCACAACCTCTACTCAAATCCATGCAAACAATTACACGTCGATTATCACATACAAACAATGAATAACAAACATAAATAATTTATTCATACATAAAAATACATAGCCCCAACATCAAATTTGTTCACAATACATGATTGAAACATAAAAATATAGGCCAATGATTTTCAGCGTGGATCCACATATTCTTCACAAAAATCATTGAGAAGTTGCATGTGCATCTATTGACCTTCAAGTTGCCGATGAATCTCAAGACAGTTGGCAACACGCTCCGCATCTTATTCCTGGAGGCAGACCTGAACTCTGGGCTTCTCAAAATCATGCATGCAGGCTACCCCATCACCCATATCATCGACAATCATGTTGTGGAAGATTACACAACATATCATGAGCCACCAAAGTGTCCCTGGTTTGCACATCATTGCAGCTCCACGAATAATGCCACAACGAGATTGGAGCACTCTGAATGTCCTCTCAACATCCTTCTTAGCACCTTATTGCGCGTGTGCAAATATACATTATTTTCTACCCTGAGGATCGGTTATAGTCTTCACAAACGCTGGTCAATACCATTGGCAAGGTAGTACCCCATGTTGTAGTTGTGCCTGTTGTGTTGGGGAACGTTGCATAAAATAAAAAATTTCCTATGTTCACCAAGATCAATCTATGGAGTCATCGAGCAACGAGAGGGGAGTGCATCTACATACCCTTGTAGATCGCGTGCGGAAGCGTTCAAGAGAACGGGGTTGAGGGAGTCGTACCCGTCGTGATCCAAATCACCGGAGATCCTAGCGCCGAACGGACGGCACTGAAGGAAATATGCCCTAGAGGCAATAATAAAGTTATTATTTATTTCCTTATTTCATGATAAATGTTTATCATTCATGCTAGAATTGTATTAACCGGAAACATGATACATGTGTGAATGCATAAACAAACAACATGTCACTAGTATGCCTCTACTAGACTAGCTTGTTAATCAAAGATGGTTATGTTTCCTAACCATGAACAAAGAGTTGTTATTGATTAACAAGGTCACATCATTAGTAGAATGATCTGATTGACATGACCCACTCCATTAGCTTAGCACACGATCGTTTAGTATGTTGCTACTGCTTTTATCCATGACTTATACATGTTCCTGTAACTATGAGATTATGCAACTCCGTTTGCGGAGGAACACTTTGGTGCTACCAAACGTCACAACGAATCGGGTGATTATAAAGGAGTACTACAGGTGTCTCCAAAGGCAGATGTTGGGTTGGCGTATTTCGAGATTAGGTTTTGTCACTCCGATTGTCGGAGAGGTATCTCTGGGCCCTCTCGGTAATACACATCACTGAAGCCTTGCAAGCATTACAACTAATGAGTTAGCTGTGAGATGATGTATTACGGAACGAGTAAAGAGACTTGCGTGCGAGATTGAACTAGGTATTGGATACCGACGATCGAATCTCGGGCAAGTAACATACCGATGACAAAGGGAACAACGTATGTTGTTATGCGGTCTGACCGATAAAGATCTTCGTAGAATATGTAGGAACCAATATGGGCATCCAGGTCCTGCTATTGGTTATTGACCGAGAATAGTTCTAGGTCATGTCTACATTGTTCTCGAACCGTAGGGTCCGCACGCTAAGGTTTCGATGGCGGTTATTATGAGTTTATGTATTTTGATGTACCGAAGAAGTTCGAGTCCGGATGTGATCACGGACATGACGAGGAGTCTCGAAATGGTCGAGACATAAAGATTGATATATTGGACGGCTATATTTGGACACGGAAAGGTTCGAAGTTTCGGAGAAAACCGGAGTGCCGGAGGGGTTACCGGAACCCCGGGAAGTTATGGGCCTTAGTGGGCCAAGAGGGGAGAGAGGGCCGCACCAGGAGGTGGCGCGCCCTGGGGAGTCCGAATAGGACAGGAGGGGGCGGCCCCTCCCTCTCCTCTCCCTCTCTTTCCTTCCCCTTCTCCTTCCTAGTTGGACTAGGAGAGGAGTCCTACTCAACTAGGAGGAGGACTCCCTCCCTGGCGCACCACTAGGGCCGGCCGCCTCCCCTCCCTCCTTTATATCTGGGCAGGGGGCACCCTAGACACACAAGTATTGATCTACGGATCGTTCCTTAGCCGTGTGCGGTGCCCCTCCACCATATTCCACCTCGGTCATATCGTCATGAAGCTTAGGTGAAGCCTGCGCGGTAACACATCAAGATCGTCACCACGCCATCGTCTTGACGAAACTCTCCCTCGACACTCGGCTGGATCGAGTCGAGGGACGTCATCGAGCTGTACGTGTGTCAAGAACTCGGGCGCCGAGATGCTTGGCGCCGGATCGGTCGGATCGCGAGGAGAACGTCGACTACTTCCTCTACGTTGTGATCGCTTCGCTTGGGTCACGAGGGTGCGTAGACAACACTCTCCCCTCTCGTTGCTATGCATCACCATGATCTTGCGTGTGCGTAGGAAATTTTTTGAAATTACTACGTTCCCCAACAGTGGCATTCGAGCCTAGGTTTTTATGGTTTGATGTTTTGCACGAGTAGAACACAAGTGAGTTGTGGGCGATACAAGTCATACTACCTACCAGCATGTCATACTTTGGTTCAGCGGTATTGTGAGATGAAGCGGCCCAGACCGACATTACGCAGACGCTTCGCGAGACTGGTTTCACCGCCACGAGCACTCGTTGCTTAAAGGTGACTGGTGGGTGCTGTCTCTCTCACTTTAGTTGAACCGAGTGTGGCTCGCCCGGTCCTTGAGAAGGTTAAAACGAGTCTATTTGTGAAATATCGTTGTGGTTTTGATGCGAGGTGAGACTGGTTCTTGCTTAAGCCCGTAGCAGCCACGTAAAATTTGCAACAACAAAGTAGAGGACATCTAACTTGTTTTTGCAGTGCATGTTGTGATGTGATATGGTCAAGACGTGATGCTATATTTTATTGTATGAGATGATCATGTTTTGTAACCAAAGTTATCGGCAACTGGCTGGAGCCATATGGTTGTCGCTTTATTGTATGCAATGCAATCGCCCTGTAATGCTTTATTTTATCACTAAGCGGTAGAGATAGTCGTAGAAGCATAAGATTGGCGAGACGACAACGATGCTACGATGGAGATCAAGGTGTCGAGCCGGTGACGATGGTGATCATGGTGGTGCTGCGGAGATGAAGATCACGAAGCACAAGATGATGATGACCATATCATATCACTTATATTGATTTGCATGTGATGTTTATCCTTTATGCATCTTATCTTGCTTTGATTGGCGGTAGCATTATAAGATGATCTCTCACTAAATTATCAAGAAGTGTTCTCCCCGAGTATGCACCGTTGCCAAAGTTCGTCGTGCCCAGACACCACGTGATGATCGGGTGTGATAAGCTCTACGTCCATCTACAACGGGTGCAAGCCAGTTTTGCACACGCAGAATACTCGGGTTATACTTGACGAGCCTAGCATATGCAGATATGGCCTCGGAACACGGAGACCGAAAGGTCGGCGTGAATCATATAGTAGATATGATCAACATAAGATGTTCACCATTGAAAACTACTCCATTTCACATGATGATCGGTTATGGTTTAGTTGATTTGGATCACGTGATCACTTAGATGACTAGAGAGATGTCTTTCTAAGTGGGAGTTCTTAAGTAATATGATTAATTGAACTTAAATTTATCATGAACTTAGTACCGATAGTATCTTGCTTGTTTATGTTTGATTGTAGATAGATGGCTCGTCTTTGTTGTTCCGTTGAATTTTAATGCGTTCCTTGAGAAAGCAAAGTTGAAAGATGATGGTAGCAATTACACGGACGGGTCCGTAACTCGAGGATCATCCTCATTGCTGCATGGAAGAGTTACGTCTGGATGCACCGCTAGGTGCCAGCCTCTTCTTTGAGCAACACCGGATGTTGTGAACATCCGCGAGCAAAGCGATGACTACTCTATAGTTCGATGTGCCATGCTTTACGGCTTAGAACCGGGACTTCAACGATGTTTTGAGCGTCATGGAGCATATGAGATGTTCCAGAGTTGAAGTTAATATTCAACAGAATGCCCGGATTGAGAGATATGAAGTCTCCAATAAGTTCTATAGCTGCAAGATGGAGGAGAATAGTTACATTAGTGAGCACATACTCGAATGTCCGGGTATTACAATCACTTGACACAATTGGGAGTTAATCTTCCGGATGATTGTGTCATTGATGTAATTCTTCAATCACCGCCACCAAGCTACAAAGGCTTCGTGATGAACTATAATATGCAAGGGTTAGTAAAGACTATACCGAGCTCTTCGCAATGCTAAAGGCTGGAGGTAGAAATCAAGAAGGAGCATCAAGTGTTGATGGTCAATAAGACCACTAGTTTCAAGAAGAAAGGCAAAGGGAAGAAGAAGGAACTTCAAGAAGAACAGCAAGCAAGTTCTTTGCTCAGAGAAGAAACCCAAGTCCGGACCTAAGCCCTAAAGCGAGTGCTTCTCTAAGCAAGCGGTAGTCACCGAAGCGGAACTGCCCCAAGTATTTGGCGGATAAGAAGGATGGCAAGGTGAACAAAGGTATATGTGATATACATGTTATTGATGTGTACCTTACTAGAGCTCGCATAGCACTGGTATTTGATCTGGTTACATTGCTAATATTTGCAACTCAAGCAGGGACTACGGATTGCGAACACGGCAAAGGGCGAGGTGACGATGGCGTGGGAAATGGTTCCAAAGTCGATGTGATCGCGGTCGGCACGCTACCTCTACATCTACCTTGGGATTAGTTTTAGACCTAAATAATTGTTATTTGGTGCTGCGTTGAGCATGAACATTATATCTGGATCTTGTTTGATGCGAGACGGTTATTCATTTAAATCGAGAGAATAATGGTTGTTCTATTTATATGAGTAATATCTTTTATGGTCATGCACCCTTGAGGAGTGGTCTATTTTGATGAATCTCGATAGTAGTGATACACATATTCATAATGTTGAAACCAAAAGATGCAGAGTTGATAATGATAGTGCAACTTATTTGTGGTAATCGCCGTTTAGGTCATATCGGTGTAAAGCGCATGAAGAAACTCCATCTTGATGGACTTTTGGAGTCACTTGATTATGAATCACTTGGCACTTATGAACCGTGCCTCATGGGCAAGATGACTAAAACCCGTTCTCCGGTACTATGGAGAGAGCAACAGATTTGTTGGAAATCATACATACAGATGTATGTGGTCCGATGAATGTTGAGGCTCGTGGCGGATATCGTTATTTTCTCACCTTCACAGATGACTTAAGCAGATATGGGTATATCTACTTAATGAAACATAAGTCTGAAACATTTGAAAAGTTCAAAGAATTTCAGAGTGAAGTTGAAAATCATCGTAATAAGAAAATTAAATTTCTACGATCGATCGTGGAGGTGAATATTTGAGTTACGAGTTTGGTCTACATTTGAAACAATGCGGAATAGTTTAGCAACTCACGCCACCGGAACACCACAACGTAATGGTGTGTCCGAACGTCGAATCGTACTTTACTAGATATGGTACGATCTATGATGTCTCTTACAGATTTACCGCTATCGTTTTGGGGTTATGCTCTAGAGACGGCCGCATTCACACTAAATAGAACACCGTCGAAATCCGTTGAGACGACACCTTATGAACTATGGTTTGGCAAGAAACCAAAGTTGTCGTTTCTTAAAGTTTGGGGATGCGATGCTTATGTGAAAAGGCTTCAACCTGATAAGCTCGAACCCAAATCGGAGAAATGTGTCTTTATATGATACCCAAAGGAGACAGTTGGGTACACCTTCTATCACAGATCCGAAGGCAAGACATTCGTTGCTAAGAATGGATCCTTTCTAGAGAAGGAGTTTCTCTCGAAAGAAGTGAGTGGGAGGAAAGTAGAACTTGATGAGGTAATAGTACCTTCTCCCTTACTTGAAAGTAGTTAAATCGCGAAACCGGTTTCGAGACACCTACACCAAGTAGTGAGGAAGTTGATCATGAAACTTCAGATCAAGTTACTACTGTAACCTCGAGATCAACCAGAGTAAGATCCGCACTGAGTGGTGCGGTAATCCTGTTCGGAAATCATGCTACTAGATCATGATGAACCCACGAACTATGAAGAAGCGATGGTGAGCCCAGATTCATAAAATGGCTTGAGGCCATGAAATCTGAGATGGGATCCATGTATGAAAACAAAGTATGGACTTTGGTTGACTTGCCCGAGGGTAGGCAAGCAATAGAAAACAAGTGGATCTTCAAGAAGAAGAGACGACGACGGTAATATTATCGTCTATAAAGCTCGACTTGTCGCAAAGGGTTTTCGACAAGTTCAAGGGATTGACTACGATGAGACCTTCTCACCCGAAGCGATGCTTAAGTCTGTCCGAATCATGTTAGCAATTGCCGCATTTTATGATTATGAAATTTGGCAAATGGATGTAAAGACCGCATTCTGAATGGATTTACGGAAGAAGAGTTGTATATGATGCAACCGAAGGTTTTGTCGATCCAAAGGAGCTAACAAAGTATGCAAGCTCCAGCGATCCATCTATGGACTGGTGCAAGCATCTCGGAGTTGGAATAAACGCTTTGATAGTGTGATCAAAGCATTTGGGTTTGTACAGACTTTTGGAGAAGCTTTGTATTTACAAGAAAGTGAGTGGGAGCTCAGAGCATTTCGATATTATATGTGGATGACATATTGCTGATCGGAAATGATATAGAATTCTGGATAGCATAAAGGGATACTTGAATAAGAGTTTTTCAATGAAAGACCTCGGTGAAGCTGCTTACATATTGGGCATTAAGATCTATAGAGATAGATCAAGACGCTTAATTGGACTTTCACAAAGCACATACCTTGACAAAATTTTGAAGAAGTTCAAAATGGATCAAGCAAAGAAAGGGTTCTTGCACTGTGTTACAAGGTGTGAAGTTGAGTAAGACTCAATGCCCGACCACCGCAGAAGATAGAGAGAAAATGAAAGATGTTCCTATGCTTCAGCCATAGGCTCTATCATGTATGCAATGCTGTGTACCAGACTGATGTGTGCCTTGCTATTAGTTTAGCAGGAGGTACCAAAGTAATCCAGAGTGGATCATTGGACAGCGGTCAAGAACATCTGAAATACGAAAAGGACTAAGGATATGTTTCTCGATATGGAGGTGACAAAGAGCTCATAAATGGCGGTTACGTTGATGCAAGCTTTGACACCGATCCGGACGATTCTAAATCGCAGACCGGATCGATTTACACTAAACGGAGGAGCTGTCGGTTGGTGCAGTTCTAAACAAAGCGTCGTGGCGGGATCTACATGTGAAGCGGAGTACATAGCAGCTTCGGAAGCAGCTAATGAAGGAGTCGGATGAAGGAGTTCATATCCGATCTAGGTGTCATACCTAGTGCATCGGGTCCAATGAAAATCTTCTATGACAATATCGAGCAATTGCCTTAGCGAAGGAATCCAGATTTCACAAGAGGACCAAGCACATCAAGAGACGCTTCAATTCCATCCGGACTTAGTCGGTGGGAGACATAGAGATTTGCAAGATACATACGGATCTGAATGTTGCGAGACCGTTGACTAAGCCTCTTCCACGAGCAAAACATGATCAGCACCAAGACTCCATGGGTGTTAGAATCATTACTATGTAATCTAGATTATTGACTCTAGTGCAAGTGGGAGATCAAGGAAATATGCCCTAGAGGCAATAATAAAGTTATTATTTATTTCCTTATTTCATGATAAATGTTTATCATTCATGCTAGAATTGTATTAACGGAAACATGATACATGTGTGAATGCATAAACAAACAACATGTCACTAGTATGCCTCTACTAGACTAGCTTGTTAATCAAAGATGGTTATGTTTCCTAACCATGAACAAAGAGTTGTTATTGATTAACAAGGTCACATCATTAGTAGAATGATCGATTGACATGACCCATTCCATTAGCTTAGCACACGATCGCTTAGTATGTTGCTACTGCTTTTATCCATGACTTATACATGTTCCTGTAACTATGAGATTATGCAACTCCGTTTGCGGAGGAACACTTTGGTGCTACCAAACGTCACAACGAATCGGGTGATTATAAAGGAGTACTACAGGTGTCTCCAAAGGCGATGTTGGGTTGGCGTATTCGAGATTATGTTTTGTCACTCCGATTGTCGGAGAGGTATCTCTGGGCCCTCTCGGTAATACACATCACTTTGAAGCCTTGCAAGCATTACAACTAATGAGTTAGCTGTGAGATGATGTATTACGAACGAGTAAAGAGTCTTGCCGTAACGAGATTGAACTAGGTATTGGATACCGACGATCGAATCTCGGGCAAGTAACATACCGATGACAAAGGAACAACGTATGTTGTTATGCGGTCCGACCGATAAAGATCTTCGTAGAATATGTAGGAACCAATATGGGCATCCAGGTCCCGCTATTGGTTATTGACCGAGAATAGTTCTAGGTCATGTCTACATTGTTCTCGAACCGTAGGGTCCGCACGCTTAAGGTTTCGATGATGGTTATTATGAGTTTATGTATTTTGATGTACGAAGAAGTTCCGAGTCCCGGATGTGATCACGGACATGACGAGGAGTCTCGAAATGGTCAAGACATAAAGATTGATATATTGGACGGCTATATTTGGACAGGAAAGGTTCCGGAAGTTTCGGAGAAAACCGAAGTCTTGGGAGGTTACTGGAACCCCCGGGAAGTTATGGGCCTTAGTGGGCCAAGAGGGAGAGAGAGGGGCCGCACCGGGAGGTGGCGCCCCAGTGGGAGTCCAAATAGGACAGGAGGGGGCGGCCCCCCCCTCTCCTCTCCCTCTCTTTCCTTCCCCTTCTCCTTCCTAGTTGGACTAGGAGAGGAGTCCTACTCCAACTAGGAGGAGGACTCCCTCCCCTGGCGCACCACTAGGGCGGCGGCCTCCCCCTCCCTCCTTTATATACGGGGGGGGGGCACCCTAGGACACACAAGTATTGATCTACGGATCGTTCCTTAGCCGTGTGCGGTGCCCCTCCACCATATTCCACCTCGGTCATATCGTCATGAAGCTTAGGCGAAGCCCTGCGCCGTAACACATCAAGATCGCCACCACGCCGTCAGGTCTTGTGAAACTCTCCCTCGACACTCGGCTGGATCGAGTACGAGGGACGCCATCGAGCTGTACGTGTGTCAAGAACTCGGGGCGCCGGAGTAACGGCGCCGGGATCGGTCGGATCGCGAGGAGAACGTACGACTACTTCCTCTACGTTGTGATCGCTTCCGCTTCGGGTCTACGAGGGTACGTAGACAACACTCTCCCCTCTCATTGCTATGCATCACCATGATCTTGCGTGTGCGTAGGAAATTTTTTGAAATTACTACGTTCCCCAACAGGCACCTCCGCATTCAACACACGTACGGTTGGGAAGACGTCTCCTCCTTCTTGATCCAGCAAGGGGAAAGGACAGGTTGATGAAGATCCAGCAGCACGACGGCGTGGTGGTGGATGCAGCAGTGATCGTGGTAGAGCTTCGTCGAGTTTCTGCGAGAGGGAGAGGTGTAGTAGGGGAGAGGGAGGCGCCAAGACTTGGGGTGCGGCTGCCCTCCCTCCCCCCTCTTTATATAGGCCCCCTGGGGGGGTGCCGGCCCTAGGAGATGAGATCTCCAAGGGGGGCGGCGGCCAAGGGGGTGGCTTGCCCCCCAAGGCAAGTGGAGGCGCCCCACCCCAGGGTTTCCAACCCTAGGCGCAGGGGGGCCCAAGGGGGGCGCACCAGCCCACCAGGGGCTGGTTCGCCTCCCCACTTCAGCCCACGGGCCCTCCGGGATAGGTGGCCCCACCCGGTGGACCCCCGGGACCCTTCCGGTGGTCCTGGTACAATACCGGTGACCCCTGAAACATTCCCGATGGCCGAAACTGCACTTCCTATATATAATTCTTCACCTCCAGACCATTCCGGAACTCCTCGTGACGTCCGGGATCTCATCCGGGACTCTGAACAACTTTCGGGTTACTGCATACTCATGTCTCTACAACCCTAGCGTCACCGAGCCTTAAGTGTGTAGACGCTACGGGAGACATGCAGACATGACCGAGACGCCTCTCCGGTCAATAACCAACAGCGGGATCTGGATACCCATGTTGGCTCCCACATGCTCCTCGATGATCTCATCGGATGAACCACGATATCGAGGATTCAATCAATCCCGTATACAATTCCCTTTGCCAATCGGTACGTTACTTGCCCGAGACTCGATCGTCGGTATCCCAATACCTCGTTCAATCTCGTTACCGGCAAGTCACTTTACTTGTACCGTAATGCATGATCCCGTGACCAGACACTTGGTCACATTGAGCTCATTATGATGATGCATTACCGAGTGGGCCCAGAGATACCTCTCCGTCATACGGAGTGACAAATCCCAGTCTCGATTCGTGCCAACCCAACAGACACTTTCGGAGATACCCGTATTGCACCTTTATAGTCACCCAGTTACGTTGTGACGTTTGGCACACCCAAAGCACTCCTACGGTATCCGGGAGTTGCACAATCTCATGGTCTAAGGAAATGATACTTGACATTTGGAAAAGCTCTAGCGAAACGAACTACACGATCTTTGTGCTATGCTTATGATTGGGTCTTGTCCATCACATCATTCTCCTAATGATGTGATCCCGTTATCAATGACATCCAATGTCCATAGTCAGGAAACCATGACTATCTGTTGATCAACGAGCTAGTCAACTAAAAGCTCACTAGGGACTTGTTGTGGTCTATGTATTCACACATGTATTATGATTTCCGGATAATACAATTGTAGCATGAACAATAGACAATTATCATGAACAAAGAAATATAATAATAACCATTTTATTATTGCCTCTAGGGCATATTTCCAATAGTCTCCCACTTGCACTAGAGTCAATAATCTAGTTACATTGTGATGTATCGAACACCCATTGCGTTCTGGTGTTGATCATGTTTTGCTCTAGGGAGAGGTTTAGTCAACGGATCTGCTACATTCAGATCCGTATGTGCTTTACAAATATCTATGTCTCCATCTTGAACATTTTCACGAATGGAGTTGAAGCGACGCTTGATGTGCCTGGTCTTCTTGTGAAACCTGGGCTCCTTGGCAAGTGCAATAGCTCCAGTGTTGTCACAGAAGAGTGTGATCGGCCCCGATGCATTGGGTATGACTCCTAGGTCGGTGATGAACTCCTTCACTCAGATAGCTTCATGCGCTGCCTCCGAGGCTGCCATGTACTCCGCTTCACACGTAGATCCCGCCACGACGCTCTGCTTGCAATTGCACCAGCTTACTGCCCCACCATTCAAAATATACACGTATCCGGTTTGTGACTTAGAGTCATCCAAATCTGTGTTGAAGCTAGCGTCGATGTAACCCTTTACGACGAGCTCTTCGTCACCTCCATATACGAGAAACATATCCTTAGTCCTTTTCAGGTATTTAAGGATGTTCTTGACTGATGTCCAGTGTTCCATGCCGGGATTACTTTGGTACCTTCCTACCAAACTTACGGCAAGGTTTATATCAGGTCTGGTACAGGTCATGGCATACATGATAGACCCTATGGCTGAGGCATAGGGACGACACTCATCTTTTTCTCCATCTTCTGCCGTGGTCGGGCATTGAGCCGAGCTCAATTTCACACCTTGCAACACGAGCAAGAACCCTTCTTGACTGATCCATATTGAACTTCTTCAATATCTTATCAAGGTATGTGCTTTGTGAAAGACCTATGAGGCGTCTTGATCTATCTCTATAGATTTTGATGCCTAATATGTAAGCAGCTTCTCCAAGGTTTTTCATTGAAAAACACTTATTCAAGTAGGCCTTAATGCTGTCCAAAAGTTCTATATCATTTCCCATCAAAAGTATGTCATCCACATATAATACGAGAAATGCTACAGAGCTCCCACTCACTTTCTTGTAAATGCAGGCTTCTCCATAAGTCTGCATAAACCCAAATGCTTTGATCATATCATCAAAGGGAATGTTCCAACTCCGAGATGCTTGCACCAGCCCATAGATGGCACGCTGGAGCTTGCATACCTTGTTAGCATTCTTAGGGTCGACAAAACCTTCCGGCTGCATCATATACAGTTCTTTCTTAAGGTGACCGTGAAGGAATACCGTTTTGACGTCCATTTGCCATATCTCATAATCATAGTATGCGACAATTGCTAGCATGATTCAGACGGACTTTAGCTTCGCTACGGGAGAGAATGTCTCATCGTAGTCAATCCCTTTAACTTGTTGATAACCCTTAGCGACAAGTCGAGCTTTATATATGGTAACATTACCATCTGCGTCCGTCTTCTTCTTAAAGATCCATTTGTTTTCTATCGTCACGATCATCGGCAAGTCTCTGTCAAAGTCCACACTTTGTTTTCATACATGGATCCTATCTCGGATTGCATGGCTTCAAGCCATTTGTTGGAATCTGGGCCCGCCATCGCTTCTTCATAGTTCGAAGGTTCACCGTTGTCTAACAACATGATTTCCAAGACAGGGTTGCCGTACCACTCTGGTGCGGAACGTGTCCTTGTGGACCTTTGAAGTTCAGCAGGAGCTTGATCCGAAGTATCTTGATCATCATCATTAACCTCCTCTCTTGTCGGTGCAGGCATCACAGGAACATCTTCCTGAGTTGCTCTACTTATCGTCTCAAGAGGCAGTACTTCGTCAAGCTCCACTTTCCTCCCACTTAATTCTTTCGAGGGAAACTCTTTCTCCAGAAAGGACCCGTTCTTGGCAACAAAAATCTTGCCCTCGGATCTTAAGTAGAAGGTATACCCAATGGTTTCCTTAGGGTATCCTATGAAGACGCATTTTTCCGACTTGGGTTCGAGCTTCTCAGGTTGAAGTTTCTTGACATAAGCATCGCATCCCCAAACTTTTAGAAACGACAGCTCAGGTTTCTTCCCAAACCATAATTCATACGGTGTCGTCTCAACGGATTTAGACGGTGCCCTATTTAAAGTGAATGTAACTGTCTCTAGAGTGTATCCCCAAAATGATAGCGGTAAATCGGTAAGTGACATCATAGATCGCACCATATCCAATAGAGTGCGATTACGACGTTCGGACACACCATTTCGCTGAGGTGTTCCAGGCGGCGTGAGTTGTGAAACGATTCCACATTTCCTTAAGTCCGTACCAAATTCGTGACTTAAATATTCACCCCCACGATCTGATCGTAAGAACTTTATCTTTCGGTCACGTTGATTCTCTACCTCATTATGAAATTCCTTGAACTTTTCAAAGGTCTCAGACTTGTGTTTCATTAAGTAGACATACCCATATCTACTCAAGTCATCAGTGAGAGTGAGAACATAACGATATCCTCCGCGAGCCTCAACGCTCATTGGACCGCACACATCAGTATTTATGATTTCCAATAAGTTGGTTGCCCGCTCCATCGTTCCAGAGAACGGAGTCTTGGTCATTTTGCCCATGAGGCATGGTTCGCATGTGTCAAACGATTCATAATCTAGAGACTCTAAAAGTCCATCAGCATGGAGCTTCTTCATGCGCTTGACACCAATGTGACCAAGGCGGCAGTGCCACAAGTGTGTGGGACTATCGTTATCAACTTTACATCTTTTGGTATTCACACTATGAATATGTGTAACATTGCGCTCGAGATTCATTAAGAATAAACCATTCACCAGCGGGGCATGACCATAAAACATATCACTCATATAAATAGAACAACCATTATTCTCGGATTTAAATGAGTAGCCATCTCGAATTAAACGAGATCCTGATACAATGTTCATGCTCAAAGATGGTACTAAATAACAATTATTGGGGTTTAAAACTAATCCCGTAGGTAAATGTAGAGGTAGCGTACGACGGCGATCACATCGACCTTGGAACCATTCCCGACGCAAGATCGACACCTCGCCCTTCGCCAGATCTCCGCTTATTCCGCAGCTCCTGCTTTGAGTTACAAATATGAGCAACCGCACCGGTATCAAATACCGGGAGCTACTACGAGCAGCGGTAATGTACACATCAATTACATGTATATCACATATACCTTTGGTTTTGCCCGCCTTCTTGTCCGCTAAGTACTTGGGGCAGTTCCGCTTCAAAGGACCACTTCCCTTGCAATAAAAGCACTCGGTCTCGGGCTTGGGTCCATTGTTTTACTTCTTCCCAAGCAATCGGCTTACGGGCGCTGCAACTCCTTGCCGTCCTTCTTGAAGCTCTTCTTACCCTTTCCTTCTTGAACTTAGTGGTTTTATTCACCATCAACACTTGATGTTCCTTTTGATCTCTACCTCTGCTGATTTCAGCATTGAATATACCTCAGAATGGTCTTTTCCATCCCTCGCATATTGAAGTTCATCACAAAGCTCTTGTAGCTTGGTGGGAGAGATCGAGGATTCATCAATGACCGCGTCATCCGGAGATTAACTCCCGGCTGAGTCAAGCGGTTGTGCAACCTGGACATCTTGAGTATGTGCTCACTAACGTAACTATTTTCCTCCATCTTACAGCTGAAGAACTTGTCGAGACTTCATATCTCTCGACCGGGCATGAGCTTGGAAAACCATTTTCAGCTCTTGAACATCTCGGATGCTCCGTGTTGCTCAAAATGCTTTTGGAGCCCGGTTCTAAGTCTGTAAAGCATGCCGCATCGAACGAGGGAGTAATCATCAAGACGAGACTGCCAAGCGCTCATAATGTCTTGGTTCTCTGGGATTGGTGCTTCACCTAGCGGCGCTTCTAGGACATAATCTTTCTTAGCAGCTATGAGGATGATCTCGTGTTCCGGACCCAAATCAGAGTATAGTTGCTGCCATCATCTTTCAGCTTGGTTTTCTCTAGGAACGCGTTGAAGTTGAGGTGGACATGAGCGTTGGCCATTTGATCTACAAGACATTTTGCAAAGGTTTTAGACTAAGTTCATGATAATTAAGTTCATCTAATCAAATTATTCAATGACTCCCACTTAGACAGACATCCCTCTAGTCATCTAAGTGAAACATGATCCGAGTCAACTAGGCCGTGTCCGATCATCACGTGAGACGGACTAGTTAACATCGGTGAACATCTTCATGTTGATCGTATCTTCTATACGACTCATGCTCGACCTTTCGGTCTTCCATGTTCCTAGGCCATGTCTGTACATGCTAGGCTCATCAAGTTAACCTAAGTGTATTGCGTGTGTAAATATGGCTTACACCCGTTGTATTCGAACGTTAGGATCTATCACACCCGATCATCACTTGGTGCTTCGAAACAACAAACCTTCGCAATGGTGCATAGTTAGGGGGAACACTTTTCTTGAAATTATTTCGAGGGATCATCTTATTTAAGCTACCGTCGTTCTAAGCAAATAAGATGTAAAACATGATAAACATCACATGCAATCAAATAGTGACATGATACGACCAATATCATATTGCTCCTTTGATCTCCATCTTCGGGGCGCCATGATCATCTTCGTCACCGGCATGACACCATGATCTCCATCATCATGATCTCCATCATCGTGTCTTCATGAAGTTGTCATGGCAACGACTACTTCTACTTCTATGGCTAACACGTTTAGCAATAAAGTAAAGTAATTTACATGGCGTTCTTCAATGACACGTAGGTCATACAAAAATAAAGACAACTCCTATGGCTCCTGCCGATTGTCATACTCATCGACATGCAAGTCGTGATTCCTACTACAAGAACATGGTCATCTCATACATCACATATATCATTCATCACATCCTTTGGCCATATCACATCGCAAAACACTTGCTGCAAAAACAAGTTAGACGTCCTCTAATTGTTGTTGCAAGTTTTTACGTGGCTTCTATAGGTGTTCTAGCAAGAACGTTTCTTACCTACGTAAAACCACAACGTGATATGCCAATTTCTATTTACCCTTCATACGGACCCTTTTCATCGAATCCGCTCCAACTAAAGTGGGAGAGACAGCCACCCGCTAGCCACCTTATGCAACTAGTGCATGTCAGTCGGTGGAACCTGTCTCACGTAAGTGTACGTGTAAGGTCGGTCTGGGCCGCTTCATCCCACGATGCCGTCGAAGCAAGATAAGACTAGTAGTGGCAAGAAAATTAACAACATCTACGCCCACAACTTCTTTGTGTTCTACTCGTGCATAGTAACTACGCATAGACCTAGCTCATGATGCCACTGTTGGGGAACGTTGCATAAAATAAAAAATTTCCTACGTTCACCAAGATCAATCTATGGAGTCATCTAGCAACGAGAGGGGAGTGCATCTACATACCCTTGTAGATTGCGTGCGGAAGCATTCAAGAGAACGGCGTTGAGGGAGTCGTACTCGTCGTGATCCAAATCACCGGAGATCCTACCGCCGAACGGACGGCACCTCCACGTTCAACACACGTATGGTTGGGAAGATGTCTCCTCCTTCTTGATCCAGCAAGGGGAAAGGAGAGGTTGATGAAGATCCAGCAGCACGACGGCGTGGTGGTGGATGCAGCAGTGATCGCGGCAGAGCTTCGCCGAGCTTCTGTGAGAGGGAGAGGTGTAGCAGGGGAGAGGGAGGCGCCAAGACTTGGGGTGCGGCTGCCTCCTCCCCTCTTATATAGGCCCCTGGGGCGCTGCCCTAGGAGATGAGATCTCCAAGGGGGCGGCGGCCAAGGGGTGGCTTGCCCCCAAGGCAGTGAGGCGCCCACCCTAGGGTTTCCAACCCTAGGCGTAGGGGCCCAAGGGGCGCACCAGCCCACTAGGGGCTGGTTCCTCCCACTTCAGCCCACGGGCCCTCCGGATAGGTGGCCCCACCCGATGGACCCGGGACCCTTCGGTGGTCCCAGACAATACCGTGACCTCAAACATTCCCGATGCCCGAAACTGCACTTCCTATATATGATTCTTCACCTCCGGACCATTCCGGAACTCCTCATGACATCCGGGATCTCATCCGGGACTCCGAACAACTTTCGAGTTACTGCATACTCATGTCTCTACAACCCTAGCATCACCGAACCTTAAGTGTGTAGACCCTACGGGTTCGGGAGACAAGCAGACATGACCGAGACGCCTCTCCGCTCAATAACCAACAGCGGAATCTGGATACCCATGTTGGCTCCCACATGCTCCTCGATGATCTCATCAGATGAACCACGATGTCGAGGATTCAATCAATCCCGTATACAATTACCTTTGTCAATCGGTACGTTACTTGCCCGAGACTCGATCGTTGGTATCCCAATACCTCGTTCAATCTCGTTACCGGCAAGTCACTTTACTCGCACTGTAATGCATGATCCGTGACGGACACTTGGTCACATTGAGCTCATTATGATGATGCATTACCGAGTGGGCCCAAAGATACCTCTCCGTCATACGGAGTGACAAATCCCGATCTCGATTCATGCCAACCCAATGACACTTTCGGAGATACCCGTAGTGCACCTTTATAGTCACCCGATTCGTTGTGACGTTTGGCACACCCAAAGCACTCCTACGGTATCCGGAGTTGCATAATCTCATGGTCCAAGGAAATGATACTTGACATTTGGAAAAGCTCTAGCGAAACGAACTACACGATCTTTGTGCTATGCTTATGATTGGGTCTTGTCCATCACATCATTCTCCTAATGATGTGATCCCGTTATCAATGACATCCAATGTCCATAGTGAGGAAACCATGACTATCTGTTGATCAACGAGCTAGTCAACTAGAGGCTCACTAGGGACTTGTTGTGGTCTATGTATTCACACATGTATTACGATTTCCGGATAATACAATTGTAGCATGAACAATAGACAATTATCATGAACAAAGAAATATAATAATAACCAATTTATTATTGCCTCTAGGGCATATTTCCAACACGTTGATGCTGTATTTGCATGTCGAAGCCTGCCCTTCACAAAGTCTTTTGAACAAAGGAGATTGTTGGAGCATATTAATGTCATTGCTAAAACCAAGTGTGTCAAAGAAAGCATGTCACATCCATAAATCCTTCAATGACATTACTTCAAGTATGATAGTGGCCGCTTTGGGGTGATCTTGGTATTGCCCACGCATAAATTTTGGGGTAGTTATTCCATTGATGGTGCATGCAATCAACTGAACGTGTCCTCTACAATTGGTTCTCTCGGGTACTCTAGTCCAAACACCTTCACCATGATGCATGCAAATTGCATAGTGCTTTTCAAGCATGTGGTCTCTATCATCCGGATTTTGGTATCAATAATATATGTGGCTTTACCATAAGCAAGCATCCTAAGAGCAGCCGTGCATTTTTGCAGAGCAGAGAAGGAAAGTTGCCCGAAACATTCCTTCCTTAGATTGAAGTAGTAATCAACCTCCTCCATGGCATTCACTACCTATAAGAATAAAGCTCTGCTCATCCAGAGGGATGTCGAAAGAAACATTCATGGCATGTTGGGCTCGTTGTGAAGTAGTCCGTGTAGAGAAGCCAGGTGCCAATGATCCTATCTCGGGGAACCTCTCTCTTACCCTTTATCAAACCCTTGAAGTTCTGTACATGCTCCTCTTGTTTGTCTAATTCTTCCTGGATGTTCATCATCATCATTTCAGCATCTTCGTCGTCTAAATCTGAAGAATCGACTCATAAGAACTAACAGATCGGCAGCCCATCCCCATGTGTCGCTCGTGCCATCAGATGGGGGAACCCTAGCCCGCCGCCTCCTCCCCATCCCCTCCCTCGCCGCCGCCGGGCGAAGCCCGGCCATCGTAGGCGGTGGCGAGGGCTTTTGTTCCCCTCCGCATGGATCCCCTGGCTGGTGTGGGACGACTGTGAAGGAAATATGCCCTAGAGGCAATAATAAAGTTATTATTTATTTCCTCATATCATGATAAATGTTTATTATTCATGCTAGAATCGTATTAACCGGAAACATGATACATGTGCGAATACATAGACAAACATAACATCAATCAAAGATGGTTATGTTTCCTAACCATAGACATGTGTTGTCATTTGATTAACGAGATCACATCATTAGGAGAATTATGTGATTGACAAGACCCATTCCATTAGCCTAGCACTTGATCGTTTAGTATGTTGCTATTGCTTTCTTCATGACTTATACATGTTCCTGTAACTATGAGAATATGCAACTCCCGTTTACCGGAGGAACACTTTCGGTGCTACCAAAGGTCACAACGTAACTGGGCGATTATAAAGGAGTACTAAAGGTGTCTCCAAAGGTACATGTTGGGTTGGTGTATTTCGAGATTAGGTTTTTTCACTCCGATTGTCGGAGAGGTATTTCTGGGCCCTCTCGGTAATGCACATCACTATAAGCCTTGCAAGCAATGTAGCTAATGAGTTAGTTACGGAATGATGCATTACGAACGAGTAAAGAGACTTGCCAAGATGCTAGATTGAACTAGGTATTGGATACCGACGATCAATCTCGGGTAAGTAACATACCGATGACAAAGGGAACAATGTATGTTGTTATGCGGTTTGACCGATAAAGATCTTCGTAGAATATGTGGGAGCCAATATGGGCATCCAGGTCCCGCTATTGGTTATTGATCGGAAACGTGTCTCGGTCATGTCTACATAGTTCTCGAACCCGTAGGGTCCGCACGCTTAACGTTTCGTTGACGATATAGTATTATATGAGTTATGCATGTTGGTAACGAATGTTGTTGAGTCCGGATGAGATCATGGACATGACGAGGAACTCCGAATGGTCCGGAGATAAAGATTGATATATGGGATAATAGTGTTTGATCTCGGAAGGGTTCGAATTCACGGAATAGGTTCGGATGTTTCCCAAATGTTTGGGTACGAGAACACGTTATTTGGGCCAAAGGGAAAGCCCACAAGGTTTTGGAATGCGCAAAGGAAGTTTTGCGGAGTCCGAGGGCCGACGCCGGAACCTGGCGTCGCCCCGAGTCCGAGAAGGACTCTTGCCTTTCGGGTGAAACCGACTTTGTGGAGACTTTTACTCCAAGTTTCACCCCAAGGCTCAACATATAAATAGAGGTAGGGCTAGCACCAAAGACACATCAAGAAACACCAAGCCGTGTGCCGCAACCCGTCCCCTCTAGTTTATCCTCCGTCATAGTTTCCGTAGTGCTTAGGCGAAGCCTGCGGAGATTGTTCTTCACCAACACCGTCATCACGCCGTTGTGCTGCCGGAACTCATCTACTACTTCGCCCGTCTTGCTGGATCGAGAAGGCGAGGACGTCATCGAGCTGAACGTGTGCAGAACTCGGAGGTGCCGTGCGTTCGTACTTGGATCGGTTGGATCGTGAAGACGCGTCGACTACATCAACGCGTTGATAAACGCTTCCGCTTAGCGATCTTCAAGGGTATGAAGATACACTCCCCTTCTCGTTGCTATACATCACCATGATCTTGCGTGTGCGTAGGATTTTTTTTGAAATTACTATGTTCCCCAACAGTGGTATCAGAGCCTAGGTTTTATGCATTAATGTTATATGCACGAGTATAACACAAGTGAGTTGTGGGCGATACAAGTCATACTGCTTACCAGTATGTCATACTTTGGTTCGGCGGTATTGTGAGATGAAGCGGCCCGAACCGACATTACGCGTACGCTTACGCGAGACTGGTTTCACCGTTACGAGCACTCGTGCTTAAAGGTGGCTGGCGGGTGTCTGTCTCTCTCACTTTAGCTGAATCGAGTGTGGCCACGCCCGGTCCTTGCGAAGGTTAAAACATCACTAACTTGACGAACTATCGTTGTGGTTTTTGACGCGTAGGTAAGAACGGTTCTTGCTAAGCCCGTAGCAGCCACGTAAAATTTGCAACAACAAAGTAGAGGACGTCTAACTTGTTTTTGCAGGGCATGTTGTGATGTGATATGGTCAAGACGTGATGCTATATTTTATTGTATGAGATGATCATGTTTTGTAACCGGTTATCGGCAATCTGGCAGGAGCCATATGGTTGTCGCTTATTGTATGAAATGCAACATACTGTAATTGCTTTACTTTATCACTAAGCGGTAGCGATAGTCGAGAAGCAATAGATGGCGAACGACAACGATGCTACGATGGAGATCAAGGTGTCGCTACCGGTGACGATGGTGATCACGACGGTGCTTCAAGATGGAGATCACAAGCACAAGATGATAATGGCCATATCATATCACTTATATTGATTGCATGTGATGTTTATCCTTTATGCATCTTATCTTGCTTTGATTGACGGTAGCATTTTAAGATGATCTCTCACTAATTATCAAGAAGTGTTCTCCCTGAGTATGCACCGTTGCAAAAGTTCTTCGTGCTGAGACACCACGTGATGATCGAGTGTGATAGGCTCTATGTTCAAATACAACAGGTGCAAAACAGTTGCACACGCGGAATACTTAGGTTATACTTGACGAGCCTAGCATATACAGATATGGCCTCGAACACGGAGACCGAAGGTCGAAAGCGTGAATCATATAGTAGATATGATCAACATAGTGATGTTCACCATTGAAACTACTCCATCTCACGTGATGATCGGACATGGTTTAGTTGATTTGGATCACGTGATCACTTAGATGACTAGAGAGATGTCATCTAAGTGGGAGTTCTTAAGTAATATGATTAATTGAACTTAAATTTATCATGAGCTTAGTACCGATAGTATTTTGCTTGTCTATGTTTGTTTGTAGATAGATGGCTCGTGTTGTTGTTCCATTGAATTTTAATGCGTTCCTTGAGAAAGCAAAGTTGAAAGATGATGGTAGCAATTACACGGATCGGGTCCGTAACACGAGGATTATCCTCATTGCTGCACGTAAAAGTTACGTCTGGAAGCACCGTTGGGTGCCAGGCCTGCTGCTGATGCAACTGACGATGTTAAGAACGTCTGGCAGAGCAAAGTTGATGACTACTCAATAGTTCAGTGTGCCATGCTTTACGGCTTAGAACCGGGTCTTCAACGACGTTTTGAACGTCATGGAGCATATGAGATGTTCCAGGAGTTGAAGTTAATATTTCAAGCAAATGCCCGGATTGAGAGATATGAAGTCTCCAATAAGTTCTATAGCTGCAAGATGGAGGAGAATAGTTCGTCGGTGAACACATACTCAAAATGTGCGGGTATAATAATCACTTGATTCAACTAGGAGTTAATCTTCCCGATGATAGTGTCATTGACATAATTCTTCAATCACGCCACCAAGCTACAAGAGCTTCGTGATGAACTATAATATGCAAGGGATGAACAAGACTATTCCGAGCTCTTCGCAATGCTAAAAGCTGCGGAGGTAGAAATCAAGAAGGAGCATCAAGTGTTGATGGTTAACAAGACCACGAAGTTTCAAGAAAAGGGCAAAGGGAAGAAGAAGGAACTTCAAAAGAACGGCAAGCAAGTTGCTGCTCCAAGTCCGGACCTAAGCCTGAGGCCCGAGTGCTTCAACCGCAAGCGATCGACATCGAAGCGGAACTGCCCCAAGTATTTGGCGGATAAGAAGGATGGCAAAGTGACAAAGGTATATGTGATATACATGTTATTGATGTGTACCTTACTAATGCTCGCAGAGCACTGGTATTTGATCTGGTTACATTGCTAATATTTGCAACCGGAAGCAGGACTACGGATTGCGAAGATTGGCTAAGGACGAGGTGGCGTTATGCGTGGAAATGGTTCCAAAGTCGATGTGATCGCGGTCGGCACGCTACCTCTACATCTACCATCGGGATTAGTTTTAGACCTAAATAATTGTTAATTGGTGCCAGCGTTGAGCATGAACATTATATCTGGATCTTGTTTGATGCGAGACGGTTATTCATTTAAATCAGAGAATAATGGTTTTTCTATTTATATGAGTAATATCTTTTATGGTCATGCACCCTTGAAGAGTGGTCTATTCTTGTTGAATCTCGATAGTAGTGATACACATGTTCATAGTGTTGAAACCAAAAGATGCAGAGTTGATAACGATAGTGCAACTTATTTGTGGCACTGCCGTTTAGGTCATATTGGTGTAAAGCGCATGAAGAAACTCCATACTGATGGGCTTGTGGAATCACTTGATTATGAATCACTTGGTACTTGCGAACCGTGCCTTATGGGCAAGATGACTAAAACGCTGTTCTCCAGAACTATGGAGCGAGCAACTGATTTATTGGAAATCATACATACTGATGTATGTGGTCCAATGAATGTTGAGGCTCGCGGCGGGTTTCGTTATTTTCTCACCTTCACAGATGATTTGAGCAGATATGGGTATATCTACTTAATGAAACACAAGTCTGAAACATTTGAAAAGTTCAAAGAATTTCAGAGTGAAGTGGAAAATCATCGTAACAAGAAAATACAGTTTCTACAATCTGATCGTGGAGGAGAATATTTGAGTTACGAGTTTGGTCTACACTTGAAACAATGCGGAATAGTTTCGCAACTCACTCCACCCGGAACACCACAATGAAATGGTGTGTCCGAACGTCGTAATCGTACTTTACTTGATATGGTGCGATCTATGATGTCTCTTACCGATTTACCGCTATCGTTTTGGGGTTATGCTTTAGAGACGGCCGCATTCACGTTAAATAGGGCACCATCAAAATCCGTTGAGACGACGCCACATGAACTGTGGTTTGGCAAGAAACCAAAGTTGTTGTTTCTTAAAGTTTGGGGATGCGATGCTTATGTGAAGAAACTTCAACCAGATAAGCTCGAACCCAAATCGGAGAAATGTGTCTTCATAGGATACCCAAAAGAAACTGTTGGGTACACCTTCTATCACAGATCCGAGGGCAAGATTTTCGTTGTTAAATTCGGATCCTTTCTAGAGAAGGAGTTTCTCTCGAAAGAAGTGAGTGGGAGGAAAGTAGAACTTGATGAGGTAACTGTACCTGCTCCCTTATTGGAAAGTAGTTCATCACAAGAACCGGTTCCTGTGACAACTACACCCATTAGTGAGGAAGCTAATGATATTGATCATGAAACTTCAGATCAAGTTTCTACTGAACCTCGTAGGTCTACCAGAGTAAGATCCGCACCAGAGTGGTACAGTAATCCTATTCTAGAAGTCATGTTACTTGACCATGATGAACCTACGAACTATGAGGAAGCGATGATGAGCCCAGATTCCACAAAATGGCTCGAGGCCATGAAATGCCCGACCACAGCAGAAGATAGAGAGAAAATGAAAAATGTTCCCTATGCTTCAGCCATAGGCTCTATCATGTATGCAATGTTGTGTACGGACTGACGTATGCTTAGCAATAAGCTTGGCAGGAAGGTACCAAAGTAATCCAGAGTGGATCACTGGACAGTGGTCAAGAACATCTGAAATACCGAAAAGGACTAAGGATATGTTTCGTGTATGGAGGTGACAAAGAGCTAGTCGTAAATGGTTACGTTGATGCAAGCTTTGACATCGATCCGGACGATTCTAAATCGCAATCCGGATCGTATTTTTATTAAGCGGTGGAGCTGTAAGTTGGTGCAGTTCTAAACAAAGCGTCGTGGCGGGATCTACATGAGAAGCGGAGTACATTGCTGCTTCAGAAGCAGCGAATGAAGGAGTCTGGATGAAGGAGTTCATTTCTGATCTAGGTGTCATACCTAGTGCATCGGGACCAATGAAGATCTTCTGTGACAATACTGGTGCAATTTCCTTGGCAAAGGAATCCAGATTTCACAAGAGGACCAAGCACATCATGAGACGCTTCAATTCCATTCGGGACCAAGTCCAAGTGGGAGACACAGAGATTTGCAAGATACATACGGATCTAAATGTTGAAGACCCATTGACTAAGCCTCTCTCACAAGCAAAACATGATCAGCACCAAGACTCCATGGGTGTTAGAATCATTACTATGTAATCTAAATTATTGACTCTAGTTCAAGTGGGAGACTAAAGGAAATATGCCCTAGAGGCAATAATAAAGTTATTATTTATTTCCTCATATCATGATAAATGTTTATTATTCATGCTAGAATTGTATTAACCGGAAACATGATACATGTGTGAATACATAGGCAAACATAACGTCACTAGTATGCCTCTACTTGACTAGCTCATTAACCAAAGATGGTTATGTTTCCTAACCATAGACATGTGTTGTCATTTGATTAACGGGATCATGATGATGTGATTGACATGACCCATTCCGTTAGCCTAGCACTTGATCGTTTAGTATGTTGCTATTGCTTTCTTCATGACTTATACATGTTCCTGTAACTATGAGAATATGCAACTCCGTTTACGGAGGAACACTTTGGTGCTACCAAACGTCACAACGAATCGGGTGATTATAAAGGAGTACTACAGGTGTCTCCAAAGGTACATGTTGGGTTGGCGTATTTGAGATTAGGTTTTGTCACTCCGATTGTCGGAGAGGTATCTCTGGGCCCTCTCGGTAATGCACATCACTATAAGCCTTGCAAGCAATGTAGCTAATGAGTTAGTTACAGAATGATGCATTACGTAACGAGTAAATAGACTTCCCAGTAACGAGATTGAACTAGGTATTGGATACCGACGATCGAATCTCGGGTAAGTAACATACCGATGACAAAGGGAACAACGTATGTTGTTATGCGGTTTGACCGATAAAGATCTTCGTAGAATATGTCTCGCCACCACCGGAGCCATCATCTGTAAGCCCCCACCCCTCCTCTCTCTCTCTTGCATAGGTTAGCCAGTTTTTAATTAGGTTAATTATCTAGGTTTTAGGGCAAAAATTTAGTTAGGGCATTGACAGAGAAGTAGTTAGGTTAACTAGTTTAATTAGGTTAATTATCTAGGTTAGTGCAAAAACTTAGTTAGGGCTTTGACAGAGAACTAGTCACGTTAACTAGTTTAATTAGGTTAATTATCCATGTTAATTAGTGCAAAAATTTATTTTAGGCTTTGACAGAGAACTAGCTGCGTTAACTAGTTTAATTAGGGTTAATTATCTAGGTAAACTAGATTAACTAACTAGGTTAATTAGGTTCGTTGGATTAAGAAGCTAGGTTAAGTAGATTGGCAAAGGTTTTTGATTTTTCAAAAGACCACTATTTTTCAAGGAAAAGAATTTAGGCAAATTTTATTTTTCATTGAAGTGGTCATGTTATATCTTTTCATTGAAGTTGTTCGACTGTGCCCAAGTGGCGGCTTTGTTGTTTCCAGGGAATGATGCTGAGTGGCCTATGTTTTGCCGGAATGTTGATTCATTTCTGTTCCAACAAATTTCAGGTTCTCGATTTGTCCACTTTTTAGCAAAGGTCATGCCGAAATTTCCCGTGAATTTCGGCATGACTTGTGCTACAAACTAGGACATATCGAGTGCCCAGGATTTGCCGCACCAAGAAGGAGTCAACATTCTGCAAAACAATAGTCCTTTTTATGTCATTATTCATTTTATTAGGTCTAGAATTAATTGACTAGATTTAATCATAGGAAACATGGCTAGCAACGATGAAGGACAAGGTTACGGTGATTGCGACGACGTCTCACCGGGCGGCGATTTAATTTTTAGCTTTACCGACGATCAGCAGATGTTGTTCTTTGGGCCCGCATCGGGATCGAGACCGACACGCAGACCGGTCTTTGAGACCGATACGCAGACCGGTCTTGAGGCCGACACCGGCGCTGAGATTGAGACCGCATCGAGACCGGCCGAGACCGATGCTGCCTCGGGAGCGGATCCGGTGTAGCACCGAAAGCGAAGAGGCAACGGGTTCCTAACAAACTCAGGACTACTAGACTGGTGGTCACGGAGGTGGACAACGGCAATTTTGAGCCAAAGGCGCCGAGGAAGAAGCAGCGTGCTACGGCAATCAAATAGGCTGCATCATACGGACAACCGCCACCATCAACGATGAGAATCTAAAGAAGATAGAAAATATGAGGAGCTCCTCCTAAAGAAGTTACACCAGATATTCTTGTTCCCAGCGGAATGAGAAGGATTATGAAGATCCGGACAATGACCCGCAATGAAGAAGATAAACAAACACGCCATGACCAAGTTTAGCAGCGCGTTGGCTGCTGGAAAAATCGGTGAAAGCAAAGATCAACGACGGGAACCCTACTCCGAGATTGTAAAGGAAAGTCCGACAATCACGGAAGAGCAGTTTCAAATATTCAAGGAGGCTTGCGAGGCCGAAGCTGCCAAAGAAAAGTCTAAGTACATGAAGGGGCTTCAAAAGAGGAACATTGGGACCCACCACCTCGGAAGCCGTGGTTACGGCGGAAAGAGGTCCAAATGGGCCAAGGAGGACGCGAAGCCAGCGAGTCATGCATCCTGCCCCTTGGCGGATTTCACCGTCCCGCAGAAGCGTGACGTCCTGAGGGCCCGCCACCGTTGGGACCCATTGAAGAAGGTTTATGAGACAACACCGGTCATTACGGAGTTCATGAGACTACTGGTAATTTTAGTTTCTGATCAATTCGACTGCACACGTTAGTCATATTTGTAAACGATCCTTGTGCCTTTTGCAGAGAGAGCAACGCCGGATTGCGGCGAAAGCGACTCGCCGTCGAGGCATTGGCGAGGCCTAAGTGGGACACTCCATTCAACCGGCGTTGAACATATTGAAACGACAACCGTGGATACTCGACCGTCGTATGGACACGTGCACGGTGTCGGAGACGGCGCCACGTGGAAGAAGTACTACCGTGAGACCACGGAGGAGAGAAAGGAAAGACGAAGGTTAACTGAAGAAAGCATCGACAAGAAGGTTGAGATTGCGGTTGAGAAGAAATCATCTCAGACAGTCGCAACAGCGATAGCTGCCGGAAAACAGGTGATTGCAGATTTATCTACTTCCTTGGTGACGGGCGTTCACACTTGGACAAGGGAAAATCCCAAAAAAAATGCAGAGGACTTTCCCCTTGCTGACTTCTTGGCAGCACATGCTCCCGCGACCGCTCCCTTTTGCTCCCAGACTGCTCCCTTGACGGCTCCCTTTTGACTCGCTTCCCGCACGACTGCCAGACCAGACGTGCTCGGTGGTGCCTCCTCTTTAGCTGAGCTCGGCGCCCTCACGGTATCTTCCACACCGCCCCTTCAATATAAATGTATAATCTCCGTTTTCGTTGCCTTTCGGATGTCTCATGTCGCAGACTTTTATTTGCGAGTCAGCGAAACCCGTGCACCATATTGTACACCATCGGCGAACGAAGGTGGGCGTGGGGAAGGGGCGATAATGGAGCGAAGGAACCATTGTTCCACACCGCCGATCCCCGAGCGTCTTCAAGGTTTCCGTGGCGGTGTCAAACCGGCCACGAGAATTTGCCTCCTCTAATACTAGTGGGGATGACGACGAGACCCGGCGGCTTGGTGATTGTTGCAATGGGTGGGTCCTATTGTGGCCAAAGAGTCGCCGTCTCGAGGCGGCGGGAGCACACCCACGAGCACGCAGCCTCGGCAAGGTATGAACATCAACACCCCACCTACCCAATTAGCGTCGGGTGTCGGGTTGGGTGATAGCGACGGGTAAGCGGTGGCTCCATTAGAGGCTGATGGCGTCGCCATGGATGAGGATGAGGATGGCGATGGCGCTGAACAAGTATGTCTATCTGGCGCCTCCTCGTGGTTTGAGCATCATGAGTCGGTGCCTGAATTACCGTCTCAACGTGTAATTGACGACCATCCGGTGGTAAAGAAGCCTAGGAAGAGAGCGAGGAAAGGCAAAAAGCTGATTCTATGATCCAGCCGCCTCGGCAGCCTCGGCCGGGACCGTGTAGATATCCCGATGCGGATAAATGGCATATCGGTAAACCAATCCTACGAAACAGCGCTACGGGCCAGATTCGGCGATCCGAGGAGACTTCATGACGATGTGCTGCGGGTAGAGAAAGGCCTCATCGCCTCGAAGATCCGGGATACCCACTCTCGTGGTTAATGTTCCGCAGCAAATGTAAATGCGTCAAGGGCTTCCCGCAGATAAGTTCTTCCTCCAATTCGATTACATATTCGACATGTTTCACGTGAAGAAGCTGGATTTTACTTTTGTCCGCCTTTATGCCTTGCACATGAGCTACATCATTGGGGTTGAGCAGATAGCTCATATCGTGTCGCTGACCCGTACTACATGCACGAGGCCTTCTTGGGAGTCTGTGCACAGCATCGTGAATCGCGAGGATTACATCGTCAGTTTCATGCTCGCCAATAAGGACAAGGAGGCGATTCTCGTGCCTTATCATCCCGTGTAAGTCATCCGCGCTGCTATCCTTCCTTCGATTTCAATAATTCATTTGCACGGTGGAGGCTAATTAATTTGAGGTGTACTTATTTTTTATTGGCAATGCGCGCCGTCCTCATCATCCTCTACCCCCGATTCTCCCACGCTCTTTACTTGGACTCGTCGAAGAACATTCACAAAAAGGATTACACCCACATCAAAGATGTTCTCGACGGTGCTATGTTTTACTACCAAGCAAGGGGTGGAGATGTTAGGGACAAGAAGAAAAGGGCGGCAGCACGCCTTCAGCCATAAGACCGACTTCTGCTGCATCCAGAACCGAGCGATTCTCTTAATGATGGATTCTATGTCCTACACCACATGCTTTGGAGTACCGACGGGATCACGGAACCTTCACATGGCACCTAGATCTAGCGATGCCCATATTCTCGCAATGGGCAAAGGACATAGGAGATATCGAGGATCATCGACTTGAGCTGAGTTCTATAACATCGGTAGCGAACTTGCCCAAATCATCATGAATGAGGTCATCGGAAAAACAGGGATGTTCCATGCGAAGGACAAATGTCGCGGGAAGGCGTCCGAACATGGATAGCCTCTCGGCGTCTCGACATGAAGCCTTTCACAAAGCTCGATGACTATCTCCCGACTTGGATGGATGGCACGACATGATGGAGTGATTGTCGATATATGACAATGTGTCCGTTTAGTCCATAGTTTCTTTTATGACAAAACTTTGAGTTATGCGGTGAAACTTTATTTGTGATGTAATTAAACCGTCCTCCTCGACTAGCGAAAATCACTCTAGTTAGGTCATTTGGGTGCGATGAACTTTGTTATTTATGCTTATGATATGTTGTTTCTATTTTGCCAAGTCTGTCTCTTTGTGTTGCTCAACTATATATGTTGCATATCATCGACTCATGTGACGATGCAGGTGCATAGATCATAAATGGCGAAGAAGTGCTACGCCAGAGTATATATCGACAAGTGGCGGAGTGAAAGGCCAAGGTGTACGGTTTTCGGTTTCGAGCGACACGCAATGCTTAGTTTAGGTTCACGCTAATGCGAGAGAGGATACGAACTCATGTACTCAAAGTGATAGCTATTCTCATGTATATCATTGTTTAGATGGATGACGATGTATTTGCAAGTAATCGAGACTTGTATCGCTATTTTGAGATTGATGGCGAGATCGAGACCACTTTGTGTTGGATGATGATTATGATGATGACATGATTTGATGAGACTAATTGTATGTATATGCTATGATTACATTTGTATGTGGATGATATGCTAAAGATTATTGTATAAAGCCTATTCAAATGCAAAACAAATAAAAACAAATCTGCAGGGAAAAAACTAATAAAACTAGTAGTAGCGAGGATTTAGCGAGAGCGCGGCTTACGATGGCGCTTACACCAAAACGGCGCTGCAGCTAATACCGATGGCGCCCTTTTCTAAACAGCGCTGCAGCAATTCATGTGTAGCGATGGCGTGTGTCAACTGGCGCTACTACCGCCATCGCTACACGTTAGCTGTAGCGCCTTATTAGTAGCGCCGGTACCCGCGCTACTGAGGGTGCCCAAACCCGCGCTGCTGCTAGGCTTTTCCCTAGTAGTGCGAGAAGGCGTCTCCGAGGCTCCTCGGTTGTTGGTGGTGGCGGCCCTGGCTCTCCACTCGCGGGGCGGGCGGCGGTTCATGGTCCGGTGTTGGTCCCAGGCGGCGGCCATGGTGGGGAGACACAAGAGGTGTCTGGTGGGGGCTGGTCTGGAGGGATGGGGGCTAGTGGTGGCCTTTTGTTGCTGGCAGGGTGCCGGTCGTGGATTCTTTCCGCTCCTTTCCTCCCCTTCTCCCCAGCTTAGTCTTGTGTGGTCTCCGGTCTGACGTTCTTCGGGTCGGGAAAGTCGGTGGCTCCGTCAGTGGTTGGAGTTTGGTAAGAACATAGCCGGCACCTTGGTTGGTCGTGGAGTAGTTGGATGGTATAGTGGCGGCCCTGGCGGTGGGAGGCACGACGTTTGTGGGCGGAGCATGCGTCTCAGGTGCGAGCTGGCAATCATGGTTACGCGGGTGGCGTGGTTGCGGGTGTTTGACAATGCTAGGGTGTGATGGATGGGTGTGAGCACCGGGGTACACCACTAGCCCAGTTTTACTGGCCGGCGGTGGCGGCAACCGGCACTGTCGTACCCATCCTAAGGGCACTGTCGCGGTGTTCCTACTCCTCGTCTTACTCAGGATAAACCTTGATCTTCGGGATCGAGCGGTGGCGGCTATCCATGGTCGTTCCCTTCTTGGAGGCACTGTTTTGGAGTCTTGGCTTTGTTGTGGCCTGTCTTACCTCTGTGTCGTGTGCTCATGATGTCGGTCTCTATAGGCTCCAAGCGGTCTTTGTCGTCATCTTTTGTTTGCTTGGTAGTCGGTGGGGTGGTGTGTCGGTGGCCGACACCTTTGTATCTTGCCTTTAGGTGTGTGGTGTGTGTTTGTATCGGCTATCGGTGGTAATTGGTGATGTTTTCTTTATAAATAAAGCGGGGGAGGACCCTTTTTCGTCTGAATCCGAAGAATCGGTGAAGTCTCTGTACAGGGTACCCGAGAGAACCAACAAATGAATCCATCAGTAACCTACAGATCACCAACAGAATAAAATAAACTGCTTGTACATTTCATCAAACACATAGAGAATGAGGTGTATGTCCGGAGGAGTCGGCGCCATGGGTTGGGGATGACGGCAGAGCTACAATGGCGGTTGTGCGGACGAGGCGGAAAAGAATAGAGGAAGAGGGCAGGTTGGGGACATCTTCAAGAGATTTAACGGGCCTCTGTCATCAGTCCGTCGTGGCAAACGCATCCGGGAATCCCATATCCGCCCCACATGGGCTGGATATATAGGGGTGTCGGTTAGTCTGGATGTTTGGACTGAGGACAAGTCACGTTTTGGCCCACACGTGGACGAGAAGTTACTCTTTGGCCCACAAGAGGACGACCAGGTCATAAAATTAAAATTTACAATGTAGAAGACATAATTTAGAAAATTCGTAAAAGAAAATCAATATTCAATTTGTCTTCTTCTTTGAAGTAAGTACTCCACGCAGGATTGGGCCGGGCCTCACGCCTGCTTCACTGTACGGTTGCTATAGGACGCCATATAGTGCTATAGAAAGCATGGCAGATCATATCTCCCGCCCGCGGGCAGCAAACAGAAGTGGCTTCATCCGCAAGTGGGCAGGCCCAGTTAGCGGCTATATGTACCGTGTTTTCGCTGCTTTATATTTTCTTTTCGTTTCTCCTTCTAGTTGTTTCATGTTTTTCCTTTTTTTTTGTTTCTAATCCCTTTTTATTTCTTTATTTTTTATTTTTTCTGTATTGTTTTCATAAATTCGAAAAAGCTTAGAATTTGTAATAAATAATTTTCAAAAAAAGTTCAAATTCTATTTTTTGTCATAATTTCATAAATTGTTTTTGAAAAATGCTGACATTGTTCAAATATTTTTCACTTTTGAAATATTTCTTCACATTTCCAAAAAATTGTTCAAAACTGTTCACATTTTTGAAAATTTTGTTCTTAGTTTCAATAAATCGTCTACATTTTCCAAATTTAGTTCACAATTCAAGGTGTTCAGAATTCATAATTTTTTCACAATTTACAAAAAATATTTACAATTTTTTGAATTTTTCATGTTCTCAAAAAATGTTCACGTTTGCAAATTTTGTTCACTTTTTCATAATTTGTCCAGAAACGATTTTTGAATTATATTCGGTTTTTCAAAACATGCTCACAAATTTTAAAAATTGTTCAGAATTCCAAAAGGTAGTGTTTGTCAAATACATTTCAGAATTTTCAATATTTGTTCACAATTTTCATGAATTGTTTGTAAGATGTCAAAATAAGTTTGGTTCCGCCGTGACAATTGGTTCTTAAAATCTCGTGCTGCTAAACACGCACTCGGACTCGTCAGGTCGATTGGTTAGTCACACACGTTCACTAGTGGGACGTCGGGAGTTTGAGCTCTCGCTCATGCAAGACTTTTTGGCGCTTTTTTGCGTGTCTCAAGTTCGTTAGCTCCAAATGGGCGGGCCCATTTGCACATGCCTTCAATCAAGGTTGTGCTTTTTGCCGTCCGCATGCGGCAAATAGGGGCTCTCGGAAAGCATGAACGTGACAGTCACGCCCGACGTGCCCTTGGTTCGTTTCAGCCCCTAACATTTTTTTTAACACATCAGCCCCTAACATTCTCTGTGTCCTTCCTCCTCCTCCTGGATCATTCTTCCTCTCGGCTCGCTGCCATGAACAAATCGTTCACCAATGACAGGTGATGCCGTTGCTCCTCCCACCCTTCCGTCACCGCCCCTGTCTCGTTTATCCACGATAACACATTCCTCTAAGGTTGGAATGATACTCATTGTCCATCCGATTGTGGTGGTGATACTCGGCATCCGTTTAGAAACCGTGCCCCTCTCCCTAAGTGCAGCTCTTTGCTACTCAGGCTCTATGGAACCCTTTTTCTGGGGCATTCAAAAATTACATGTTAAAGTTTTTAGAAAAATTCTGTTTTTACACTGATATATGGATGTACAATAGATGTGTGTAAAATTTTATGAGAACATACATTGATTCGCTAGCTACACAAAAAGTGAAATCATTGGTTTTACATAGTGAGCAGTACACACTGTCCACCGGTTTTTTTACAAACTTTTGTGTAGTTTGCATGTCAATGTATTTCGTCATGAAAATTTGCACACAAGCGGCATACGTCCGTATGATTGCGGATTTTTTGTCCAGAATTTTGAAAACACTGAAAAATTTTCTTGTGATTTTTTAAAGGAGCTCCATGGAGCCCTGGCACCAAAAGGCATTTCTGTCGTTCCCAGCAAAAAAGGCATTTCTGCCCTTCTCATTTTTTCATGCCTTCCTCCTTCCTTTCTTCCTTTTTCCCTTCTTCCACTATCTAGGCATTATGAAGCCCCGTGGGCGAGAATCGCCGTGCTAATTAATATCTTTCTAGGCTTTTCTTTCCTCTCTCCCAAGGAGACATGGAAAAGCGTTCCTTCCCTTGACCTCCTCCGGCAAGCCCATGGATTCGCCTCCCCTCCGCCTTCCGCTCCGACGACCGGTGGCGGGGAGGAGAATCCTGGTGTCTCGACTCCCATTAGTAGATAGGCAGGGTTTTACTCCTCGTTGGGGCGGAGTTTGGACAAATGGTGGCGCTCCTTCTTTGAGTTAGTCTTCTGGGCTCCGATCCTCCTCAAGTTCGTCTGTTGGGACGGATTCGACAAAGCTCCGGCATAGTTTCCTTCCAGCTCCTTGGGGCGACGAGGTTAGGGTTTTTCGCAGTTCGTACGCAATGGCAATATTTGGTGTCAGATTTTTCACATTGATTCAAGGATTCAAAGGCGAGGACTGCGGCTCCAGGGCGCTGGTCCTTAGGGGGACGTGCACGAAGACTTCCCGGCTGTAATCGACAAGGTTAGTCCAGCTCCAATATAGGAGCGGCGACAGTGGCAATGTTCGTTTGGTGGTCCACAGATCTCGATGTAATTTTTATTATGTTTGAGGTTTTTTTGTACTTCTGGTGAATCTTTATAATAGATCTGATCATTTTCGGGAAAAAAATTAAGACCTTTCTCTGAATGTTCCCTCTGAGGCTACTTTCGCAAGAAAATCTCCGTTGTGTGGAAAATCTCCAAATTTGTTTGACGAACGCGGCAGTGCTGCTTTTTTATTGCATAAAGTAGAATGGGCATCACAGATTCAGGCATATATCGCCACGGGAAAACTTTCAGAGAAACAGCAAAAGAAAACTCTCGCCGCAGGAAAACTTTGGAAGAAGAATCCAAAAGAGAAACTCTTGCCTCTTGGAAAACTTTCAAATGAAATACTAAACGAAAACACCCACGCCCAGGAAAACTTTCAAAACAAGAAGAAAATGAGAACGCAAATTTGGAGCGTGATTTGATCTACAACATGGTTCCGGCCAGGCCATCAGCCCATCACCCTGGGGCCTAGGTATATCAGCATATCGTTGCTTCAGTGTCTGGCGCCGCACGGGGCCACGTCGCCGGCGAGGCGGCGGCAGGGGCCGTCGTGTGGATGGCGCGCGCGCGCTCCTCTCGGCCAGCCGTTTTCCCGTCGGCGATGGATCAATATTCCGGCCGGCTATCTTTCACATGGGTCATGGCGACATGGGAGGCCCGGAACGATCAAGTGTTTGTATTCCATAAGAAGAGACTGGCAGCGCGGCGCGGGGAGGGACAACCCGACGGCGACGGCAGATGGCAAAAGGATGCGCCTTTTCCTCTCATCATTGCGGAACCCGTCGGCGTCGCTCGATCCCCTCCCCGTCTCTTCTCTGCTTTTGCATTGCCAACTTGCCCTGCTGCCGATCTGATGGTTTCTTCGCTCTTTCCATCGGCGTTCCTTTCGGAATCGAACATCCGCACCTGACATGATCAGGTTCACACATCAGAACCTCCTCCTAGAATCTACTGTCATCCGAGGTGGCCAACTGGGCATGGGCATGCGTACAAGTCAACGGACAGTCTAACGATGAAAGAGTACGTTTTCGTAATCCAGCTATTATTAATTAAATCTCAGATATATTTAGCCATTTCTCCGTCTCGAATCCGTTCAATGCGTGGTGGCCTAGTTGATGCAACAAAATATAAACATTTTTTAAATGACACGACAAATGGATAGATAATGGACATATTTTAGACTATTGTTTAACATGGTAAAACACAGACGCTCTAGAAAAATGCGAGCACCAATACCAAGTCCAGGACTTGACCAACAAAGAACCTAACCAATTGAGCTAGGCTCGGTTCGTTATTTTAATGATAAGGAAAATCAGAAACATCCAAACTTTAATGACAGTTATTATTTCAAAATCTGGTAATTTTATTATGTAACAAATAATAATGTAAATGATCTTCCATGAAAAATGGGAAAGATGGCCACGTTACATGATCTTATAACTTATTATTTCTAAGGTTTATCCAATTCTGTAATTTACTTAGAAATACTTCTTATTTTTCATTTCCCATTTTCATTGTTTTCATTTTCCAACATTCTCAGTTACTTTACTAACTTTACATGTACTTTTTTTTAATGTTTTACTTTTCCAATGTTTATTGCTTTCATATTTTTTGCAAAGCTTCTATGCTGATTCGGTTGCTATGTGCGCAAAACCACCACCACCTTATGTGTCGAAAATAGTTTGAGTGTGACGAGGGACCAATTATATCCAATTTTACAATTGAGTTTGTCAAGTTTGACTGGTTTTAGTGTTCATGAGCCAAATCAGAAGTTGGCCTATAGTTATATAGTGAAGTTGGCATATAGTTAGGGAACTAGAAATACATAAACTATTCTTTGTGAACAACTTCCCGATGTGGTTAGTAATGTCCATCTTATAACTACTAGTAAACTAAACAAGCCATGACCTTCAATACTAAATCATATATTCATTGGCACATAATGGTGTTGTTTGCACACTTATTGGTCAGTAAGCGCACAAAGGAAAACCTATTTTTACATGAAATTTAAATATAAGAAAAATAAGCGGATACAGAACACTAGGATGAGCATGTCTCCATAAATGTCTGCTTGTGTTAGTGGTAGTGAAAGCACAAGTGCTCCCTGATACGTCCATTTTGCATCATGTTTTTATGTTGATATTTATTGCATTATGGACAGTTATTTCACATTATGGTACAATACTTATACCTTTCTATCTTATTTTACAAGATTTACATGAAGAGGGAGAATGCCGGCAGCTGGAATTCTGGACCGGAAAGGAGCAAATCTGAGATACCTATTATGCACAACTCCAAATGTCCAGAAACTTTACGAAGAATTGTTTTGGAATATGTAAAAAAAAATATTGGGCGAAGAAACTACAGAAGGGGACCCACCAGGTGGCCACAAGCCAGGGGACGCGCCCTAACCCTCAGGGCACGCCCCCAGGGCTTGTGGGCCCCCTGGCCATCGTCCGGTGCCCATCTTCTGCTATATGGAGGGGTTTGACCTAGAAAATAAAAATAAGAAGAGAACTTTCGGGAGAAGCACCGCCGACTCGTGGCGGAACCTGGGCAGGAGCAATCTAGAGCTCCAGCAGAGCGATTCTGCCAGGAAAACTTCCCTCCAGGAGGGGGAAATCAAAGCCATCGTCATCACCAGCGATCCTCTCATTGTGGACGATCATCTCATCGTGGGAGGGTCAATCTTCATCAACATCTTCACCATCACCATCTCCTCTCAAACCCTAGTTCATCTCTTGTATTCAATCTTTGCCTCAGAACCTCGGATTGGTACCTGTGGGTTGCTAGTAGTGTTTATTACTCCTTGTAGTTGATGCTAGTTGGTTTATTTGGTGGAAGATCATATGTTTAGATCCTTAATGATATTTATTACTCCTCTGATCTTGAACATGAATATGCTTTGTTGGTAGTTACATTTATTTTTGAGGACATGAGACAATTCTTGTTATAACTAATCATGTGAATTTGGTATTCGTTCAATATTTTGATGAGATGTATATTGTCTCTCCTCTAATGGTGTTATGTGAGCGTCAACTACATGACACTTCACCATGATTTGGGCCTAGGAGAAGGCATTGGGAAGTAACAAGTAGATGATGGGTTGCTAGAGTGACAGAATCTTAAACCCTAGTTTATGCATTGCTTCGTAAGGGGCTGATTTGGATCCACATGTTTCATGCTATCGTTAGCTTTATCTTAATTCTTCTTTCATAGTTGTGGATGCCTGCGAGAGGGGTTAATCATAAGTGTGAGGCTTGTCCAAGTAAGGACAACACCCAAGAACCGGTCCATCCACATATCAAATTATCAAAGTGCCGAACGAGAATCATATGAGCATAATGAAAACTAACTTGATGGTAATTCCCATGTGTCCTTGGGAGCACTTTGCTTTATATAAGAGTTCTTCCAGGCTTATACTTTGCTATAAAAAGGATTGGGCAACCTTGATGCACCTTTGTTACATTTGGCACTTGCTACCCGTTACAAATTACCTTATCACAAAACTATCTGTTAGTGATAATTTCAGTGCCTGCAGAAAATACATTGCTGAAAACCGCTTGTCATTTCGTTCTACTCCTTGATGGGCTCGACACTCTTACTTATCGAAAGGACTACATAGATCCCCTATACTTGTGGGGCATCAGGACTCTTTTTGGGCACCGTTGCCGGGGAGTGAAGTGCCTTTGGTGAGTGGAATTTGGTAAGGAAAATTTATTACGTACTGAATTTTACTGTCACTTGTCACTATGGAAAATAATCCTTTTAGGGGCTTGTTCGGGGTATCTTCACCCCAACCGAAAGAACAAAGAGTTTCTCCTCAGCCTACTGCACCTACTAAAAATATTTATTGTGAAATTCCTTCGGGTATGATAGAGAAACTGCTAGCTAATCTTTATGCAGGAGAGGGAACACTACATCCAGATATGCATCTAATCTTTGTGGATGAAGTTTGTGGATCATTTAAGCTTGCAGGTTTGCCCGGAGTTGAAGTCAAGAGGAAGGTCTTCCCTTTATCTTTGAAGAAATGCATTGACATGGTATAGCCTATGTGATGATATTGGATCTTGGAATTACAAAAGCTTGAAATTGGAATTTCATCACAAGGTTTATCCTATGCATCTGGTTCATCGTGTTCGAAATTATATATATATATAGGCCTCGTGAAGGTGAAAATATCGCTCAAGCTTGGGGGAGGCTTAAATCAATGTTATATTCTTGCCCCAATCATGAGCTCTCAAGAGAAATTATTATTCAGAATTTTTATGCTCGGCTTCTCATAGAGATCAATCCATACTCGATACCTCTTGTATTGGCTCTTTTATGAAGAAGACTATTGAATTGAAATGGGATCTCTTGGAAAGATTTAAACGCACTCTGAAGATTGGGAGCTCGACGAAGGTAATGAGTCAGGTATAAAGCTTGAATTTGATTGTGTTAAAACTTTTATGGATACAGATGCTTTTCAGAAATTTAGCGCAAAATATGGACTTGACTCTGAGATAGTAGCTTCTTTCTGTGAATCATTTGCTACTCATGTTGATCTCCCTAAGGAGAAGTGGTTTAAATATCATCCTCCCATTGAAGTAAAAGTAGTAGAACCCATTGAAGCTAGGGACGAAACCACTACTTATAATGTTGATCCAGTTATTCCTACTCCTTATATTGAGAAACCACATTTTCCTGTTAGGATAAAAGAACATGCTAAAGCGTCAACTGTGGTTCATAAGAGTTATACAAGAACACCTACACCCTCTGAACAAATTAAAGTTTAACCTAATGTTGCTATGGTTACATATCTCTTGGTATAAAATGTTGATGGGCATGTTATTTATTTCTGTAATGAAGCTACTAGAATTGCCAAACCTGATGAGAAAGATAAACATAGTCCTGTTGTTGGCATGCCTGTTGTCTCTGTTAAAATACGAGATCATTGTTATCATGGCTTATGTGATTTGGGTTCTAGTGTTAGTGCTATCCCGTTTACTTTATATCAAGAAATTATGAATGATATTGCACCTGCTGTGATAGAAGATATTGATGTTACTATTAAAATCACAAATAGAGAGACTATTACACCACTTGGGATTGTTAGAGATATTGAAGTCTTGTGTGGGATAATAAAATATCCTACTGATTTTCTCGTTCTTGGTTCCCCATAAGATGATTTTTGTCCCATAATATTTGGTAGACCTTTCTTGAACATGGTTAATGCTAAGAATGTGCGAAAGAAACTGTTAGTGTAAGCTTCGGTGATGTGTCTCATGAGTTTAATTTCTCCAAATTTCATAGACAACCTCGTGATAAAGAGTCACCTAGCAAAGATGAGATTATTGGTCTTGCTTCTATTGCCGCGCCTCCTACTGATCTTTTAGAACAATATTTGCTAGACCACGAAAATGATATGCATATGGATGAAAGAAATGAAACAGATGAGATATTCTTTAAACAAGTGCCTGTTTTGAAACACAACTTGCCTGTTAAAATTCTTGGAGACCCTCTACCACCCAATAGTGATCCTGTGTTTGAGCTTAAACAATTGCCTGATACTTTAAAATATGCTTATCTTGATGAAAAGAAGATGTATCATGTTATTATTTGTGCTAACCTTTCAGAGCATGAAGAAAAGAGATTATTGGAAACTCTGAGGAAGCATCGTGCCGCTATTGGATATACTCTTGATGATCTTAAGGGCATTAGTCCCACTCTATGTCAACATAAAATTAATATGGAACCAGATGCTAAACTAGTTGTTGATCATCAGCGACGGTTAAATCCTAAGATGAAAGAAGTTGTAAGAAATGAAATACTAAAGCTTCTGGAAGAAGGTATAATCTATCGCATTGCTGATAGTTGATGGGTAAGTCTTGTTCATTGTGTCCCTAAGAAGGGAGGTATTACTGTATTTCCTAATGATAAAAATGAACTTATCCAACAAAGAATTGTCACACGACATAGAATGGTAATTTATTTTAGAAAATTAAATAAAGCTACTAGGAAAGATCATTATCCTTTGCCATTTATTGATCAAATGCTAGAAAGACTATCAAAACATATACATTTCTGCTTTCTAGATGGATACTCCGGTTTTTCCCAAATACTTGTGTCACAAGAGGATCAAGAAAAAAGTACTTTTACATGCCCTTTTGGTACTATTTCTTATAGACGTATGCCTTTTGGTTTATGCAATGCACCTGCTACCTTTCAAAGATGTATGACTGCTATATTCTCTAACTTTTGTGAAAAGATTGTGGAGGTTTTCATGGACAATTTTCCGTTTACAGAACTTCTTTTGATGATTGCTTAAGCAACATTGATCGAGTTTTGCAGTGATGTGAAGAAACTAATCTTGCCTTGAATTGTGAGAAGTGCCACTTTATGGTTAATGAAGGTATTGTCTTGGGGCATAAAATCTCCGAAAGAGGTATTGAAGCTGACAAAGCTAAAGTTGATGGAATTTAAAAAAAAAGTTGTGTCCTACAGATATCAACGGGTTAAGGAGTTTCCTTGGTCATGCTGGTTTCTATAGGAGATTTATTGAAGACTTCTCTAAAATTTCTAGGCCTCTCACTAACCGTTTGCAAAAAGATGTTCCATTTGTTTTTGATGATGATTGTTTAGAAGCCTTCCAAATACTTATGAAATCCTTGATCTTTGCACCTATTGTTGAACCACCTGGTTGGAATCTACCCCTTGAAATTATATGTGATGCTAGTGCTTATGCTGTTGCCGCTATTCTAGGAAAAAGAGTTGATAAGAAATTAAATGTTATCCATTATGCTAGTTAAACTCTAGGCAATGCTCAATGAAATTATGCTACTACTGAAAAGGAATTTTTAGCAGTTGTGTTTGCTTGTGATCAATTTAGATCTTAAATTGTTGATTCCACAGTGATTATTCACACTGATCATGCTGCTATTAAATACCTTATGGAAAAGAAAGATGCTAAACCTAGACTCATTAGGTGGGTTCTCTTGCTACAAGAATTTGATTTACATATTATTGCTTGGAAAGGAGCTAAGAACCCCGTAGTAGATAACATGTCTAGGTTAGAAAATATTCTTGATGACCCACTACCTATTGACGATAGTTTTCCCGATGAACAATTAGCTGTCATAAATGCTTCTCGTAGCACCCCTTGGTATGCAACCTATGCTAATTTTTTTGTTGCTAAATTGATACCACCTAGTTTTACATACCAGCAAAAGAAAAAGTTTTTCTATGATTTAAGACATTACTTCTGGGATGACCCACACCTTTATAAAGGAGTAGATGGCGTTATTAGATGTTGTATACTTGAGCATGAATAGGAACAAATCCTACGGAAGTGTCACTCCGAGTCATACGGAGGGCACCATGCGGGAGACCGAACGACACCCAAGGTATTATAGTCCGGTTTTATTGGCCTACTCTTTTCAAAGATGCTCGTAAGTTTGTCCTGTCTTGTGATGAATGTCAAAGAATTGGTAACATTAGTAAACGTCAGGAAATGCCTATGAACTATTCACTTGTTATTGAACCATTCGATGTTTGGGTTTTTTGATTATATGGGAACTTTTCCTTCCTCCAATGGGTACACTCATATTTTGGTTGTTGTTGATTATGTTACTAAGTGGGTAGAAGCTATTCCAACTAGTAGTGTTGTTCACAACACTTCCATTAAAACGCTTAAAGAAGTTATTTTCCCAAGGTTTGGAGTCCCTAGATATTTAATGATTGATGGTGGTTCACACTTTATTCATGGTGCTTTCCGTAAATTGCTTGCCAAGTATGATGTTAACCATAGAATTGCATCTCCTTATCATCCTTAGTCTAGTGGTCAAGTAGAATTAAGTAATAGGGAAATAAAATTGATCTTGCAAAAGACTATCAATAGTTCTAGAAAGAATTGGTCTAAGAAACTTGATGGTGCATTATGGGCCTATAGAACTGCTTATAAAAACCCTATGGGTATGTCTCCATATAAAATGATTTATGGAAAAGCATGTCACTTACATCTCGAATTAGAACATATGGCTTATTGGGAAATTAAAGAACTCAACTATGACTTCAGATTTGTCGATGAAAAGAGGTTGTTTGACATTAGCTCGCTTGATGAATGGAGGACCCAAGCCTATGAAAATGCCAAGTTGTTTAAAGAAAAGGTTAAAAGGTCGCATGACAAAAGGATACAAAAGCAGGAATTCAATGTAGGTGACCAAGTCTTGCTATACAGTTCTCATTTATGATTTCTTGCAGGAAAACTTCTCTCCCAATGGGAAGGTCCTTACATCATCGAAGAAGTGTATCATTCCGGTGCCATCAAGATCAACAATACCGAAGGCAATTACTCGAAGGTGGTGAATGGGCAATGAATCAAATATTATATCTTAGGTACGCCCATAAATGTTAAAACCAATATTATTCATACCATAACACCGGAGGAGTACATAAAGGAAACCTTCCAGAACACGCCAGAAGCCTAAAAAGGAGTAGGTATATGATACATAAGTATACCAACTCCAAAAGTTTTCCAGAGGAAATTTTACTCCATTTTGGAATATTTAAAAAATTAGGATAATAAAAAGTAGTCCGAGAGGTGCACAAGCAGGCGACAAGCCTGGGTGCGCGCACTACCCCCCTAGGCGTGCCTCCCGAGCTTGTGGCCAGCTCGTGTACCCCCTCGGACTCCATTTTCTTCCAGTTTACTTCTTTTGCTTGGTAAAATTCATTATATAACCTCCCGAAGGTTTTGACCACCGCATCATGGAGAAATCCTCCGTTCTTGTTTCGTGTTGTTTTTCTGACAGATCCAGATCGCCATGACATCTCCGAGCACCCCTAAGGACAAGTTCTTCAAGAAGGTCATCAACCCTTACCTTCAGGAGGTGATGAAACACCCTCAGGTCATTGAGATGCGTGAGGGGGTACTTCACATCCTGGATGTTCACGGGCCAAACAAGACTGAAACCGTGGAGACCAGGCTCGAAGCGGTGGAGCAGGAAATCTTCAAGTGCCAAGGGATGGTGGAACGCGGACTCGACTCCAACCACTCCATGACGATGGAATTCACCCGTGACCACAAGATGGATGCTGCTAATATTGGAGAGGCTATCTTCAAGCTCTATGAGCGGATAGAGAACCTTCAAGCACAGATCTACGATTTGCAAAACCAGAACTGTGAGTGTGAGTAGAGATTTAAAAGGATGAGTTTGGATGCAGATTTGAGGACTCCAGAGACTCGTTCATCTTTCTATGACGGGGAGCCTATGCCTTGGAAGGCTGAAGAAAACCTTCCCACATCATCAACTTCATCACCCCCACCTCCGAAGAAGGAGACTTGAGTACACGCGTATGGGCACTCCCCTTGACTTGTGCAAAGCTTTAGGGAGGTGCCCCAGTATCGTATCACCATCACATCTTTATCTTTTATCGTTTATGATTAGTTTGATCCTTTTGGTTATATCTTGATCTAGTAGAATGAAAGTTTTAGTAAGACCTAGTCTTTTAGTTTTGCTTCGTGGTCTATCTATGTAATCGAGTGTGAGAGTTATATAATAAAGAGTAGTTTCGAGTAAGGGTTTTGCTTTCTTGCTTTGATCATGGAAAAGAAGAAAAAGAATAGAGAAGCAAAAAGATTATATGACAATCTTATGGAGAGTGATGCTTCACATATAAGAGGTATGAGGATTAAAATTTGTTGAAGGTTGACAAACATAGTTTTGATCATTGTTGCAATTAAAAGGAAGTAATAAAGAAAGAGAGGTTCACATATAAATATATTATCTTGGACATCTTTTATGACTGTGAGTACTCATTAAAATATTATATGCTAAGAAGTTGACGTTGGACAAGGAAGACAACCTAAATCTTTATGTTCCCTTGTACCCGAATAGAAGTTATATTTTCATGGATCCTCCAACATGTTGAGCTTGCTTCTCCTCCTATGCTAGCCGAAAACTTCCGCACGAAGTAGAGATACTACTTGTGCATCCATAAACCCTAAACCCAGTTTCGCCATGAGAGTCCACTATATCTACCTATGGATCGAGTAAGATCCTTCAAGCAAGTTGTGATCGGTGCAAGCAATCAAAATTGCCCTTTCAATATGTATGATATTAGTATGAGAAAAATAAGCTTTATACGAACTTGTGATGGGGAAGAAATAAAAGCAACAGACTGCATAATAAAGTTTGCTATCACAAGCGGCAATATAAAGTGACATTCCATTGCATTAAGATTTCGTGCATCCAACTAAAAAGCGCATGACAACCTCTGCTTCCCTATACGAAGGGCCTATCTTTTATTTTATCATCTAGCTTTATACAAGAGTCATGGTGATCTTCACCCTTCCTTTATACTTTTTCTTTTTGGCATGCACTATGTGTTGGGGAAAGATCCAGACAAATATATCCACTTGGATATAAGTGATCATAAACTATTATTGTTGACATTACCCCTGAGGTAAATAGTTGGGAGACGAAGTTATAAGCCCCTGTCTTTCTATGTATCTGATTGAAGCTTTGATATCATAAGTGTCGCGCGAGTGTTAGTAATTGTGAAAGACTAAAAGATGGTTGAGTATGTGGACTTGCTAGACAAAGCTCTTATATTGACTCTTTCCAATGTTATGATAAATTGCAATTGCTTCAATGATCGGGATTATAGTTTGTTAGTTTTCAGTAAAGTTTTTGCTTCATACTTTACCTTGTGAACGAGTTATCACTTTAGCATAAGAAGTTATATGACAATATGTTGCTGTTCTAAAGATGATCATGATGCCCGCATGTACGTATTCTATTTTATCAACACCTCTATCTCTAAACAACATGATTATCGATCTCGTCTTTCACTTGAGGACAAGCAAGGTCAAAGCTTGGGGGCGATCGTCCATTTTCCATCACGTTTTTGTGTTGATATTTATTACATTATGGACTGCTATTTCACATTATGGTACAATACTTATGTCTTTTCTCTCTTATTTTACAAGATTTACATGAAGAGGGAGAAAGCTAGCAGCTGGAATTCCAGACCGGAAAGGAGCAAATCTGAGATACCTATTATGCACACCTCCAAATGTCCTGAAACTTTATGGAGAATTTTTTCGGAATATACAAAAAATATTGGGCAAAGAAACTACAAAATGGGACCCACCAGGTGGCCACAACCCTGGGGGCACGCCTTACCCCAGGTCTTGTGGGCCCCCTGGCCATCGTCTGGTGCCCATCTTCTGCTATATGGAGGGTTTTGACCTAGAAAAATATGATGAGACTTTCGCGACGAAGCACCGCCATCTAGAGCTCCAGCAGAGCGATTTTGTTGGGGAAACTTCCCTCTGGGAGGGGGAAATCGAAGCCATAGTCATCACCAACTATCCTCTCATCGTGGGAGGGTCAACCTTCATCAACATCTTCACCAGCACCATTTCCTCTCAAACCCTAGTTCATCTCTTGTATTCAATCTTTGCCTCAGAACCTCAGATTGGTACGTGTGGGTTGCTAGTAGTGTTGATTACTCCTTGTAGTTGATGCTAGTTGGTTTATTTGGTGGAAGATCATATGTTCAGATCCTTAAAGATATTTATTACCCCTCTGATCTTGAACATGAACATGCTTTGTGAGTATTTACGTTTGTTCCTGAGGACACGGGAGAAGTCTTGTTATAAGTAATCATGTGAATTTGGTATTCGTTTGATATTTTGATGAGATGTATGTTGTCTCTCCTCTAGTGGCATTATGTGAACGTCTACTACATAAAACTTCACCATGATTTAGGCATATGGGAAGGGATTGGGAAGTAATAAGTAGATGATGGGTTGCTAGAGTGACAGAAGATTAAACCCTAGATTATGCATTGCTTCGTAAGGGGCTAATTTGGATCCACATGTTTCATGCTATGGTTAGATTTATCTTAATTCTTCTTTTGTAGTTGCGGACGCCTGCAAGAGGGGTTAATCATAAGTGGGAAGCTTGTCCAAGTAAGGACAACACCCAAGAACTGGTCAACCCACATATCAAATTATCAAAGTAGCGAATGTGAATCATATGAGCATGATGAAAACTAACTTGACGACAATTACCATGTGTCATCGGGAGCACTTTGCTTTATACAAGAGTTCGTCCAAGCTTATCCTTTGCTACAAAAAGGATTGGGCCACTGTCGGTGTCAAAACCGGCGGATCTCGGGTAGGGGGTCCCGAACTGTGCGTCTAGGCGGATGATAACAGGAGACAAGGGACACGATGTTTTTACCCAGGTTCAGGCCCTCTCGATGGAGGTAAAACCCTACTCCTGCTTGATTAATATTGATGATATGGGTAGTACAAGAGTAGATCTACCACGAGATCAAGGAGGCTAAACCCTAGAAGCTAGCCTATGGTATGATTGTTGTAATGGTTGTTGTGTCCTACGGACTAAAGCCTTCAGGTTTATATAGACACCGGAGAGGGCTAGGGTTACACAGAGTCGGTTACAATGGTAGGAGATCTACATATCCATATCGCCAAGCTTGCCTTCCATGCCAAGGAAAGTCCCATCCGGACACGGGACGGAGTATTCAATCTTGCATCTTCGTAGTCTTGGAGTCCGGCGGACGATGATAGTCCGGCTGTTCGGACACTCCCTAGTCCAGGACTCCCTCAGTAGCCCCTGAACCTGGCTTCAATGACGATGAGTCCGGCGCGCATAATGTTCGGCATTGCAAGGCGGGTTCCTCCTCCGAATAATCCATAGAAGATTGTGAACACCAGGATAGTGTCCGGCTCTGCAAAATAATTTCCACATTCCACCGTAGAGAGAATATCATGTACACAGGTTCAATCTGCTGACGTATCTTGTAGTGTGACGTCACGCCACTACCAAGCCTTTACTTGAATCGTTTTTTATTACACCACCTCAGCGCGTTTAGCGAAGCGGTTTCCTTGGCACGTCTTGTCGAAGCAGAGATCGTGTTCCCCTTATTCCGGGATCCTCATCAATACGGACATGGGTAACCCAACCGCGCCCGTCGCCATGCCCCCTCTATTAAAGGCGAGTCCCGAACGGTCACGGAGACGGCTCTTGGTATTCTCCCTCTTTATAATAGGACCAAGGCTCGTTTCTTTTCTTCAATCCTCCATCGAATCTTCTCCTCGCTCCAAGTTCCAACACCCAGATCCCCAGATTCGTGTGCTTCGGACCTTCAACAATATCCGGCTCCGACCTTTAGGGCCGGTGGATGCCCTCCTCCGTCACGGAGGAGGACGTGCTAAAGCTGCGAGAGGCCAAGTACCTGTCTTACGAGATTTTGCACAGGCTGCCCGCCGTAGGGCAGGCCATACCCACCCCCGAGCCCGGCGAGTACGTCGTCTTTGTATCCCAGCACCGTCGGGGTTTAGGCGTCCCGACGGATCCTTTCGTGAGAGGGCTCATGTTCTACTACGGGCTGGATTTCCATGACTTGGCTCCGGAGTCCATCCTCCATATTTCCGCATTTATTGTCGTCTGCGAAGCCTTCCTCTGCGTCACCCCCCACTTCGGCCTGTGGCTGAAGACCTTCAATGTGGAGCCAAAGATGATTGGGGGGCGTCAAGCAGAGTGCGGCGGGGCGGCCATAAGCAGGAGGGCTGATGCCCCGTGGCCCGAGGGCTCCTTCCAAGAGGAGCTCGGCTTGTGGCAGCGGGAGTGCTTCTATATCACCGCTCCGAAGGGCAGCAGGCAGAAGCCGCCGCCCATATTCCGCTCGGGACCTCCTCGATGGTTGATGTCGTGGGTCAACCAAGGGCTCAACTGGGGGCCGTCAAAAGACGTGCCCCTATTGCAGGGCCGGATTCAGGACCTCCAGGCGAGGGAGATCGATCTGGTCGTGGTGATGCAGGTTATGCTGATTATAGGCGTCTCCTGCCCTGCAAACGCCGTCCTCTCCGGCTATGGGAGTTCAATCCGGAGGGACCACGGATTCTCCAACACTTCATGGGTACAACACCCATGGAGATGTACAAGTTGTTCTTCAGATCACAGGCGGCGTGTCCGGAATTGACCGAGGATGCCGGCCTAAGCTGCAATCGCCCGGATACTCAAGTAAGTAGCTCAGTGTTCGGACGTACCGTTTGTTTGCCTTTCTACAATTCGCCTTTTAACCCGTTATCCTTCAACAGGAGTGGATAGCGCAAGCAAAGCTGATACGGTGTCCGGCCCCCCTCCCAGAGACCGCGCCAGATCCCGTGCTGGTCCAGATGCTGGAGGTTGCGCCTTCAGAAGAAGGCGGAGGGGAAAATAAGGGAGCTACCGCCTCGCCCAAGGAGGCTCTTGAAAAAGGGGGGATCGAGAATCCCTCCCTCCAGGGGGAGAAGAGGACCGCATCTGGAGACCCGGAGGCCAAAGCCCCTAAGCGGGGGAAGAAGTCTTCACCAGAGGGTCCTGCGTCCGGGGAGGCCCCGGCCGCACAATCTCCCCTAAAGCATCAGCCCTCCAGGGAGCCGTGAGTAGAAAAAAGGGAGTTCGGTAACGAGAGACATCCCTGTTTTTGCTTCTGAGGATAACCGAGTTTTTTACCTTGTAGTTTGGATCTCCGACCTTCTCAGATGAGCTCGTCTTCGGGGGATCTTCGTCCGGAGATGATGGAGAGCGAGACGCCTCCGTCTGCTGCGCCGTCGGAGAGGGCGGACGAGCCTGAAGTGTCGTCATGGAGGGTATCCCCGAACCCGGCGGAGCCGAAGAGTTCGGCACCGACTAGTGTTCGGCCGGGGGAGCTGAAGGATCTGCTTGAGAGGGCGTCCATCTCAGAAGATCACCGTGCATTGATGAGTACGGTGATTAGAAGGATTTAAATCCAAAGCGGATTGCATAATGCCGTCGAGGAGTTTGCTGGCGAGGTTTGAGGTATGTAAAAATGACACTCCTTTTTGACAGTTTTGCACATAAAGTGCGCCCTGTATAGATAGTAGCCCCTGAGGCTCGGTAGGTTGTTGAAAGCGACAATGTGCCGAGGATCAAAATCGCAGGTATTGAGTGTCGCCTATCTTATGCAGGTGGCGGATAGTCCGGGGGCTAGCCGGACTGATGGAGTTGCTGAATTAATGCGGCAACTCGATGTTGCGGATGCGGACATTGCGCTAGTCAACAAGCGACTTGACGAGTCTTAAGGTAAATTGTTTCTCCGCAGTCACCTATTAAGGGAGCCAAAGCCCACCTCTTACAATATTTATGCTTGACGCAGATGGTGCTGCTGCTATGGAGAGCCTTCGGGCAGAACTTGCTCAAGCCAAGGAACAAGCCAGAAGGAGTGATGCGGCTGCCTCGAGGGCGGCCGAGGAGTTAGAAGCCGAAAGGGCTGCACACTGCCGAAGCAGGGAAGAGATGGCCGAATTGGCCGTTAAATTGAAGGATGCTACCGACCGCAATGAGGCGCTTAAAAAGGAGCGCCTATCGGAGCGAGAAGACCTGGGGAAGGCCACCGCCGAAGCCAAGGATGCACGTTCTGCAATGCGGGCTATAAAGGAGGAGCTGCGTCAGGCCGGAGACATTCTGGCTAGCAAGCCTTTTCTTCTACGCTGCAGGTTTACGGATCCAAAGTATGCCCAGCTTGGCTAGCTGTGGGGTCCGGAGGATCCCTATATGGACTTAGCGGCGAGTGCGGCGGATGCCGTTGTGCACTTCCGAAGTCAGAAGGATCACAAGACGGAAGAGGTATTTTGGTCTCAAGTCCATAGTCCGGATCGTTCACTTCCGCTGACCGATCGGTTGGCCGAATGGGCTGAGCTGAATAGGTTGTCCGGACTTGCCATGACGGATATCGTGACTCATGTCTGGCCGGAGAGGCCCAAGCCGACGAGCTATTTTGGCTTATTGCAGCAGTTTCTTGGGGCGGTGCCGCATATCAAGGTGATGAAGCGGTCGGCCTGCATAGAGGGTGCGCGGATGGCCCTTGCCCGTGTGAAGACACATTGGACAGAGATGGATGCCACCGCTGTTGCAACCCAGGGTTCGGACGAAAGCCGGTTACCCGCCGAGCACTATTTTGGGGAAGTTATGCGTGGTGCCCGTGTAATAGAGTCGCAGTGCTCGAAAAATGTCACGTTCGAATGAACGTTTTTATTTTGTAAAATAATGGTTATGATGTAATCGCTTTTTATATTTGTGCTTTCAAGTATTGGAATATCTCCTATGCGGCCGTTTATGTATACGTGTGTATAACCCGAAGATGGCGTCGTCGGTTTAGCCCCCACGCACAAGGTGCGGGGTGTTCGCAAAAATAGCGATTTTCACACTTAATCCGACGCCTCGGTCCTGTTAAGGAGGTGGTAGCGTAGCAAACGAGGCAACCGGACTATGATGCTTCATCACTTTCACTTAGCCATTGAGTTCGAGGTGGGACTACGATATAGCCTCAGGGCACCGCGCTCTCGAATTGGGCGCGTGTGTGCTGACCGAAACGGTCCTTCGTCAAAGCGGAGGAATTCTAAACATTCCGTGATCGATCGAGTGGTTGACGGTCTCTCGTTGTATCATGACGGTCGGTTTTCGGCTTTCTCTCGAGGTGCTCACCCAAATTAACCGGGGCACAATCACAAGAGTTATCCCGGTGCCGCGTTAGCCGATGATACGGAGCGTAAGGCAGCAAAACACGAGAGCCGGGCAAACCCAACATTTGACCAAAGACATGATTCGGAGCTGATGCATATAAGGCCTAATCTCGAGACGCGAACACTCCCTAAGGTGTTCGGTCTTTATAATAATGGGCGAACAATGCCCAAAGCCCCTAGTGTCGAGTGCAGGCGAGGTCCTCTCGACGCGCCGATGCCGAAACGTCGATCTCCACTCTGGTTATAATGAAAACCAGGGATTATAGCAACAAGAGACAAGTAAAAAGGTTTACGCAGGTCTTAATCAAAAGAATCCTTGCGACGGGTCCCTACTGCACGTCTGCGCCTGTGTCTCCGTTGTGCCGTTATCCTGGACGGGTATGCACGTTGTTCATCTGTAAAAATAGAGGAACTTAGTTTGAAAGGAAATTGTGTGAAAAAAATGCATGAAAAATATTAGTAAATGAATAAAGCGGAGTCTATATTAGCTCATTATTGCTTATACGCACAGCCCCTTGTGAAGGGGTGTGCGGCTAGGGAGCCCCTAGCTTATTTATGCCGGACTCATCTAGCCGTGTCTGGGGTCTTTGAATGACCCTCTTAATGAAATGATGCCACGTGGACCGGGCATTTTAACTGTAAGAGACGCGTAATGTGGTATGGCGTTAAAGCGGACAAAAGCTTCACGTCCCAATAGTGCTTGATAGCTACTTTTGAATGGGGCGACATGAAAGATTAGTTTTTCGCGTTGGAAGTTGTTCGGTGACCCGAACACAACTTCTAGTAATAAGGAGCATGTGCACTTGGCGTAAGGGCCTGGCGTCACTCCTTTAAAGGAAGTGCGGCTTTGTCGAATTTTAGTGAGGTCCATCCCCAACTTGCGGATTGTGTTCGGATATAGCAGGTTTAAATCGCTGCCGCCGTCCATCAAGACTTGTGTAAATTGTAGTCCGTCGATTATAGTATCCAATATCAGAGCAGTCCATCCTGCATTTGGAACACTTCTGGAATAATCCAGGCGATCAAAAGTGATTGGTTTGGACATCCAATCTCGAGGTTCCGCTGGAGTAGACCGTGCGAGACCCGTCTTAGCGGGTGCCGCATTGTTTTTCCGTATTATCACATGGAGTGAGTTTACTGCTTTGACTTCTTGTGGGAAAGTCTTTTGTTTTCCGGTGCCCTGCTGGTGGGGTTCGTCGTCGTCTTCGCTTGGTGCGTCAAGCCCCTTGTGTTCGGCGTTGAGTCGGCCGGACTGTTTGAAAACCCAACAATCTCGGTGGGTGTGGTTTGCAGGCCTTCCGGAGGTACTGTGGATTTGACATATCCGGTCCAAAAATTTGTTTAAGTTGGATAGCTCGTCACTGTTGTCCTTAAGAGGCAGTGTTTTGTTGTTTGGCCGCGAGCTTTTGAATCCGGTGTTGACCGCCGTGTTCTTTGGGCTTTTCTCTTTATTCCGGCACTGATCTTTTCTGCGTCGTGATTTTCCGTTTCCATCTCTGATCTCGGATGTACTTGGGTCGCTGGTGCTGCATCTTGCTAGCCAGCTGTCCTCCCCTGCGCAAAAGCGGGTCATGAGGCTTGTTAGCGCGGACATTGTCCTTGGCTTCTCTTGGCCGAGGTGTCTGGCGAGCCATTCGTCTCGGACGTTGTGTTTAAAAGCTGCTAAGGCTTCGGCGTCCGGACAGTCGACTATTTGGTTCTTTTTAGTAAGGAACCTGTTCCAAAATTTGCGCGCTGACTCTCCGGGATGTTGAGTTATATGACTTAGATCGTCTGCATCCGGAGGTCTGACATAAGTCCCTTGAAATTTGCTCTAAACGCGTCCTCAAGCTCTTCCCAACTTCTAACAGTGTTTTCTGGGAGGCTTTTGAGCCAATGACGGGCTGGCCCTTTGAGCTTGAGGGGTAAATATTTTATGGCGTGGAGATCATCTCCTCTAGCCATGTGTATGTGTAGTATATAATCCTCTATCCAGACTCCAGGGTCTGTTGTTCCGTCGTAAGCCTCTATGTTTATGGGTTTAAACCCTGCTGGGAATTCATGATCCAGCACCTCATTGGTGAAACATAGTGGGTGTGCGGCACCCCTGTATTTGGGTGTACCGCTGTCTTCAGACACTTGGCGTGTTGTGTTGCTTCCTGGGGCCCTCTTTTTTGGCCCGTAAATGGACCTGGCTGGGCCATCTGTTTTCCCAGGAGCATGAGTCGGCTTGTGTGCGGTGCCGCTTGTAGTTTTTGGCCTATCATCTGGCCGTCTATCCGCCCAGGCGGCCTCTTTGTTTTTTGACTACGGGGGCTCTATGGCTTCCTCGTCAAATTCTCGCAGCAGCTTGCGCTTCGGGTAGCTCTTTGATTGGTGGCCATTGCCGTATTTGTCTGCAGTTTTGAGCACTTTGCTCCACCTCATTCTGAGTATGTCTTCCGCTGTTTTGAGCTTCCGTTTTTGCTTCTTCAGACTTCTAGCAGTGGTGATGAGTCTTTTGCGAAGGCTCTTATTCTCCGGTGGTGTGTCCGGCGTGAGGTCATCTGGACTGTTGGTTTCGCCGGGTATTGATTGATTATCCGATTCGTCCTGTTCGGACGGTTGCTTGGCTGCATGTTCGTCGTCCACCAGTTTGCCCTGCTCTACTGCTGGGTCATTAGGAGCGCTGTTGTTGTCGAGGCGGGACTTAGGGCGGCGTCTGCGTTGCCGTTTTGGTTGTTTATCGGCGGGATTATCCTTTGTCGCGCCCCGTTGGTCCTCGTTATCGCTTCCTTTTGGGGTACCCACCATATATACATCATGGGTTGGGGTGGCCTTCCAGTGCTCTGTGAGCGCTGGTTCTTGATCGTCTCCGGCATCGTCATCCATACCGTCGATGTCTTCGGAGTCGTGGTCTAGCATGTCGGTTAGATCATCAACAGTGGCTACAAAGTGGGTGGTGGGTGGGCTTTGAATTTCTTCGTCGTCCGCATCCCAACCGTCCTGGCCATAATCCGTCCAGGGCTCTCCAGATAGCGAGAGATGCTTTAGCGAATTTAGGATGTCGCCAAAGGGTGAGTGCTGAAAGATGTCCGCGGCGGTGAACTCCATGATCGGCGCCCAATCGGATTCGATTGGTAGGGGCGCAGGAGGTTCGGAGCCCGGCAGGGAGTCCGGCACCTCGGAGTCACGAGCTTTATAAGGGACAAGGCCAGTGGTCGGTTCCATCGCCATGGGAGTCGCAGCTCCCGAGGAGGTGTCCAGCCACCCGTCCTCGATCTGCGCGATCGGCTCCGGACTTCGGGTCGGAGCGGATTCATGTGCGGCCTCCAAGACGCTGTCCGGCGGCAGAGTTAGATCATGCCCATCGTGACAGTGTGGCACACACGGCTGTGGCTCGGATCGATCGAAGATCAAGTCTCCGCGGATATCCGCCGTGAAGTTTACGCTTCCAAATCTGACCTGGCGGCCAGGGGCGTAGCTTTCGATCTGCTCCAGATGGCCAAGTGAATTGGCCCGCAGTGCGAAGCCGCCGAATACGAAGATCTGTCCGGGGAGAAAAGTCTCACCCTGGATGTCGTTGTTATTGATTGAAGAAGCCATCAAGCCTATCGGTGACGACACAGAGGAACTCTCAATGAAAGCACCAATGTCGGTGTCAAAACCGACGGATCTCGGGTAGGGGGTCCTGAACTGTGCGTCTAGGCGGATGGTAACATGAGACAAGGGACACGATGTTTTTACCTAGGTTTGGGCCCTCTCGATGGAGGTAAAACCCTACTCCTGCTTGATTGATATTGATGATATGGGTAGTACAAGAGTAGATCTACCACGAGATCAAGGAGGCTAAACCCTAGAAGCTAGCCTATGGTATGATTGTTGTAATGGTTGTTGTGTCCTACGGACTAAAGCCTTCCGGTTTATATAGACACCGGAGAGGGCTAGGGTTACACAGAGTCGGTTACAATGGTAGGAGATCTACATATCCGTATCGCCAAGCTTGCCTTCCACACCAAGGAAAGTCCCATCCGGACACGGGACGGAGTCTTCAATCTTGCATCTTCGTAGTCTTGGAGTCCGGCGGACGATGATAGTCCGGCTGTCCAGACACCCCCTAGTCCAGGACTCCCTCAGCCACCTTGCTGCACCTTTGTTACATTTTTCACTTGTTACCCATTATGAATTATCTTATCATAAAACTATCTGTTATCGATAATTTCAATGTCTACAGAAAATACCTTGCTGAAAACCACTTGTCATTTCCTTCTGCTCCTCGTTCGGTTCGACACTCTTACTTATCGAAAGAACTGCAATAGATACCCTATACTTGTGGGTTATCATTCCTTGGGTGATTCTGGTAATTAATGTCAACATATCCCTTGTTGGACTAATGGTTTTATCTAGAATGTTTTAGATAAGTTCAACAATGGAGTGGCAAGGACAAGAGGACGTGTTACCCCTTCAAGGTGCTAAGGCAAAGATTGGCAAAAGCTCAAGACTCTTCATCTTTATTTTAGTGATCCAAGATCACATTGAGTCCATAGGAAATCCAATACTATTAAAAGGGATGAGGTGTTGCTTAATGGTTTGCTTGCTCAAATGCTTAGTGATATTGCTCGAAAAACCCTCAACCACTTTCTCCATCCAAATATGTCAAAACCCTAAAACTTCAACTCGGCCCCACCAATACTTCCTACCCGGAGCCACCGAGTTCATATGACATAGCCACGGCCAGAAACCCTAACAGTTCGGTCTCACCATTATGGATCTCATCTCACTGAGATGGCCTTGAAAACTCTCTATTTCTTGTTGAAACATTTCGGTCTATCCGTGCAATCGGTCTCACCGAGTCTTCTTGGCAGATTCTCTATTTTATCATTGTTCACTTTGGTCTCACTGAGTTGATGCAATCGGCTCCACCAAGATGATGTTTGCCCTAAGCCCTAGCACATCGGTCCCACTGAGTTATTCTAGTTGGTTCCACTGAGATTCCTAACGTTCGCATTTTTGAAATAATCGATGCCACCGAGTTTAATCTTCAGTCTCACTGAGATGGGTCAAATGTGTGTAATGGTTGGATTTTGTGTGGAGGCTATATATATCCCTCCACCCCCTCTCATTCAGTGAGAGAGCCATCAGAACGTGCCTACACTTCCACCATACATTTTCTGAGAGAGAACCACATACTCATGTGTTTAGATCAAGACATTCCAATCCTACCACAAGAATCTTGATCTCTAGCCTTCCCCAAGTTGCATTCCACTCAAATCTTCTTTCCGCCATATCCAAATCTGTGAGCGAGAGTTGAGTGTTGGGGAGACTATCATTTGAAGCACAATAGTAAGGAGTTCATCATCAACACCATCTATTACCTTTTGGAGAGTGGTGTCTCCTAGATTGGTTAGGTATCTCTTAGGAGCCTCCATCAAGATGTGGAGTTGAACCAAGAAGTTTGTAAGGGCAAGGAGGTCACCTGTTTCGTGAAGATCTACCCAAGTGAGGCAAGTCCTTCATGGACGATGGACATGGTGGGATAGACAAGGTTGCTTCTTTGTGGAACCTTCGTGGGTGGAGCCCTCCATGGACTTGCGCAACCGTTACCCTTCGTGGGTTGAAGTCTCCATCAACATGGACGTACAATAGCACCACCTATCGGAACCATGCCAAAAATCTTCATGTCTCCATTGCGTTTGCAAACTCGTATCCCATCCCTTTACTTTCTTGCAACTTGCATGCTTTACTCTTTCTGCTACATATACTCTTGTCATGCTTGCTTGCAATGTATTGTGAAAGCTTTAACTTGTGTTAAAAGTCAACCTTAACTTGTAGATTTTAAAAACTTCCACTTTTGCTTGTTAAGGGTCTAATCACCCCCCTCTAGACCCCTCTTCTCGATCCTCTCAATTGGTATCAAAGCATTGGTCTTCATTACTTTGGTTTAATCGCCATTGCAGGAAGATGGATGAGTCTACGATCAGGAGTATTAGACGTAGAGTGCCTATGCTTGATGGGGAGTTCTATAGTTCTCGGAAAAATGAAATGCTTGAAATTTTCAATGAATATGATTTGAACAAGTATATTATTAGCCCTTATGTGCCTCATATTGATCCTATGCATCCTATCCCCGATGAGTATCTTGACATGGTTCACAATCTTAGGACTGTTGATCTTATCATTAGAGGTTTGCCTAGAAATTTGCTTGTGTGCTTGCCTACTTTTGAATGTCCTTATACTATATGGAAATATCTTGAGGAACACTTTCTAAATTATTACTTGAAAAATCTAGATGAGATTGTTCAAAAGTCTATTGCTTTTCATAACATGAAGCCTAGTGATCCCAAGTTTGATGAATGTCTATTTGAGCTTCGTGATCGTGTGCGTGCCAAAAAGGAAATGTTGGTGTCATTAGTAGCATCATTTCACAAACTATTAGATTTTGTAAACTTGCTCATTGTCATAGTCATAAATGTAATGAATCACTTGCTCTAGGTAATGATCACTTACACGATTATGTATTGAGCATGGCTATTATGATGAAGATGAAGATAGTGACATTGACTTTGAGGAGACTATGAGAAATCTTAGTCTCATGGCCAACTTTCGTGGTTACATGGACGGAGGGAAAGCATGGATTCTCGACAATGGATGTACTGATCATATGACCGGAGATAAGGACATGTTCCGTGAGCTTACTAAGAACGAGGGTCCATGCAAGTATCTCACTTTTGGAGATAACTCCAAGGGTAAGGTACTTGGCCTTGGTAAGGTGGCCATATCCCATGATAGCTCCATACAAAATGTTATGCTCGTTGAATGCCTTGGTTATAATCTGCTCTCAGTATCTAGGCTAGCTGATGTTGGTTTCAATGTCCTATTTACCGAAGTAGATTGCCAAGTGTTTCATAGAGATAATCACAATATGGTCTTTACCAGTATTCATAGAGGTGATCTATACATTGTTGATTTCACTAAGAGACCCCAACCTCGTACTTGCTTAATTGCTAAATCTTCTAAAGGATGGTTATGGCATAGAAGGTTAGGTCATGTGGGCATGCGAAATCTTGATAAACTTATTAAAGGTGATCATATCCTTGGTGTTAAATATGTTATATTTGACAAGGATAGACTTTGTAGTGCTTCTCAATTAGGAAAACAAGTTGGAGGAAGTCATCCCATGAAGAACATCATGATCACGAGGAGACCACTTGAGCTACTTTACATGAATCTCTTTGGTCCCAACACTTATAAGAGCCTTTGTGGTAACTCTTTTGGTTTGGTCATTGTTGATGATTTTTCAAGATTTACGTGGGTGTTCTTTCTTGATGACAAATCGCAGGTCCAAAAGATCTTCAAGAACTTCGCCAAGAAGGCGCAAAACCAATTTGAAGTGAAGATCAAGAAGGTTCGAAGTGATAATGGAACGGAGTTCAAGAACGCCAATGTGGATACCTTTCTTGACGAAGAGGGGATTTCACATGAGTTCTTGGCTACGTACATACCTCAACAAAACGGAGTTGTTAAGAGAAAGAACTGGACACTTATCGAGATGGCGAGAACGAGGCTTGATGAATACAAGACACCAATAGACTTTTGGGCCGAAGGGGTTGAGACAGCTTATCATGCTACGAATCGGCTATATCTACACAAGCTTCTCGGCAGGACGGCATACGAGCTACTCACCGGTAACAAACCCCAAGTTGGATACTTTTGAGTATTTGGCTCAAAGTGCTACATTCTTGATAAGCATTGTCGCTCGATTTTTTTCCTAAATCTCATGAAGGTTTCCTACTTGGTTACGGTGCAAACTCTCACACTTACCGTGTCTACAACAGTTTCACCCGAAAGGTTGAAGAGACGGTAGATGTGAAGTTTGATGAATCTAATGGCTCGCAAGTATAGAAATTGCCAATTGATGTAGGAGACAAATATCCATCAGAAGCAATCCAAGATTTGTCCATTGGAAAAATTTGGCCAACGGAGGTGAAGGAGAGTACTTCATCCGTTCAAGTGGAAGCCTCAACTTCACATCAATGTGAACCACAAGTTGACTTGGAGGCATCCACAAGTGGAACATGTCAAGACGGAGGAAATGAGGAAGTACAACAAGATGAACCACCTTGACCTCCTTCTCCACCTCCATAAGAGAACGACAATGCCAACGACAATGAAGGAGAAGAAGAAGAAGACAATGAAGAGGATGATTCACCCCAACCCAAACAAAAGCTCTCACGAGTTAGAAGAGGAGTCACAAGAGATCATCCCATCGAACATATTTTTGATGACATTCAAACCGGGAGAATCACTCGCTCTAAAACTCGTTTGGCTAAATTTTGTGAACACTACTCATTCATTTCTAGTGTTGAACCTATGAAGGTAGAAGAAGATCTTGAAGATCCGGATTGGATAAATGGTATGCATGAAGAGCTACACAACTTCGAGAGGAATCAAGTGTGGACACTGGTTGAGAAGCCTTACGAGGATCAAAATGTCATCGATACCAAATGGGTGTTTCAAAATAAGCAAGATGAAGATGGACAAGTTCTACGCAACAAGGCCCATCTCGCCGCTCAAGGCTACACCCAAGTCGAAGGTATGGACTATGGTGAGACTTATGCCCTCGTTGCTAGACTTGAATCCATTCACATCTTACTTGCTTATGCCAATCACCATGATATCACTTTATACCAAATGGACATTAAAAGTGCTTTTCTACGAGAAATTGAGGAGGAAGTTTATGTTAAACAACCTCTCGGCTTTGTCAATTCCAAGAAAGCTAATCATGTCTACAAACTTCATGAAGCTTTGTATGGTCTTAAAAAAGCCCCTAGAGCTTGGTATAAGTGCTTGACTAAGTTTCTTATTGGAATAGGCTTTGAAATTGGGAAAATTGATTCTACACTTTTTACTAAAAGGGTTAATGGTGAATTATTTGTGTGCCAAATATATGTGGATGATATCATATTTGGTTCCACTAACCCCCATTTTAGTGAAAAGTTTGGAAGGCTAATGTCGGAGAAGTCTGAGATATCTATGATGAGTGAACTCAAATTTTTCCTTGGTTTGCAAAGCAAACAAACTAAGAAGGTACCTTTGTCTCACAAACAAATTATACCAAGGATCTTTTCAAGAAGTTCAACATGCAATAAGAAAAAGTATGAAAAGATCCATGCCTACTAGTGGACATCTTGACTTGACTAAGGATGGCAATCCGGTTGACCAAAAGGTTTACCGTTCTATGACTGGTTCATTGTTATATCTATGTGCCTCCCGTCACGATATCATGCCAAGTTTGTGCATGTGTGCATGATATCAAGTGGCTCCTAAAGAGTGTCATCTTAAGTTCGTGAAAAGGATAGTGAGATATTTAATTCATACACCAAACTTTGGCATTTGGTATCCTAAGAGGTCATCTTTTGATCTTGTTGGCTATTCCGATTCGAACTATGCCGGTGACAAGGTTGATAGGAGGTCCACTTCGGGTACTTGTAAATTTCTTGGTAGATCCCTTGTGTCTTGGTCCTCCAAGAAACAAAACTCGATATCCTTATCCACCGCTGAAGCGGAATACATTGCCACCGAATCATGTTGTGCTCAATTACTTTGGATGACCCAAACACTTAAAGATTATGGGATACATGTGAAACTTGTTCCATTCATTTGTGACAATGAGAGTGCTATTAAGATTTCCCACAATTCCATGCAACATTCTTGAACTAAACATATTGAAGTTCGACATCGTTTCATTCGAGATCATGTTGCTAAAGGAGACATCAATCTTAAGCATGTTCGTGCTGATAAGCAATTGGCAGATATATTCACCAAACCGCTTGATGAAAAGGTCTTTTGCCGTTTGTGAGGTGAATTGAACATCATTGATGCCTCAAACTTGGAATAGAAATTCCATTTGGATACATGCAAGGGATGAGCCCCTCGTGATTAATCCTTGTATTTCTCTTATGATGATGATGAATTATCTTGAATATATTTTTGCACATTTGCATGTTATCTAACCTGTGTAGGTACTTGGTTGAGCCTCAGTCTAGGAGATTGCAAGTCACTAACATCCCAAGCAATTTCCACATCACCAAGTTCCTATAAGGTGGTTGTTGATTCCAAGGAAGCATGAACTCACTCAACATATCCTTTGACTACTTCAATATATGAAAATTCATGATTTTCAATTTGGATACACAAGTGCTATTCCTTGCAAGACTAACCCATGTAGGAAGATGAACTTCAACTTCTAGTGGTGCTCCCAACTCATGATGGACTACATCAACCTTGAGCATCCAACATAATTAAGTTCAACTACATGATCAAGATCAGCACCATAACCTAAGGTATGTCATTCCATCTTAGAGAAGCTTTGCTCCGAGTCATGAGGTAAAGCAACTCAACAAGATAAGAATACATCAAAATGCTTAAATGAAAATGGAAACCCCATTTTGAGCTTAACGATGAGTATGACCCATGATCAAGTGATCTCACTTGACTCCTAAGTCAATATACTCTAGCATAGGTGACTTTGTCACCGACCATCTCTAGATGAAGTTCTCTAATATCCCTTTTGCATAACTGAATTACATTTGCATGTTTTCTTACCTTTGTGTCTCTTGTAAAAAAACTTCATCTAGATCTCTTTTGCTGTCATTGTCTGTGTTTCTAAAGTTAATTCATTGCAAATCTTTCTAACAATTCCTTGAAAATCTTCGAGAGATTTCATTTGCTAAGTGAGATGATTTGAATTCTTTTTACTTTGTGTTGAACTCGGTCTCATCTATCCAAGCCTATCGGCCAGACTGAAATACAAGGATTCCTTTTATGCAGTTCATTGGTACAACCGACAGGGACCAGCTTGGTCTCACTGATGAGCACCTTCAGTGGCTCTGCTATTTCGGAGTCACCGATGGAAACCGATCGCCGTCACCGATTTCCTCACAGAGAAAACATTTTGCCATTCTATAGTGCCTACTTTCTTCAGCTCCACTCAATCATTCTTTTCCTCTGTCAGCATCTTAAGCTACATGCTTCCTTGTAGTGACTCTCAAGGAGCACACCTACTTGACTCATATTCCTGAAGTTGCACTTCTTGGAAATTGATGTCAAAGGGGGAGAGAGAGGGCACATCAAAGCTTATCAAAACAAAGAAAGAGCACACCTAAGCTCTTCTAGAGATGCATGTTAATAACATGAGAGAAGTCACATGTCTTTAAGAGGGGAAGGACATGTTAGTATGATCTGATTGTCTTATATTGCTTTGATTTTATATTTTATTATTTGTCTAATTTTATCTCACCCTACCTTCTCCCATTATCCAATATCAGATTCAGGGGAGAAAAAGTCTATGCTTAAGGGGAGAAAAATCCTTGGAGTTATTGCAGATCATTAAATCTTTGGGGACGTGTCACTACTAGAAAAACTACTTTACGTGAGACATATTAGTCCCGGTTTGTAAATGAACCGGCACATATGTGACCATTAGTGTCGGTTCCAATTGCTAGCCGGGCGGGCATCATCAGTCCGGGTTCGTGTTGAACCTATAGTACCGGTTCGTGGCACGAACCGGGACTAAAGGGGTGGTGGCAGGCTGGTGTTAGTCCGGGGCCCCACCAGTCCCTTTAGTCCTGGTTCGTGGCATGAGCTAGTACTATAAGCTCAAATTTAGTCCCGGTTTGTGTCCTGAACCGGGACTAATGGTTTTTCTATATAAACCCTTCGTCCAGGCCGTGGTCGAGCTCGCTCTGTTCTCCCCCTTTCCCCTCCTCTCTGTTCTTCCCCAAAGATCGAGCTCGTCCTTCATTTTGCCCAAAATTTGTCAAGATTTGAAGGCCCCCCATCCATCCAAGTGATCACAAAGGTTAGCAACTTTGTCCTTTTATCTCTCATTGCTAGATTAGCGCTTGCAATGCTCTATAGGTATAGTGATTTGTGGGTTTTACTTTGGGAGTAATTATATGTGGTAGTCTATTTGATTTATATGCAACTTGAGCTCAAATTAACTCTTAGTTCGCATATGTAGGTGTGGTTTACCTAGTGCCTTCCCGTCCCCGTCCTAACCACCGCCGCTCACCCGCACCATGGTGCTGCGTGGTGAGCCTCTTGTTCTTATCTTTTTTGTATAAAAAATCATGTTTGTGTGATTTAGATTTATAGTTACTTGTACAATTTTCTTACCCGTATGTTGTTTGTTATACATAGTGGCATGGTTTTGATATCCGTCCCCGTTGGTCCTCCTCTGATTTATGACTCGGATGTGGTATAATCTCTTTTATAACTATTTGTTGCATTTTGTGTTTTTGACAAATTATGCCCAGCAAGTTGACATAGATATTTTTATCTAGGAGGTATTTGAACCGGGAATTCCAACCGACCCTCTAGTCGAGAGGTTAAATTTAGTTGAAAAAGAAAACGAGTATTTGAAGGAATAGCTGAAAAGAATTTAAGAGAAGATGAAACTGGAGTTGTATGTTGTCGATGATCATAAGATCAAGATGGAGAAAATGCGCTTGAAGATTAGAAAGATTAGAAAATATGCCATTGATAGTGAGGCTTTTTTTGCGAAACATTGATAGTGAGGCTTGGTATCATTATGTTGTTGGATCAATTGTTACCTTAGTTGCAATCTTGATCGCATTTGTTGTTGCATTTAAATGCTTTAGCTAGAGAGTTTGCATGTTGTTTTATGAGAATAAGTGTGTATGAACATATATTAATTTGGTTTTTCGGTGTTGTGTAATGAAGATGAGCCGGCAATGGATGTACGATGACTGATGCTCTCCCCAGTCCATTAAAGGCGTGCATACTTTTTTGATTGCGGTTGAGGCAAACAAGCGGGCAGATGGCTTGATGTGTTGTCCATGTGATGTCTGTAAGAATGATCAGAATTATTTTAAGTCAAGAACCATTCACGTCCACCAGTTTGAGTCTGGTTTCATGCCCCACACTATAATGTTTGGACCAAGCATGGAGAAAGAGGGGTTATGATGGCAGACAATGAAGAAGAAGAGGACGACGACAGCTATCCTGGCCATGGGTTCTCTGAATACGATGCAACAACAATGGGGGAAGAATCTGAGCCGGCAATGGGGGAAGAAGCTGAAGAAGAGGCATTAGATGAGCCTGCTGAAGATCTTGGCCGGGCCATTGCCGATGCAAAGAGAAACTGCGCAACTGAAAAGGAGTGACTGAAGTTGTAGCGCATGTTAGAGGATCACAGGAAATTGTTGTACCTAAATTGCGAAGCTGACAAGAAAAAGTTGGGCACCACGCTAGAATTGTTACAATGGAAGGCATAGAATGGTGTATCTGGCAAGGGATTTGAAAAGTTGCTAGTAATGTTAAAGAAGATGCTTCCAAAGGACAATGAATTTCCCAATAGTACGTACGAAGCAAAGAAGGTTGTCTGCCCTCTAGGATTAGAGGTGCATAAGATACATGCATGCCCTAATGACTGCATCCTCTACTGCAGTGAGTACGAGGATTTGAATGCATGCCCGGTATGCGGTGCAATGCATTATAAGATCAGCCGCGATGACCTTGGTGATGTTGAGGGCGAGCGCCCCAGGAAGAAGAGTCGTGCCAAGGTGATGTGGTATGCTCCTATAATACCACGGTTGAAACATTTGTTCCAAAACAAAGAGCATGCTGAGTTGATGCGATGGCACATAGAAGACCATAAGAAAGACTGGAAGCTGAGAGTACCCGCTGATGGGTCACAGTGGAGAAAAATCAAGGGAAAGTGGCGGGACTTTGCAGATGACGCAAGGAATGTATGGTTTGGTCTAAGAGCATATGGCATTAATCCTTTTGGGGAGCAGAGCAGCAATCATAGCACCTGGCCTGTGACTCTATGTATGTATAACCTTTCTCCTTGGTTGTGCATGAAGCGGAAGTACATTATGATGCCAGTGCTCCTCCAAGGCCCTAAGCAACCCAGCAACGACATTGATGTGTACCTAAGGCCATTAGTTGAAGAACTCTTACAACTATGGAATTAAAAAGGTGTACGTGTGTGGGATGAGCACGAACAGGAGGAATTTGACCTACATGTGTTGTGTTTGTGACCATCAATGATTGGCCTGCTCTCAGTAACCTTTTAGGACAGACAAACAAGGGATACTGCGCACGCACGTACTGTTTGGATGATACCGATAGTATATATTTGGATAATTGTAAGAAGAATATGTACCTGGGACATCGTCGATTTCTTCCGCGCAGGCATCTGTAAGAAAGAAAGGCAAGCATTTCAAAGGTGAGGAAGATCACCGTAAGAAGCCTCGCCACCATACTGGTGATGATGTACTTGATATGGTCAACGATTTAAAAGTAATCTTTAGAAAGGGTCCTGGCGGACAATCTGTTTTGAATGACGCTGACGGACGCGCACCCATGTGGAAGAAGAAATCTATATTTTGGGACCTACCCTATTCGAAAGACCTAGAGGTCTGCTCACTACTAGAAAAAAGGCTGTTAGTGGCGCACCAGTTTTTGCTATTAATGGCGCACTATAGGTGCGTCACTGTTAACACCCCACTAGTAACAAATAGTAATGGCGCACCTCTGGTGCGCCATTAGTATCCCAAATAATAGTGGCGCACCACATAGTGTGCCAGAAGTGCGCCATTACTATCTCACTTAGTAATGGCGCACCACATAGAAGTGCGCCATTACTAACAATTTTTTTCATTTTCTTTTTAATTTTTTTAAAAAAATCGTTTTTTTCTTAATCTCGGGTCAAATCGCACTCCGTGGTCAAACTTCTCGAAAGGTCACCCATCCTCACACTACTCCAGCCCAAGCATGCTTAACTTCTCGGTTCTATCCAACCCCAGCACCAGCTCACTTAACAGGCACTTGTTGATATATCTATCATATCAATCCTATTAAACCTTGTTGATGTCCAGGACTTTGTTCATGTTCATGAGTGTGATGAAATTTTGAAATAATATTTCAAACTTCCCGGTCATATTACGTACCATATTTTGAACATTTTTTCCAAAAAAAAATCGAAACCATTTTTTTCTGTTACTAGTGGCGCACCTAGCAAATGGTGCGCCATTACTAAGTTTGAAATTTTTTCCATTTCCCCCTCTAGATCTTAAAGCCCCGTATCTTTTATTCTGTTAGGTTTTTGGGGATTCTAAAAATCTTCAATGGGGTTCCCCTGGTTAAATTCGGGTGTAACTTTTCAAGCAGATGATTTTTCATATAAAAAACTTTTTAATCCGAGTTCGTATGCAAAAGTTATGCCCATTTTATAAATTCCAGAGAGATTTTGCAAATAAAGTCGAAATTCATATTTGTAAATTTTCCCAACAACTAGACCACATATCACTTGGGAAGCTTATTTTCTTTTATTTTTTTGATATTTCCATCATATTCTTTTATTTTTTTTAAACTGAAAAGGCGGTCCAGGTGGGGGTGGGGTGGTGCATTTGAAAGTTAGTAATGGTGCACCTTCACAAAGTGCGCCATTACTATGTGTACCACTTGGTCAAACCTTGGTCAAACTTAGTAATGGCGCACTTTGTATAGGTGCGTCATTACTATGTTAAACTTAGTAATGGCGCACCTTTACAAAGTGTGCCATTACTATGTGTATAATGGCGCACTTTGTAAAGGTGCGCCATTACTATGTCAACTTAGTAATGGCGCACCTATACAAAGTGCACCATTACTATGTGTATGCCTGGGTCAAACCTAGTAATGGCGCACTTTTCACCTGGTGCGCCATTACTGTTTTGGTTACTAATGGCGCACCTACACATGGTGCGCCACTGCTATATAGCAGTGACGCACCACATGTATAGTGTGTCATTAATGTCCATATTAGCTATAGTCGTTTTTCCAGTAGTGGCTCTGCAATCGATGTGATGCACGTGACGAAGAATCTTTGCGGGAACCTGCTAGGCTTCTTGGGCGTGTATGCGAAGACAAAAGATACACCGGAGGCATGGGAGGACCAGGAACATATGCACGGAAAATACGGCATACATCAGGGTCGTGCCAGCTACGCTCTTACCAAAGAAAAGAAGGAAATCTTCTTTGAATTCCTGCTCAGTATGAAGGTCCCGTCTGGCTTCTCGTTGAATATAAAGGGAATAATAAATATGGCAGAGAAAAAAATTCCAGAACCTAAAGTCTCATGACTGCCACATGATTATGACGCAACTGCTTCCGGTTGCATTGAGGGAGCTTCTACTGGAAAACGTTCGATTAGCCATTGTGAAGCTATGTGCATTCCTCAATGCAATCTCTCAGAAGGTAATCGATCCAGAAATCATACCAAAGTTAGAGAATGATTTGGTGCAATGTCTTGTCAGTTTTGAGTTGGTGTTCCCACCATCCTTCTTCAATATCATGACGCATGTCCTAGTTCACCTAGCCGAAGAGATTGGCATTCTGGGTCCTATATTTCTACACAATATGTTCCCCTTTGAGAGGTTCATGGGAGTCTTAAAGAAATATGTTAATAACCGTGCTAGGCCAGAAGGAAGCATCTCCAAGGGCCATGAAAATGAGGAGGTCATTGAGTTTTGTGTTGACTTTATTCCTGATCTTAAGCCGATTGGTGTTCCTGAATCGCGGCATGAAGGCCGACTGGGTGGAAAAGGCACACTAGGACCGAAAGCAATAATATGTATGGACGGGCATTCTCTCACTGAAGAACACTACACAGTTCTACAAAATTCCTCATTGGTGGCTCCATATATCGAGGAACACAAGAATATTCTACGCTCCAAACACCCGGAGCAGTCAGACGACTGGACTACACGTGAACAAACGAAGACTTTCGCCAGTCGGTTGCAGACACGTCTCCTGCATGATGACGCTATTGAAGAAGAGTTGTACTTGCTGTCCAAGTTACCATCTTCGAATATATTGACTTTAAAAGGGTACGAGATAAATGGGAATACATGTTACACGATCGCCCAAGATAAAAAGAGCACCAACCAAAACAGTGGTGTCTGCTTTGATGCAGCAACCAAGAGGGGAAAGGACACATATTATGGTTACATAGTGGACATATGGGAACTTGACTATGGATGTGATTTGAAGGTCCTTTGTTTTGGTGCAAATGGGTCAATCTGACAGGAGGCGGGGTAACAGAAGACCCGCAGTATGGAATGACAATAGTGGATCTCAACAATGTTGCATACGCAGACGAACCATTCGTCCTAGCCAATCATGTGGCGCATGTTTTCTATGTGAAGGACATGTCTACCAAGCCGAGAAAATGAAAAGATAAGGAAGCGAATACGTCATACGATGAGCCAAAGCTCCACATAGTTCTTTCAGGGAAAAGAAACATTGTGGGAGTGAAGGATAAGACAGACATGTCAGAAGATTATGAAAAGTATCATGAAATTGCTCCCTTCACAGTGAATATTGATCCGACCATCCAGTTAAATGATGAATATTGTCCATGGTGGAAGGGACACACGCGAAGAAAAAAAATTACACCCAAAGATCCCACTCTAGGATGCGACTGGCTTCACTGTCATCACTTTCTTCTCTAGTGAGTTTCCGGACTTATATATCCGGAAAGTTCCACTTCAGACAAACGAGAGGGAATCTTTGTAATAGTTAGGGTACATACGTGTGGTTAATTTCTCGTCAATATTCAACCCTTTCTAACATCATTTGCTATTTTTCATGCATTTACTGATTTCTTTTGAGCTAAATGACGTAGAAATTGAAAAGCACTACAAATGAACTCTGAAAAGGTTGAAAGTTGGCATGGTTTCATCATCTCACCCACATAGCATGTGCAAAAAAGTTGAGAGGGTTACGGCAAAAACAGGATGCACTTCGTGTACAAATTGGACAATCTCTTTTTGAAGTATCATGGTTTTGGGCTAAAACTCATCTGTTAAGAAGGCATTTCATTTTTTAAACTTATTTCAACTCCAGACTTTTTGTGCATTCAGTATGCACCATTAGAAGCCATGTCATCAATTTTCAAACCTGTCTGACATCATTTGATATTTTTCATGCATTTGCTGATTTCTTTTGAGCTAAATGACCCTGAAATTGAAAAGCACTACAAATGAACTCTGAAAAGGTTGAAAGTTGGCATGGTATCATCATTTCACCCACATAGCATGTGCAAATAAGTTGAGAGGGTTACGGCAAAAACAGGATGCACTTCATGTACAAAATGGCAATCTCTTTTGAAGTATTATGGTTTTGGACTAAAAATCTTCTGTTACAAAGGCATTTCATTTTTAAAACTTATTTCACTCCAGACTTTCTGTGCATTCAGTATGCACCATTCGAAGCCACGTCATCAATTTTCAACCCTTTCTGACTTCATTTGATATTTTTCATGCATTTACTGATTTTTTGAGCTAAATGACCCTGAAATTGAAAAAACTACAAATGAACTCTGAAAAGGTTGAAAGTTGGCATGGTACACTACTGGAATCAGCTACTTTGCCATCTGCCAGCTCTTTGCCGTCTGCTAGCTGACGGCAAAGAAGTTCTTTGCCATCAGCTACCAAAAAGCAGACGGCAAAGAGCTGGCGGACGGCAAAGAATCTCTTTGCCATCAGCCAGCTCTTTGCCGTCCGCCAGCTGACGGCAAAGAATCTTTGCCGTCCGCTTGCAGACGGCAAAGAGAGAGGTGGCCCCCACCCCCCGCCCGTTTGGAAAAAACCTAACGGCCCACCTCTTTGCCGTCCGCCAGCGGACGGCAAAGAGGCAAAAGGGCGGACGGCAAAGGGAGGCGGACGGCAAAGAGTGTGCTACCTAACGGTCCGTGCCCCCCCGCCCGTTACTCCTTGTTTATTCTCGCCCGCCGCCCGCCACCACTTCCCACCCCGCCGCCGCCGCCGCTGCCGCCGTCCCCCCCACCACTCGCCGCCCGTCGCTCCACCACCCGCCCGCCCGCCCGTCGCCGTCGCCATTGCCCGCCCGTCGCCCACCCCGCCGCCGCGCCGCCCCCCGCCTTCACCCCCACCCGCCCCGCCCCCGCCGCCCGCCGCCCCGCCCCCTCGCCCCATGACCCCCCGCCCCCCGCCTTGCCCCCGCCCGCCCGCCCGGCTCGGCCGCCCCCCGCCCATGAGCCGCCCAGCGCCGACCAGCTCCTCCACCGGGCCTCCTCCACCGCCCGCCCCCTCCTCCACCGGCCCTGCCCCAGGTGAGCCCCCCTCCTTTTTTTCTGTTTTTTCTTTTTTTTTCCTTTTTAGTTTTAGTTTAGATTTAGATTTAGTTTTAGTTTTAGGTTTAGTTTTAGTTTAGTTTTAGGTTTAGATTTAGTATTTTCTTTTTTTTTTCTGTTTTATTAGTTTTAGGTTTATGTTTAGTTTAGATTTAATTTTAGTTTTAGTTTTTGTTTTAGTTTTAGTTTTAGGTTTAGTTTAGTTTGAGGAAAGAAGAAGAATAAGAGAAAAAGAGGAGAGGAGGAGAAGAAGAAGAGGAAAAAGGAAAGGAAGAAGAAGAAGAGAAGAAAAAAGAAGAAGAGGAAGAAGAAGAAGAAAAAGAGGAGAGGAGGAAAAAGGAAAGGAAGAAGAAGAAGAGAAGAAAAAAGAAGAAGAGGAAGAAGAAGAAGAAAAAAGAGGACAGGAGGAGAAGAAGAAGAGGAAAAGGAAAGGAGGTCAAGAAGAAGAAGAAGGAAAAAACCGACATGGCACCCGACCCGACCCGACCCGGCACCCGACCCGACACCCGACCCCGAGACCCCGACCCGACACCGACACGACACCCGACACCGACACCCGACACCACACCCACCCTTACCCCGACACCGACACGGCACCCGACCTCAAACAACACCCCGACACCGACACGGCACTACCCGACATCGACCGACACCCCGACCCCCGACCCTCAAACAGCACACCCGACCCCTACACGGCACCCCGACACCGACAGACACCCGACCACCGACACCTCCGAAAAGGTGTTCTTTGGCCTTCTAGAGGCCGACGGGTCATATATTTGTGAATTATTAGTTAGGTCATATATTTTTCGATTTTGTTATGAAAACATCATATATAATTGTCTTGATCATGTAGTTTTAAATGTGCAGTTGTTTCCTCGCTGCGAGGTTTGGTGTTCGACGACCTCGCCGTGCGTTTGACGAGCTCTGCCCCTTCGTTCGTGGGTGAGCACAAATGACAAGTCCTCCTCCTCCATTAATTAATTATTTGATCTATTCCGATGAAACTTGATAGCTAGCTATATATGTGTCTTGAATCATCAGTATGCGTAACCAATATGTGTCTCCCGTTCGAAAGCATCATAGTTATAAATATGCATGCATTTGCATATTTATAACCTTGATTCTTTCGAATTGTCCAACGCTATCCATGGACAGCCCGAGTATGTGTAGATTGGGTTCGTTTTCCCAGATGCTTTGCTCCGGATCCGACGCATATATTTCGTCAGTGCCTCCCCTGTTGTTCTCCGGGTACACATCCTCTCTGTTTATTGCAGAGACGTGTATCAGGAGAACAGCGGGGAGGTGCTGCCGAAATTTTGCGCCGGATCCGGAGCATAGCATGGGAAAATGAACCCAATCTACACATACACGGGTGGGATTAGGACCTATCATTACCTATTAGAGTGTAGGTTGCATGGACGTAATAAAATTGACAAAGTAGATCAACCGATGAATATATACATGGTGAATTACATATATAATTGTTGTGTGTCCAAGAGCTCGAAAGTCAAGATGAGTGACCGTGCGTGGATGTATACCGGTCACACTGGTCGTAACAAATGGAGCGCTGAATGGTTCACAAAAACCAAGGGTTTGTGCAAGCCGCATTGCAAATGGCCAAAAGAAAACATGGTGCCCTGCTTCGGTGCGGCAATTGGGAAAAGAAGACAGAGGCTGAAATGGGCAAACACCGCAGAAGAGTGGTTTTACGCCCGATTATACGGTGTGGACATTTCATGGTGAGTCTGCCCAACGTGACCGAGCTGAGGTGGATCGTCGTCGCACCGACGAGCATGGTACCGGGATGGGAAACATGGTGCAAGACTATGATGATGCTCGGGATTCGGACGAGGAGATGGAGGAATCTGCAAAGGCCTTCAATGAAATGTTGGAGTCTTCAAGGGAGGTACCATGGCGCCTCCGCCATGGGAGATGGACTTATCCGTTGTCCTATGACTCTCCCGGAGATCAAGGCGCGCCAGTCGAGCTCCGCTCCTGAGATAAGGCCTCGTGAACGGCCAGTCCAACTTGCCATCAAGGTTGTTATACTTACTCAGCTATCTTTCTCCATTGCATTGTGTGCGCTTCCATCAATGATTACAAATGGTCATGTGAGTGGTGTTGCAGGCTGCTATTCAGAGTGAGAGAGATAGAACGGAGAAACTTCTGGCGGAGGCGGCGGAGAGGCAGCGGGAGTTGGAGGAGAAGACGACAAAGATGTTGGAGGAGGAGAGGGCACGGAATGACATGCAGGCAAGGGCCATGTACGAGCTCCTTGTGGTAAGTTCATTCTGCAGATTACTTGCTAGTCTTAACATTTGAGTCTCATTACTAACTAGTATGACTCTGTTGTGAAAACCAAATGTGCAGTCTGTGTGCGAGAAGTCCGGTCAGACCGCTCCGCCGATGCCAGTGATTGCTCCTGGGAGCACGGTGAGTTTAATTTGAATGCACATTACTTGCTAGTCTTAACATTTGCGTGTCATAATGCTAATGAGACATTGGAAATGATCTTTGGTGCAGCTTAACTCCAGAAACGCATCGCACAATCCTTCTCCAGCTACCGGCGCGAGCCAGCCCGCTCATTCTCCAGCTACCGGCGCGACCCAGCCCGCTCCTACACCTCCGTGATCACGGTAAGTTTCTCTAGTGTTTTGCTTAACAAATGCATAAAGACCTAGACTTAGCTTTATTTCCTCCAATATGCTTACCATAATGACCTAGAGTTAGCTTCTTTTCCTCCAAAATGACTCATTTCACCATGGTTAGCTCCAAAATGACCCATTTCACCTAGGTTAGCTCCAAAATGACCCATTTCACCTAAGTTAGCTCAAAAACAATCCATTTTACCTTAGTTAGCTCAAAACGTGGCATTTCACCTTAGTTAGCTCATAAACCACCCATTTCAACTAAGTTAGCTCCAAAATGATCAATTTCACCTAGGTTAGCTCATAAACCACCCATTTCACCTAGGTTACCTCATAAGCGACCAATTTCACCTAGGTTAGCTCATAAATGACCCATTTCACCTAGGTTAGCTCATAAACAACCTATTTCACCTAGGTTAGCTCATAAACGACCAATTTCACCTAGGTTTGCTCATAAACGACTCATTTCACCTAACTTAGCTCATAAACGACCCATTTCACCTAGGTTTGCTCATAAACGACTCATTTCACCTAACTTAGCTCATAAACGACCCATTTCACCTAGGTTTGCTCATAAACAACTCATTTCACCTAGGTTTGCTCATAAACGACCCATTTCACCTAGGTTTGCTCATAAACGACCCATTTCACCTAACTTAGCTCCAAAATGATCCATTTCACCTAGGATAGCTCATAAACTACCCATTTCACCTAGGTTAGCTCATAAACGATACATTTCACCTAAGTTAGCTAATATATGGCATATACTTCTTCTTCTAGTCTTCTTCTTCTATTCTTTTTCTTCTAGTCTAATTCTTCTTCTAGTCTTCTTTTTCTAACTTTCTTATTTGTCATTTTGCAGGTTTCATTCACTTCACGGAAGCTTGACTTCCTATGATGGATTGCTTGCTTTTTCCTATTTTTTCCTTTGATGCACTTCTTGTATTCCTTTCGCTTGCTATGATGAAACTTTGCATATTGTAATATGTATGGATCGATGGAACTATGTGCAACCTACTATGTATGTATGGATGGATATATATGTGCTGGATATTTATTATGTTGGATATATATGTGCTGGATACTTATGTGATTGATATATATGTGCTGTGAATTTTTTGTTGTGATAAAAGAAAAAAAGAGGTGGACGGCAAAGGTGGCACGTGGCGCCCACCTGTGCTTCCTGGGATGGACCATTTGGTCAATTTGCCTACCGCGGCGGACGGCAAAGAAAAGTCGACGGCAAAGAAAAGCGGACGGCAAAGAAAAGTCGACGGCAAAGGCAAAACGGTGCCGACGATTGTTGACGCCACTGGCGGACGGCAAAGAGCCCTAAATTTGCCGTCGTGGCGGACGGCAAAGGCCGCCGTTAGCCGCATAACGGAGTAACGCTGGCGGACGTGCAACATTTTGCCGTCCCGCCTCTTTGCCGTCCGCCGCTCTAGGCAAAGAGTTCTTTGCCGTCCGCCGTGAATAGCAGACGGCAAAGGACCTGTTTACCGTCCCTGCCTTTGCCGTCAGTGTTTGCCGTCCGCGGCGGACGGCAAAGTGTTTTGCCGTCAGCCATCCGTGCCTTTGCCGTCCGCCATGGCGGACGGCAAAGTACTGGATTCCTGTAGTGGTATCATCATTTCACCCACATAGCATGTGCAAAAAATTTGAGAGGGTTACGGCAAACACTGGATGCACTTCGTGTACAAAATGGACAATCTCTTTTGAAGTATTAGGGTTTCTGACGAAAACTCATCTGTTACAAAGGCATTTCCTTTTTTAAAACTTATTTCAACTCAGACTTTTTTGGCATTCAGTATGCATTCGAAGCCACGTCATCAATTTTCAACCCTTTCTGACTTCATTTGTTATTTTTCATGCATTTACTGATCTTTTTGAGCTAAATGACCCTAAAATTGAAAAGAACTGCAAATGAACTCTAAATAGGTTGAAAGTTGGCATGGTATCATCATTTCATCCACATAGCATGTGCAAAAAAATTGAGAGGGTTACGGCAAAAACTGGATGCACTTCGTGTACAAAATGGACAATCTCTTTCGAAGTATCAGGGTTTTGGACGAAAACTCATCTATTACAAAGGCATTTCATTTTTTAAGTAACCTAAGAATTACCAAATTGTATATAATTATAAAACACACTAATATTAAACAGAAGAAAAAAGAATCACTAAAAAAATCTATTTTTAAAGTAAAGTTATTCACAAACTAGTGATTCACACAAATTTCAAATAATTCAAATTTAAACTATTCAAATTTGAAAAATACTGTCACTAACAGAAAGTCTATAATTTTATTACCTAAAGCAAAAGGATTCACAAAAGAAACTCTAAGTAAAGCAAAAAACAACTCAGAAACAAAAGAAAATAAATAAAAAAGAAAACAAAAAAAGAAAAATAAAAAATAAAAAAGCCCGCCTACTGGGCCACAACGGCCTGCATACGACTAGAAACCCGACCAGTAGTTGGGCCAGGATGCAGGCCCGCAAGGCCCAGTAGGCCCACAGGGCAGCGCAGGTGAGGTAGGCCTAGAAGGCCTGCTTTAGAGAGGAGCTCGAAGGAGCAGCAGTGCCTGGGCACCAGTGCGGCTGCCCTTCGCTGTGCGAGGTGGGACTAAACTTCATGCAACGCGGCTGTGGCAACACGAGATCTTTAGTCGCGGTTGGTGGCTCCAACCATGACTAAAGGCCCCCCTTTAGTCCCAGTTGGAGCCACCAACCGCGACTAAAGGTGGTCGCTTCCCGCCGCTTCGGCTAGCCAAAAGTGACCTTTAGTCCTGGTTGGTGGCTCCAACCGGGATTAAAGGCCTCCGCATATATATACAACACTTTGAATTTTTTTCCAGTTCCTCTGCTTTCTTTGACCTCTTCGACATCGCTGCGTCGTCGCTGTCTCGCCTCCCCGACGCTGGAGCTCATCGCCGCCCTCGACGCCGGTCACCCGCGCCTCCTCACGCCGATCCCCGACGCCGCCGGGACGCCGCCCGCGCCCGCTCCTCCGGCCCCGAGCTCCTCGCCGCGCTGCCCCCGACTCGCCTCGCCGTCGCCCCGTCACCCCGTTGTGAGCTCCCCCTTTCCCTTGCCCCTATGCCGCCATGGCGGCCACCGGCCCCTCCCCGAGCCCACACACTCACATATGCATGAACACACACACACACACACACACACACACACACACACACACTAGATGATTAGATGATTAGATGTATAGATGATTAGATGCAAGAATTTTGATGTATAGAAAAAAGTTAGGGAATTTTGACATTTTTTATCACTAGATGGTTAGATGTATATAGAAAAAAGTTAAGGAATTTTGACATCTGAGGAATTTTGACATAGATGCAAGAATTTTGACATTTTTTTATCACTAGATGTTTAGATGCATATAGAAAAAAAGTTAAGGAATTTTGACATTTGAGGAATTTTTACATTTTGATCCAATATGTATATATAGAAATTAGTATGTATATGTATATGTATGAATACAATGTATAGAAAAAAGTTGATGAATTTTGACATTTGATCCAATGTATAGTATTTGCAAAAGTTGCATATTTTAATGTTGTATTTGCAAAAGTTTGTTATATATATGTATTTGCAATTAATTAGTATATGTATGTATACAATAGATTCTCTTAGTCCTTTAATAAGGGATTTATCAAGAATGCCCCCATTATGGATGTGCACAAGTTAATCCAAATTTTTTTCTGATCTCATCTACGTACCATTCTATATGTCGTGTCTTGTGTCGAAGTATTGAAGAAATCTATGGCTTCATCATTAGCCGGAAGTAATAGGCGCATGATGGTATGAAGATCTCCAAGGTTGTTTTGGAGCGGCCTTCCAAATAGGATATATTCGAAGGCTCTTGCTGACCTTCGTACCAAAAAGCTAATTATCCTATCCGGGACTCCCTTCCAAAACAACTTTGGAGAGCTTACCATCATGCGCCTGTTACTTCCGGCTAATGATGAAGCCATAGTTTTCTTGAATCCTTTGACACTAGAGAACGTGACATATAGAAGGGTAGATGAGATCAGGAAAAATATGGACCATTTTCTGCACATCCAAAATGGCGCCATCTTGTTAAATCCCTTCAATATTAAGAGAATCTGTTATGATTCTGAATCATGTTCAGTCGTATATAAGAAATCACAATCCAAGCATTTAAAAAATGTTAAATTTGCATAGAATTTGTTCTCGCCGTCAACGATGCCCGGCCCGCATCCTCGTTGTCGACTCGTTCACGACGACATCCTGCTTCAGAGGTGCCATGTTCGAGACTGGGGCACTGGGAGGTGCTACCTTCAGGGGCGCACATCTTGGTGAGGAACCCAGGTCCTATCGTTGACCCGGAGCTTCTTTGGTAGCGGGCGCATGGGCCACATCCAGTGCGGAGGCTGGCGTCCCCTGCAGAGGTGGTACGTCACGGTGTCAAGAAGGAGGACAAGCACTCCCGTCGCTACATGGTTGTGTTGGGCGTCAGGTTCTCCAATACCTGGCAGGTTCTTCAGGGATCTCACCTGAGCTATGATCCCGTGATTGTTCCTTCGAGTGATGTTAGCTAGTGATATGTTATATATATGATCACATTCGAGATGTATTTGGGATCATATTCGATAATATCTGAGACGGTGTATTTGTGATTATATTATTCGATAATGTTCGAGACGATGTATTTGAGATTATATTATTCGATAATATTCGAGATGATGTGATATATTAGTGATATTATTCGATATGGATGTTATCTACTATGATTCAATTTTTCCTTATTGATTGCATGCATTGTAATTTGACTACTAAATTGTATTATCTTTCTTCTGGATTAGTTAAAAAAGCTATGGACAATATCGGCAGAGAAGGAGAAGAGACCCTGTTTGAGATCATACGCTCCCCGAGACCAAATGTGAATGAAGAAGATGATGGCTCGCAATATTTGAACAATACCGGTGATGGAATGATGTTCGATGAAGACAAACGAATAGATGAAGTCCAGAACATGCATGACGAAGAAAATGTTGTTCTTCAAATAACAAAGACTGGTGTGGTCTATTTATATAAGGCATCTAATGATCATCACATGTTTTAATTTATTTGTATATATATTAACGAATCAATCTTTCTTCTTTTAGCCCTCCGGATTGACAAATCTTCTACAAGCAGCAGGGCAGTTCAAGGCTCGGCCAACAAGTTTAAGGATGGCGTAAAGTACAACATCGATGCCATAAAACCTAATGGTGAACCTGATGAACCTAAGAAGAATGCGAAGAAGTTCATTCACCAATGCGGAGTTATTGTCAGGGACCAAATCCCGATGTCCATTCAAGAATGGAAAAATGCAGCAAAGGGCGATCCAAGTGTTACTTTTGTCGACCAGAGAGCAAAAAATCTGCGTTGGGAATCGCTCATGTCACATTTCACCATACCAGATCATTTAACAGATGCTGATCTGGAGAAAGTCAAGAACACTGCTCTTAAGAAGATGGCGATAGCATTCAAGAACCACAAGAAAACTATATGGGTAGCGTATGTCAATGCAGGAAAGCAGACTCCAGAATTCAAGGGAACACTGGAGAAGGCACGAGATCACTGAGAAGCTTTCGTGAAGTTCAAGAAATCAGAAGTAGCTCAAGAACGGTCGAGAAAAAAAAGATTAATGCAGCGAAAAGGCAGTGGCACCATAAGCTGGGGCCAGGTGGCGACGAGGTGGCCTGGCCTAAGTGGGATCTCGTTGAGCAAGAGATGATAGATGCAGGGGTCACTCCAATTACATTGAGCTGCCCCCAGGTGCAGGACTTGGTTCTATGCGCATGGGGGGCATTGGACCCAAAGATATGCGAGGTTTTGGAGCGGGCAAGTCTTAAAGGAGCCGATGTAGATTTACTTGTTGCAATAGAAGAGGCTCAAACGGTGGTGTTCACGCCCAACAGAAAGAACGATGAGCTTGCGCGCGCCCTGAAGAATCTTGACACCCGGGAAGAACACAAGGCAAAGGAGTTGTTCCGTGGTTTGAGGGGTTTGGGGACTGGAACGCCGACTACAGAAGCTGTGCGAGAAAGAAGCAGCAGGAGGAGCAGAAGAGGAAGCTGGAGGAGGAGCGGAGGAAGCAGGAAGCAGACCATCTTCGCATCGTAGAATCAAAGCACGCAGAGTTTGAACTCCCTTTCAAGCGGCAGCAGCAGCAGATTGACTCACTTAGCCAGGAAAGAGGGCCTCAGCAGCGGCAACAGCTAGCGGATCTAGCATTGGATAGCACCGTCCCATCCATACTAAGAAGCAGTGTGGGTTTTGCCCCAAGCAATGATGCACTGCTAGATAGATACCCTGTGGATGATATCATAGCTCTACGACAACTTGTGAGCTACACCTTAAAATGAAGAACATATCCATGAAGGTGGTAGATGGCTATGCTTATACAAATCCCCTTGAAGCAACCTTCCATTGCAACCCAATTCCAGCTGGTTGTGCTCATGTCGGGGCTGATGAAGCATGGCAGGATATTCGGGCTAGAGCTTGACATTCCTGGAGGTAACGACGAGCACACACTGGTAGAGGCCATACATCGTATCATTCTATGGAGAAAGGATTGCATCATCTTTCCAAGGCCACCGACACCGTGTCAGCTGGCTCCTCCTCCAAGTCTGCCGCCGCCTTAGCAGACTCCCGCTCCTCCAAGTCCGCCGCCGCCTCAGCGGACTCCCGCTCCTCCAAATTAGCAGACTGATCCCGCTCCTCCAAGTCCGGCACAACGTCAGCCGACTCCTCCTCCTCAAAGTCCGACACCACGTCAGCCGACTCCTTCTCCAAGTCAGGCACCGTGTCAGCCGTCTCTGCCGCCTCAACAATAGCGGAAGAGAGGCGCCGCAGCTACGTCGGCTAGCGGTACAACAGGAGGCAAGAAATTCAGATATGGTCCAAGCCTCAAGCCTCTTTCGAGGTTGCCTTGCCACATGACTGACGAGGAAAACGAAGCCGAAGTGCAAGCCCAATTGAGGGCCCATTTTGGACCGAAACCGCCCCCGCCGCAAAAGGAGATCATACCTGAGGATGTCATACAACACTTTATTGATTATACTCAACGAGTTATCAAGCATAGGGACTCAGACTATGAGCGCTCTATCAGGAAGTCATATCAAGCAAAAAAAAGGAGTCAAGCTCGAGATCGAGCCAAGCAACTGGCAAAAAATGCGAGAAAATTGTTCCCCAGCTGGGAGAACAGGCAGTGCAATCGATCACCCCACTGCAAACACATGTGAGTATCGCCGATCAGCAGCTGGTAATAACTGACGATCATAGAAGGCAGGCTAAAGAGGTCGATATCACTATAGAACAACTCCTAGGCATCAAGGACTGCGAAACGTTTATAGAGGAGCAACTAAAATGGAAATATGTCCACAGCTAACCTATGGTCAAGCCTGAGCAGATCCCGAAGCTCTCAACGAGAATGTATGAATTGCATGAATGGTACGTGATAGAAGCAAAGACTTCCAATCGAGAGTCCCTCATGGTGAACGTCAAGGCAGAGTATGACTACCAGAAAAAAGAGTTGTGGGTTGAGTTTGAAGAAATATATCAGTTACTCAATCAAGACGCACTTGACAAATCTCTCGTCAGTTGCTATTGTTTGTAAGTGATTTCCTTCTGTAATTTAAGTCTCTAGCTAGCTGTAGTGCTCGTTCATTACCTGTAATTATACTCACTATATATTCTTTTTTGTGGTATTATGCAGAATGAAGATGTATGAAATGAAAAGAGCTGGACGCTGTGGCATTGGGTTCATTGACCTAATGAAATATATAGTGAGTACATTTTCTGATATCAACTAATTAATAACTCCTTTATTCATTTTCTTTGCCTGCGGGCAGGGCTTGGCAAAAGTTCATCAAACGTGTTGAAGGCCAATGGAAACAACAGCTGAAATGGGTGCGACCCAAGGTAATTAAATACTACTAGCTATGTCTATGCATCTCTTTAATTCTAGTTTCAATACCATCATCATGCTTAATTAATTATTATCTGATTGAATTCTATATTCTCGTAAAGGCCCTGAACAGACGTCAGGGACTAATTTATGTGCATACTATGTTTGCGAGCACATTCGTATGATGGCGTCCGAAAGGAGCAAAAATGATAGACTCCAATGGGTACGTTTGCAATACTGTTCACAATTTTTGCATCATTATCTAATATATACACACACAACTAATACATGCATATTGATCTCCTTCGTTAAAGATGAGGAGATGCGGGATCAGCTCCTACCAGAGGATCGCGTACGAGCGATTCAAGAGGAAATAGCGGGATTTTTGCTCGACGAGGTCATAGATCCCAAAGAAGTATTCCATTACAAGTTGGCTGCATGAATGTAATGGTCTGCAAACTGTAGGAGAAATTGGATGTACCAAATTGTGTGTGTGTGTGTCTATATATATATATATATATATATATGTGTGTGTGTGTGTGTGTGTGTGTGTGTGTGTGTGTGTACGAGAAATTCAATGATATATATGCATAACATGTACAATATGTAGTAGTGTAAAATATGTTTGAAATGAAAAAGATTTAAATGGAAAACACTAAATTAGAAGGAAAAGCAAATCATAAACCCATAAACACCTAAACCTTTTAGTCCTGGTTGGTGTAACCAACCGGGACTAAAGGCCTCCTGTCCCCCGGCGCGGGCTCGTGACACGTGGTGGGCCTTTAGTGACGGTTTGTGGGGACCTTTAGTCCCCACCCTTCAGTGCCAGTTGCAGAAGCGGAACTAAAGGTCCTTACAAACCGGGGCAATAGCCCATTTTGCACTAGTGTGTCTATATCTATATGAAGTACTCACTTTGTAGAACTCACCCATTACATGTCATCCCAGTCTTGGTAGTCTTGTGGATCTTTGAATCCTTCTTGTTTGGAGTGTTCTTGTGTTATCTAACCCTATTTTCTCAAGACTACTCATTCACCAGTCTGCCCATGAACCACAAGGTAAGTATATGCATCACACTCGTTTGCATGATGATCTCCTGCTGTTGCACATATTGTTTGCAAGAGGGATTCATAAACATGAAGGTATCTTTCTCAACCAGATTGTTTGTTCTGATGCATATAGCCAAGATACATGTAACTTATTGATTAATATGTCATGATATGCATTCACATACTCTTCCATTCTATCTTCACATGATTGCATACATGTAGGTGGAGCTTATGCACGTTACATGTTTTCTCCAAAGCTTTATGAAAGGATCGATATGGTTGACTAGAGGGGGGTGAATAGGCAACTAACAATTTTTAAGCTTTTCTTTACCAATTTAAACTTTGCAACAAAATAGGTTGTCTAGATATGCAACTATGTGAGCAACCTATATGATGCAATAACAACTAGCACATAAGCAAGCAAGGGATACAACACAAGTAGGCTTGCAAAAGTAAAGGCACGAAATAACAAAGAGTGGAGCCGGTGGAGACGAGGATGTGTTATCGAAGTTCCTTCCTTTTAAGGGGAAGTACGTCTCCGTTAGAGCGGTGTGGAGGCACAATGCTCCCCAAGAAGCCACTAGGGCCACAGTATTCTCCTCACGCCCTCACACAATGCGAGATGCCATGATTCCACTATTGGTGCCCTTGAAGGCGGCGACCGAACCTTTACAAACAAGGTTGGGGCAATCTCCACAACAATTGGAGGCTCCCGACAACACCACAAAGTTTCACCACAATGGAGTATGGCTTCGAGGTGACCTCAACCGTCTAGGGTGCTCAAACACCCAAGAGTAACAAGATCCGCTAGGGATAAGAGAGGGAATCAAATTTCTCTTGGTGGAAGTGTAGATCGGGCCTTTCAACCAATCCCGAGCAAATCAACAAGTTTGATTGGCTAGGGAGAGAGATCGGGCGAAAATGGAGCTTGGAGCAACAATGGAGCTTTGGGGAAAGAGGTAGGTCAACTTTGGGGAAGAAGACACCTTTATATAGTGGGGGAAACAATCCAACCGTTACCCCACTTAACAGCCACGCACAGAGCGGTACTACCGCTTGGGCAGGGCGGTACTACCGCTGAAGAGCGGTACTACCGCTCCCACCCAGCGGTACTGCCGCGCTGACGAGGAAGGCAGGGTCCTGGCCCCAGAGCGGTACTACCGCGGGAGTATGATGACTCCTACGAAACTAGTCCACCAACAGAGAAACGAAGGAGCTACACTGTCTTGAATAAAACACCGAGGGGAGGTAATCGTCTCGTGCCAATGGATGAATTTCTGAAAGAACTTAACGCACATGATTAGTCCGCAAAAGCATTGTCATCAATCACCAAAACATCTTGGGGATAAATATGCTCTTACACTTTACTTATTGTTCTTCATATTATTTGGTTAATGATGTATGTTGTCATCATTTACCAAAATTGGGGAGATTCAAAGCACAAGTGCTCCCTGGGTGATATTGGTAATTAATGTCAACATATCCCTTGTTGGACTAATGGTTTTATCTAGAATGTTTTAGATAAGTTCAGGACAAGAGGATGTGGAGCCCCTACAAGGTGCTAAGGACAAAGATTGGCAAAAGCTCAAGAATCTTTATCTTTATTTTAGTGATCCAAGATCACATTGAGTCCATAGGAAAGCCAATACTATTAAAAGGGGATGAGGTGTTGCTTAATGGCTTGCTTACTCAAATGCTTAGTGATATTGCTCCAACAACCCTCAACCACTTTCTCCATCCAAATATGTCAGTCCTAAAACTCCAACTCGGCCCCATCGATACTTCCTACCCAGAGCCACCAAGTTCATATGACATAGCCATAGCTAGAAACCCTAACAGTTTGGTCTCATTGATACGGATCTCGGTCTCACCGAGATGGCCTTGCAAACTCTCTGTTTCTTGTTGTAACATTTTGATCTTGCCAAAATGTGCAATCGGTCTCACCAAGTTTGCTTGACAGATTCTCTGTTTGCTCATTCACTACTAGGGAAAAGGCTAGCAGCAGCGCGGGTTTTACATGTATCAAGATGGCTGGTACCAGCGCTACTAATACGGGCGCTATACTAACTCATAGCGATAGCGCGTGCCCCCCGCTCTACTGCTATACAAGTGTAGCAGCAGCAGCTGTTTCGAAGCTCGCTATCGCTATTAGCGCTTAGCGCTCTTTGGCGGACGCCATCGCTATAGCGCGCTGCTGCTAACTTTTGTACACTCGCCATCGCTAATTTAAGTAGTTTTTTGGCATATTTGTTTTGTATTTGAACCGGCTTTGTAGAAGAATCTTTAGCACATAGAAATTTCATCATGATACACATACAAATGCTGCGAGACCACAAATGTAATCATAGCATGTACATACAAATAGTCTCTTCATAATCATCATCCAACACAAAGTGATATCTTGTTATCATCTCGAAAATAGCAATACATGCAAGTCTCGAATACTTGCAACTACAACAACGTCATCCATCTAAACAAAGGCATACGCAAGAAGTGCTATCACTATGAGTGAGAGCGAACCATGCAAGACATGAGGTGGCGATTCTGAGTCCTCTCTTGCGCTAGCGTGAACCTCAAGTAACTAGCTTCTCCTTCTTATCCTTTTGAAGTTTTTATGGCTGGCGCCCGTGAACCCATTCACTTGCGCCGACACTCATGCCACTCGTTGTACACCCCCGAACCTTCCCTTTGTACACGACATAGCATTTCCATCTCGCCATCAAGAAACTAGGTACTGTTAGAGATGCATGTTCATGAAGAGGATGTACAATCATATATATGCAAAAAATATACTAGAGCAACACCAAAAAGAAAGGTTAGCAACTAGATGCAACATATACAAGACGCAAATTAATTAACTAGAGGTACGCAGGTCATCGTCGCCAACTAACAAAGTAGCGTTACGCAAGTTCGGCAGGACCGTGGACATCACAAAGTTTCATCGCTACAAAAGTATACAAGTTCAACCGACACATATCATCATCATCGGCATCATAACTCACTAGAAGTTCCATCCTTCCATATCATCGAGGACGAACCCTAGCTGCTTGAACGGCGTGAGGTCTAGACGTTGCATGCCTATGCGAGTTCGGACGTCACTCGCGATATAGGGCGTGGTGGAACATCCCTTCTCATCGGCGACTTCTTTCATGATGATCGCCGCAATGTCGCTTTGGATGCGAAAGAAGTCATCTCTAAGTTTATAATTCGCTTCTCCATGAGATTCTAGCCACTTGTGGATATGATCATCATTTCGCTGTTAATGTGAAGCTTTTGGTGATCCGTGTTGAACTGAATCATGAGATGGACGATATAGAATCCATCCTTCTTGCTTGGTTTTGGGACATGGATGCAGGAGAAGTTAGTTTTATCGTGAAACCCATCTTCTTGTTCCTTTGTTTCTGATATGCACGTGGCCACCTCTATAGCTGAAGCCTTGAGAGCATCATCTAGAATATTCATTATGTGGGTGTAGTCCTTTTCTCGTAGTCTCTCGAAGGGTCAAAATACACGGCGTGGGAGACTTGCGGTAAAGAACGATAAGAACGGCGCGCCCGTTGCTGCGGGGAAAAGACACCTCAAATTATTCCCCATATGAGAGAGAAGGAATGATTGAAATGTACGAAAGGGTTGTCCGTAACTGACTTACTTTGGATGATAAGGCACGAGGACAATTTCCCGGTCCTTATTCTGTACCATGAAGTTTTGGAGGTACTCCCTAGCAGTTTCATGCTCAAAGTCGCCGAGACTCAAGAAAGACTCGTGCATGTAGTACGGATCCGCCACACAGATTTGCGAGACTTCTTCACTCTTCACGACGGAGCTCATATGTAGCGCAAAAAGGCGGACGATAGTAAAATCAAGCCGCCTTTGTTAGAAACATCTCAAAGATATGGTCAAACCGCAGGAAGAACACCTCCGCGGGCCGTGTGTCGACGTAGCACTTCCCCTCAGGCACACGAGCCGCGTATGTCGGATATCCTGGATCCTTTGAGGCTAGTAGGCTTTTCTCAGTCGACAAAGACATGGTCGTGCAGTCTCACGAGATCCCTCGATAGTGCCTCCAGCGGTTTCGGCGGTAGCATCGGCTCGCCCGTGAGATGGAACATGACTACACCTTTCACGGGTACACGCTCTTGTAATGCATCGTCTGCTGCTGTGTGCTCGCTTGTTTGGAGGCGATTACCTTCCCGATCTCTTCCTCTCCTTTTTCTTGGGCACACCTTCCGACCCTTCCTTAACCCCTGCCCAAGTGTTCCCGGGCTAAGCATCAGACCCTCGCGCCCGCTAGTTGAGCCTGTGTTGAGGCGGCATCTTGAGCGTGTCTGTGAGGATTTCATGAAGAGAGACTTTTGCATTCCATGGTACGGCCCTGCCCGCATATCATCCATATCCTCATTAGCAAGCTGATAGCCCGATTCGTCATATGGTTGACTCATCATATCTATGTCACAGTCATACGCTGTATGTATTGAGGTAATCCATAGGGTCGACCTCCGCCTCATCATCCATTCTCTGTTCTCTGGTACATCAGCCAAGACTATTGCACCCCTTCATCATGTCGTCCGCCGCCTCACCGGCACTACTACAGAGCTGGTAATTGCGTAGGTGGGGTGGTGGTCTCCGCACATGCTTGTTCATGTGTGGTAGTTATTGGTGTGCTCTCGGCGGCTCGCATTTAATAAGATTCTTCGCCATAGCAGCACCCAACCCTTGCATCGTCCAATCCGTGGTGGGGTCTCGTCGTCCGCTCCCACATCTTTGTCTTCGAGGAGGCAAACTCGTGCCCGATTTCACACTGGTCAAGCTAACCTCAAGTGCCCAGTGGGATCGGGTGGTTGTGGAATGTGCGTTGAGAGGGTCCATTATCATCCCTTTCCCACGCCCACCTTCCGCCTTTGATCAAGTAGAGTATGGTGCATGGGGTTTCTTTCGCCTGCAAACACATATGTCTGTGGTGTAAAACAACCGAAAGGCAACAAAAATGGAATATTATCTATATATATATGTTGGTGCGACATGTAATTACCGTGACGGTGTCGAGCTCAGCCAAAGACGAAGGCCCACCTAGCGCGTGAGACTGAGGACGGGCTGCTATGAGCGGGAGCGGCTGCGAGAGGAGGCCCGGTTGCTTGAGCAAGTGATGGTGCGATGGTGTTGTTGTTCATGGAGTTGCTTTCGCGATGGCGGGCATCGGGAAATCATGTACCGCCTTGTGCTCGATTTTCCTTCGCCCATTGATGATAATCGAACCAAGTTAGTAGCGAAATCATTTCGCAGTGCGATTCTGGCTGCATTGATCGCTCGCTGTAGCAACTCATATTTGTCCTCGGCTGCTTTTTTGCGTCCTCGGCTGCTTTTTCTCGACCGCAAGCTTCACCTTTGCGCCGATGTCCGCTGACTAAACTTCTTTTTCGCTTCTTGGCCTCTGGGCGCCATTGTAAAACACCTTCCACGTGGCGCCGTCTCGGCGCCGTGCACACCACCATATTATGCCATCTGGTCCAACGGGAGTCCCTTAAGTTTGTTCAAGGCCGGTTGAGAGGGTGTCCCACTTGGGCCTCATCGGAGAAGTAGGGCTTTGGCTGCAAGCGGTGTTGCTTCTCGAGAGTCTAATCAATTTCCTCGTGATCTTGTCCGTAAAAACCTTTTCTCCTTGTCCCACTTGTAGCGGGCCTGATGAAGTCATGCTCCAAGGGGTTGGTGAACTTCGCGAAGAAGTCAGGAGACCAGCGGCTTCATGTTCGCGTCCTCCTTATCCCATATGGGCCTTTTACCGAGGTAGCCACGGCTTCGAGGCGATGCTTCCCGTGTTCCGGAGCTGAAGGCTTTTGAATTTCGCAGCCTTAGCCTTGGCTGCCTCGGTAGCGCAAGTGTCCTTGAACTTTTGAACTCCTCTTACGTAAGTGTCGGATTTTCCTCCGAATCTTGGACAGGGGTTCATCAGCCTCAATAGCTCGTTTCACCCTCCCTTTCCGGAGGCCAAATCATTGCTGAACATGCCCATGGCGTGATTGTTAATCTTTTTCATCTTCGGATCATCCCACGGTTGTTCTATGTTATCATCGGTCGGGAACTTGAATCTCTTGTGCAACCGTTAGGAGCAACTGCGTCAAATGTTCTTTACTCCTTAAGTCATAAATCGTTGATGCTCGCGCATTCCGTAGGATGCATCCTACTTGGTTCCCATAGCACTTGCGAGGTTCTTCCGGCTCTAACGGCTCAAACTTGCAGTGCCATCTTTGTGATCACAAGTCGTCCAATCCCTAGTTTGTTAGGTTTTCGTATCCTCCGCTTCTTATGCTTCCTCTTTTCGGTATCGGCATCGGGGCCGGTACCTTCCCCGCCGGTACCTTCCCTGCCGGTACCTTCCCCAACGGTCTCGGTGCCGCCATCGGTGCCGGCGCCGTCGTGCCGGTGCCGTCGGTGCCGGCGCCGTCGGTGTCGATGTCGGCGTCAGTACCATCATCGAGGCCGACCTGCAAACCTTGCTTAGCAGTCAAATAGTCGAGGTACTCTTGTTCACCCTCATAATCCATCTCGCCTCGCATCTTGGTCAAGGCCCGGTTTCTTCGTTGTTCGACATGTTTCCTATGATTAAGTGGCCTCATTTATTTCTAAAAGTATGAATAAATGAGAAATGACGTAAAAAGAAATCTATGTGCCAAGACTCGATATGCCAACTATGTAGCACAAATCATGCCTTTATTCACGGAAATTTCGCATGACCTTTGCTAAAAATGGACATATCGGCGCTGAAATTCACCAAACGAAATGAATCAACATTTCGGCGTAACATAGGCCACTCGGATCATTTTCCAAACATGACATGTCCAAAACATGACATATGCACATATCACATGTCCAGTTCAAATTATCATATAAATTCAGCTAATTTTGAAACCTAGCTAAATTCATAACTAAATAGATAACCTAATTAATTAACATGAAGAACCCTAGCAGAGAGGGGGTTTACAGAGAGTGCAGGGGCGAGGAGGGAGGCGAGGGCCGACGGTCGGGGCGAAGGCTTGCTGGGTCGGGGCGAAGCGCTGGGTCGGGGCGAGCACGCTGGGCCGGGTCGAGCACGCCGGAGTCGGGGCGAAAGCGCCGAGTCGGGTTCGAGGGGCGGACGGGCGAAGGCGGCCTAGAGGCTAAGGCGCCGGCGGAGTCGGGGCGAGCGCGGGGCTGGGTCGGGGCGGGCGGAGCGACGGGGGCCGGAGAGAGAGTGGGGATTTGGGGGGAAATGTGGCGGGATGAAGCTGGGCGAGTGAGAATTTTGGGTTAAGTGGACGTAGCAGTAGCGCGTTATGTCGAAACTCGCTACTACTATGATCTGTAGCTGCAGCGCTTTATGGGAAACACGCTACTACTATGGTGCGTAGCGGCAGCGGTTTATAAGAAACGCGCTACTACTATGGTATGTAGCAGCAGCGGTTTTGTGGAAAAGCGCCACTCGCCGTCGCTTCTGCCAGTTTTCATTTTCTTTTCCTTTATTTTATCCCACTTTTATTTCCGAGGCAGTGAAGCGAAGGGAGGCGATATATATTGCATCATTTGACGGTTAAATATGTATGCAAAATAGGAACATATATATTACACATCATATGGCTAAGTGTGTATACAAAATAGGAACATATATATATTACACATCATTGGACCCATAACATACGTTTCCTCAGTGCTGACGTTTTCGTTTTTGAGTCAGCTTCTTTCCCTTCTTGTTCGTCGAAGAATAATTGAGCCCCTCATTGTGACTTTGCCTTTTCCATGGAGTGCGATTTTTCTTAGGTAATGTAGTATTGATTCTTCTTTTGACGTATACTTCATCATCATCGTCATCTTCCCTCATTGGGTTGCCGTACTGATCATAGTCTTCCTCGTTGGCGACTCCATCCATTCCAATGATGTTCTTTTTGCCTCTCCTCACAACAACACGGCTGGGATTGCGCGGGTCAGTTATGAAGAAGCATTGTGTCACGTGCTTAGCGTGTACCCATGGCTCGTTTTTTGTGATAGCGCTGACGGTAGCGCTCTTGGCGTCGGGTATAGTCATGGTAGTGAACATCCGGCTTTCTCTTTCGACATTCTTAGCCCATCTGACACGGAACATCGTCGTGTTGTGCAGTCCAGAGTAGTCAAGCTCCCAGATCTCCTCGACCCTTCCATAAAATCGTTCAGTTGTGCCATTGTCGCAGCCGGTCATGCATTCCATCGTCACCCCTGAGTTCTGATCATCACCGTCCATATCTTTTGCCTCCGTAGAACGTGTATCCGTTGATATCATATGCCCGATAGGTTACGAGGTTGGGCGAGGGGCCATGTGCTAAGGCGATATGAGCAATCCGTCCTTAGAGCCCTCCTCCGGGATTAGCAATAATATGCTCTTTGAACCAATGCAGAAAGTGGAGTTGTGCTCTCTAGTAACTTCGGCGTCCCGCCCCGCATACCCCGGTCACGATACTTCTTTGCGATAATTTCTTTGTGCGATTGCCACGAAAGGATCTACCTCGTCTAGGTGTTGTAGCACTACCAAGTTTGCTCTGTCAAAATCGCTGCGTCGATCCGAGTATGCCACGTGCAGTTCCTGCGACCGTTCTGATGACCATCTCCTTCGAGCCTCCCATCGTGCTTGTTAACGGGCAAACCAACACTAACACCAAAGCGGCTGGTCTGCGCCATATAGAAAATTCTCACGTAAAGAGATGCACTCTTGTGCCAAATAGCCCTCGACGATGCTTCCATCCGGACGGGACATGTTACTTAACGAATCCTTTGATGATCCCATTCATCCTCTCAAACGGCATCATGTTGTGCGGGAATGACGGCCCCAGTCTATTATGTCATCCACAATATGAACACACAGATGCACCATCACGTCAAGAACGCGGGTGGGAAGTACATCTCAAGCTCATTCAAGATCACAACGATCTCTTCCTCGTAGCCTTTGGAGCTGCTTCACACCGATCGACTTTCGAGATGACGTCAAAAAGTTGCAGAGACCAATAAGCGTGTCACGGACGTGCTTGTCCATTATCCCTCTAAGGGCAACAGTAGTATCTGCGTCATCATCACATGACAGTCATGAGACTTCATCCCGCTGAACCTTTTCTTGTCCGTGTCTAGATATCTCGCTTATCTTGCCACAAGAATCGAACTAACTTTCACTCCCGTAAGGCACTTAAAGAATTGATTGATCTCAGCGACTTAAGGTGAAGCAAGAGGGGGCAATAATCTTCTTTCTTTAATTTCTTGCCCTTCTTCTCCGTGCCTCTGTCTCCGTCTCTGTCTTGTCGACATTTTACGGGCGGCATGTGCAGATCTTCCTGATTTTCAAATCTTGCAAGTCTTTTCTTGCCTTCGCCCATCCTTGGTCTTATCCGGCATGTTCATCGATGTTGCGAGCAAGCTCTCAAGGACATTCTTACAGATATGCATTTGATCTAGGCAATGAGGTGTATCGAGTTTGTGCCATACTCCAAGTCCCGAACACGCACCTCGTCTTCCATACCTTCAAAGAGCGGCTCTGGCGCCTTTCTCATCATCTTACCGGCGCGGGCACTCATTCCAATTTTTCAACAGCTCATCGATTTCGCACCGCTCCGCTTACGTGGAGGTCCTCGATGCTCAGCGTGACCATTGAATAGATCTCCACGGTTTCTCCACGGGTCGCGTCTGTTCAAGCCATCTTCGATGCCCCATGTACACGATTTTCCTGGACCGCCATCTTTCCTTGACGTTAGCTGCCGAGACGTTGTATCATCCATGCACCGCGTGCATCCGCAATATCCATGGCACACTGGCCCGCCACATATCCGAATCGAGATAGTCCTGCCTTCGTCGTGATCAGCGCGCTCTCATGTTGAAATACTCACCTTTTTGGCATCCCATGTCTTGGCGGCGTTTTCCATAACGTGTCTAACTCCTCCTGAAGTAGCCCGGATACAAATTAATATTATTTCCTGGTTGTTTTGGCCCTTGAATAAGCATGCTCATGTGAATGTACTTCGATTTCATGCACAACCAGGGGGGAGGTTGTACATCCATACAAACACGGGCCATGTACTATGGTTGGTGTTCTGGTTGCCAAACGGATTCATGCCATCGGTACACGCACCGAGCACGATGTTCCTTGCATCACATTCAAAATACCGATAGAAGCTGTTCAACGCTCTCCACTGGCTTCCATCCTTCACGTGTCTCAGCTTCGGATCATCTCCATCGTCGGGCTTCTTCCTCTCCGCGTGCGGCGCATTAGCTTTGCTTCCTTGGGATCTACAAAATACCTCGAGACGGGAGTGATCGGTAAGTACCATACAACTTTCTGGGGACATTTCTTCCCGGCCTTCTTGTATCGAGAAGCATTGCACACCGGACAGCTTGTTTTTTCCGCGTGCTCCTTCCGATAAATTATGCAATCGTTGATGCATGCATGGTATCTAACATGTGGCGATCAAGAGGGCACACGATCTTCTTGGCCTCATCAACACTAGTAGGACATAGATTACCCAAGGGAAGAACATCCTTTAGGTACTTGAGATGCTCATCGAGGCTAGTGTCGGTCCATTTGTTTTTAGCCTTCGCCTTCGTGGAGTTGGAGCGTGAAACTCAACCGGTCACCTCAGATTGCAACCATCATACAATGGAGTGTTCGAGTCTACCACCAGTTGCTCCAGCTTAGCCTCCTCTCTAGAAGCAGCTCTCTCAGTACTTGTCTCCTTGCGAAGCAATGCTTGAACATGAGGGTCCCGCACAATTGAACTTAGTACCGACGAACTCTGCTGCGTGGAGTCCATGTCGTTCTCTCCGCCGCCATGTCCGGCCCCTTCTCCTCCGCCATCTCCGGCCCCTTCTCCGCCGCCATGTCCGGCCTCTTTCCCGCCGCCATTATCGATCATCTCTTCGTCTTGCCCCGTGTCATCATTTCCTGCCCCGTCGGCATCCTCAACAACGTCATCCTCATCTTCAATTATCCACCTAGTATAGCCATCCATGAAACCAGTCATGAGCAGGTGCGCTTCGACACGACCATCGTCATGGGGGTCGAGCCAAACTATTCCTTTGCATTTTCGACACGGACATAAAACCTCTGTCCGGTTATTTTCTTTCATGTCTTGCACCGCCGACCACAACCACCTGTCCACCATCGTTCCACTGACCATCGTCAACTCTGCACGGTAATAATAAAAAATTGATTGTAAAATGCATGCATGCATCAAAGTCATAAAAAATTTGGCATGACCTTCCTAAAAATAGGACATATATGGATCTAGAGTTTGCCGAATTCACGAAACGAAATAAATCGACATTTCGCAAAACATAGGCAACTCAAAAGCACAATTTACAAGGCGTCAACTCATGCCACACACACAATTTCCACAAATATATCACACACACATAAACACATTTCCATTTTGCAAAAGCATGAAAGTTTCATCACCTCTATCTTGATGGCGAAGATGATGTTGTAGGGAGATCAAAAGTGCACAAATTAAGCTCTTCTTGACAAAGATAGATCTAGTTAGGGGCAAATAGGTCACTTAACTAAATCCTACATCTACCTAGCTACCTAATTTGGAAGGAGACAACTTCAACTAGTGGAGGGGAAGGAAAAGAGAAAGGAGATGCATTAATGGAGGTGGTGTAGTTATGTAGGAGTAATGAAGAGAGAGAAGGTGGATAGAGAAGAGAGGGAGTAATGGGGAGAAGTATTGAGAAGAAGAAGAGTGAGAGTGGGAGCATGTGGTGGAGGGAAGAGAGGAGAGGGGAGGTAGGGGAAGGGAAAAAAAGAGAGTGGGAGCATGTGGTGGAGGGAAGAGAGGAGAGGGGAGGTAGGGGAAGGGAAAAAAGCAAGGGGAGGGAGGGACGGGTTGGGGGTTGGTGGGGTTAGCGATGGCGCTGGTGAGAACTGCGCTGCTGCTAAGAACTTAGCAACAACGCGCTGTAAGGCGCTCTCGCTAATCGGGACAAAAATTGCGGCAATTTGAAACTTACCAAAGCAGCGATCTCGAGGAAACCGCGCTACTACTATGCACTTAGCAATGGCGCTGTTTCTGCGACGCGCCATCGCTACTTAGAGGTGGGGAACACCGCGGTCGATATTTGTAGCAGCGTGTTTACGGCGGAGCGCCATCGCTAAATATTTAGCAGCAGCGAGTTTACGTAAAGAGCGCTACAACTACTTACCAGCAGCGCTCTATTTTGAACCGCGCTGCTGCTAAAATTCTGTGTATAGGCTTTTCCCTAGTAGTGATTGTTCACTTCGGTCTCGCCAAGTTGATGCAATCGGCGCCACCGAAATGATGTTTTCCCTAAGCCCTAGCACATCGGTCCCATCGAGTTGTTCCAGTCGGTCCCACCAAGATTCCTAACGTTCACATTTTTGAACTAATCGGTGCCACCGAGTTTAATCATTTGGTCTCACCGAGATGGGTCAAATGTGTGTAACGGTTGGATTTTGTGTGGAGGCTATATATACCCCTCCACCCCCTGTCATTCAGCGAGAGAGCCATCAGAATGTGCCTACACTTGCACCATACATTTTCTGAGAGAGAACCACCTACTCATGTGTTGATATCAAGACATTCCTATCCTACCACAAGAATCTTGATCTCTAGCCTTTCCTAAGTTGCTTTCCACTCAAATCTTCTTTCCACCATATCCAAATCTGTGAGAGAGAGTTGAGTGTTGGGGATACTATCATTTGAAGCACAAGAGCAAGGAGTTCGTCATCAACACACCATCTATTACCTTTTGAAGAGTGATGTCTCCTAGATTAGTTAGGTGTCGCTTGGGAGCCTCCGTCAAGATGTAGAGTTGAACCAAGAAGTTTGTGAGGGCAAGGAGATCGCCTACCTCGTGAAGATCTACCCGAGTGAGGCATGTCCTTCGTGGACGATGGCCATGGTGGGATAGACAAGGTTGCTTCTTTGTGGACCCTTCGTGGGTGGAGCCCTCCGTGGACTCGTGGAACCGTTACCCTTTATGGGTTGAAGTCTCCATCAACGTGGACGTGTGATAACACCACCTATCGGAACCACGCCAAAAATCACCGTGTCTCCATTGCGTTTGCAAACTCCTATCCCATCCCTTTACTTTCTTGCAACTTGCATGCTTTACTCTTTCCACTACATATACTCTTGCCATGCTTGCTTGAAATGTATTGTGAAAGCTTTAACTTGTGTTAAAACTCAACCTTAACTTGTAGATTTTATAAACTACCACTTTTGCTTGTTAAGGGTCTAATCACCCCCCCCCCCCTCTAGACCCCTCTTCTCGATCCTCTCAGGGAGTAAATGCTTTTGAGTAATTCAGCACTGAGATATAACATATCATTTGCTATTATGTTTGTGCCCCTCCCCGAATTTTAATATGTCATATCGTATTTGTAAGTCAACTTTTCTATATATTTGCCAAGTTCATAGAAAAAGATATCAACATCTACAATATCAAATAAATAAAATATACAATTATATTTCATGATAAATCTAATCATACTTATTTTGGATTTTAGATATTAATAAGTTTCTCTGTAAATTTGATTAAATCTAAACATAGGCTCATAAGACGGAGTACATCCGAAGTCGTTGGCTGCTTTTTTGTAGTGCGCAAGATAGAATGAACTTCTTCTTCTGTTATGCGAATCTACTAACGAATCATCAGGTTCCATTTGACATAGCCCTTACTAAGTACAATTATATTTCATGGAGTGGCAAAACTCTTGTTAGGTTTTTATCCGAGATTCCGCTTATACGAAGTCTAGACCTTTTCTTCCCACAATAGACAATATTAATGTGAAAGATTAAAAAGGCATCGACTGAAATGAGAAAGGAAGAAATTTAGAAAAGTTTGACTTTTCAAAAGATTAATACACCTTGATGTGGATGCCATGCAATGCAAATGGTCAGCTGTCAAGTGGGATCAAAAAATAATAATTGGGGTGTACGTGTTCTGCCGTGATGTACTGATGTCTACCTGCAATGTGCATATATTTATGTTTAGAAAACAACTCAAGTTGTGAATCAATCTGTGGTTGGATTGTTAGAGGGACAGTGATATCCCCCGACGCGCTTTCAGTGGGAGGACATGTTCCCGTCGACAACGAGACGCCTACGGTGACTTTGTAAATCTCAAAATGATACGCCGGCTCAGTCTCTCGAAGATGCTCATAAAGATAGGGTGTGCGTATGTGCGTTTATAGGGGTGGGTGTATACACATATGTATGAGCGTTTGTGCTTATACTGTGTTCAGAAAAAAAATGAAAACAGTTATAGTTTTAATTCAGCCCATCCTATAAAACAAAGGGTGAAGAGGTTCGCTAAGGTGAATCTATTAGCACGTGATGTGCTTTAGAAACCATTCTTTAAAAACCATTCTGTAAGTACAATTGATACAACCACTTCTGGCCTATTTTGCGCGTCGACCTATTTGGCCATTTCGGTACACATGTCGCTGCTCTGCTGTCATGGTCCATCTGGCTGGCTCTGGAGATTATTTCGGTGTCTGAGGCGGACTACCACGACAGCAAAGTCATGTGATCGACAACACAAGTGCTAGCTGCAACTTGCAAAAGAATGTACGTGATCCATGGAAGTTGGCAAGTGGCAACGGATTATGTCTGTAGCAGACAGAGAAAGGAACAAAGTACATCCTATCAGCTTTGGTCTTTAATTTACATGCCATTGTTCAGGTAACCTTCTTTTTAGTTCTGCTTCTTTTTTTATAAAGGGCACTTTTATTATCTCAACATGTAGCATCAAATGGACACATAACATGAGGAGTGTCACTCGGCCTCTGCATAGTAAACATGCACACAGGCAAAGACCAATAGTTTGAAAAAACAAAAGATAAAAACCGACATACTGGCAACAGTAAAGTTATATAGGACCGACACTACACCTATATCGAAGGAGGTGGTGGTCCGATCCGGAAATTATGCCGCCACGCATGTTGATTGAAAACCTCCATGGACAGCCGCTCCGACCGCATACACATTGCTGTGAATAATGGTTGTACTCCGTTTGATGTAGCATAGACCATGTACGAAGTGAGTGCGTACAACGAAATATATCGTGCAAAGGAGAAGAGTTTTTTTTATAAAAAAACAAAATCATTTCTACATGGACAAAGCAACCATAATAAGGCATACACTCCCATCCTTATTAGCATTTAAAGGTTGTCTGGGATTTCCAAAAACATTAGCAACACTTGTGGGCGGATACAGATTGGACGGATGACTGGCAACATAGAACACGCAAACTTGCAGTGGAAAAAGGTGTGTTCGATTGTCTCATCGTGAGTATAAAAGCCACTTTTTTTTTGCGGGCAATTCAGAGAGCTTTATTTAGATAAAAGCATTCCTAGGACAATCAGCCATGAGGCTGGTCACTAGGAAGCTAGGAGTTACATCCATCCAGCAGTCGGTCACATTCAGGGTACAAGCATGCTTTGCACAGAGATGCGCCGGTAAGTTTGCTGATCTACTAATATGCTGAATATCAAAAGAAACAAAATGGGTACTAAGCTCTCCTATTTCTAGTAGAATGGGAGCCACAATTGAGCGAGAATCGTGGCGAGTGTTCCAGAGTGTCACTAACTCCAAGCAGTCAACTTCCGGTATCACATGCGAGATGCCTCGAAGGTTGGCAAATAGAACTCCATCTCGCAGAGAAAGCCTCCATGATCAAAGGGTCTGAAATCCCGGTGTATGGCTTGCACCAAGCACCTATCAAGGCTGAAGATGAGCGTCAGTAACGCCTCGGCTCCGCCCGTCCCTCGGCAAAGTTCGATTGCACCGTCCGTCGTGATTTTTATTGTAGCATCTTGGTGGCCGCCAGCCATGACCGGGTAGAATAGTGGCTGCACTTCGTGGAAGTTGCAGTAAAGCAAGGGCCTCCTTGATAGCTCTGATCGTTGATGTAGGATCCCTTCCCTCTTCGCCGTGTTTGATTCGGTTCCGAGAGTGCCATATTGACCACATAACAGTGGTGATCTTGGCTCGGTCATCATCAGAGAACCTGGTATCACATGTGATGTCACGAGCCCATGAGTCTGGATGGAGGCGTGGCAGGCGTATACCGAACCATGCATGGCCTCATCCCGAATCGTTGTGCATGAGAGCAATGAATTAGAGCATGCTGCAGATCTTCTCTCATTGCTAAGCAAACTTTGCACCGACTGATTGGTGCAATATGACGATAGTTGAGGGTAGCTTCATCAGGAAGAATCCCGCGAAGAACTCTCCACCAAAAGACCCTCACTTTCGGTATGACTTGCAGTTTCCACAAGGCCTTCCACAGCTGTTGATCGTCTACTGAGGTACCGGTAACCGTCCCTTCCTCTAGAGCCAAACGCTCGTTCTGATTCATAAGAGCACGGTACGCTGACTTCACTGTGTAGTTGCCTGATTTCTCGAAAGCCCAAGCAAAAGAATCCCCACCCCCTCCACCTTGCCTGATAGGAATATTCAAGATGGCTTCGGCATCTGGGGCAATGAACGTTTCCCTGACCAAATCTTGCCGCCACGACCAGTTGGTCATGTCAATAAGCTCGTCCACTGATTCAATTGTGGTATTTGGCGGTCTGAAGATTGGTTTCATTGATATGGTTCCAGCAATCCATTTATCGTTCCAAGCTGATATAGTGCTGCCATCTCCCACTCGAGCTATAAGCCCGACCCCTAGGGCTTCTCTGCCCGCCAAGATCGCCTTCCAAGTGGCCGAGGCCGATTTTGGGGCAGAAGCATGCATGAAATCACTGTCCGGGAAATAACGTCCCTTGAGAACTCTAGCACACAGCGATGTAGGATTTGTCATTAATCGCCACCCCTGCTTGCCTAACATGGCAAGATTAAACTGATGCGGGTCTCGAAACCCCATCCCTCCCTTGCATTTAGGTGTTGCCAGCTCTTTCCAGGACACCCAATGCATGGAGTTTTTGTCCAAAGAACTGCTCCAGAAATATTTCGCCATAGGAGTAGTTATGCTCTTACAGACTTTCTTTGTGAGTAAGAAAGTGCTCATAGGGTAGGTTGGAATAGCCTGAACCACCGACTTCAATAACACTTCGCGACCAGCACAGGCTAATAATTTTTCTGACCATCCTTGAATTTTTCCACGAGCTCTCTCACCGATATGTTCAAAGGTGCCATCGAAATCGCCCGACAGCGATGGGAAGGCCAAGATACTTGCTGAAAGCTTCAACTTGAATGTTCAAAGTTGACTTCAAAACTTGCCGCAATGAATCTGGTGTGTTAGTGCTGAAGTAGATTGAACTTTTTTCACGATTTACACACTGACCTGAGGCCTCACCGTATGTTGACAGAATTTCATTGAGACGCATTGCACTTGGGTTGCTTGCATTGATGAAGATCAAGCTGTCATCAGCAAAAAGAAGATGGGTCACCCAAGGTGATCTGTAGCTCACCCTCAACCCTCTGTCGATAACTCCCCCGTTGTAGTACTTCAACAATGAGGAAAACCCTTCTGCGCAGAGGAGAAAGAGGTACGGCGAAACTGGATCCCCTTGCCGGAGCCCTCGGGAGGGTGTGAAGTAAGGTAGCAGCTCACCATTGACCCGCACTGAGAACCGAACAGAAGAGACACATTTCATAATAAGCCTCACGAAGGCCATGTTGAAACCCAACTTGAGCAAAATTGCTTCAAGAAAATACCACTCGACACGGTCGTACGCCTTCATCATATCGAGCTTGACCGCGCAAGAATAATTTTTGCCTTTCTTCCTTCTCTTCATTGTGTGCACGCTTTCGTATGCAACTAAGACGTTATCTGTGATGAGACGGCCAGGCACAAACGCGCTTTGCTCCTCGCTGATAACATAATCCATGATACCTCTCATGCGATTAGTGATAGCCTTGGCTGCTATCTTATACAAGACGAGAGAGAGCAATGGGGCGGTATTGGGATATCATTTGGGGGTACCTGACCTTTGGTATGAGGGTAATTGATGTATCATTCAGGCCCGATGGTAGTTCCCCCCCGTTTAGGAAATCCAACACTGCCTGGGTCACTTCCCCCCCTAGCAGCTCCCAATGTCGCTGATAGAATCCAGCCGTAAACCCGTCCACCCCGGGAGCTTTAGATGGAGCCATTTGAAACAACGCCATTCTAACCTCTTCGGCGGTGTAGGGCTTTGTTAACTCCAAGTTCATGTCCTCCGTTACTTTAACTGGCACATATGATAACAGGTCCCGTGATCCGAGTAGCCTTGTGATGGTATAGGTTCAGTAGAAGCCCAACACTTCAGCCTTGTCGGCGTCTTCGTCCGCAAGACACCGATCCGTCGGCCCTCGTGAGCCCTGGATTTTATTCATTCGTTTCCTCTGAGCAGCCTGTGCTTGGAAATATGACGTGTTTCGATCCCCTTCTCTGAGCCAAGGGACACGAGAGCGTTGTCGTAGCCACACTTCCTCCTGGAGGAGCGCGTCTTTTAGTCGCTGTACTATCCGCCTCTCTTCATCCGACGGTCCCCTGCCCATAGACTGGGCCCTGAGTCGTTCGAGCTTTTTCTGAAGATTGCGAACGGTCCGAGTCAGGGAGCCAAACTCCTTTGCACCCCAAGGTTCCAAGGTGGCCTGAAGTGTACGCAGTGCATTGGAAATACCTCGAAGCCCCGGAACACGATGGATACCTCGCCACGTATCAGCCACCAAACGATCATAATCGGTATGTGTTTGCCAGACATTTTCATAACGAAACTGTTTCTTGCTTCTGGTTCTCTCTGGCAGACTGTGGCGAAACTCAATCACAACAAAACAATGATCGGACTCGACCGAAGGCAGATGTCTAACCCTTGTGTATTGGAAAATTTGTCTGAACTCCTCATTGGCAAAGGCTCGGTCCAGCCTTGCCTTCACGTTTGCCTCTCCAGATTGATTGTTATCCCATGTATAAGGCGTGCCTGACCAGCCTAGGTCCTGGAAGGAAACATCATCCACGACTTCCCTGAATGCTCGCATTTGGCTCTCAGAACGAGCAGTTCTACTGAAGTGCTCACATGCAAACAGGGTCTCGTTAAAATCACCCACGCACATCCAAGCTGAGTGTGGTAGCTGAGAGAGATTGCGCAAAAACCGCCAACTGTGGTGACGATCTTCCGCACGCGGTGCTCCATAGAAGCCTGTGAAGCGCCACACTGAATTATTTTGATCGTTGTTCCGAACAACAACATCAATATGTTTTTGACTAAAATTTTCAGATCAACAATAACATCACGGGACCAGAAAAGACCAATGCCGCCACTAAGCCCGGCCTTTGTCTACAAGATAGCATCCTCCAAACCCTAGAGAGTGCTTTAGATCCTCTACTCTTTTCGCTCTGATTTTCGTTTCCATTACAAAGAGCAGAGTGGGTCCTTCCTGCTTCACAATGCTGCGAAGCTCACGAACTGCCTCGGGGTTCCCAAGCCCCCGGCAGTTCCAGCTTAAAACGCTCATTGAGACGGGCAGGACCGTCCCGCGGTCTCTGCCGAATTTTCTGGGGTAGGTTTCTTTTTCTTTGGCACACGATCAAACTCGCTTCCTTCGCCCTCGTTGCTGGCCGAGGTTGAATCCTCCTTTTGGGTAGTAGCCTCGCCAAACGAAGCAGCCGTGCCTCCATCTGTAAGCATCAGAGTTTTGGCTACCGGACGATAAACTTGAGATGGCGCTTCTTTCCGTTTTGGTGGCTGTTTGTGCTTCATGGGTGAAACCACCTCCTCGCCTGGATCCTTGTTGGTGCTCGAATTTCTAGTGGTCGGCTTGTTACTTGCATCCTGCTTGGTATCTCGAGAGGAATTCTCGCTAGGCGCCGGTTTCTCAGATTGTCAGAGCTTGAAGCTTAGGACCAAAGGGAAGAACCCCTTGCTCATCACGGGATCCCGGTGTCTCGCAATAAAGTTCAGAATGACCCAATCTGCCACAGGAGAAGCAAAAGTATGGTAGCTGCTCGTACTGGATATCATACATGTCCACCTTCTTTCTCCTAGCGAGTCAATGAGAATCCACCTTACGAGGGGCTTCTCAACATCAATGGCAATCCTTGCCCATGAAAACCTCCATCATGATCAAACTTAACAAAGCGTGCGTTACGGTCCATCTGCTTTGCTATAGGATTCCACCAGGCTTCATCTCTCAGATTATAGGGCAAGTTCATAACCCTCGCCCAGATATGTAACTTATCGAACTTGACCTCATCAGGTTTCATGCACTCGTCGAAATCCGCGAGCACCACAGCATTCTTGTTGATATGCCATGGAGACCCGTTCCACACCCGATCCCTGTCTCTCTGGTTCTCAAACTCAGCGACAAAGGTGTTGGTTCCTGCCGATCGAAACTGCAGACCTCGTGGGTTTCCCCACGCCGGTCGAAGAGCGTTGGTGATTGTCTTGATGTGGAGCTGATTGCGATGGAGAACTTTGCCAGCCACCAACCACTTCGCCGGACCGCTCTCAACCCGATCGTCGATCACCAGAGGAGTTGCTTCTTCTTGGGAGATGTCAATTTGCCCGAGCCTCCTCCGGTTTCCGTCGGCGGGCGGGCGGACTGGTCGTCGCCGCCCCCCTCCCATACTGCGCTCGGCGTGGCCATCGCCGACCCCGATCCCCGTTCATCCCGCCCGGCGGAGATCCGCAGGCGAGAAGCTTGTTCCACGTCCAAAACCCTAGATCGCCTCGGGCGCCGCCAGAGGGTTTTTAGGGTTTGGGGGAAATAACTGATCGGGCTGAGCTTGACCCGTATAAAAGCCACTCTTCTTACTTCCTTGCCAATTGCGATGGGCGAGATTGTCTTTTATTAGCACAATTCCCATTCGGAGATACCACACGAAAATCTTAATTTTATTGGAATCTTCATCTTCCAGTTTTTTTAATTACCAACTAGGATCTCGGAGTGCGTAAGCATATGGTACATAGAGTCAACCGTAAAGGACCCTTATTTAGTGATATTTCAGTGAAATACATCCCATCCTTGTGTCAGGTTAATCAAGTCTAAACGAGAGAGAAGATTTTGCCATGACATAAGACAGGGCCCAATCAAATCCCGTCTTAATGAAATACCGGCGGGAATGAACTGAGCACCTACTTAAATCATTTCTAGCCGTTGTCTGATGTGATCAACTGATCGTGTGGATTATATTGTTCATTGCCTATGAGTATTGGATATTGGCGGCACCCCGATTTGAAAAAGGAGAAGTTTCTCCTTGGCATCTTTTTTATATGATTGATGTTAGGGCGTAGGGTTATTGGTTGGAGGTTCCGTGTTTAAAAGAATGATGGGTACATGTGGATAGGCATCGAACAACAGCCCATTGAGGAACCACCTTGTGGTTAGATTTTATTTTGCGAAACCAGGCAGTGGTGATAATGCTAGATCCCACAACGGTAGCCGCTAGAGACTAGACATAAGACAAGAATTAATGAGCACTTTTTGAACACACAAATGTGTATCATACTATAAAGGATAAGCGAGATGGATGTACTAGGAGGTTTGCTTCAGTATTCCCCACTTAAATAATCTTACAATTTCAATGAACACTAATAATGGTTATTAAATATTACGCCTTCATAACCTATATCTTGGTGAAAACCAATTGAGGAAACAAAACCAAAAGAAAAACGAATTAGATCTTGGGGATAGGGTTTGTAACTTGTAAGCTGAATTATTTCTCTAGGGGAGGTGTACCGAAGGATACCTTTGGATGTACAGTAAGTGGATAAACTAAAAAAACGTGCGAGATAGCTTGTTATAGTCGTGGGTAGTTCGTGATCCAAGGCGTCTGTGGCTGCTGGCCATACATCGAGCCGTAGTGCCTTTGGTATGCATGGTACTAACGTAACGCTGCTGTAGCAGGTGGTAGCACAAGCAATATGCCGATAGGCTAGCTACGTGCATGGCCCGAACGAGAGGCCTCGATCGTACGTAACTTGGCGCAAGGCATCACGCTGGCCAATATTTTCTTTTCTTTTTCCGGCTCCGATCCGGCTCCTTTGATTTCCTTTATTGGGTTCGCATATATTTCCTTTTCCTGGGGTCAAAGCATGGATTCTGTTGGAAGAAGTTGGCACTGGCTTTTTTTTTCCTTTTCTTTTGAAGGGAAGAAGTTGGTACCAGCTAGTAGCCACTGTAGGAAAAAGAGATGAGTGGTATGTGAAATTGTGAATGTACCAGAGAGCCCGACCAAGGCGGCACGTTCTTGGTGTTGCTCGCGCCGTCGATCTGATCCATGGGCCTCCACGCACGTACACGTACGCTGGCAATGCCGATCAACAAGTACCGAGGCTCGCGGATGCACGCACGTATGTATATCCTGGCGAGGCGACACACTTGCGCGCAACACGACTGGTGGCACCGATCGAGTGCATGCATGCATGCATGATGACGAGCGCGAGCGGCGGCTGTGCCGATAGGCTATCACGATTCGCGGCACCGTGATGCACGGTGCAAGTTGATTCCCAGTGCATGCATCTCTACTGCTCCAATTCCGTCCGTCCGTCCGTCCGTGACATGCATGCAGATCTGATTGCATGCCTAGCTAGTAGTCAATCGGAAGAAAATGACGACGACGACATAGATACACTGACCTACCTGTAAGGTCGACCGATAGACATAGACGATGGAGCTCAGCTGGCTGGTGGCGCCGCCGTGCGAAAATTCTCCGTCCGTGCGGGGGCTTGCTTTTCTCGGCTTAGTCCCGCCGTCCGGGCCGCGCCCCCACGTGAACCGGGATTCCGATGCCCCCGCTTTCCAGCGCCGGTCGGCCGACGTACGCATCGGCATCCGTCGAGCGTCACGCCCGGCCACGCACCAGGATGGAATGGAACTCGATCACGCGCGGGCGCAGGCGCAGCCGCCGCCCGCCCAATCTCCATACATCTTTAACTGTCGGGGTCATGTCGATCGATCGATCACCAGTAAATTCAAACTGACATAGTTTTCTCGATCGATCGGAGAATATGCATTCCCTATCCCATCCCAACTGCGTGATTGCGGCTGATTATTCGTCCATGTCGATCGACCAGCCCGTCGCGGTAGTAGAATGGTCTACGGCCTAGTTTCTGAGAATGATCAGCCAAGCGCCGTAGTGCACTAGTGCGACTATGACTTGCCTTGCGCGAGCTTGCTAGCCAGTTGCGCTGCAGATGTTACCCTAAGGCACATACGCCCGCATGATGCGACCCTAGCTCTCTAGCTGCCGCTGCTGCTGCTGCATGCACCGCCAATTCTCGTGTATAAATAGCTGCCTAGCTGCACCTGCATATGCCGGCAGCTAGCTAGCTAGCAAGCTAGATACTAGTGCTATCTAGCTCCTTCTAGATTGTAACCTCGCAAAGATATAGCTGCATCTGCCTTGCCTGCATGCACGCGAGCTGATTAAGTGAGCGCAGCTGCCTTCTTGCTGATCCCTTCTCCTAGCTAGCTAGCAATACCAGATTAGCATCATATGGAGGACGACAAGAAGGAGGGCAAGTACCGCGGCGTGCGGAAGCGGCCGTGGGGCAAGTTCGCGGCGGAGATCCGGGACCCGGAGCGCGGCGGCTCCCGCGTCTGGCTCGGCACCTTCGACACCGCCGAGGAGGCCGCGCGCGCCTACGACCGTGCCGCATTCGCGCAGAAGGGCGCCACCGCCATCCTCAACTTCCCCGGCGAGGCGGGCAGGATGAGTAGCGGGTCTTCTTCGTCGTCGGCCGCCGCTCAGGCGGCCGCGAGCAGGCGCGTCCCTGACACGGAGAAGGTGGAGCTGGAGTACCTCGACAACAGGGTCCTGGACGAGCTCCTCGCGGAGGATTACTACAGCACTAAGAAGAAGTAGTAATCCTCCGCCGCGAAAGAAGAAGAATAAGCTACTACTGCTCCTAAGCTGCTTGGAGTCAAGGAGGAGAATGGTCTTCGTTGGTTTGGTCGGTCGGTGCATGGCAGGACTAGTCATGGCACACACGTGTACAACAAACCACTGACACGTCCTTTGTCCCTGGCGAGCCCATGCAGCGTGCTTTAATTTGTTACCGACAAGATGGAACGAAGTAATTAATGGGTATATATACGCAAATGAAAGTAATTTATTTATCTGCAAAGACGTTTGTGTACGTACAATGGTCGCATCAAATCTATAGTATACTGCATTTACCCATGTTCTTTTTTTCCCTTGGCTAAAAATGGTGCCTATAAATTTTGTCATGGATTTTTCACCAATTTTTACGAGTCTTCTCTTCTGGGAAGGAAGGATAACAATGTCCACTCCATGCTGTGATTTACCCACCATCGTCAAGCTCGCTTGATAAATCGTCGATCGCTGGTCAATGTTCGGTCGCAGCTAGCAACAAAGCTGATTCCCCGACAGTGGCACGCACGAAAAACACAGGCCCAAAAAAGAAGTGAATCCTCGGTTGCCAGCCCCGCCTTCAGAATCATCAGTACACTTGTCACAACACGTCGCGGTCCTGCGTGGTAACAGTACTCTATTGATCGACCAGGCGCCATCCTGAACCGAACCGCGTACGAGGTTAAGGGCCTCTCTGATTTTTATAGGTTTTCGATTCGAGGATTGAAACCCTTACGAAAATTTTCTTTGCCGGTCGTTTGATTTGCTATGCTATATTGAATCATATAGAAGTTTTGTCTACATATTCCTTTGTACTATATTTCATGTTCAGGAGAAAATATGCATTCACTAAATACTCTTGGAATGAATCATCATTTTTCTTCTTTGATAAAATTAAACAAAGCAATTCCTATAGAATTTGGATAGACAACAGATAGACACCATATTGTAATCATGTGTTTCTTCTATTACGTTTTTCCAGAATCTTGTGAATCAAATATTGATGTTGACGCAAGTTTTGTGGAGGCCATCAAATCTGCGAGCGTGGGGGTGATGGTCAGAGACCACTATGGACAGGTTATCATCTTCTCTAGAGATTATATTGGTGCTTGCCATAGTGTCGAGGAAGCGGAGCTACGAGCGACCCTCTCTGGCCTGTATATTGGAATCACTCTTGACAAAACCATCATTTTGAAAACTGATTGCTCCTTTGTAGCTTCGATATTTGGAAAAGAGTATGTTGATAGGCTAAGCCTGGTGGACCTAAAGAAGGAGGCGCTGAATGTCTCAAGGCTGATGCCGGGTATGAAGATATCCAAGATTAATAGGAGGGCAAATATGGTGGCTCACGGGATTGCTAAATTTAGTTTTGATAATAGATCATATGGTATTCTTTTTAATACCGTTCTGCCCTGCGTGGCACAGTTTGTTATGAATGATTGTACGAATGTTTTGAATTAAGTAATATATGGTGGGGTTTTCAAAAAAATAGGCCTTCATAAATGAAGCTCTTTTCTCGCGCAAAAAAAGTAGACCTTCATTTTTGTCGTTACTAGGTGGTCACGAACATGGATGTAATTTTTATTTTACTTTTTTTTTGCGAATGAATTTTTATTTTACTTTTAGGGGAGTATTTTTCTTACTTTTCGTGTTCTTTGTAGTGTCATGATCTTTTCTCCGCAAAATAAAATAAATAATAAATAGGCCCTTCACGTTCATGTAAGGGAGAGGTTTGGCCTCGGGGGAGCTCCTAGTTGACGTTTGTGAGTGTGACGTAGTTAGTTTTTGGCGAGTCACACTTGAGCAGTTCTTATTTTTCTCTCTCGGGTTTTTGTGTCGGGTTTTTTCACAAAACAAGACAGTTAGTTTTTAAAAGAGCTAAATAATTTAAACACTATGTAGAAAATAGAAAAGTATATTTGAAAAAATAGAATGTGTTCAAACAAAGTTCAGTATGTAATAAAAAATATTCATATGAAAACAATTCAGTAAATATTCAATAATTGTTTACAATATATGAAAAACTCAGCCTGAGGTAAAAAAATGTTCACCCCATTTTTCAAAAAGTTCATCGTACATTGAAAACAAGTTCACTGATATTAAATAAATGTTCAATGTGTATCTAAAAAATGTTCATCGTCTATTAGAAAAATGTTTATAGTACAATAACTATAGAAAACTAAAAAGTGGAATAAATCACAAAACCTATGAGGAAAGCCAAACCCTAAAGAAAAACACAAAAATAAAAGGGAAAGAAAAGTTAATTAAATAAAACCAGGAAAAATATATAACCGAAAAAACTAAAAGAAAAAACGAACAAAAAAACATGAACACAAAAATTGAAGGCACGGCTAAGCTTTGTCCGTCTTGTTTATCACGGCATGTAAGTTATCAGGTCTATGGTGCAAAAATTACCCGGCTATTCACATACAAATTACCGGCTGGTATATTTCAACAACTTCTTTCACCTCGGGCTAAAATTATCACGGTGTTTGTATGTAAATTTTCACGTTTGCGGCCCAAAAATTACCGTCTTTCAGAGACGACCTACCACCTTCCCTTCATCAACATCTACTACCTCTCGGACTGAATATTCTTTAGAAGAATCGTTGGTCACATCACCAAAATCATCTGCGCGGTCATCTGAGTGTTGGCGGAGATACCTACTTCCATCATAAAGTGGAACAACAACGATAAACTAGAGAAAACTCATGGAATTAAAAAGGGGAAATGTATATTTTGTAGGAGATACAATAGTAAATATCATGATCAAATAGTTTAGCTTTATCCAACTTCACACGTACCTAGACAGTGTGGATTGGTTAGTGGATTGAGGTCTTCCTTAGCTACATGTCACAGGTGCTGGGTTCGAGTCCCCCGCATGCAATTTTTCTTGCCCAACCTGCTCTATTTTTGGATGGTTCTTAGTAACTGCAAAAAAAGGAAAGTGCGGGTTTGCATGTAATTAATTCAGCGTGAAAAAAGGAAGTGTGTGCGGGCACGTAATAATCAGCGTGATTTTGGGGAGAAGTGAAGGGATAGTTTTCATGTATTTTAGAAATCCTGCAAATCTGAGAGGCCTATAGTGTTCAAAAATGCATGTAGGCACTAATACGTTCTCTTCTTTTGCAGATAAGATTAGACCCGGTTTTAGATAATGTGATACAATATAACAATCGCATTGAATGCCTTGAACTGCATCTGTCATAAATTACTTTGAACTCCTACCGAGGGACCTTACCGGAGATTATATTCGTCAGGTTCTTTATTGTGATATCACGGGTGCTAAACGTAATGAGGTTTGCCCTACATTTATTTCACAAAATTGAATGGTTTGCTGATCAGCGCCATCGGCTACGACAGAATGGAAAAGGCTCTGCAGAAGCTGAATTTCATTTTGGCAGTTCAGTTGACAGATTAATCGGAAGTCATTATGTCAAGCCCATACATGACTTGTCAGTGGTTGATCCCTTTACAGAAATGTTGAGGTTTTGAAACAAGCTGTAATCTTAGTTTGAACCTCTCATATGTCCATGTTCAGCTGAACAGTGCGGGCGCCTACAGCTACATGTGCTGAATTTCATTTTTAATATCAGTTTGAACATTGTAATCTTCGAATTTAAGCCTTCTAACTTTGGAATTTGATCCTTGTAATATTTTAGGATTTTGTGGTACAATCGTTGAAATGGTATCGTATGAGACTCATATATTGGTAGTACTATTTTGACCTTAATATGCAATTGACGATGAATATCTGGACCTCAGTGGACTCTTGATTTTATTTACCATTTTCGAATGTGTTTCCCCTGTCGATCTCATCGCAAATGATTTATATTGCTGACTCGACAACAATCTTCGACATTATTGTACACAGTTGGTTTCTTTAGCTGTGTGCTCTGTAGAGCGTTAAATTATCGCACTCGAGTGTCCATCATTGCTCGTCTGTGTGATTTGACCTCATCACCCATGGGTAAACTTATTGTCCTCTGTTGGCGCCTTCGACATGGCCTATAGCTCGTGTAGGCCCCGTTCTACGCATGCTTAGTGTTGTTAACGCCGATGCGTGCCCTTGTCCATGACGTGTCCCCGGGTCTGGCAAGCCTGGACATCGTCTCCTCAACGTTAACTTCGTCCATCTACGTATGCTCAGTGCTGGCAACACCAACGTGTGCCTTCGTCCATGACGTTTCCCCGGGCTTAGCAAACCCGACACACGCCTCACCAACACACTCTTCTTCCCGACGCACCACTACCTCGACACCACTGCGTCAATGACTAACTCGGTGCCTCCTTGCACTCCCGGCTCCACGGTGACTACCTCGATACCGGCGACCCCGGCTCGACATCAACCACGACGTCTCTCGCATGGCTACCTCGACCACGGCTACACCACTCTATGTTCTCGGCTACATCGACATCAGCACAAAGGGCCACAGACTTGCTTGAGTAACCTCGTCAGATTTCTCTCCAACCACAACTTTCGCGATGCTTCGTCCGTTATGACCATGGGGGGGATGTCTGTCGGCTTACCTTTGGATTATTCTCCAGCCTCACCATCTGCATCACTTTTGTTGTGTTTGCGGGGGGATATTGAGTATTATGATTATTTAGGAAGCATAGGATAACACAGAATTTATTCTATCTTGTCTTGTACTCCAAGGTGATCATGTAGCTCCTCTATATATGCCCACGAGGCTCAAGAAATACAACATCAATTCCACCAAGCCCCCTCTCCCTGGCATCGAGGGTACACTGTGACATGTTCGTGTGCGAAAAACTTTTTGACAGAAACAAAAGTGGTCTTGTCATCACAAATGAATTGGTAGGTACAGATATTTGTATGAATATTTTTAACAATTGACTTAAATTGTATTAAGAGAAATGATAAAGATATAGTGAGAAGTTGAGGTATCAATTGTCCCCAAAAACAAAGATATGATGTGGGCTGGAGCTGCATGGGAGGACGGTCGTTGTTTGTTGCGTTCATTATCAACACATCTAGAAGACGAAACACAGGGAGACGGCCTACTCAATAGCAGCACCGCCCATCGCAAGGCCAAGCGCCGGCGTTGCAAGCCATGCCCCATGGCGCAGATGCAACAAGCCTGTCCGACGCTTGCCAACTCTATGGCAAGGCCAGGCGCCACCAAGAGAAATGATGCTGCGGCTGGGGATCCGCCTAGGGATGACTTCCAGATGCCTCAAGTCCCTGACCACACGGCTTATGGTGCAGGGCACAACTTCGGGAATGCCTAGCAGTGGTGGGTGGGAAAAGGCTAGAAGTGGCGGGCCAGGCTCCGATGGCCGTCCACTACTAATCTCCTGCCACTGCTATAACCGCATAAATGGCCGGCATCCTCCCTCCACTGGTACTTTGCTTCCTGTGGCGGGTGATAGTTCCTACCCACCACAGAAACCATAGTAGCAGTGGCGGTTCACCCATAGCGCCCGCCACTGGAGAGATAACCTACAATATATCAATTGTTGGCATTGCGGGTTGACACACATTACTCAAAAAGGCGTAGTCATATGATTCTCAATACAACTAAACCAGATTGAATCATTTTGGAAACAAATGACCAAATAATTAAGTAACACTTCAAATTTGTTTGACCCGAGAAACAAACATCAATGTATCACATCCATCTTAACATACTAATTAACTAACAGTTTGGCTGCTGATATATTCATGACTGAGACCATATTTCTAAACATGGTCGACGACAACCATCATCTGAAAGTCGTTGCCGTTGCTCTTCCTTATGGTGATTATCACAAGGGTGTCCAGCCTTAGTTCTCTCTTTCCTGCCAAGAACTCCCACCAGCCAGACTCATAGAAGGATATGCGTCCGTCCGATTCTGTCTTGTACTGAATGCGGGTGATACGCCTTGTTGGTCCATGGCCACTAGTAGAAAACAGGGCTTTGGTACAATCCTTAAAAGGGCATTAATCCCGGTTCTCCTTGAACCGGGACCAATGGGCACACTAGTCCCGGTTCGTGAGGCCAGGGGCCCGGCCGGGCCTCGGGGCCATTGGTCCCGGTTCGTCTGACCCCATTGCTCCCGGTTTCAGACACGAACCCGGACCAATGGGCCTCCCTCCTGGCCCACAACCTTTAGTCCCGGTTGGTGTCTGGAATTGGGATCAAATGTGGTCCTTTAGTCCCAGTTTTAGCCATGAACCTGGACTAAATAGAGGCCTATATATAACCCCCTGCCCACGAGCAGAGCAGTGCACTGCTCTATTTTTTTGCCCGGCCGTGGGAGAGCTTTGTGGTGCTCTAGCTCACCTCCTATGCACATGAGGTGTTCGATGAAATGCCCGAGCCACACTTAAGCTTTCTCCCCTCGAATCTCCTTGTCCAAACTCCATTTTCCTCAAGATTTGTCTAGGTTTGGCGGCCCGTTCTGTCCCGTCCCTGTTCTCACCACCGTCGATTGCCCACCCCAATCTCGTCACCGGCACCACCATGATGAGCCTCTTGTTCTTATCTTCTTTCTAAAAGAAATAAAATTCTTACTTGTATGATTTAGATTGATACTTGTATAATTTTATTACTTTTACTATTGTTTGTTATTATATAGTGCGAAGGTTTTGGTATCCGCCCCCGTCGGCCCTCGTCCTGTCTATGATTCGGATGTGGTATACACTATCTTTTATAACTATTTATTTCATTTAGTGTTTATGACAATTATGCCGACCAACGTGACATAGATGTTTTATCTTGGAGGTATGTGAATCGGAAATTCCAATTGATGCTCTCGTCGAGAGGTTAAATTTAGTTGAATAAGAAAATGATTACTTGAAGAAAAAATTGAAAAGAATTGAGGAGGAGAAGATGGCATTGGAGTTTCATATTGTGGATATCGTCGATGATCACAACATCAAGATGGATAAAATGCACTTGAAGATTAGAAAGATTAAAAAATATGCCATTCATAACGAGGCTTGGTATCATTATGCCGTTGGATCAATTGTTACCTTAGTTGCGATTACGATCGCATATGTTATTGCATTGAAATGTTTTACATAATTTAAATGTATGGTTTAATTAGATGCTCTAGAGAGCTATATGTTGTTCAATGAGAACCATGTATGAACTTTATGTATTTATTTTTTTAGTAACAACATTTGATCACTACTGTAGTTTGGTTTTAATGTGATGATGAACTTCTATTAATTTGGTCACTTCTCTATTCATGATGTTCTGTAATGGTTTTTGCCACACTTAATTATATATAATGCACACAGATGAACCGACAATGGATGTACGGTGACAGACGCACCTCCAAGTACATTAAGGGCGTGCATTATTTTTTCGAAGTGGCTGAGGCAAACAAGAAGAATGGTTTTATGTGTTGTCCATGCCCTATATGTAGGAATACGAAGTCTTACTCTGGCGCGAAAACCCTTCACATCCACCTGCTTGAGATGGGTTTCATGCCACACTATAATGTTTGGACCAAGCACGGAGAAAGAGGGGTTATGATGAAAGATACCAAAGAAGAAGAGGATGATAGCAACTATGTGCCCCCTGAATACGGTGATGCTGCAACGGGGGAAGATGGAGATCAAGAGGAACTAGACGATGTGCCCGATGATGATCTTTGTCGGGTCATTGTTGATGCAAAGAGACAATGGAAAAGTGAAAAAGAGAAGTTGAAGTTCGATCGCACGTTAGAGGATCACAAAAAAGGGTTGCACCCCAATTGCGAAGATGGCAACAACAAAGCTCGATACCACACTAGAATTGCTGCAATGGAAGGCAGACAATGGTGTATCTGACAACGAATTTGAGAAGCTACTAGAAATATTGAAGAAGAAGATTCCAAAGGATAACGAATTGCCCGACAGTACGTACGGAGCAAAGAAGGTTCTATGCCCTCTAGGATTGGAGGTGCAGAAGATACATGCATGCCCTAGCGACTGCATCCTCTACCGTGGTGTGTACGGGGATTTGAACGCATGCCCGGAATGCGGTGCATTGCGGTATTGTCACGCCCAATATGCGACCCTATCCAAAAGGAACTCGAAGGTCCCACCAAGGATAGACCCGCATATTGGGACGCTTTTGCAAGGTGGATATCATTACATCAACATTACATAATAGATGGGGATACATACAAAAGGCATACAATGCCACACGAATACAACAATACATCACACAAGAACAACATCCGACTACGGATGAATCATAAACAGAAACTCAAACAATATCCACCCTGCTAGCCCAGCCTGCCGACCTGGAACCTATCCCCTGATCGAAGAAGAAGCAGAAGAAGAACTCCAAACAAGCAAGCATCGCTCTCGCGTCATGATCATCGCATAACCTGCACCTGCAACTGTTGTTGTAGTAATCTGTGAGCCACGAGGACTCAGAAATCCCATTACCATGGGTATCAAGACTAGCAAAGCTTAATGGGAAAGGAAGGGGTAAAGTGGTGAGGTTGCAGCAGCGACTAAGCATGATATGGTGGCTAACATACGCAAATGAGAGCGAGAAGAGAAACAAAGGAACGGTCGTGAAGCTAGCAATGATCAAGAGGTGATCCTGAACACCTACTTACGTCAAACATAACACAGAAACCGTGTTCACTTCCCGGACTCCGCCGAGAAGAGACCATCACGGCTACACATGCGGTTGATGCATTTTAATTCGGATCTGGTGTCAAGTTATCTATAATCGGACATTAACAAATTCCCATCTGCCACATAACCGCGGGCACGGCTCTCAAAAGTTTAAACCCTGCAGGGGTGTCCCAACTTAGCCCATGACAAGCTCTCGCGATCAACGAAGGAATAGACCTTCTCCCAGGAAGACCCGATCAGTCTCGAATCCGGTTTACAAGACATTTCGACAATGGTAAAACAAGACCAGCAAAGCCGCCCGATGCGCCGACAATCCCGATAGGAGCTGCACATATCTCGTTCTCAGGGCAACACAAGATAAGCGAAGCGTACAAGTACCGACGAATCCAAGTTGCCATGGAATGGTCCCGCACGGTGCTCTAGTTTGGACCAACACTTAGACAAGCATTGGCCCGGGGGGGGGGGCTATAATAAAGATGACCCTCGAGAGAGCGACTCCCAAGGGAAAAATAGGTGGTGGTGAGGCAAATGGTAAAACCAAGGTTGGGCCTTGCTGGACAAGTTTTATTCAAAGCGAACTGTCAGGGGGGTCCCATAAATCACCCGACCGCGTTAGGAACACAAAATCCGGGAACATAACACCGGTATGACGGAAACTAGGGCGGCAAGAGTGGAACAAAACACCAGGCATAAGGCCGAGCCTTCCACCCTTTACCAAATATATAGATGCATTAATAATATAAGAGATATTGTGATATCCCAACAAAACCCTGTCCACCATGGAGAAATCTTCAACTTCACCGCAACTAGCAACGCTATAAGAGGGCTGAGCAAAAGCGGTAACATAGCCAAACAACGGTTTGCATAGGAAAGGTGTCAAAGGTTAGAGGTTCATGGCAATATGGGATGGCTTGATAAACAGGTAATAGGTAGCGCAGCATAGCGATAGAACGAAGCAACTAGTATAGCAATGATAGTAGTGAGATCAGGGTAGCGGTCATCTTGCCTGAAATCCCGCAAGGAAGAAGAACGAGTCCATGAAGAAGATGAAGCCACGAAGACGAACCAAGCGTAGACGAACGCATCCTCACGATCGCAACGAAACGGGAACTATCGAGAAGAAGCACACAACATGGTAAACACACCACACATAGACAAGACATGATGCACAACAAGCATGATGCATGACAAGTCTACATGAAGATACTCATGGCAAGAGATGATGCAAACAAGAACAACACATCAAGACAAGTTTAAATGAGGCCAGAAACAACATATAACAATTCCGGTAAGTCCTCATATACCAATTTCGAAATTGGTCCAGAACTGAATAAACCTTATGTTCAAGTTGTTAAACAGCAAGTTAAGATGCACCACGATGAACTACACGAAATTCTAGTCAAGTTACATATAAAGTTCATTAGATTCGGAACTATGGCCTAGAAGATATGAGCAAAACAAGTTAAGCATGGCATTGATGCAAAATGCACCCAAACATCAAGCAAACACCTCAAAACAAGGATGCAACATGGTAATATGGAACTACATACAAAATCAAGCAAGTTTCATATAGAGCACACTCAAAACGGAGCAACGGTGCAACACATACACTCTATACAAGTCATAGCAACAATCTGTCCATAACAGCAACTAGGCATCTTGCAAGCATCAAAACAATATGCTACAGCACCCCAACATCATACCAAAAGGCATGGGCATGAAGTACTGGTAAAGCATAACAAAACATGAACACTGAGCTATCTCCAGAAATCACTAGAACATGCTCAAAGTGACATGGAGATATTGCAAATAATATCAGTTTCAGACTTTAGCAGAAATAACATCAGGTTGCAATGTTTAGAGCTATCAAACAACATGTTACAGGAACATATCATGGCAAATAAAGGCATGGCATGAATCTACTAATAGCATAGATCAAAAGTCTCTTACTGACCATGAGCCAAAAAGGCATAGAAAATATGATGGCACCCATGTAAACATGGCAAGTTATATTACAGATTCATACATGGCAGGAACAACAATAAGTAGGCATGTTCGTGAGCTTGAACCACTCACCACAGAGCAATACATGGCATGGCAAGGCAACCAACAGCAAGAAGACATGTTTATGAAGCTAAGCATGGCAAGAGCAAGTTCATAGGGTACATGGATCACTAGCAAAATACATGGGAACAAGTGAACTTAATGTTAACATGCTGACAGCAACATTTTCAAGCAAATTTGGAGCAAGATAACAACATGTTCCAGCAGGCTATAATTGCAACCAAGGGCATGAATGGACAGAGCAAGACATGTAGATCAAAACATGTTTATAGAACATCTCCATATTATGCTTAGAATGATTAGTAGAAGCATGTTAACATTGCAACAAAATATGACAGAATCTGTCAGGAAAACAGCAACAGCAACTACGCTACTTAACCAGCTTGATACACTCAGCACACAACTCACAAAAATACATGGTTGGCACCCCTGGAAATATGGCATGGCATAGATCAAAACACATGTAGACATCAACCTCATAGGATGCACACATCAAACATGGCAAAAATGATAAATGAGCAAGTTATAACAGTTTCAGCAGATTAACATCAACATGCACTCTTCTAACAGCATTTCGGGCATCAAGATGAGCTCAAATGAAAATGATGCAATGGAATGAAATGAAGTACTCGTTGATATGAACAATTTGACATATTACACGTCCAAAACGGAGCTACGGATGCAGAGATGCAACAGGTCAAACATGGCATGATAATACTGGAATCTGGGGGACTTGGTGGAATTTTACCATCTCGGGGAAAGTCAACGCGAGGTGGATCTGGATCGGGCCGCGTGCAGTTCCCGAGGACGGCCGGAGTTGGCGCTGCGGTGGCCGGAGAAGGAGCGGGGGAGCGCCGGCGAGGTGGTTCCGGGGCGGATTCGGCCGAATCTCGCCGGATCCGGGCGCGGACGGCGAGGACGGAGGCCGGGCGGCGAGCGGGTGGCCGGAGGCGGCGAGGCCAGTCGCGAGAGGCGGGATGAGGCTGGCGGCGCTGGCTCGGCAGGCGCGGCCGGCGGCGGAGGCGATGTGGCAGGCGGCGGAGGCTCGGCCGGCGGCACGCTGGCGCGAGGCGCCTTGGCGTCAGCAAAGGAGGCGGCGAGGAGCCATCGGGCGGTGGCGCGGCGGCGGAGAGCGGCGGCAGCGCGCTGGCGGCGCGGGCGCGAGGCCGGCGGCTCATGGATCTAGACGCTGGCGAGGGCGCGCTGGCGGCGGCGGCGGCGGCGCTGGCCCCGGATGGGTTTCGGCGGCTGGCGCAGAGAGGACGGCGGCGGGCCACGTGGCGACTGCGGGTTCGCCGGGCGCGGAGGCGCGGACGTTTCCGGGCGGGAAACGGACATGTCCGGCGGCGGAGGTAGGTGGAGGCTAGGGTTTCGGGGGTTTGGACCGTGAATTTGGAGGGGGAGGGCATATATATAGGTAGAGGGAGCTAGGAGAGTCCAAATGAGGTGCGGTTTTCGGCCACGCGATCGTGATCGAACGACCGAGAGCATGGAGGGGAGTTAGATGGGTTTTGGGCCACTTTGGAAGGGGTGTTGGGCTGCAACAAAAGAGGGCTTTGCGGTTACCCGGTTAACCGTTGGAGTATCAAACGACCTCCAAATGGCACGAAACTTCACAGGCTGTCTACCGGTGCTATACCAAGGCCGCTTGGCAAACCTCGGGCCATTCCGAGAATGTTTAATACCCGCTCACAAGAGAAGAGGCAAAAGGGGACGCCGGGTGACATAGGAGTGCCGGAATGCAAAACGGACAACGGGGAAAATGCTCGGATGCAAGAAATGAACATGTATGCAAAATGAAATGCACATGATGACATGATACAATGCAGATGATGACATGGCAAAATGCAACATGCAAGCACATGACATGGCAACGAAGGCGAATAACTGGCGGACACCTGGCGCATCGAATCCGGGGCGTTACAACACTCCTCCACTAACAAGAGATCTCGTCCCGAGATCTTAGGACCGAGACGGAAGGGAAAAGGGATGAGGTGAAACAAGAACTCAAGAGAAGAAGAAAGAATCGAGAGCACTCGAGAAGAAGAGAGGAACGACGAGAATGACGAGAATCGAAAGCTCACGGAATCAAATAGACTATGAAACCACTCGTTCTAACAGGTATTGATTAGAATGAGAAAAGAAACGAATAAGACTGAAAGAATCTAGGTAGCACTCCAGCTGAAAATGGAAGGGTTAGAACTAAATTGAGAGGATGGAATGATACTTGATGAACTCTTGAAGAATGAAATAAATCATGAAGAACCACTGTGAAGAACTCCGGTAAACAAAAGGATCAAGAGATAGAAAGAAGGATGAAAGAATAAGATGAGCCTTGCGATGGTTTAGATGGAGGTTCCGACGAGATGGCCTAGGAAATTGAACTTCGGAAAAGAAAAGATGAATAGACTTGGAACTAGAATTTATTCACCGAGAACAAACTCCGAAGAAAGTGATTACTCACTTGGATGAAATAAGAATAAGATTTATTGTATGCTTATCCTTCATCAAATTACATTGATGACAAGCAATGGATTTTGCATACTACTTATTCTTCTTGAAAAGGATTAAGAAGTGACATAACGCAAACTTGAGAAAGACTTCATGAACCACCGGTAGGATAGAAAGAATGAATGAATAAAACGATAATCAAGGAAAAAGAATCTTGAACGAACCACCGTAAGAATTTGGAAATGACTGATGAAAGAGAATGAATCACCGGGAAGAATTAGAAGAATCAATATGCTCGAGGGAATTTAGATGCAAAAGAACAAAGCGATCATGAGATGATTAAAGAACACTTGAATGAAGCACCGAGATAATATTGAGACGACTGAAGCTGAAAACTTAGAATGAAGAAATCTTCCGAAAAGATGGCCTCCGGATGATTGAGAGAGAAAGCAACTCCTGAAATGCTCCGGATGGATGAAAAGAATTTGCATGACTTGAAACAATTTGATCGGATAACATCGAGCTAGCACCGCGAATCTCCGGGGGTACGGGCAAGATTTAGAGGAAAAAAAACTCTTCTTCAAATGATGACGAGAAACACCGCCAAAATTACTGAGGTACTCCGGGAGAATGAAAAGCGAAGAGGTTGAGCCAACAATGAAAAGAATTTGAAAGCGATCTTGGAGAAGGCATGTGACTGATGGAATCCATTCTTACATCACACTTTGAAAAGAATTTGAGAATAACTCCGGGGGAATTAGAAGAGTCAGGTAAGATCCTGGGAAAAGACCTGTGGGTTAGGGCCGACTAAAATAGAACACCGTTGGAAAGGATGATGAACAGATAGATGATGCACCGGAACAATTGAAATATTTGAATGAGGTGACAACCTCGAATTAATTCACACAGACGAATCTCCTGAGATGTCTTGAGCACTCCAGAAGGATAAACTGGCGAGAGGCGAACGAGCAAGGGCAAAACATTTGAGCCGAGGAAAAGAATATGATCAACCCGAAAAAACTTGAATTGAGTGCACCGAAAAAAGAAAGAGATGAAGAATGACGAACGAGACGAGAATTCACCGGTTGAAATAATTGACAAAAGACTGAAGAGGCTCCGTACGAATGAAATTTGATGCTCGAAAGAGACTCAGATTCCGGGAAGAAAAAGGGCGGGAGGGCGGGAAAACAAAGACAACTTGGAAGGGGAAATCGACGAATATCTTGAAGAGAAAACACCGGTTGAAATCATTGAGGAAAGAAAGCAAAGACTTCGCACGAGTAGGAAGGATACTCGATTACGGACTCCGGTTCCAAGAAGAAAAGGGGTGGGCGGGTGGGAAAACAAAGACAACCTCAAACAGGGAAAAGCAACGACGCCGGAGGAAGAACTGAGGATTGAACTTGGCAACGATGAAGAGACTCGAGTCAACTTGACGGGAAATGCACCGGATAAAAGAGCTGGGGAACAACTACCGGAAAACCAACTGCGTGAACCTAAAGAAAAATTTGAAGGGGAAGAGGAGTAGTTCAAAACATCTACGTCAAGATTCCTCACCAGAGCGACGAAGGGAATGAGGAGTAAAAAGAATTCCTACTCTCCGATATAGCTAGACTCCGAAAACAGTTTTTTTCTAGAGTCAACATCGGCCAAACTACACGATCAATCAAGGGGGCTCCTAGGGTCGGTCGAGGCTCTGATACCAACTTGTCACACCCAATATGTGTCCCTATCCAAAAGGAACTCGAAGGTCCCACCAAGGATAGACCCGCATATTGGGACGCTTTTGCAAGGTGGATATCATTACATCAACATTACATAATAGAAGGGGATACATACAAAAGGCATACAATGCCACACGAATACAACAATACATCACACAAGAACAACATCCGACTACGGATGAATCATAAACAGAAACTCAAACAATATCCACCCTGCTAGCCCAGCCTGCCGACCTGGAACCTATCCCCTGATCGAAGAAGAAGCAGAAGAAGAACTCCAAACAAGCAAACATCGCTCTCGCGTCATGATCATCGCATAACCTGCACCTGCAACTGTTGTTGTAGTAATCAGTGAGCCACGAGGACTCAGCAATCCCATTACCATGGGTATCAAGACTAGCAAAGCTTAATGGGAAAGGAAGGGGTAAAGTGGTGAAGTTGCAGCAGCGACTAAGCATGATATGGTGGCTAACATACGCAAATGAGAGCGAGAAGAGAAACAAAGGAACAGTCGTGAAGCTAGCAATGATCAAGAGGTGATCCCGAACACCTACTTACGCCAAACATAACACGAAACCGTGTTCACTTCCGGACTCACGAGAAGAGACCATCACGGCTACACACGCGGTTGATGCGTTTTAATTCGGATCTGGTGTCAAGTTATCTACAACCGGACATTAACAAATTCCCATCTGCCACATAACCGCGGGCACGGCTCTCAAAAGTTTAAACCCTGCAGGGGTGTCCCAACTTAGCCCATGACAAGCTCTCGCGATCAACAAAGGAATAGACCTTCTCCCAGGAAGACCCGATCAGTCTCGGAATCCCGGTTTACAAGACATTTCGACAATGGTAAAACAAGACCAGCAAAGCCGCCCGATGTGCCGGCAATCCCGATAGGAGCTGCACATATCTCGTTCTCAGGGCAACACCGGATAAGCGAAGCGTACAGGTACCGACGAATCCAAGTTGCCAAGGAATGGTCCCGCACGGTGCTCTAGTTTGGACCAACACTTAGACAAGCATTGGCCGGGGGCTATAATAAAGATGACCCTCGAGAGAGCGACTCCCAAGGGAAAAATAGGTGGTGGTGAGGCAAATGGTAAAACCAAGGTTGGGCCTTGCTGGACAAGTTTTATTCAAAGCGAACTGTCAGGGGGGTCCCATAAATCACCCGACCGCGTTAGGAACGCAAAATCCGGGAACATAACACCGGTATGACGGAAACTAGGGCGGCAAGAGTGGAACAAAACACCAGGCATAAGGCCGAGCCTTCCACCCTTTACCAAATATATAGATGCATTAATAATATAAGAGATATTGTGATATCCCAACAAAACCCTGTCCACCATGGAGAAATCTTCAACTTCACCTGCAACTAGCAACGCTATAAGAGGGGCTGAGCAAAAGCGGTAACATAGCCAAACAACGGTTTGCATAGGAAAGGTGTCAAAGGTTAGAGGTTCATGGCAATATGGGATGGCTTGATAAACAGGTAATAGGTAGCGCAGCATAGCGATAGAACGAAGCAACTAGCATAGCAATGATAGTAGTGAGATCTAGGGTAGCGGTCATCTTGCCTGAAATCCCGCAAGGAAGAAGAACGAGTCCATGAAGAAGATGAAGCCACGAAGACGAACCAAGCGTAGACGAACGCATCCTCACGATCGCAACGCAACGGGAACTATCGAGAAGAAGCACACAACATGGTAAACACACCACACATAGACAAGACATGATGCACAACAAGCATGATGCATGACAAGGCTACATGAAGATACTCATGGCAAGAGATGATGCAAACAAGAACAACACATCAAGGCAAGTTTAAATGAGGCCGGAAACAACATATAACAATTCCGGTAAGTCCTCATATACCAATTTCGAAATTGGTCCAGAACTGAATAAACCTTATGTTAAAGTTGTTAAACAGCAAGTTAAGATGCACCACGATGAACTACACAAAATTCTAGTCAAGTTACATATAAAGTTCATTAGATTCGGAACTATGGCCTAGAAGATATGAGCAAAACAAGTTAAGCATGGCATTGATGCAAAATGCACCCAAACATCAAGCAAACACCACAAAACAAGGATGCAACATGGTAATATGGAACTACATGCAAAATCAAGCAAGTTTCATATAGAGCACACTCAAAACGGAGCAACGGTGCAACACATACACTCTATACAAGTCATAGCAACAATCTGTCCATAACAGCAACTAGGCATCTTGCAAGCATCAAAACAATATGCTACAGCACCCCAACATCATAACAAAAGGCATGGGCATGAAGTACTGGTAAAGCATAACAAAACATGAACACTGAGCTATCTCCAGAAATCACTAGAACATGCTCAAAATGACATGGAGATATTGCAAATAATAACAGTTTCAGACTTTAGCAGAAATAACATCAGGTTGCAATGTTTAGAGCTATCAAACAACATGTTACAGGAACATATCATGGCAAATAAAGGCATGGCATGAATCTACTAATAGCATAGATCAAAAGTCTCTTACTGACCATGAGCCAAAAAGGCATAGAAAATATGATGGCACCCATGTAAACATGGCAAGTTATATTACAGATTCATACATGGCAGGAACAACAATAAGTAGGCATGTTCGTGAGCTTGAACCACTCACCACAGAGCAATACATGGCATGGCAAGGCAACCAACAGCAAGAAGACATGTTTATGAAGCTAAGCATGGCAAGAGCAAGTTCATAGGGTACACGGATCACTAGCAAGACACATGGGAACAAGTGAACTTAATGTTAACATGCTGACAGCAACATTTTCAAGCAACTTTGGAGCAAGATAACAACATGTTACAGCAGGCTATAATTGCAACCAAGGGCATGAATGGACAGAGCAAGACATGTAGATCAAAACATGTTTATAGAACATCTCCATATTATGCTTAGAATGATTAGTAGAAGCATGTTAACATAGCAACAAAATATGACAGAATCTGTCAGGAAAACAGCAACATCAACTACCCTACTTAACCAGCTTGATACACTCAGCACACAACTCACAAAAATACATGGTTGGCACCCCTGGAAAGATGGCATGGCATAGATCAAAACACATGTAGACATCAACCTCATAGGATGCACACATCAAACATGGCAAAAATGATAAATGAGCAAGTTATAACAGCCAAAGCAGATTAACATCAACATGCACTCTTCCAACACAGATCGGGCATCAAGATGAGCTCAAATGAAAATGATGCAATGGAATGAAATGAAGTACTCGTTGAGGCGAACAATTTGACATATTACACGCCCAAAACGGAGCCACGGATGCAGAGATGCAACAGGTCAAACATGGCATGATAATACTGGAATCTAGGGGACTTAGTGGAATTTTACCATCTCGGGGAAAGTCAACGCGAGTTGGATCTGGATCGGGCCACGCGCGGTTCCCGAGGACGGCCGGAGTTGGCGTTGCGGTGGCCGAAGAAGGAGCGGGGGAGCGCCGGCGAGGTGGTTCCGGGGCGGATCCGGCCGGATCTCGCCGGATCCGGGCGCGGACGGCGAGGACGGAGGCCGCCGACAAGCGGGCGGCCGGAGGTCGGAGAGGCCGGTGCGCGAGAGCGGCCGGGACGAGGCGGTCGGCGCGGTTCGGCGAGGCGCGGCCGGGCAGCGGAGGGCGATGTGACAGGCGGCGGAGGCTCGGCGGGCGGCACGCTGGCGCCTATGCGCGGCGAAGGGCGGAGGCAGCAGGAGCCATTGGGCGGCGGGCGGTGGCGGCGGAGAGCGGCGGCGGCTGGCTCGGGCGGCGGCGCTGGCGCGAGACCAGCGGCTCGCGGATCCAGACGTGGCGGAGGGCGCGCTGGCGCGGCGGCGGGCAGGCTTGCCGCGCTGCCCCGGATGGGTTTCGGCTGCGCGCGCGCGGGAGGGCGCGGAGGCCACGTGGCGGCTGCGGGTTCGCCGGGCGCGGCGGCGCGGACGTGTCCGGGCGGGAAACGGACATGTCCAGCGGCGGAGGTAGGTGGAGGCTAGGGTTTCGGGGGTTTGGACCGCGAATTTGGAGGGGGAGGGCATATATATAGGTAGAGGGAGCTAGGAGAGTCCAAATGAGGTGCGGTTTTCGGCCACGCGATTGTGATCGAACGACCGAGAGCATGGAGGGGAGTTAGATGGGTTTTGGGCCACTTTGGAAGGGGTGTTGGGCTGCAACAAAAGAGGGCTTTGCGGTTACACGGTTAACCGTTGGAGTATCAAACGACCTCCAAATGGCACGAAACTTGACAGGCGGTCTACCGGTGCTATACCAAGGCCTCTTGGAAAACCTGGGCCATTCCGAGAACGTTTAATACCCGCTCACAAGAGAAGAGGCAAAAGGGGACGCCGGGTGACATAGGAGTGCCGGAATGCGAAACGGATAACGGGGAAAATGCTCGGATGCAAGAAATGAACATGTATGCAAAATGAAATGCACATGATGACATGATACAATGCAGATGATGACATGGCAAAATGCAACACGCAAGCACATGACATGGCAACGAAGGCGAATAACTGGCGGACACCTGGCGCATCGAATCCGGGGCGTTACAGGTATAATATGAGACGAGATGACCCTGGTGATGTTGACGGCGAGCGCCCCAGGAAGAGGGTTCCTGCCAAGGTGATGTGGTATGCTCCTATAATACCACAGTTGAAACGTATGTTCAGAAACAAAGAGCATGCCAAGTTGATGCGATGTCACAAAGAGGACCATAAGAAAGACGAGAAGTTGAGAGCACCCCCTGACATGTCGCAGTGGAGAAAAATAAAGAGAAAGTGGGGGTAGACTTTGCAGGAGACACAAGGACCGTATGGTTTGGTTTAAACGCAGATGGAATTAATCCTTCTGGGGAGCAGAGCAGCAATCATAGCACCTGGCCCGTGACTCTATGTATCTATAACCTTCCTCCTTGGTTGTGCATGAAGCAAAAGTTCATTATGATGCTAGTGCTCATCCAAGGCCCTAAGCAACTCGGCAATGACATTGATGTGTACCTAAGGCCATTAGTTGAAGAAATTTTACAGCTGTGGAATGGAAAAGGTGTACATGTGTGGGATGAGCAAGACCAGTAGGAATTTGACCTACGTGCGTTGCTTTTTGTAACAACCAATGATTGGCCTGCTCTCAGTAACCTTTTAGGACAGACAAACAAGGGATACCATGCATGCACGCACTATCTAGATGACACTGAAAGTATATATTTGGACAAATGCAGGAAGAATGTGTACCTGGGGCATCGTCGATTTCTTCCGACCAACCATCAATGTCGAAAAAAGGCAAGTATTTCAAAGGCGAGGTAGATCACCGAAAGAAGCCCGCCGTCCGTACTGCTGATCACATACTTGCTATGGTTAATGATTTACAAGTAATCTTTGGAAAGGGTCCCGGTGGACTATCTGTTCCGAATGATGCTGAGGGACGTGCACCCATATGGAAGAAGAAATCTATATTTTGGGACCTACCTGATACGTCCATTTTGCATCATGATTTCATATCAATATTTATTGCATTATGGGCTGTTATTACATGTTATGTCACAATACTTATGCCTTTTCTCTCTTATTTTATAAGGTTTACACGAAGAGGGAGAATGCCGGCAGCTGGAATTCTAGATTGGAAAAGGAGCAAATATTAGAGACCTATTCTGCACAACTCCAAAATTCCTGAAACTTCACGGAGATCAGTTTTGGAATATATTTAAAATATTGGGCGAAGAAAGCACCAGAGGGGGGCCACCAGTCATCCACGAGGGTGGAGGGCGCGCCCTACCCCCTACGCACGCCCCCTGCCTCGTGGGCCCCCTGGAAGGCCACCGACGTCCATCTTCTGCTATATGGTGTCTTTTGCCCTGAAAAAAAATCACAGATAAGCTTTTGAGACGAAGCGCCGCCGTCTCGAGGTGGACCTGGGCAGGGCCAATCTAGGGCTCCGGCGGAGCTGTTGTGCCGGGGAAACATCCCTCCGGGATGGGGAAATCACCGCCATCGTCATCACCATCGATCCTCTCATCGAGAGGGGGTCAATCTCCATCAACATCTTCCCGAGCACCATCTCCTCTCAAACCCTAGTTCATCTCTTGTATCCGATCTTTGTCTCAAAGCCTTAGATTGGTACCTCTAGGTTGCTAGTAGTGTTGATTACTCCTCGTAGTTGATGCTAGTTGGTTTATTCAGTGGAAGATAATATGTTCAGATCCTTAATGCTTATTAATACTCCTCTGATTATGAACATGAATATACTTTGTGAGTAGTTAAGTTTGTTCCTGAGGACATGGGAGAAGTCTTGTTATAAGTAATCATGTGAATTTGGTATTCGTTCGATATTTTGATGAGATATATGTTGTCTCTCCTCTAGTGGTGTTATGTGAAAGTCGACTACATGACACTTCACAATTGTTTGGGCCTAGGAGAAGGCATTCGGAAGTAATAAGTAGATGATGGGTTGCTAGAGTGATAGAAGCTTAAACCCTAGTTTATGCGTTGCTTCGTAAGTGGCTGATTTGGATCCTTATGTTTCATGCTATGGTTAGGTTTACCTTAATTCTTCTTTCGTAGTTGCGGATGCTTGAGAGAGGGGTTAATCATAAGTGGGAGGTTGGTCCAAGTAAGGATAGCACCCAAGCACCGGTCCACCCACATATCAAATTATCAAAGTAACGAACGCAAATGATATGAGCATGATGAAAACTAGCTTGACAATAATTCCCATGTGTCCTCGGGAGCACTTAGCTTTATATAAGAGTTCGTCCAGGCTTGTCCTTTGCTATAAAAAGGATTGGGCCACCTTGCTGCACCTTCTTTACTTTTGTTACTTGTTACCCGTTACGAATTACCTTATCACAAAACTATCTGACTACATATGTGGAATACTCAATTCTGACTAGTGATTGAGATGAACAACCTGGATTTCTTCAAGATTGTGATATTTATATTGAAGCAAGTCTTAAGCTGTTGCTATGCTACCTTCTTAAGACTTGGGGGCTACAAGTGATAGGCATATAAGAGGTATATTTTCAAGCTGGATGTTAACTACAAGTATGACCCGGTGCTATCAATATTTATAAACCAGTGATCTTGGCAATGATAAACCGGCAAGTTCTACGTCCTTAAACCGGCTAAAGATCAGATGAGTATTTCAAGGACCAATATTGTTTTTAAGCACTGGGAGCTGAATCAAAGGAGTTATTCTTCACAATATATTTTCTGTGAGAAACCAGTGTCAGCAAGTTGATTATGAAGCTGGCCTATTAAACCAGATTTTCTATAAGAAGGAAGTGACAAGGACTTAAGGATGATCAGGATCAGTTTAACATGGATAAATCCAAATTAAACTAGGGGCTAATGTCGGGGATATACCCCGCGGTATGACCCGACCGGAGTCGTAAACCGGCCGGGACTTGGTAAACCGGCGGATGGTAAACCGGCAGACAGTTAAGACAGATGGCTAAGACAGACGGTAAACTGGCAAGTGTTAAACCGGCAGAGTTAAGACAGATGGTAGCACCGGCAGACATTGTTAAACCGGCAGACATTGTTAAACCGGCAGACGTTGTTAAACCGGCAGACATTGTTAAACCAGCAGACGTTGTTAAACCGGCAGACATTGTAAACCGGCAGATGTTGTTAAATCGGCAGACGTTGTTTAACCGGCAGACAATGCTAAACCGGCAGACATTAAGAAGCCCAGGAAAGGAAGTCAAAATAGTTTAAGTCTTAGTCCGAGATGGACTCTACATGTAACCCGCCCCTTTAACTTATATAAGGAGGGGCATGGCTCCTCAAAGGGGGACAAGCAAAAAACAATCTCTAGGGCTAGACACATCTAGAGGAGAGCCGGTTTACGGCGACTCCCTCGTGATGATAATGAGATCTAGCCTCAAACAACATGTAGGGTTTTTACCGGATGATGTTTCCCGGGGCCCGAAGCTGTCTAAACCCTTGTCTTGTGTTGCGTCTCTCGATTCCGCTCAACCCCTCTCAAGCTACCACATAGTTGCATTGGCCTCGCGACTAAGTCCTCACACTAAGGACATCTGACGTGTTAATTCCACGATAGTTACCGATAATTTCAGTGCTTGCAGAGAATACCTTACTGAAAACCGCTTGTCATTTCCTTCTGCTCCTTGTTGGGTTCGACACTCTTACTTATCGAAAGGACTAAGATAGATCCCCTATACTTGTGGGTCATCACTACCCTATTGGAAAGACCTAGAGGTCCGCCCTGCAATCGACGTGATGCACGTGACGAAGAATCTTTGTGTGAACCTGCTAGGCTTCTTGGGCATGTACGAGAAGACAAAAGATACACCGAAGGCATGGGAGGACCAGCAACTGTGCACGAAAAAGACGGCATGCCTCCAAAGAAGTATGAAGGCCCTGCCAGCTACGCTCTTACCAAAGAAGAGAAGAAAATATTCTTTGAATGCCTGCTTAGTATGAAGGCCCCGTTTGGCTTCTCGTCGAATATAAATGGAATAATAAATATGGCAGAGAAAAAGTTTTAGAACCTAAAGTCTCATAACTGCCACGTGATTATGATACAACTGCTTCCGGTTGCATTGATGGGGCTTCTACCGGAAAATGTTCGATTAGCCATTGTGAAGCTATGTGCAACCCTCAATGCAATCTCTCAGAAGGTGATCGATCCAGAAATCCTACTAAGGTTAAGGAGTGATCTGGCGCAATGTCTTGTCAGTTTCGAGTTGGTGTTCCCACGATCCTTCTTCAATATCATGATGCCCATCCTAGTTCATCTAGTCGACGAGATTGCCATTCTGGGCCCTGTACTTCTACACCATATGTTCCCCTTTGAGAGGTTCGTGGGAGTCTTAAAGAAATATGTTCATAACCGTCCTAGGACATAAGGAAACATCTCCACGTGCCATCAAACAGAGGAGGTCATTGGGTTTTGTGTTGACTTAATTCCTGACCTTAAGAAGATTGGTCTCCCTCAATCGCGGTATGAGGGGAGACTGACTAGAAAAGGCATGCTAGGAGAGGGCTCAATAATATGTAGGGACGGGTGAGGGAGTCCTGGACTAGGGGGTGTCCGGACAGCCGGACTATTATCATCGGCCGGACTCCAAGACTATGAAGATACAAGATTGAAGGCTTCGTCCCGTGTCCGGATGGGACTTTCCTTGGCGTGGAAGGCAAGCTTGGCGATACAGATATGTAGATCTCCTACCATTGTAACCGACTCTGTGTAACCCTAGCCCTCTCCGATGTCTATATAAACCGGAGGGTTTTAGTCCGTAGGACGAACAACCATTACAACAATCATACCATAGGCTAGCTTCTAGGGTTTAGCCTCCTTGATCTCGTGGTAGATCTACTCTTGTACTACCCATATCATCAATATCAATCAAGCAGGAGTAGGGTTTTACCTCCATCGAGAGGGCCCGAACCTGGGTAAAAACATCGTGTCCCTTGTCTCCTGTTACCATCCGCCTAGACGCACAGTTCGGGACCCCCTACCCGAGATCCGCCGGTTTTGACACCGACATTGGTGCTTTCATTGAGAGTTCCTCTGTGTCGTCACCGATAGGCTTGATGGCTTCTTCAATCAACAACGACGCAGTCCAGGGTGAGACTTTTCTCCCCGGACAGATCTTCGTGTTCGGCGGCTTTGCACTGCGGGCCAATTCTCTTGGCCGTCTGGAGCAGATCGGAAGCTACGCCCCTGGCCATCAGGTCAGGTTTGGGAGCCTAAACTTCACGGCTGACATCCGCGGAGACTTGATCTTCGATGGATTCGAGCCACAGCCGAGCGCGCCGCGCTATCACGATGGGCATGATTTAGCTCTACCACCGGACAGTACCCTGGAGGCCGCACATGAGTCCGCTCCGACCCCTAGTTCGGAGTCGACCGTGCAGATCGAGGACAGGTGGCTGGACACCGCCTCGGGAGCTGCAATCTCTACGGCGATGGAGCCGAATACTGACCTTGTCCCTTGTAAAGCTCGTGACTCCGAGGTGCCGGACTCCTTGCCGGACTTCGAACCTCCTGCACCCCTGCCAATCGAATCCGATTGGGCGCCGATCATGGAGTTCACCGCCGCGGACATCTTTCAGCACTCACCCTTTGGCGACATCCTGAATTCGCTAAAGTATCTCTCGTTATCAGGAGAGCCCTGTCCGGACTGCATTTAGGATGGTTGGGATGCAGACGACGAAGAAATTCAAAGCCCACCCACCACCCACTTTGTAGCCACTGTCGACGATCTAACCGACATGCTAGACTACGACTTCAAAGACATCGACGGTATGGACGGTGATGCCGGAGACGACCAAGAACCAGCGCCTACGGGGCACTGGAAGACCACCTCGTCATACGACATATACATGGTGGACATCCCAAAGGATGGGAACGGTGAAGAAGCAGCGGAGGCAGATTCCTCTAAGAAACAGCCCAAGCGCCGACGTCAGTGGCGCCGCTCTAAATTCCGCCACAGCAAGAATGGAGATTCCGGCACCGGAGATAATAACACCCCAGAGAGTGCCAAAGACAACCCCCTCCAGCAAGATTCAGCACAGGAGGACGGAGTAGCCAGCCCTCAAGAGAGAGCGGCAGACGAGGAGGTAGAGGATGATAATTACATGCCCCCTCCGGAGACGAGGCAAACCTCAACGACGACGAATTCGTCGTGCCTGAGGATCCCGTTGAACAAGAGCGTTTTAAACGCAGGCTAATGGCCACGACAAACAGCCTAAAGAAAAAGCAGCAACAGCTTCGAGCTGATCAAGACCTGCTGGCCGACAGATGGACCGAGGTCCTCGCGGCCGAAGAGCATGAACTCGAACGCCCCACCAAAAGCTACCCAAAAACGCAAGTTGCTCCCCCGATTAGAGGAGGAGTCATATAAACCTTCATCACCAGCGCACAATATGGCAGACCGACCACCTCGTGGCCGCGACAGAGAGGCATCTAGACCCTCCACCAGAACCGTACCCCGGCACCGCTCAAAAAGCGCGAAGCCACGGGGGAATGCGCCGGACTTGCGAGATATATTGGAGGACAAGGAAAAAACAATCAAGATCTATCTACGGATCACGTGGGCGCCCCACGATCCGTGACGACTACCGTCGCGCCGGATACAACAACTCCGGCCGGGCCGAACACAGCAGACAAAGCTCTCTTGAGCTACGTCATGATATTGCCCAGTATAGAGGCGCCGCACACCCACTATGCTTCACAGATGAAGTAATGGATCATCAAATCCCTGAAGGGTTTAAACCCGTGAACATTGAGTCCTACGATGGCACAACAGACCCGCGGTTTGGATCGAAGATTATCTTCTTCATATCCATATGGCCCACGGTGACGATCTCCACGCCATCATGTATCTCCCACTCAAGCTTAAAGGACCAGCTCGGCATTGGCTCAACAGCTTGCCAGCAGAGTCAATTGGGTGTTGGGAGGACCTGGAAGCCGCATTTCTCGACAACTTCCAGGGCACATATGTGCGACTACCAGACGCTGATGACCTAAGCCACATAATTCAGCAGCCAGACGAATCGGCCAGACAGTTCTGGTCACGGTTCTTAACAAAGAAAAATCAAATCGTCGACTGTCCGGATGCAGAGGCCCTCGCAGCCTTCAAACATAACATCCGCGACGAGTGGCTGGCCCGGCACCTAGGACAGGAAAAGCCGAAATCCATGGCAGCCCTCACATCACTCATGACCCGCTTCTGTGCGGGGGAGGACAGCTGGCTAGCCCGCAGTAACAACCTCAGCAAAAATTCTGGCAGTCCGGACAACAAGGACCGCATTGGCAGGTCACGTCGTAACAAAACAAACGCCACGTTAACGGAGATAACACTAAGGATACGGCAGTCAACGCCGGATTTAGAGGCTCTAAACCCGGTCAGCGGAATAAGCCATTTAAACGAACTACTCCGGGTCCGTCCAATTTGGACCGAATACTCGACCGCTCTTGCCAGATACATGGCACCCCTGAAAAGCCAGCTAATCACACCAATAGGGATTGTTGGGTGTTCAAGCAGGCAGGCAAGTTAATTGCCGAAAACAATGTCAAGGGGCTGCATAGCGATGACGAGGAAGAGACCCGGCCGCCAAACAGTAGAGGACAGAAGGGTTTTCCCCCACAAGTGCGGACGGTAAATATGATATACGCAACCCACATACCCAAGAGGGAGCGGAAGCGTGCACTTAGGGACGTATATGCGATGGAGCCAGTCGCCCCGAAGTTCAATCAATGGTCCTCTTGCCCGATCACTTTCGATCGAAGGGACCACCCCACTAGTATCCGCCACGGCGGATTCGCCGCATTGGTTTTAGACCCAATTGTCGATGGATTTCACCTCACCAGAGTCCTGATGGACGGCGGCAGCAGCCTGAACCTGCTTTATCAGGATCCAGTGCGCAAGATGGGCATAGACCCCTCAAGGATTAAACCTACAAAGACGACCTTCAAAGGCGTCATACCAGGTGTAGAGGCCAATTATACAGGCTCAGTCAAACTGGAAGTGGTCTTCGGATCCCCGGATAATTTCTGAAGCGAGGAGTTAATCTTCGACATAGTCCCGTTCTGCAGTGGCTATCACGCTCTGCTCGGACGAACCGCGTTTGCAAAGTTCAACACGGTGCCACATTATGCATACCTTAAGCTCAAGATGCCAGGCCCTCATCGAGTCATCACGGTCAACGGAAACACTGAACGCTCCCTCCGAACGGAGGAACACATAGCGGCTCTCATGGCAGAAGTATAGAGTAGCCTCTTAAGGCAATTTTCGAGTCCGGCCGTTAAACGACCGGACATGGCCAAACACGCCCGGAGTAACATACATCAAGACCACCTGGCACGTTTCGAGCACGCGTAGCAATGCGGCCCCAACCCCAGCCCTTGCATGATTGCAAGACTAGCCCTTCGCGTACATCATTACGCTCTGGGGCACGACCACGATAGACCAAAGTGCGGCTCAACCACACCAGGGGCTCCCAAGTGTGTCGCTCTTTTTCTTTTCCTTTTTTTATTTTTTATTTTTCCACATGACTCCGTTCACCAGAGGCCCTGTCCGGTAGTGGATCTGCCGAACTCACGATGCAACAGCCAGGGAAGGACAAAGGCTATGACGAATACTCAGGTGGTCTCCATTATGAGCATAAAATCTGTTTAATACACCATTCCGCAGCCTACCCCTGGAGGGAGACATGTTTGATCGTCCAATCCCTTGCTTACCGCACTATTTGTATCGTTCTGCACTCATGGCAGGATTCCTTGAATAAACAATGCATCACTTTTTCGCTTATAATTGCATTCCTTTCTTACATATATGTTCATTTATGACGTTTTGCATCCGCACACTTTGGTACGGCCGAATACACCAGGGGCTTATGTTCCCCGCATTATGGTCTGATAAGTCCGAACACTTTCACAAGTGCGGCACCCCGAACTTATAGCACTATATGCATCGGCTCCGAATCATGTCTTGGGTCAATAGTTGGGTTTTCCCGGCTCCCCCTCCCTTGGCGCGCCCTCTAGGGCCGGCCGGCCCTCCCCCTTGCTCCTTTATATACGGGGGCAGGGGGGCACCCTAGAACACACAAGTTGATCCTTGAGATCGTTCCTTAGCCGTGTGCGGTGCCCCCCTCTACCATAATCCACCTCGGTCATATCGTTGTGGTGCTTAGGCGAAGCCCTGCGTCGGTAGAACATCAAGATCGTCACCATGCCGTCGTGCTGACGGAACTCTCTCTCCCCGGAGCTTTGCTGGATCGGAGCCCGAGGAGCGTCACCGAGCTGTACGTGTGTCAAGAACTCGGAGGCGCCGGAGTAACGGCGCTGGGATCGGTTGGATCGCGAGGAGAACGTACGACTACTTCCTCTACGTTGTGATCGCTTCGCTTGGGTCACGAGGGTGCGTAGACAACACTCTCCCTCTCGTTGCTATGCATCACCATGATCTTGCGTGTGCGAGGAATTTTTTGAAATTACTACGTTACCCAACAGTGGCATCCGAGCCTAGGTTTTTATGGTTTGATGTTTTGCACGAGTAGAACACAAGTGAGTTGTGGACGATACAAGTCATACTGCCTACCAGCATGTCATACTTTGGTTCAGCGGTATTGTGAGATGAAGCGGCCCGGACCGACATTACGCGTACGCTTACGCGAGACTGGTTTCACCGTTACGAGCACTCGTGCTTAAAGGTGGCTGGCGGGTGTCTGTCTCTCTCACTTTAGTTGAACTGAGTGTAGCTACGCCGGTCCTTGAGAAGGTTAAAATGGAGTCTATTTGACGAAGTATCGTTGTGGTTTTGATGCGTAGGTAAGATTGGTTCTTGCTTAAGCCCGTAGCAGCCACGTAAAATTTGCAACAACAAAGTAGAGGACGTCTAACTTGTTTTTGCAGGGCATGTTTTGATGTGATATGGTCAAGACGTGATGCTATATTTTATTGTATGAGATGATCATGTTTTGTAACGAAGTTATCGGCAATCGGCTGGAGCCATATGGTTGTCGCTTTATTGTATGAAATGCAACGCATACTGTAATTGCTTTACTTTATCACTAAGCGGTAGCGATAGTCGAGAAGCAATAGATGGCGAAACGACAACGATGCTATGATGGAGATCAAGGTGTCGCTACCGGTGGCGATGGTGATCACGACGGTGCCGGAGATGGAGATCACAAGCACAAGATGATGATGGCCATATCATATCACTTATATTGATTGCATGTGATGTTTATCCTTTATGCATCTTATCTTGCTTTGATTGACGGTAGCATTTTAAGATGATCTCTCACTAAAATTATCAAGTAGTGTTCTCGCTGAGTATGCACCGTTGCCAAAGTTCGTCGTGCCGAGACACCACGTGATGATCGGGTGTGATAAGCTCTACGTCCATCTACAACGGGTGCAAGCCAGTTTTGCACACGCAGAATACTCGAGTTATACTTGACGAGCCTAGCATATGCAGATATGGCCTCGAGCATGGAGACCGAAAGGTCGGCGTGAATCATATAGTAGATATGATCAACATAAGATGTTCACCATTGAAAACTACTCCATCTCACGTGATGATCGGTTATGGTTTAGTTGATTTGGATCACATGATCACTTAGATGACTAGAGAGATGTACGTCTAAGTGGGAGTTCTTAAGTAATATGATTAATTGAACTTAAATTTATTATGAACTTAGTACCGATAGTATCTTGCTTGTCTATGTTTGTTTGTAGATAGATGGCTCGTCTTTGTTGTTCCGTTGAATTTTAATGCGTTCCTTGAGAAAGCAAAGTTGAAAGATGATGGTAGCAATTATACGGACTGGGTCCGTAACACGAGGATTATCCTCATTGCTGCACGGAAGAATTACGTCTGGATGCACCGCTGGGTGCGTGCCTCTTCTTGATGCAACCGACAGCGTTAAGAACGTCTGGCGAGCAAAGCGATGACTACTCTATAGTTCGGTGTGCCATGCTTTACGGCTTAGAACCGGTCTTCAACGACGTTTTGAATGTCATGGAGCATATGAGATGTTCCAGAGTTGAAGTTGATATTCCAACAGAATGCCCGGATTGAGAGATATGAAGTCTCCAATAAGTTCTATAGCTGCAAGATGGAAGAGAATGGGTCATCGGTGAGCACATACTCGTAATGTCCGGGTATTACAATCACTTGACTCAAGCGGGAGTTAATCTTCCGGATGATTGTGTCATTGATGAATTCTTCAATCACCGCCACCAATCTACAAAGGCTTCGTGATGAACTATAATATGCAAGGGTTGGTAAAGACTATGCTCGAGCTCTTCGCAATGCTAAAAGCTGCGGAGGTAGAAATCAGAAGGAGCATCAAGTGTTGATGGTCAATAAGACCACTAGTTTCAAGAAGAAAGGCAAAGGGAATAAGAAGGAACTTCAAGAAGAACAGCAAGCAAGTTGCTGCTCGGAGAAGAAACCCAAGTCGGACCTAAACCTGAGGCGAAGTGCTTCTCCGCAAGCAGATAGTCACCGAAGCGGAACTGCCCCGAAGATTTGGCGGATAAGAAGGATGGCAAGGTGAACAAAGGTATATGTGATATACATGTTATTGATGTGTACCTTACTAGAGCTCGCAGAGCATCCGGGTATTTGATACTGGTTCTATTGCTAATATTTGCAACTCAAAGCAGGACTACGGATTGCGAACACCGCTAAGGACGAGGTGACGACGCGCGTGGGAAATGGTTCCAAAGTCGATGTGATCGCGTCGGCACGCTACCTCTACATCTACCTTGGGATTAGTTTTAGACCTAAATAATTGTTATTTGGTGCCGCGTTGAGCATGAACATTATATCTGGATCTTGTTTGATGCGAGATGGTTATTCATTTAAATCAGAGAATAATGGTTGTTCTATTTATATGAGTAATATCTTTTATGGTCATGCACCCTTGAAGAGTGGTCTATTTTAATGAATCTCGATAGTAGTGATACACATATTCATAATGTTGAAGCCAAAAGATGCAGAGTTGATAATGATAGTGCAACTTATTTGTGGCATCGCCGTTTAGGTCATATCGGTATAAAGCACATCTTGATGGACTTTTGGAGTCACTTGATTATGAATCACTTGGCACTTAAGAACCGTGCCTCATGGGCAAGATGACTAAAACCCGTTCTCGGTACTATGGAGAGAGCAACAGATTTGTTGGAAATCATACATACGAGATGTATGTGGTCCGATGAATGTTGAGGCTCGTGGCGGATATCGTTATTTTCTCACCTTCACAGATGATTTAAGCAGATATGGGTATATCTACTTAATGAAACATAAATCTGAAACATTTGAAAAGTTCAAAGAATTTCAGAGTGAAGTTGAAAATCATCGTAATAAGAAAATAAAGTTTCTACGATCGATCGTGGAGGTGAATATTTGAGTTACTGAGTTTGGTCTACATTTGAAACAATGCGGAATAGTTTCAAGCAACTCACGCCACCCGAACACCACAGCGTAATGGTGTGTCCGAACGTCGTAATCGCACTTTACTAGATATGGTGCGATCTATGATGTCTCTTACAGATTTACCGCTATCGTTTTGGGGTTATGCTCTTGAGACGGCCGCATTCACGCTGAATAGAACACCGTCAAAATCCGTTGAGACGACACCTTATGAACTATGGTTTAGCAAGAAACCAAAGTTATCGTTTCTTAAAGTTTGGGGATGCGATGCTAATGTGAAAAAGCTTCAACCTGATAAGCTCGAACCCAAATCGGAGAAATGTGTCTTCATAGGATACCCAAAGGAGACAGTTGGGTACACCTTCTATCACAGATCCGAAGGCAAGACATTTGTTGCTAAGAATGGATCCTTTCTAGAGAAGGAGTTTCTCTCGAAAGAAGTGAGTGGGAGGAAAGTAGAACTTGATGAGGTAACTATACCTTCTCCCTTATTGGAAAGTAGTTTATCACAGAAACCGGTTTCTGCGACATCTACACCAAATAGTGAGGAAGTTGATGATGTTGATCATGAAACTTCAGATCAAGTTACTACAGAACCTCGTAGATCAACCAGAGTAAGATCCGCACTGAGTGGTGCGGTAATCCTGTTCTGGAAGTCATGCTACTAGATCATGATGAACCTACGAACTATGAAGAAGCGATGGTGAGCCCAGATTCCACAAAATGGCTTGAGGCCATGAAATCTGAGATGGGATCCATGTATGAAAACAAAGTGTGGACTTTGGTTGACTTGCCCGAGGGTCGGCAAGCAATAGAAAACAAGTGGATCTTCAAGAAGAAGACTGACGCTGACGGTAATGTTACTGTCTACAAAGCTCGACTTGTCGCAAAGGGTTTTTCGACAAGTTCAAGGGATACTTGAATAAAAGTTTTGCAATGAAGGACCTCGGTGAAGCTGCTTACATATTGGGCATCAAAATCTATAGAGATAGATCAAGACGCTTAATTGGACTTTCACAAAGCACATACCTTGACAAAATTTTGAAGAAGTTCAAAATGGATCAAGCAAAGAAAGGGTTCTTGCCTGTGTTACAAGGTGTGAAGTTGAGTAAGACTCAATGCCCGACCACCGCAGAAGATAGAGAGAAAATGAAAGATGTTCCCTATGCCTCAGCCATAGGCTCAATCATGTATGCAATGCTGTGTACCAGACCTGATGTGTGCCTTGCTATAAGCTTAGCAGGAGGTACCAAAGTAATCCAGAGTGGATCATGGACAGCGGTCAAGAACATCCTGAAATACGAAAAGGACTAAGGATATGTTTTCAGATATGGAGGTGACAAAGAGCTCATAAATGGCAGTTACGTTGATGCAAGCTTTGACACCGATCGGGACGATTCTAAATCGCAAACCGGATCGATTTACACTAAACGGAGGAGCTGTCGGTTGGTGCGAGTTCTAAACAAAGCGTCGTAGCGGGATCTACATGTGAAGCGGAGTACATAGCAGCTTCGGAAGCAGCTAATGAAGGAGTCTGGATGAAGGAGTTCATATCCGATCTAGGTGTCATACCAAGTGCATCGGTTCCAATGAAAATCTTTTGTGACAATACTGGAGCAATTGCTTTAGCGAAGGAATCCAGATTTCACAAGAGAACCAAACACATCAAGAGACGCTTCAATTCCATCCGGGACTTGGTCCAGGTGGGAGACATAGAGATTTGCAAGATACATACGGATCTGAATGTAGCACACCCGTTGACTAAGCCTCTTCCACGAGCAAAACATGAACAGCACCAAGACTCCATGGGTGTTAGAATCATTACTATGTAATCTAGATTATTGACTCTAGTGCAAGTGGGAGACTGAAGGAAATATGCCCTAGAGGCAATAATAAAGTTATTATTTATTTCCTTATTTCATGATAAATGTTTATTATTCATGCTAGAATTGTATTAACCGGAAACATAATACATGTGTGAATACATAGACAAACAGAGTGTCACTAGTATGCCTCTACTAGACTAGCTTGTTAATCAAAGATGGTTAAAGTTTCCTAACCATAGACAAAGGAGTTGTCATTTGATTAACAAGGTCACATCATTAGTTGAATGATCTGATTGACATGACCCATTCCATTAGCTTAGCACCCGATCGTTTAGTATGTTGCTATTGCTTTTATCCATGACTTATACATGTTCCTATAACTATGAGATTATGCAACTCCGTTTACGGAGGAACACTTTGGTACTACCAAACGTCACAATGAATCGGGTGATTATAAAGGAGTACTACAGGTGTCACCAAAGGCGATGTTGGGTTGGCATATTTCGAGATTAGGATTTTCACTCCGATTGTCGGAGAGGTATCTCTGGGCCCTCTCGGTAATGCACATCACTTAAGCCTTGCAAGCATTACAACTAATGAGTTAGTTGTGAGATGATGTATTACGGAGCGAGTAAAGAGACTTGCCGTAACGAGATTGAACTAGGTATTGGATACCGACGATCGAATCTCGGGCAAGTAACATACCGATGACAAAGGGAACAACGTATGTCGTTATGCGGTCTGACCGATAAAGATCTTCGTAGAATATGTAGGAGCCAATATGAGCATCCAGGTCCCGCTATTGGTTATTGACGGAGGCGTGTCTCGGTCATGTCTACATTGTTCTCGAACCGTAGGGTCCGCACGCTTAAGGTTTCGATGGACGGTTATATTATGAGTTTGTGTATTTTGATGTACCAAAGGAGTTGAGTCCCGGATGTGATCACGGACATGACGAGGAGTCTCGAAATGGTCGAGACATAAAGATTGATATATTGGACGGCTATATTCGACACCGGAAAGGTTCCGGAAGTTTCGAGAGAAAACGGAGTGCCGGAGGGTTACGGAACCCCGGGAAGTAATGGGCCTTAATGGGCCAAGAGGGGAGAGAGGGCTGCGCCGGGAGGTGGCGCGCCGCCCATGGGGAGTCCGAATAGGACAAGGAGGGGGCCCCTTCCCTCTCCTCTCCTCTCCTTCCTTCCCCTTCCTCCTTCCTAGTTAGACTAGGAAAGGGGAGTCCTACTCCCACTAGGAGGAGGACTCCCCCTCCCTTGGCGCGCCCTCTAGGGCCGGCCGGCCCTCCCCTTGCTCCTTTATATACGGGGGCAGGGGGGCACCCTAGAACACACAAGTTGATCCTTGAGATCGTTCCTTAGCCGTGTGCGGTGCCCCCCTCCACCATAATCCACCTCGGTCATATCGTTGCGGTGCTTAGGCGAAACCCTGCATCGGTAGAACATCAAGTTCGTCACCATGCCGTCGTGCTGACGGAACTCTCTCTCCCCGGAGCTTTGCTGGATCGGAGCCCGAGGAGCATCACCGAGCTGTACGTGTGTCAAGAACTTCGGGCGCCGAGTGCTTGGCGCTGGGATCGGTTGGATCGCGAGGAGAAGCGTCGACTACTTCCTCTACGTTGTGATCGCTTCCGCTTCGGTCTACGAGGGTACGTAGACTACATTCTCCCCTCTCGTTGCTATGCATCACCATGATCTTGCGTGTGCGTAGGAAAGTTTTTGAAATTACTACGTTACCCAACACCCTCCTCGGCCTGGTAGAATGCGGCAGCATCGGACACGCTGCGCGGAAGATCTGCAAACGCTCCTGGAGAGCTCAGAATTCGGGTAAGTAACAGGTAATTCACTTTAACATGCTTGCTTTGCATGAAAAATGCCTTACCTGCCGCTATTTTCTTCACCGCCTCAATCTCCTGGAGGGCCTTATGGGCCTCGGCCTTAGCGGCTTTGGCACTCTCAAGAGCCGAGGCAAGCTCGGACTCTCGAGTCTTCGAGTCGCGCTCCAAACTCTCATGCTTTTTCATGAGAGCATGGAGCTCTTGCTGCACCGCCGCCACCCGCGCCTCCTGCTTCTCTCGCTTCGCTCGTTCCGCGGCCGCATTACGCTCGGCTGCGGACACAGCCTCCTTCAGGGTCGCCACCTAGTTCGTGGCCCCTGCAGTGCCCACGTTATCCTTGTTATTTCTCTTGCAACCAAAATCCTTTTCTGTAAGGTACAAATTTAATACGGTGTTACTCACCTTCTTTGTCCTCGAGCTGCCTCTTGGCAAGGCCGAGGTCGTTCTCGGACCGCTCGAGGTCCTGCTTCAAAGCATCGACCTCCATGATCGGTCGGCAGAGGTCAAGAGCAGCAGCCTGCAATCCCATATTGACATAATTTTTAGAACTCCTGCGTATATCTTTTAGATCCTCGATTCGGCTTTTCTTTTGAACACGAACCGAGCATCGAGACTCTTGTCTATGCGGCATTACATTACATAGTTTAAAATTTCTTACCTCAAAGCACATTAGATGGCTGCTACAGCTTCGGTCAGCCCGCTCTTGGCAAGCTGAACCTTCAATCACCACACTCATGACAGTGCGGTGTTCTTCCTCGATGGAAGCGCCATTGGCGCCTCCAACAAGTTGTCCGGCGCCCCGGTTGGGACGGAGGCTGCCGGTGTCACGGTCTTGCCCTTCTTACGAAGGGCCGCTGCCGGACTCGGAACCACTGCGGGTTCGGTGCGGAGCCAGGCGAAGTCAGGAGGTTGCCTGTGGCACCTCCGAAGCCTCCCCTCTGGCGGGTCCCTCCGGGATCCCACCTCGGCGTCCTCGGCGTCGCGGGGTGGAGGCGGTCGAATGGAATCCACATCCGACGGAGCCAGGGACCCGCTCGAAGAAGCGGGAAAATCGTCCTCGGCCGGACTGCAGGTTGTATGCGGCATTAGAAGGACACCATGTGGCACAAAAAAGAGAAATTATAAATCATTCAGGAATCCGGATACTTACGATCTTGCCGGGGGCTTGGCCCTTGAGGGCCACCCCTCGTCGCCGTCGTCGGCGTTGGTGGAGCTGTTGAGAGGAAGGGTCCTTCCCCTCTTGGACCCTTCGGCCTCCCTCGTTGGGGAAGCCTTCCTCTTCTTCTCTCCCCCCTCCGCGGGAGAGTCATCTTTCTCCTCCTCGTCTTCGGGGGAGGAGTCCACCTCGGAGTCATCGGACGATGAGTCCGATACCACCTGGCGCCGGGAACTCCTTCGGGTTCCCGTGGCCTTCTTCTTGGCCTTCTTCTCCGGCACCACATAAAGTGCCGGGACTAGCAGCCCCGTCAAACAGGTATCCGCTGGGTCTTCGGGAAGGGGAGCCGGATAGTTAACCTGTCCGGACGTCTTCTGCCAGTCCTGTTAAAGGCATTGGGAATTTGAGATCCCACATAGAGTTAAACTATGAAAGAAATAAGTATCCCGTAAAGGATAACATATCTTACCGCACCGGCAGGCGCTGCGTGCTGAATCCGCGATCTTCAGTTGCGGATGCGGGGGCCTCTCCCCCCTTGAACAGCACCCTCCAGGCCGCTTCGTACGTTGTGTCGAAGAGCCCGCTAAGGGTTCGGTGTTGTGCCGGATCAAACTCCCACAGATTGAAGGCCCGTTGTTGGCAGGGGAGAATCCGGCGGACGAGCATGACCTGGATCACGTTGACAAGCTTAAGCTTCTTGTTCACCAGGGTCTGGAGACAGGACTGAAGTCCTGTCAGCTCCTCCGAACTACCCCATAGCAAGCCTTTATCTTTCGAGGAGGTGAGCTGCATGGGGATACCAGATTTGAACTCGGGGGCCGCTGCCCATTTAGGGTCACGCGGCTCGGTGATGTAGAACCACCCCGATTGCCACCCTTTGATGGACTCCACGAAGGCACCCTCGAGCCAGATGACGTTGGGCATTTTGCCCACCATGGCGCCTCCGCACTCCGCTTGGACGCCCTTCACCACCTTCGGCTTGACATTGAAGGTTTTTAGCCACAAGCCGAAGTGGGGCTGGATGCAGAGGAAGGCATCGCACACGACGATAAACGCCGAGATGTTGAGGATGAAGTTTGGCGCCAGATCGTGGAAGTCCAGGCCGTAGTAGTACATGAGCCCCCGGACGAAGGGATGAAGTGGAAAGCCCAGTCCGCAGAGGAAATGGGGAAGAAATACGACCCTCTCATGAGGCCTTGGGGTGGGGATGAGCTGCCCCTCGTCGGGCAGCCGGTGCGCGATGTCGCTAGACAAGTATCCGGCGCCGCGCATTTTTTCGATGTGCCCCTCCGTAACGGAGGAGGCCATCCACTTGCCTCACGCTCCGGACATGGCTGGAGAAGGTTGAGGCGAGAGGTGCGGACTTGGGCGCTGGAGCTCGAGTGCGCGGAGATGGATAAGCAAAGGAGGAAGAAGGCATAGGTGAAAAAGGTGGATCCTTATCCCCTTATATATGGGCGGACGAAGACTATGCGTCCCCACCGGCCTGGTAAAACTCGCTTATCTCCCAAGCGCCACAATTAATGGCGCGGTTGGGTTACCCACGTCCGTATTGATGGGAATCCCGGAATAAGGGGAACACGATCTCTGCTTCGACAAGACGTGCCAAGGAAACCGTTTCGCTAAACGCGCTGAGGTGGTATAATAAAAACGATTCAAGTAAAAGCTTGGTGGCGGTGTGACGTCATGCCACAAAATACGTCAGCAGATTGAACTTGTGTACACATTATTCTCTCTACGGCGGTATGTGGAATTTATTTTGCAGAGCCGGACACTATCCTGGTGTTCACAATCTTCTATGAATTATTCGGAGGAGGAACCCGCCTTGCAATGCCGAACAATATGCGCGCCGGACTCATCGTCATTGAAGCCTGGTTCAGGGGCTACTGAGGGAGTCCTGGACTAGGGGGTGTCCGGACAGCCGGACTATTATCATCGGCCGGACTCCAAGACTATGAAGATACAAGATTGAAGACTTCGTCCCGTGTCCGGATGGGACTTTCCTTGGCATGTAAGGCAAGCTTGGCGAGGCGGATATGTAGATCTCCAACCATTGTAACCGACTCTGTGTAACCCTAGCCCTCTCCGGTGTCTATATAAACCGGAGGGTTTTAGTCCGTAGGACGAACAACCATTACAACAATCATACCATAGGCTAGCTTCTAGGGTTTAGCCTCCTTGATCTCGTGGTAGATCTACTCTTGTACTACCCATATCATCAATATCAATCAAGCAGGAGTAGGGTTTTACCTCCATCGAGAGGGCCCGAACCTGGGTAAAAACGTCGTGTCCCTTGTCTCCTGTTACCATCCGCCTAGACGCACAGTTCGGGACCCCCTACCCGAGATCCGCCGGTTTTGACACCGACAACGGGCATTCTTGGTCTCAAGCACACTACACAGTTCTAGAGAATTCTACCTTGGTGACCCCGTATGTCAATGAACACCAAGAATATTCTGCGCTCCAAACACCCGGAGCAGTGTCACGACTGGATTACATGTGAACACATCGGGACTTTCGGCTGTTGGTTGCAAACACGTCTCATGGGTGAAAACACTGTTTCTGATGAGCTGTACTCGATGGCCAAGCGACCATCCTCGACTGTATTGACTTACACAATCGCCCAAGATCAAAAGAGCACCAACCAAAACAGTGGTGTCCGCTTTGATGCAGCAACCAAGAGAGGAAAGGACACATATTATGGTTACATAGTGAACATATGGGAACTTGACTATGGACATGAGTTTAAGGTCCCTTTGTTTCAGTGCAAATGGGTCAATCTGTCAGGGGGCGGGGTATAGGTGGACCCACAGCACGGAATGACAATAGTGGATCTGAACAATCTTGGATACACAGACGAACCATTTGTCCTAGCTAATAATGTGGCGCAGGTTTTCAATGTGAAGTACATGTCTATCAAACCGGGAAAAAGAATAAATAAGGAAGTGAATACATTATACGATGAGCCAAAGCGCCACATAGTTCTTTTAGGAAAAAAAGACATCGTGGGAGTGGAGGGTATGACAGACTTGTCTGAAGATTATGAAAAGTTTCATGAAATTCCTCCCTTCAAAGTCAAGGCTAGCCCAAGCACCCTGTTAAACGATGAAGATTATCCATGGTTACAGCACAATAAGCAAAGGACACAAGCAAAGAAAAAGTGAAGACTTTCTATCCACAACTATTATTATGATGCCTTTGATCTAGAATATCGTTGCAGTTACATGTCAAGAAATGAAATCCCTTTGTAACAGATGGGTTTTCGTCTGAAACCCTGATACTACAAAAGAGATTGTCCGTTTTGTACACGAAGTGCATTCAGTTTTTGCCGTAACCCTCTAAACTTTTTAGAACATGCTATGTGGGTGAAATAATGATACCATGCCAACTTTCAACCTTTTCAAAGTTCATTTGTAGTGCTTTTCAATTTCAGGGTCATTTAGCTCAAAAAATTAGTAAATGCATGAAAAATACCAAATGAAGTCAGAAAGGGTTGAAAATTGATGATGTGGCTTTGAATGGTGCATTTTGAACACAAAAATAGTCTGGAGTTCAAGTAAGTACAAAAAATGAAATCCCTTTGTAACTGATGAGTTTTCGTCCGAAACCCTGATACTTCGAAAGAGATTGTCCGTTTTGTACATGAAGTGCATCCAATTTTTGACGTAACCCTCTAAACTTTTTAGAACATGCTATCTGGGTGAAATGATGATACCATGCCAACTTTCAATGTTTCAGAATTCATTTGTAGTGCTTTTCAATTTCAGAGTCATTTAGCTCAAAAAAGTCGGGAGCGTGGAAGGCGCCGCCGGTTGGTTGGAGGGATGGCGGCGGCGGTCGAAGCGCATGATGGCGAGGAAGGGGACGAGGGAGAGGAAATGACCGAGAGAAAGATTAAATGGTGGAAATGAAAGTTTTGTGGACGGTTGTTGGGCGGATACCGAAGGGGAACTGTCCGTCGAGAGCAGTGGCGGGCCAGCACAAGCACCCGCCACGACAAACATTTCCAAATTTTGATTTACTTGGTGTGCTTGCCAAAATATAGTTATGGCGGGCGCCTAGCAAAACACGTCACTACTTATCCACAAGCCAGTGGCGGGCACTAGGTTAGCACTCGCCACTACAATTTCCATCCGGCGGGAGTATTTGTAGGAGCCTCTGCGGTGGGTGCTGACCAGCGCCCGCCACAAGCATCCCATAACTGTGACGGGCAGGTCCAGGTACCCGCCACTGCTCTTTTGAAAAGTAACCGTGATGGGTGACATGTACTGCCCGTCACTATTTATAGTTCACCTATAGAGCTTTTTTCAGTAATGGGATGACCGGACGGGGTACTTGCTATCGGGGATGACGGCGCGACTCCAAGATCGCAGGAACCCGGCATAGTCGTCGCCGCTATGCATCCCAAGTCCGTCAAGAACACCACGGCGAGCGCACAGCTGTATGAAAGTAGTGGCAGTGGGAATTCAAGGAAGAAACTTTTGGCCAGGAAGAATGTGCGAATGGAGAGGCCAACGGTGAGGAGCTCGGTCATGGTGGCTGCTGGGCCAGATGGGATCGAGCGTGCGCAGAATGCTGCGGCGTGGGCCTGCATGTTCGATGCGCACGGGAGGAGCCTTGGAGAGATTTTTTCTTCAAACCCTGAGCCAACCAACGCCAGCATGGGCCCACATGGCAGCGAGGCGCGAGCGGCAGAGGCCTCAGCGAGCATGTAGCCAGCAGCGCATAAACTTGTAGGGGATTTGATGTGGTAATTTGCTTGCAAATTACTTCGATTTTGTGAAGAGATTTTTTGTCTCTGGAATCCTATATCTTTCTTCCAGGCCAAACATTTCAGAAATCTCGTCTTGCATGCTACAGGTGATCTCTTGGAATCAAATCAAATGAACGGGATATTTTATTGGCAATTCTTTACAAATGAATACAGAGCACCACCACAAAAATGCAACAGCTACACACGTACGGCAAGCGACCCCACAAATTCAGCAAGCGACCACACAGAAGAAAAGAAACGCTGCAATGAAAAAGCAAACACTTGTGCATGACTCTGTGTCTCCGGATGTACACCAGCCTAAGCTTCGATGCCATCGTCGCCGACGTTCTCCTTGGAGAGCTCCTCCAGCGACTTGCCCTTGGACTCCGGCACCAGCAGGGAAAAGAGCAGGCCCAGGAAATTTGTGCCTGCGAGCACGAAGAGTGCGTTGCGCATGCCGATTCCTCGTGAGTAGCCGGTCTCGGGTTTCTTCTGGTCCTGCGACGCATATAGGAACCCGAACGCGCCGATGATCGCGCCTGCCTTACCGGTAGCGGCAGAGATACCATGACATGTGGATCGGAGCCTCGCAGGGAAAATCTCGGCTGGCACGATGAAGGTCGTGCTGTTGGGCCCGAAGTTGGCGAAGAAGAAAGTGAGCCCGTATAGCACGACGAAGCCGGTGTGGTGCCCTGGCTTCACCAAGTAGTCGTAAGGTATGGCGATTGCGAGCATGAAAATGGTCATCATGGTGAATCCCATGAGCTGGATCCAAAACCTGCCGATGATGTCGATGAAGGCGACGGTGAACCAGTAGCCGGGCACGGTGCCGCAGAGCGCGATGAGTGCTTGGGCGCGGGCGATGCGGTACAACTCCTCCAATGCATTCATAGTCTTGGCCGGTGGGATCCACCCGATTTTGGTGAAGATGTCCTTCTGGAACAGGTTCTGGCTGTAGAAGGCCACATCGAGCAGGAACCAAGTGCTTGTGGTCGCTAGCAAGTGCACCCCGTGGCGCTTCATGAACTGTCGGGAGAAGAGGCCCCAGGTATCACCAGTGGCTCGCTCACCCTGCACATCCTCCTCTGAGATCTCCTTGTTGAGCACCTTGGACATGTCTGATGTGGCTTGCTTCGTGTTGCCGGCGATGAGTGCTGTGTACCGCGCAGTTTCGGGCATCTTCATACGCCAGTAGTAGGTCAGGGCGGCTGGGATGGTGCCGAACATGACGATGATGCGCCACACATAGTCGGCCTCCGGGCCAATGGACGCCGCGGCGTCAATGTAGAATGGCGGTGCAGGGAATGCATGTCGGAATGCGGACGAGACGATGATCGTGACGATAGTACCGAATAGGATTCCAAACCCCTGCATGGCAAACACGGCGGCGATAAAGGTGCCGCGGGTCTTCTTGTTAGCATATTCCGACATGATGGTGGCGCTCAGAGGGTAGTCACCGCCGACGCCGAAGCCGAGCCAGAAGCGGAAGAAACATAGCGTCCCCATTACGCCCTTGGCCTCGTGTCCAAACGAGAGCCCGGACGCGATGGAGCAGAGGACCATGAGGATAAGCGTGAAGCCGTAGACGCTCTTGCGGCCGAGCTTGTCACCGAGCCAGCCGAAGAAGAGCTGGCCGGCAAGTGTGCCGCATAGGGCCACGCCGTTCACGGCGGCCGACACGTTTGCCGGGAGGTGGCCGGGCTCGTTGAGGGCAGGGTCGGTGTAGTAGATGCGCCCCAGCAGCTTGGTGACGAGGGCGATGCAGAAGAGGTCGTAGGCGTCCGTGAAGAAGCCCATGCCGGCGATCACGACCGCCTTGAAATGGTACAGTTGCGTCTTGGCAACATCGAGTGCTTTCAACACGTTGAGCTGTTCAGTCGCCATGGCCGCCCGCGATCTCTCAGCTAAACTTCTGCCCCCTTCTGTACTTCTTCTGGTTCTCTCTTGTTTGTGTGCTTTGTACGGTGCTTCTAATACGTATATATAGCAGGCATAATGCAGGGTGAAGGCATACAGGTAAGGATATATTGTACTGTGTAGTATCAAAAAACGTTTTACATTATGGGACGGAGGGAGTAGCATGCCAATCTAAAATTGCTAGTTGCAAGTATAAAATGTCCTATCTACCGCATCGCTTGCAAGTACAACGGACTGTACATTATCAAGATGGTTCTTACAAAAATTATACGCAGAGTCAAATGTCTTGCCTTGAGAGCTACAGCTATGTCGGGGTACATTTCTATTATTAGAAAGATTAAGACATACCAACTTTTAGTTTTCATTCAGGTTTGACCTTCGAGTTTCAGTACTATAGAATTGCAGGAAGAAAAATACTGAAACCAGATCATGGTTATGCTGGGAATATACCTGAAAGGAACAAGATTGTACAGATACAAGCAAGCTTTGCAAGAAAAGGTCAAGATTATACGGTGAGTTGTATCTTATGTTCTCCCAACTACTCACTCCGTTCCAAAATAGATGACTCAACTTTATACTAACTTTAAATAGATGACTCAACTTTGTACTAACTTTAGTACAAAGTTAGTATAAAGTTGGGTCATCTATTTTGAAACGGAGGGAGTAGCATGGAACAGGTGACCTTTCTTGAAATATGGGGTTAATTTGTTCTCTCCTCGAACCTACATGGTATGGCAGGAAAAAGGTAGGCACTCCGCCAATTTCAGTAAGCCAGAGGAATTTTTTTTTAAACGAAACTTCGATGATAAATGGATATGCAGTGCTAGGTCCTGCCGACAGCCACATACGTTTTTCTCTTTCTTTTGTATTTCTGAGATAGCTTGTCATACTCATACAAATAAAACGTTTGAGATTGTTTCTCAACACTTGCTACACCCAATTTCAGAATTCAGATATGCTTAAGAATAAAATAGAATGCAGCAGCCACATGTTCCAGAACAGACATATGCAGATTAAAGGGTCTCGTTGGTCCACATGATACTAAAAATGCATAGCAAAAGTGTAGAATTATGATGCCATGTAATTTTGAATTCTACATGAATATAGAGCACGGGAATCTGTATAGACATTGTTTGGTTGTACCACAGGACAAATGTAAAAAAATGCTGAAGGATTAGGTACATGGTGTTAAAGATGTCTTGTACTTTGTGTCAATTGACTTAAATCCTATCCTATATGAATTAAAACAAGGGATGTGTATTCGAAGTTGTTTGGTTGTAAGTTGTAACACAGGAAACATCAAGAAATTTTCGTGAACGATTAGGTGCATGAAATAGTTGTCACAGAAACAAAGGAAAATAACTTCAGAATTCATATTAGGTGCATGCAGCAGTCATAGTAGAACATTGGTCATCTGAATATAAAAACTACTAAACAGTTTTTTGTAACAGACTACTCCTAAACATATGCAGATTAAGCAGCAAGAGCGCAGCATTGAAAGCCGTGCTCCGTACTATTTAAATTGTTGACTTGCATCCTCCCACTTTCTTCGTTTCTCTTTGCCAAATTGGAATCGGTCCAGCGAATCACAGCTCATAATATAGCTGCGGCATTAGATCATCGTGAGAGCAGAACCTGATGTAGACAGTACTTAAGCTTATGTAAGATCTTCTCGGCGGGAGAAAATTATGTGAAGATCCGAATATGCGGTGGAACCTTGCCAACTTGTCACTAGTACTAATTTGCAGTGTAGACAGCCTTCACATGGTGTTGGTCTCCACGATAATACAGTCTTAATTATAAAGGGCTGCAGCTAAACTAATATAAGAGCTGTATAAGGGTCTCCACTCCTACCATCTTAAGTCTAGCTATAAGGGTCTCCACTCCTGCCATCTTACCTGTGGAACTCATGGTGTCGTAGTTTACGTGATTAAAAATATTTGGACGAACTGTATAAGAGCAAAGTCATTGATCCGGAGAGAATTTATCAAACTCTTATCTATAAAAACATCTGTTATCTACAACAGATTTAAAATAAGTAAATAGCATGGCAGCAGAACAACCGCAAACTTGGTATAAAAAATGAAATTACCAATGACAGCTTAACGAAGAAATTGGTAGTGTGAGATAGCATAAATAAAGTTCCGTCCAGTCAGTGAGATATGCAAATGATAGCTCATACTCAGTCCTGGTCATACTACTTGATAATATTCACTAGAAAGAATCCAGAACATTTCATTTATCGATTATGGTTATCGTGATAAATATTAGAGAAACGAACAGGACAGCTAGTGGGATAGGAATGTTTTGTGTGTAGAAATTGTAGGATGTCTGAAATTGTTGTTGTATTGATCTGACTCTCATATGGGGTATATATTGAGTGCAATGAGGAGAGAGATTTGGAGTAGAGAGCAAGTCGTACATGTTTAATCCTATTCTATCTCTAACTCCTAATATATATCTTTAAACCCAATACATATTCTAACATTGTGTAATATATGAAGTTGCACTGCATATGTATTACTCCCTCCGTTCCTAAATATAAGTCGTTTTAAAGATTTTTATATGGATTACATACGGATGTATATCGAAATATTTTAGAATGTAGATTCACTCATTTTGCTCCGTATGTAGTCCATATTAGAATCTTCGAAAGACTTAAATTTAGGAACAAATTTAGGAACGGAAGGAGGGAGTAGATGTTGATTATGTGCATTCATCAGCTATTTTTAGACACAGTAGATGTTTGTCCCTCCGGCGGTTACTGGAAGCTCATTTTTATTTTTGTTGAAGTATGATGATCCCATTTTGTAGAACCAACCGACTGTACATATTTTCTCGCTAAATCAATTTTTCTTAATCATCCTCTATATAAACATATCACTGTGCCTGGAGCTTGGGATCTCTCATTGGCAAGATAGAACGGGTTGATATGCCATTTACTCATGCACATGGCGCTGCGAGGTTGCTTGTCAGTGTTGTCAGTGTTGAGTTCATGCCGGACGTGGTCAAGTGGACTCATGTCGGGGTCACGTATGTGCTAGAGATCGAGATTGAGGATACAGGGATTATTCAGGAGGGGGATGAGCATCAGGAGTTGGATACGACCGAGGGGGATGGGGCCCCTGGGAATCAGGACAAAGGGCCTGAGAGCACTACTCGGGAGTCGGCTAAGGGGCCGAAATCGTAGTCTGATTAGGCAGATAAGTCTGCCAAGGAGACGTCATATTCCTCGACTCCGATGAATACACTTCGGTTTGGTTCTTTTGGAGCGCAGTCTGCACCTAGTCGTTTATGGAGCAACCGAGTTGAAGCGGACGATCTGGCGGAACTCGAGTTACCGCCGGTAATGATTTTTGACAGTGTGTCACCGACGGTACCTTCATCTTTGAGGCCGGACTCCGAGCTGATGGTGTCGCCGAGACTTGAGGCGGATGATCGGAGGGACTCCCCCACCTTCTGGCGCCAACCCGGATGGAGAGGGGAGGAGCGCTCGGATGACCTACCCGGCTGCTGGTTCGACAGGCATCAAGTCGCCGATTGCGTGTGTGTGTGTGGGGGGGTCGTGGGTATAGGAGGCCCGCACCAGCAGCCCACCCGCGGAGGCCTCGAGCCACCTTGGGGAGGGGTGCGGGTAGGAGGCCTGCAGATCCCTCTCATCGCGGGGCAGCTCTGGGTGACACGAACTAGGGCACGGGGAGGAGGCCCGCAACCCCCTCTTCCCGTGTCGACATCTAGCCCGGTTCGCGGGTTGGGGGGAGTGGGACTGGCGAGCAGGTGGCTCCACGGTCTCGCTCTCCCATTGCTACTGCTAGCGGCTTCCTCTCGACCGCGCCCTACCTATCTTCACTGACATGAAGGGATGGGCGTGGGAGCGGGGAGCAGACGCTTCGGGAGAGGACTACTAAGGAGCTTATTGCTTTTGGTGGGATCATGGATCCGGTGACGGCTGGCAGGCATGTCAGCAACCGGATCCAGGGACAACCAGATGCTGATGACCTACAGCTAGGCGTGCCATGCGGGCGCCCAAGCTTTGAGAGGTCGAGGCAACAACAGGTACGTCTTTCAATAAGAGTTGTTTAATTTTGCATTTCACTGAGCATGAAATTATCGATAAGACAAACGACTTAGGTATATCTTTGGGTTCAAATGAGAAGGAGGTTGCGAAATCCGTAAATGACCTTTTAGATTTAGAAGCAGAGAGGGCTTCTGGAATATTACGGAATCTCGCATCAGTCAGACCTATGAATGATGAGGAAATGAAAAATTTAGGAATGACCGCCTTGAAAACATATGTAATAATCTCTTGCCTAATGAGGAGGCCGAAGATGAGGAGGGGTCGGAGACTGCGGACATTGTAGAGCCTCTAATGATGGAAGGTAATGTATCACATTTTGCCGATCATACCGTCCCAAAGGGCGACGGGGAGAAGCCCAAGAGACCCTGGAAACAGAAAATATACCCTACTTTGGCGGTTCGTAGAAGTGTTAGGGTTAAGCTGAAGAGAAAAATTCCATGATGATCTATGAAAGGAATCTTTTGGGATAGCAGAGGTCTAAAGGACTTGGCTAAAAGAAGGTTCTTGGCAGAGACAACGATTGAGCAAAAATTAGATTTCATTGCTCTACTCGAAACAGGGCGGGATAATTTCACATCACAGTTCCTTGGAACTTTATCCGGAGGTATGGATTTTGATTGGCACTGTCTACCTCCTAGAGGAAGATCCGGTGGGATTTTGCTAGGGGTTCGGTGTGAGACGCTTGAGGTAATTAATGTGGCCCGGGGGGACTTTGCGGTCAAGTTTCGGGTGAGATCGAAATTGAATGGTTTCCGATGGTCTCTTGTAGCTGTATATGGGGCAGCACAACCCGAACTCAAACCAGATTTTTTAGCAGACTTGGTGCTGATCTGTGGGGACGAGACTCTTCCAATCCTAGTCAGAGGAGATTTTAACATAATTCGGAGGTGAGATGAAAAGAACAATGACAACTTTGATGGTCTTTGGTCTATGATGTTCAACATGATTATCGAGTCTTATTTGAGAGAAATTGAGCTCACCGGTAGAAAATATACTTGGGCCAACACGTTACCCACTCCAATATATGAGAAGTTGAATATGTTGGAAATATGCCCTAGAGGCAATAATAAAAGTATTATTATATTTCAATGTTCATGATAATTGTCTTTTGTTCATGCTATAACTGTGTTATCCGGAAATCATAATACACGTGTGAACACTTAGACCCCAATATGTCCCTAGTGAGCCTCTAGTTGACTAGCCCGTTGTGATCAATAGATGGTCATGGTTTCCTGACTATGGACATTGGATGTCGTTGATAACGGGATCACATCATTAGGAGAATGATGTGATGGACAAGACCCAATCATAAGCATAGCATAAAAGATCGTATAGTTCGTTTGCTAGAAGCTTTGCCAATGTCAAGTATCTATTCCTTCGACCATGAGATCGTGCAACTCCGGTTACCGTAGGAGTGCCTTGGGTGTATCAAACGTCACAACGAATCGGGTGACTATAAAGGTGCATTACAGGTATCTCCGAAAGTATCATTGGGTTGACATGGATCGAGCGGGATTTGTCACTCCGTATGACGGAGAGGTATCTCTGGGCCCACTCGGTAATGCATCATCATAATGAGCTCAATGTGACCAAGGTGTTGGTCACAGGATCATGCATTACGGTACGAGTAAAGTGACTTGCCGGTAACGAGACTGAACGAGGTATTGGGATACCGACGATCGAGTCTCGGGCAAGTAACGTACCGATTGACAAAGGGAATTGCATATGTGGTTTGATAGAATCCTCGACATCGTGGTTCAACCGATGAAATCATCGAGGAGCATGTGGGAGCCAACATGGGTATCCAGATCCCTCTGTTGGTTATTGCCCGAGAGTCGTCTCGGTCATGTCTGCGTGTCTCCCGAACCCGTAGGGTCTACACACTTAAGGTTCGGTGACGCTAGGGTTAGTAGGAAGACTAGTATGTGAATACCGAATGTTGTTCGGAGTCCCGGATGAGATCCCGGACGTCACGAGGAGTTCCGGAAGGGTCCGGAGGTAAAGAATAATATATAGGAAGTGGTGTTTCGGCCATCGGGAAAGTTTCGGGGTTACCGGCAAAGTACCGGGACCACCGGAAGGGTCCCGGGGGTCCACCGGGTGGGGCCACCCATCCCGGAGGGCCCCATGGGCCATAGGGGGAAGGGAACCAGCCCACAGGGGGCTGGTGCGCCCCCCTAGGCCCACCCCCTGCGCCTAGGGTTGAAACCCTAGGGGTGGGGCGCCCACCGGCTTGGGGGCACTCCACCCCTGGCCGCCGCCCCCTTGAGATTGGATCTCTAGGGGCCGCCACCTGGGGCCTATATAAAGGGGGGAGAGGGGCTGCTGTACACATCTCCCAAGGCGCAGCCCTCCCTCCCCAACACATCTCCTCCTCCAGAGCTCGTGAAGCCTCGCCGAGTATCTTGCATCACCACCATCACCACGCCGTCGTGCTGCCGGTGGTGCCGTCTTCCTCAACCTCTCCTTCCCCCTTGCTGGATCAAGAAGGAGGAGACGTCGCTCGTCCCGTACGTGTGTTGAACGCGAGGTGCTGTCCGCTCAAAGCACTTGGCATCGGTGATCTGAATCACGCTCGAGTACGACTCCATCATCACAAAGCAAGCTTCCGCACGCGATCTACAAGTGGTATGTAGATGCAAACTCTCTCCCGTTACTCGTTGCTTAGATGAACTCATAGATGGATCTTGGTGAAACCGTAGGAAAAATTTTAATTTTCTGCAACGTTCCCCAACAGTGGCATCATGAGCTAGGTCTATGCGTAGTTCTCTAATGCACGAGTAGAACACAAATTTGTTGTGGGCGTTGATCTTGTCATCTTACTTGCCCCTACTAGTCTTTTCTTGCTCAACGGTATTGTGGGATGAAGCGGCCCGGACCAACCTTACACGTACGCTTACGTGAGACCGGTTCCACCGATCGACATGCACTAGTTGCATAAGGTGGCTGGCGGGTGTCTGCTCTCCCACTTTAGTTGCAGCGGATTCGATGAACAGGGCCCTTATGAAGGGTAAATAGAAGTTGACAAAATCACGTTGTGGTGATTCGTAGGTAAGAAAACGTTCTTGCTAGAACCCAATCGCAGCCACGTAAAAGATGCAACAACAACTAGAGGACGCCTAACTTGTTTTTGCAGCGATTGATCATGTGATATGATATGGCCGAAGTTGTGATGAATGTTGAATTGTGATGTATGAGATCATGTTCTTGTAATAGGATTCACGACTTGCATGTCGATGAGTATGACAACCGGCAGGAGCCATAGGAGTTGTCTTTATTTTTGTATGACCTGCGTGTCATTGAAGAACGCCATGTAAACTACTTTACTTCATTACTAAACGCGTTAGTCATAGAAGTAGAAGTAGTCGTTAGCGCGACAACTTCATGAAGACACGATGATGGAGATCATGATGATGGAGATCATGGTGTCAAGCCGGTGACAAGGTGATCATGGAGCCCCGAAGATGGAGATCAATGGAGCTTGATGATATTGGCCATATCATGTCACAACTATATATAATTGCATGTGATGTTTATTATGTTTTTACATCTTGTTTACTTAGGACGACGGTAGTAAATAAGATGATCCCTTATAAAAATTTCAAGAAGTGTTCTCCCTAACGTGCACCGTTGCTACAGTTCGTCGCTTCTAAGCACCACGTGATGATCGGGTGTGATGGATCCTTACGCTCACATACAACGGGTGTAAGACAGATTTACACAAGCGAAAACACTTAGGGTTAACTTGACGAGCCTAGCATGTGCGGACATGGCCTCGAACACGGAGACCGAAAGGTCGAACACGAGTCGTATGGAAGATACGATCAACATGAAGATGTTCACCGATGATGACTAGTCCGTCTCACGTGATGATCGGACACGGGCTAGTCGACTCGGATCGTGTAACACTTAGATGACTAGAGGATGTCTAATCTAAGTGGGAGTTCGTAATTTTGATTAAGAACTTTATTATCATGAACTTAGTCTAAAACCTTTGCAAATATGTCTTGTAGATCAATGGCCAACGCTAATGTCAACATGAACTTCAACGCTGCCTAGAGAAAACCAAGCTGAAAGATGATGGCAGCAACTATACGGATCGGGTCCGAACACGAGGATCATCCTCATAGCTGCCAAGAAACAAGATGTCCTAGAAGCACCGTTAGGTGATCCACTGTTCTCCCAGCGCTGCAAGACGATTTGAACGTCTGGCGACTCGCTCGATGATTACTCCCTCGCTCGAGGCGGTATGCTCTACAGCTTAGAACCGGGCTCCAAAAGCGTTTTGAGCATCACGGAGCATATGAGATGTTCAAGAGCTGAAACTAGTTTTCCAAGCTCATGCCCGGTCGAGAGATATGATGTCTCGACAAGTTCTACAGTTGTAAGATGGAGGAAAACAGTTTTGTCGGTGAGCACATCTCGAAGATGTGGGTTGCACGCCAGATGACCCAGTTGAACATTAACCTCCCAGATGAGGCGGTCATTGACAGAATCCTCGATCGCTCCCACCAAGCTTCAAGAGCTTTGTGATGAACTACAACATGCAGGGATGGTAAAGACCATTCTGAAGTGTTCTCAATGCTAAAGTCGCAGAGGCTGAAATCGAAAGGAACATCAAGTGTTGATGGTCAATAAGACCACTAAGTTCAAGAAGGGCAAGGGTAAGAAGAACTTCAAGAAGGACGGCAAGGATGTTGCGCGCCCGTAAGTCTGTTGCGGGAAGAAGTCAAAGAATGGACCCAAGCCCGAGGCGAGTGCTTTTATTGCAAGGGAAGGGTCCTCGAAGCGGAACTGCCCCAAATACTTAGCGGATAAGAAGGCCGCAACACCAAAGGTATATTTGATATACATGTAATTGATGTGTACCTTACCAAGACTGTAGTAACTCCGGTATTTGATACCGTGCCGTTGCTCATATTTGTAACTCACAGCAGAGCTGCGGAATAAACGGAGACTGGCGAAGGACGAGGTGACGGCGCGTCGGGAATGGTTCCAGAGTCGATGTGATCGCCGTCGGCACGCTGCCTCTACATTTACCTACGGGATTAGTTTTGAACCTTAATAATTGTTATTTAGTGCCAAGTTTGAGCATGAACATTGTATCTGGATCTCGTTTGATACGAGATGGCTACTCATTTAAGTCTGAGAATAATGGTTGTTCGATTTATATGAGAGATATGTTTTATGGTCATGCTCCGATGGTCAATGGTTTATTCTTAATGAATCTCGAGCGTAATATTACACATGTTCATAGTGTGGATGCGAAAAGATGTAAAGTTGATAACGATAGTCCCACATACTTGTGGCATCGCCGCCTTTGGTCACATTGGTGTCAAGCGCATGAAGAAGCTCCATGCTGATGGACTTTTAGAGTCTCTTGATTATGAATCGTTTGACACATGCGAACCTTGCCTCTTAGGCAAAATGACCAAGACTCCGTTCTCCGGAACAATGGAGCGAGCAACCAACTTGTTGGAAATCATACATACCGATGTGTGCGGTCCAATGAGCGTTGAGGCTCGCGGAGGATATCGTTATGTTCTCACTCTCACTGACGACTTGAGTAGATATGGGTATGTCTACTTAATGAAACACAAGTCTGAGACCTTTGAAAAGTTCAAGGAATTTCAGAGTGAGGTGGAGAATCAACGTGACCGAAAGATAAAGTTCCTACGATCAGATCGTGGAGGAGAATATTTAAGTCACGAATTTGGCACACACTTAAGAAAATGTGGAATCGTTTCACAACTCACGCCGCCTGGAACACCTCAGCGAAACGGTGTGTCCGAACGTCGTAATCGCACTCTATTGGATATGGTGCGGTCTATGATGTCTCTTACCGATTTACCGCTATCATTTTGGGGATACGCTCTAGAGACAGCTACATTCACTTTAAATAGGGCACCGTCTAAATCCGTTGAGACGACACCGTATGAATTATGGTTTGGGAAGAAACCTAAGTATCGTTTCGAAAGTTTGGGGATGCGATGCTTATGTCAAGAAACTTCAACCTGAAAAGCTCGAACCCAAGTCGGAAAATGCGATTCATAGGATACCCTAAGGAAACTGTCGGGTATACCTTCTACTTAAGGTCCGAAGGCAAAGTATTTGTTGCCAAGAACGGATGCTTTCTAGAGAAAGAGTTTCTCTCGAAAGAAGTAAGTGGGAGGAAAGTAGAACTCGATGAAGTACTACCTCTCGAACGGAAAGTGGTGCCGCAGAAACCATTCCTGCAATGCCCACACCCATCAAGAGGAAATCATTGATGATGATCAAGATACTTCGGATCAAGTTACTCTTGAACTTCAAGGTCCACAAGGACACGTTCCGCACTGAGTGGTACGGCAACCTGTCATGGAAATCATGTTGCTAGACAACAATGAACCTTCGAACTATGAAGAAGCAATGGCGGGCCCGGATTCCAACAAATGGCTTGAGGCCATGAAACCGAGATAGAATCCATGTATGAAAACAAAGTATGGACTTTGACAGACTTGCCCGATGATCGGCGAGCGATAGAAAATAAATGGATTTTTAAGAAGAAGACGGACGCGATGGTAATGTTACCATCTATAAAGCTCGACTTGTCGCTAAGGGTTATCGACAAGTTCAAGGGATTGACTACGACGAGACATTCTCTCCGTAGCGAAGCTTAAGTCCGTCCGAATCATGTTAGCAATTGCCGCATACTATGATTATGAGATATGGCGATGGACGCCAAAACGGCATTCCTTAATGGACATCTTAAGGAAGAGCTGTATATGATGCAGCGGAAGGTTTTGTCGATCCTCAGAATGCTAGCAAAGTATGCAAGCTCCAGCGATCCATTTATGGGCTGGTGCAAGCATCTCGGAGTTGGAACATTCGCTTTGATGAGATGATCAAAGCGTTTGGGTTTACGCAGACTTATGGAGAAGCCTGTGTTTACAAGAAAGTGAGTGGGAGCTCAGTAGCATTTCTCCTATTATATGTAGATGACATACTCTTGATGGGAAATGATACAAAACTTCTGGACAGCATTAAGGCCTACTTGAACAAGTGTTTTTCAATGAAGGACCTTGGAGAAGCTGCTTATATATTAGGCATCAAGATCTATAGGGATAGATCGAGACGCCTCATAGGTCTTTCACAAAGCACATACCTTGATAAGATTTTGAAGAGGTTCAAAATGGATCAGTCCAAGAAGGGTTCTTGCCTATGTTACAGGTGTGAAATCGAGCTCAGCACCATCCCGACCACGCAAAAGATAAAGAAGAGATGAGTGTCATCCCTATGCTTCAGCCATAGGATCTATTATGTATGCCATCTGTGTACTGACCGATGTAAACCTGGCCGTAAGTTTGGTTGCAAGATACCAAAGTAATCCCGCAAGGAACACCGGACAGCGGTCAAGAATATCTGAAGCACCGAAAAGGACAAAGGAAATGTTTCGTTTATGGAGGAGACGAAGAGCTCGTCAGAAGGGTTACGCCGACGCTTAGCTTCGACTCAGATCCGATGACTCTAAGTCACAAACCGGATACGTGTATATGTTGAATGGTGGAGCGAGAGCTGGTGCAGCTGCAAGCGAAGCGCCGTGGCGGGATCTACGTGTGAAGCGGAGTACATGGCAGCCTCGGAGGCAGCGATGAAGCAATATGGGTGAAGGAGTTCATCACCGACCTAGGAGTCATACCCAATGCGTCGGGCCGATCAAACTCTTCTCGTGACAACACTGGAGCTATTGCCCTTGCAAAGGAGCCTGGTTTCACAAGAAGACCAGGCACATCAAGCGTCGCTTCAACTCCATCCGTGAAAATGTTCAAGATGGAGACATAGAGATTTGCAAAGTGCACACGGATCTGAATGTCGCAGATCCGCTGACTAAACTCTCTCGCGTGCAAAACATGATCAACACCGAACTCTATGGGTGTTCGATTCATCACAATGTAACTAGATTAGTGACTCTAGTGCAAGTGGGAGACTGTTGGAAATATGCCCTAGAGGCAATAATAAAAGTATTATTATATTTCAATGTTCATGATAATTGTCTTTTGTTCATGCTATAACCGTGTTATCCGAAATCATAATACACGTGTGAACACTTAGACCCCAATATGTCCCTAGTGAGCCTCTAGTTAACTAGCCCGCCAGATCAATAGATGGTCATGGTTTCCGACTATGGACATTGGATGTCGTTGATAACGGGATCACATCATTAGGAGAATGATGTGATGGACAAGACCCAATCATAAGCATAGCATAAAAGATCGATAGTTCGTTTGCTAGAAGCTTTGCCAATGTCAAGTATCTATTCCTTCGACCATGAGATCGTGTAACTCCGGTTACCGTAGGAGTGCCTTGGGTGTATCAAACGTCACAACGAATCGGGTGACTATAAAGGTGCATTACGGTATCTCCGAAAGTATCATTGGGTTGACATGGATCGAGGCGGGATTTGTCACTCCGTATGACGGAGAGGTATCTCTGGGCCCACTCGGTAATGCATCATCATAATGAGCTCAATGTGACCAAGGTGTTGGTCACGGAATTGCATCTGTGGTTTGATAGAATCCTCGACATCGTGGTTCAACCGATGAAATCATCGAGGAGCATGTGGGAGCCAACATGGGTATCCAGATCCCGCTGTTGGTTATTGCCCGAGAGTCGTCTCGGTCATGTTCACAGTGTCTCCCAACCCGTAGGGTCTACACACTTAAGGTTCGGTGACGCTAGGGTTAGTAGGAAGACTAGTATGTGAATACCGAATGTTGTTTGAGTCCGGATGAGATCCCGGACGTCACGAGGAGTTCGGAAGGGTCCGGAGGTAAAGAATAATATATAGGAAGTGGTGTTTCGCCATCGGAAAGTTTCGGGGTTCTGGCAAAATCTGGGACCACCGGAAGGGTCCTGGGTCCACCGGTGGGGCCACCCATCCCGGAGGGCCCCATGGGCCATAGGGGAAGGAACCAGCCCACAGGGGCTGGTGCGCCTCAGGCCCACCCTGCGCCTAGGGTTGAAACCCTAGGGGTGGGGCGCCCACCGGCTTGGGGGCACTCCACCCCTTGGCCGCCGCCCCTTGAGATTGGATCTCTAGGGGCCGCCACTGGGGCCTATATAAAGGGGGGAGAGGGCTGCTGTACACATCTCCCAAGGCGCAGCCCTCCCTCCCCAACACATCTCCTCCTCCGTAGAGCTCGTGAAGCCTCGCCGAGTATCTTGATCACCACCATCACCACGCCGTCGTGCTGCCGGTGGTGCCGTCTTCCTCAACCTCTCCTTCCCCTTGCTGGATCAAGAAGGAGGAGACGCCGCCGTCCCGCACGTGTGTTGAACGCGGAGGTGCTGTCCGTTCAGCACTTGGCATCGGTGATCTGAATCACGTTCGAGTACGACTCCATCATCACTAAGCAAGCTTCCGCACGCGATCTACAAGTGGTATGTAGATGCAAACTCTCTCCCGTTACTCGTTGCTTAGATGAACTCATAGATGGATCTTGGTGAAACCGTAGGAAAAATTTTAATTTTCTGCAACGTTCCCCAACAGAATAGGGTGCTCGCTAGTGTGGAATGGGAACAAAAGTACCCATTAGTGTCAGAACCATTACTAGTTGACTCGGGAGAAGCTACACATATTGCGAAAAAGAACACTTTCTCTTTTGAAATAGGCTGGTTCGAGAAAGAAAACTTCTTGGGGATCATCGCACGTGAATGGGCAAAGCCTGTTAGTGGACGATCAAGTGTTGAGAGATGGAAAAATAAAATTAGACATCTGAGACAGCTTTTACGAGGTTGGTCCAGAAACAAGAGTGGGATTTGCAGACAATAGAAAGAACGCCTCACCCAATTAATAGATGCTCTAGATTTAAAAGCAGAAGTCAACCTTCTTACGGTAGCTAAGCAGAGCTCGAAAAGATGAACAACGCTTGCAAGCTCTTCTTAGAGAAGAGGAGCTCAAGTGGGCATTGCGTGCTAAGGTGCTTAAGGTTGTCCAAGGGGATGACAATACACAATTCTTTCATATGATTGCGAATGGTAAACATAGGAAGAAGAAAATAATGCAACTAGAGCAGGACGAAGGGACAATTGTGGGGCATGAGAATCTGAAAGCGCATATCTCTAATTATTATAAAAAAAATTTGGGCCTAGGGAAGCAAGCACGGTGTCCCTTAATGAATATGTTATTGGAGATACACCTCAGCTTCGAGCAGAGGAGAATGATATTTTATATGCACCGTTTACTGAGAAAGAGGTTCTGGATGCCATTTCACAAATGAAACCGAATAAAGCATCGAGACCAGACGGGTTTCCAGTGGAATTCTATAGGAAATATTGGCATATTATTAAGGATGATCTTATGCCTATGTTTCATGATTTTTTTAATGGTCATTTAGAACTATTTCATCTTAACTTTGGCATGATTACGCAACTACCAAAGAAAGAAAAGGCAGTTCGGATCGAGCAATTCAGGCCAATATGTCTTCTTGACGTGAGCTTCAAAATATTTACGAAAGTAGGCACTAATCGATTGACACAGATTGCTCATTCGGTGGTGTAACTGAGCCAGACAGCTTTCATGCATGGGAGACACATTGAGGGAGTCCTGGACTAGGGGGTGTCCGGATAGCCGGACTATCATCATCGGCCGGACTCCAAGACTATGAAGATACAAGATTGAAGACTTTGTCCCGTGTCCGGATGGGACTTTCCTTGGCGTGGAAGGCAAGCTTGGCGATACGGATATGTAGATCTCCTACCATTGTAACCGACTCTGTGTAACCCTAGCCCTCTCCGGTGTCTATATAAACCGGAGGGTTTTAGTCCGTAGGACACACAACCATTACAACAATCATACCATAGGCTAGCTTCTAGGGTTTAGCCTCCTTGATCTCGTGGTAGATCCACTCTTGTACTATCCATATCATCAGTATCAATCAAGCAGGAGTAGGGTTATACCTCCATCGAGAGGGCCCGAACTGGGTAAAACATCGTGTCCCTTGTCTCTGTTACGATCCGCCTAGACGCACAATTCGGGACCCCTACGAGATCCGCCGGTTTTGACATCGACATTGGTGCTTTCATTGAGAGTTCCTCCGTGTCGCCACCGATAGGCTTGATGGCTTCTTCAATCAACAACAACGCCGTCCAGGGTGAGACTTTTCTCCCCAGACAGATCTTCGTGTTCGGCGGCTTTGCACTGCGGGCCAATTCACTTGGCCATCTGGAGCAGATCGAAAGCTACGCTCCTGGCCATCAGGTCAGGTTTGGAAGCCTAAACTTCACGGCCGACATCCGCGGAGACTTGATCTTCGACGGATTCGAGCCACAGCCAAGCGTGCCGCGTTGTCACGATGGGCATGATTTAGCTTTGCCGCCGGACAGTGCCCTGGAGGCCGCACATGAGTCCGCTCTGACCCATAGTTCGGAGCAGACCGCGCAGATCGAGGACAGGTGGCTGGACATCGCCTCGAGAACTGCAACTTCTACGGCGATGGAGCCGAATACTGACTTTGTCCCTTATAAAGCCCGTGACTCCGAGGCGCCGGACTCCTTGCTGGACTCCGAACCTCCTGCGCCCCTGCCAATCGAATCCGATTGGGCGCCGATCATGGTGTTCACCGCCGCGGACATCTTTCAGCACTCTCCCTTTGGCGACATCCTAAATTCGCTAAAACATCTCTCGTTATCAGGAGAACCCTGGCCGGACTGCGGTCAGGATGGTTGGGATGCGGACGACGAAGAAATTCAAAGCCCACCCACCACCCACTTTGTAGCCACTGTCGACGATCTAACCGACATGCTAGACTACGACTCCGAAGACATCGACGTTTTTGACGACGATGCCGGAGACGATCAAGAACCAGCGCCTACAGGGCACTGGAAGACCACCTCGTCATACGACATATACATGGTGGACACCCCAAAGGATGGGGACGACGAAGAAGCAGCAGAGGCATATTCTTCTAAGAAACAGCCCAAGCGCCGACGTCAGCGGCGCCGCTCTAAATCCCGCCAGAGTAAGAATGGAGATTCCGACACCGGAGATAATAACACCCCAGAGAGTGCCGAAGACAACCTCCTCCAGCAAGATTCAGCACAGGAGGACGGGGATGCCAGCCCTCGAGAGAGAGCGGCAGACGAGGAGGATGAAAACTACATGCCTCCCTCCGGAGACGAGGCAAGCCTCAATGACGACGAATTCATCGTGCCAGAGGATCCCGTCGAACAAGAGCGTTTTAAACACAGGCTTATCGCCACGGCAAATAGCCTAAAGAAAGAGCAGCAACAGCTTCAAGCTGATCAAGACCTGCTGGCCGACAGATGGACCGAGGTCCTCGCGGCTGAAGAGTATGAACTCGAACACCCCTCCAAGAGCTACCCAAAACGCAAGTTGCTCCCCCGACTAGAGGAGGAAGCATACAAACCTTCATCACCAGCGCACAATGCGGCAGACCGACCACCCCGTGGTCGCGACAGAGAGGCATCTAGGCCCTCCATTAGGACCGTACCGCACCGCCGAAAAGTACGGGCCACGAGGAATGCGCCGGACTTGCGGGATATATTGGAGGACAAGGCAAGACAATCCAGATCTATCTACGCATCACGTGGGCGCCCCACGCCCACAGCGACTACCGTCGCGCGGATCTGACAACTCCGCCGGGCGAACACAGCAGCATAACGCTCTCTTGAGCTACGCCGTGATATTGCTCAATATAGAGGCGCCGACACCCACTATGCTTCACAGACGAAGTAATGGATCATCATATCCTCAAGGGTTTAAACCCGTGAACATTGAATCTTACGATGGCACAACAGACCCTGCGGTTTGGATCGAAGATTATCTCCTTCATATCCATATGGCCCGCGGCGACGATCTCCACGCCATCAAGTATCTCCCACTCAAGCTTAAAGGACCAGCTCGACATTGGCTTAACAACTTGCCCGCAGAGTCAATTGGGTGTTGGGAGGACCTGGAAGCCGCATTCCTCGACAACTTCCAGGGCACATATGTGCGACCACCAGACGCCGATGACCTAAGCCACATAATTTAGCAGCCAGACGAATCGGCCAGACAGTTCTGGACACGGTTCTTAACAAAGAAAAATCAAATCTTCGACTGTCCGGATGCAGAGGCCCTCGCAGCCTTCAAACATAACATCCGCGATGAGTGGCTGGCCCGGCACCTAGGACAGGAAAAGCCGAAATCCATGGCAGCCCTCACATCATTCATGACCCGCTTCATGCGGGAGAGGACAGCTAGCTAGCTCAAGAAGGCAACAACCTCAGCAAAAATGCTGGCAGTCCGGATACTAAGGACCACAATGGCAGGTCGCGTCGAAACAAAAACAAATGCCGCGTTAACGGCGATAACAATGAGGATACGACAGTCAACGCTGGATTCAGAGGCTCTAAACCCGGTCAGCGGAAGAAGCCATTCAAACGAACTACTCCGGGTCCGTCCAATTTGGACCGAATACTCGACCGCTCTTGCCAGATACATGGCATGCCCGAAAAGCCAGCTAATCACACCAACAGAGATTGTTGGGTATTTAAGCAGGCAGGCAAGTTAATTGCCGAAACAATGACAAGGGGCTGCACAGCGACGACGAGGAAGAGACTCAGCCGCCGAACAGTAGAGGACAGAAGGGTTTCCCGCCACAAGTGCGGACGGTAAATGTGATATACGCAACCCATATACGCAAGAGGGAGCGGAAGCGTGCACTTAGGGACGTATATGCCATGGAGCCAGTCGCCCCGAAGTTCAATCCATGGTCCTCTTGCCCGATCACTTTCGATCGAAGAGACCACCCGACCAGTATCCTCCACGGCGGATTCGCCGCATTGGTTTTAGACCCAATCGTCGATGGATTTCACCTCACTAGAGTCCTGATGGACGACGGCAGCAGCCTGAACCTGCTTTATCAGGATACAGTGCACAAGATGGGCATAGACCCCTCAAGGATTAAACCTACAAAGACGACCTTCAAAGGTGTCATACCAGGTGTTGAGGCCAATTGTGCAGAGCTCACCACACCGAAGTGGTCTTCGGATCCCGGATAATTTCCAAGCGAGGAGTTAATCTTCGACATAGTCCCGTTCCGCAGTGGCTATCACGCTCTGCTCGGACGAACCGCGTTTGCAAAATTCAACGCGGTACCGCATTATGCATACCTTAAGCTCAAGATGCCAGACCCTCGTGGAGTCATCACAGTCAACGGAAATACTGAACGCTCCCTCCGAACGGAGGAACACACAACAGCTCTCACGGCAGAAGTACAGAGCAGCATTTTAAGGCAATTTTTGAGTCCGGCCGTTAAACGACCGGACATGGCCAAACGCGCCCGGAGTAACATCAATCAAGACCACCTGGCACGTTCCGAGCACGCGTAGCAATGCGGCCCCAACCCCAGACCTTGCATGATTGCAAGACCAGCTCTTCGCGTACACCATTACGCTCTAGAGATACCATGGGCACAGGGGGAGGGGCACAACCACGACAGGCCCAAAGTGCGGCTTAACCACACCAGGGGCTCCCAAGTGTGTCACTCTTTTTTCTTCTTTTTTATTTTTCCACATGACTCCGTTCACCAGAGGCCCTGTCCGGCAGTAGATCTGCCGAACTCACGATGCAACAGCCAGGGAGGGACAAAGTCTACGACGAACATTCAGGTGGTCTCCATTATGAGCATTAAATTTGTTAAATACACCAGTTTGTAGCCTACCCCAGGAGGGGGATATGTTTAATAGTCCAACCCTTGCTTACCGCACTATTTGTATCGTTCTGCACTCATGGCAGAATATCTTGAATAGACAATGCATCACCTTTTGCTTATAATTGCATTGCTTTTCTCATATATGTTCATTTATGACATCTTGCATCCGTACACTCTGGTACGGCCAAATACACCAGGGGCTTATGTTCCCCACATTATGGTGTGATAAGTCCGCACACTTTCACAAGTGCGGCACCCCGAACTTATAGCACTATATGCATCTGCTCCGAATCATGTCTTGGGTCAATAGTTGGGTTTGCCGGCTCCCATGTTTTGGTACCTTACGCCCGCTCGTCGGCTAAGGTAGCACGGGAGAACCATCGCGAATGCGCCCGGTTGAGCTGGGCGGCGCCTCGGAGAAAGCTAAAACTATTTGTCATGATAAGGCGAGAGCTGGTCGTTGTTCGAGAGGTCTTTTCGAGTCCCTAAAGACTTATGCCGCTTCGAGCGAGGAACCGGCTGTGTCCGGCCCAGGTGTGGATAGCGCCCCAAACTCGGTCTTCCGAATACTAGGGGCTTCGCCGAAATTTAAAATTATAGAATTCTACGGCTAAGTGAGAGTGTTCAAGCATTATAAGTCTGGTTGCCTTGTTCATTGTGTTGAGCGCCTCCCTAGATGGACCCAAAAATGGGAACAAGAGTGCTCAAGTTTATCCCGAACACCCCAGCACTCGTGGCATGGGGGCTGAAGCCGACGTCTTGCCATCTCTCAGATTTTATAAACGGCCGCACAGAAGGTAATATTTTAAATCAATAAGCGTTGCTTAGCGCATATGAACAAAGTTTTCAGCGCACAGGATAACACATTGCGAGTTTACTCAATAATTACATCTTTGGGGCACTCATCCACAATCTTGCGGGCACCCTTCAAGACCCTCTTATAGTACATTTCGGGCGTACGATACTCCTTGCCCGCCGGCGGCGCGCCCGTGATAAGCCTCTCAGCATCCAGCCTGCCCCAGTGCACCTTTGCGCGGGCAAGGGCCCGACGGGCACCTTCAATGCAGGCGGAGCGCTTGATGACTTCCACCCAGGGGCACGATCCACCAGCTGCCGACGAGGCCGAAGTAGCTCCTGTGCATGGCCTCTCCAGGCCACAGCCGGACTATGAGGCCCTTCATGGCCTGCTCGGCTACCTTGTGGAGCTCGGCCAGCTGCTTCAGCTGGTCGCTAGGGGGCACCGGATGTCCGGCCTCAGCGTACCGAAACCAGAAGACCTTCTCCGTTGAGCTTCCCTCCTCGGCCCGGTAGAATGCGGCAGCATCGGACACGCTGCAAGGCAGATCTACAAACGCCCCTGGAGAGCTCCGAATTCGGGTAAGTAACAGGTAATTTACATTCACATGCTTGCTTTGCATGAAAAATGCCTTACCCGCCGCTATTTTCTTCATCGCCTCAATCTCCTGGAGGGACTTATGGGCCTCGGCCTTAGCGGCTTTGGCACTTTCAAGAGCCGAGGCAAGCTCGGACTCTCGAGTCTTTGAGTCGCACTCCAAACTCTCATGCTTTTCCATGAGAGCCTGGAGCTCTTGCCGCACCTCCGCCACCCGCGCCTCCTGCTTCTCTCGCTCCGCTCGTTCCGCGGCCGCATTGCGTTCGGCCGCGGACACGGCCTCCTTTAGGGTCGCCACCTCGTTCGTGGCCCCTGTAGTACCCATGTTATCCTTGTTATTTCTATTGTAACCAAAATCCTTTTTTGTAAGGTACAAATTTAAAAGTGGTGTTACTCACCTTCTTTGTCCTCGAGTTGCTTCTTGGCAAGGCCGAGCTCTTGCTCGGACCGCTCGAGGTCCTGCTTCAAAGCACCGACCTCCGCAGTCAGTGCGAAGAGGTCAGCAACGCAGCCTGCAAACCCATATTGACATAATTTTTAGCACTCCTGCGTATATCTTTTTTAGATCCTCATCCGGTTTCTCTTCCAACACCGAACCGAGCATCGAGGGCTACTGTCTATGCGGTATCAAATTACATATTTTAAACTTCTTACCTCAAAGCCTGTTAGAAGGCTATGCGAAGCTTGGTCGGCCCGCTCTTGGCGAGCTGAACCTTCTGAATCACAGCACTCATGATAGTGCGGTGTTCTTCCTCGATGGAAGCGCCGTTAAGCGCCTCCAACAAGTTGTCTGGTGCCTCCGGTTGGACGAAGGCTGCCGGCGTCACAGTCTTGCCCTTCTTACGAAGGGGACGCCTGCCGGACTCCGGAACCACTGCGGGTTCCGGCATGGAGTCCGGCGCAAAGCCCGGGAGGCTGCCTTGCGGCACCTCCGGAGTCTCCTCCTGATGGGTCCCCTCCTGGGATCCCACCTCGGCGTTGTCAGCATCACGAGGGGTGGAGGCGGTCGGAATGGAATCTACGTCCGACGGAGCCAAGGACCCGCTCGATGAAGCGGGAAGATCATCATCGGCCGGACTACAGGTAGTGTGCGGCATTAGAAGGACACTATGTGACACAAGAGAGAAATTATAAATCATTCAGGAATCCGGATACTTACGATCGTGCCGGAGGCCTGGCCCTTGAGGGCCACTCTTCGTCGCCAATGTTGGCGTTGGCGGAGCTGTCCGGGGGAACGGTCCTTCCCCTCTTGGACCTTTCGGCCTCCCCCGTTGAGGAAGCCTTCCTTTTCCTCTCTCCCCCCTCCGGGGGAGAGTCCTCTTTCTCCTCCTCGTCTTCGGGGAAGGAGTCCGCCTCGGAGCCATGGGACGATGAGTCCGATATCACCTGGCGCCGGGAACTTCTTCAAGTTCCCGTGGCCTTCTTCTTGGCCTTCTTCTCCGGCACCACATAAAGTGCCGGGACTAGCAGCCCCGTTAAACGGGCGTCCGCTGGGTCTTCGGGAAGGGGATCCGGATAGTCTACCTGTCCGGACGTCCTCTGCCAGTCCTGTCAAAGGCATTGGGAGTTTTAAATCCCACATAGAGTCAAACTATGAAAGAAAATAAGTGTCCCATAGAGGATAACAAAGCTTACCTCGCCGGCCGGGCACTTGGTGCTGCATCCGCGGTCTTCCATCGCGGATGCGGGGGCTTCTCCGCCCTTGAACAACACCTCCGTGCAGCTTCAGACGTCAGGTCGAAGAGCCCGCCAGGTTTGTGCTGTGCGGATCGAACTCCCACAAATTGAAAGGCCCGCTGTTGGCGGGGAGAATCCGCGGACGAGCATGACCTGGATCACATTGACAAGCCTAAGCTTCTTGTTCACCAAGGTTTGGAGACAGGACTGGAGTCCTGTCAGCTCCTCCGAACTGCCCCATAGCAAGCCCTTCTCTTTCTAGGAGGTGAGCTGCATAGGGATACCAGATCTGAACTCGGGGGCCGCTGCCCATTTAGGGTCACGCGGCTCGGTGATGTAGAACCAACCCGATTTCCATCCCTTGATGGACTCCACGAAGGCCCTCTCCGCACTCTGCTTGGACGCCCTTCACTACCTTCGGCTTGACATTGAAGGTCTTTAGACACAAGCCGAAGTGGGGCTGGATGCAGAGGAAGGCCTCGCACACGACGATAAACGCCGAGATGTTGAGGATGAAGTTTGGCGCCAGATCGTGGAAGCCCAGCCGTAGTAGTACATGAGCCCCCGGACGAAGGGATGAAGTGGGAAGCCCAGTCTGCGGAGGAAGTGGGGAAGGAATACGACCCTCTCATGGGGCCTGGGGGTGGGGATGAGCTGCCCCTCGTTGGGCAGCCGCGCGCTGATGTCGCCGAAAGGTATCCGTGCCGCAGCTTTTGATGTGCTCCTCCATAACGGAGGAGGCCAACCACTTGCCTCCCGCTCCAGACATGGCTGGAGAAGGTCGAGACGAGATGTGCGGACTTGGGCGCTGGAGCTCGAGTGCTTGCGGAGATGGATAAGCAAAGGAGGAAGAAGGCGAGGTAAAAGGTGGATCCTTATCCCTTATATATAGGTGGACGAAGACTATGCGCCCCACCGCCCGGTAAAACTCGCTTATCTCCCAAGCGCCACCATCAATGGCGCGTTGGGTTACCCACGTCCGTATTGATGGGAATCCCGAATAAGGGGAACACGATCTCGCTCGACAAGACGTGCTAAGGAAACCGCCGCTAAACGCTACCGAGATGGTATAATAAAAACGATTCAAGTAAAGGCTTGGTGGTGTTATGACATCATGCCACAAAATACGTCAGCAGATTGAACTTGTGTACATATTATTCTCTCTATGGTGGAATGTGGAATTTATTTTGCAGAGCCGGACACTATCCTGGTGTTCACAATCTTCTATGAAGTATTCGGAGGAGGAACCCGCCTTGCAATGCCGAACACAATGCGCGCCGGACTCATCGTCATTGAAGCCTGGTTCAGGGGATACTGAGGGAGTCCTGGACTAGGGGGTGTCCGGATAGCCGGACTATCATCATCGGCCGGACTCCAAGACTATGAAGATACAAGATTTAAGACTTTGTCCCGTGTCCGGATGGGACTTTCCTTGGTGTGGAAGGCAAGCTTGGCGATACGGATATGTAGATCTCCTACCATTGTAACCGACTCTGTGTAACCCTAGCCCTCTCCGGTGTCTATATAAACCGGAGGGTTTTAGTCCGTAGGACACACAACCATTACAACAATCATACCATAGGCTAGCTTCTAGGGTTTAGCCTCCTTGATCTCGTGGTAGATCTACTCTTGTACTACCCATATCATCAATATCAATCAAGCAGGAGTAGGGTTTTACCTCCATCGAGAGGGCCCGAACCTGGGTAAAAACATCGTGTCCCTTGTCTCCTGTTACCATCCGCCTAGACGCACAGTTCGGGACCCCCTACCCGAGATCCGTCGGTTTTGACACCGACACACATTCTTGAAGGGGTTGTCATCCTGCATGAAACGCCGCATGAAACTCATTCAAAGAAGCTATAGATGGGGTTATCTTCAAAGTGGATTTTGAGAAGGCATATGATAAAGTTAAATGACCTTTCCTTCAGCAGGCAATGCGCATGAAAGGATTTAGTGAGGCTTGGCGGAACCAAGTGGTTTCTCAAGTCCAGAAGGGTAGTGCTGGAATCAAGGTTAACGATGACATCGTCCACTATTTTCAGACACACAAGGGATTGAGACAAGGAGATTCAATGTCTCCTCTCATATTTAATATAGTGGCCGATATGTTGACCAATCTTATAGGCAGGGCCAAGCAACACGATCAAGTGGAAGGACTAGTCCCTCATCTGGTTGACAAGGAGTCTCCATTTTACAGTATGCTGATGACACTATCCTATTTATGGATCATGACATTGCAAAAGCGCGCAATATGAAGCTCATATTATGTTTCTTCAAACAATTGTCTGGATTAAAAATAAACTTTCACAAGAGCGAGCTGTTCTGCTTTGGAAAGTCTAAAGAAGAACATGACGCTTATAGACAATTGTTTGGGGGTGAATTAGGTTCTTTGCCTTTCAGTTATTTGGGCATACCGATTCATCACCATAAGTTATCAAATAAAGAATGGAAGTGCATCAAAAATCAAATTGGAAAACAACTTAGTTGTTGGAAGAGCAAGCTAATGTCGTATGGAGGTCAGCTAGTCAGTAGTGCAGGATGCTGTTAACGTGACACTACGATCAGAGACCCTTCGACGAGACTGTGTGCGATGCAATAATTGCAAACGGTGGTGTAAAAAACCCGTCAAAAAAGGTGCAAAACGTTTGCAATGACAGATGCATCAAACACGATTCAGATTTTTGGTGTGTGTGCGATTTAGGGCATACGGTTCAGTTCAATTAATTGTTTGCGATGAGGGTGAACAAAAGAAACGGGCTGCCAGATGAAGGCGTATGCGATGTAGAGCATACGGTTCACTCGGATGAACTGTTTGCGATGAGGCAGAACAACAGAAACGGGCAGCCAGATGAAGATGTGTGTGATATACGGCATACAGTTCACTCGGATGAACTGTTTGCGTTGAGCCAAGAGAACAGAAACGGTTCAACTTAACAAGATGTGTGTGATACGCGGCAAACATGTCTGTAATCGGAAATGTGTGGGAAGACCGATAACAACATAGACGATTCCTGTTAACAAGCCGTGTGTGTTGTGAGCAAATGATTGCTGGTATATAATTGTTAGTGATTGATGAAATCATCACCGACGGGTTCCATTGTTTAGTCCGTGTGCGATGTGATTTGCTCTATCTACACTTAAAAAGACAGCATTGCATAACCAAATTAAGCATACAATTACACAAGTGAATACACACATAACATTTTCACACACCAAAGTAAGCAATTACCGGCATACTAAACTAGGAGAAACGAGGATCTAATCATCTACTTCTTGTTGCGATGGCGCTTGCCATTGCTCTGCTTCCGGCTGGATCCCTTGCCGTTTTGGGAAAGGAGGCACTTCCTCACGTCAACGATCCGCCTGTACATGTTGTAGCATGTGTACGCCTCCTTGGCCATGTACACGACGTGAGCTTTGTCAAGTTTCTCCATCCAGGCCGAGTGCCAGGCACGCTTGTCCTTGTTGCAGGAATCCTTCATGTCTCTGTAGTAGCGGTCGATGATGGCCTCGGTGAGGTGAACCAGTGAGTCCTTCTCATGCTCCTTGCTGCCCCAGATCTTGTATTGGCCCTGGATGTCGACAAGATTCTGGCAGACGATGACTGAATTCTTGAGCACCTTGACATCGTTGGTGATGTCCAGCATAGCGAACATGTAATGGGGGCTGTTGACAAACCTGGCGGAACGCTCGCAAGGCCTTGTTGCCAGGTAGTAGTGGTAGACGAGGACGTGGTTGCGCACGCACATATGGGCGACAGCAACTTTGGGACAAGACCCAGCACGAGTGCAGGTGTACTCGAGGTCGAACCCGACCACCTTGTACTTCTCCTCGGCAAGCAACAACTCCATGATGTGGATGGAGTGCTCCACCCAGACCGGGTTGTTCATGTACACCACCGAGAGCTTCGTGATCCTTCGGTGGGTGTCCACCACGACATGCATGGTGAACTGCTACTCGTCGTCGGAAGCCGCTCGGAGCGCCGTTGGAGCCGCGCGGGATACCCTGTAAGAACTTGTCGTGGTGGGTGTGCTTCTTGCAATGGTGGGGCGCTATCGAAAGGTTGAAGAGACATGACAGGCTCAAATGGCCGTTGCAACAAATGGGGGCCAGCCGTCCTGTAATCGTCACGTCTTGTCACGGCGTTCATAGCAGAGGATTCCAGTGCACGCTTGACAACACCACACCGCAGTTTGACCACGCGTGGGCTCGAAGAGGTGCCAAATGTATCGTCGATGATCCTGTTCCCGCGCTACCGCACAAGCTTCCCGCCCGACTTGGTTTGCCATGCGTCGACTAGAAGAGGGACAAATTGTGGGAGTTTATTGGCAAAAAGCTTTGTAAAAACGAAGTGTGTGGAATGACTTCGGTCATAAGTTTACCCGTGGGTGATGAGGTCAAAGTTACACAGAAGGGTGATGTTGGACACTCGAGTGCGATAATTAATTTTGCGCTCTACAGGGCACACGGTGGAAGAAACCACCTGTGTGCAATAGTGTCGAAGATCACAGTCGAGTTAGCTATACAAATCGTGTGCTGTGAGATCGACAAGGTTAACAGAGTCGAGAATGGTTAATAAAATCAAATCTAAGACCATTGCATGTTAAGGTCAAAATAGTGCTACCAATATACGAGTCTCATATGATGCCATTTCAACGATTGTGCCACAAAAGCTTGAAATATTACAAGGTTCAAACTCTAGAGTTATATGGCTCAAATTTGAAGATTACAAGGTTCAAACTGATATTAGAAATGAAATTTAGCTCATTAGCTGCAAACGCTCGTGCTGATCCGCTAAACATTAATATCAGAGAGGTTCAATCTAATATTACCACTTCTTAGTTTGGTTTCGAAACCTCGCAACTTTTGTAAAGGGGCCAGCCACTGAGAAGTCATGTATGGGGTTGACACGATGAGTTCCGATTACTCTGTCATCTGAAGTTCCAAATGAAATTCAACATTTTGGAGCCTATTCCCTTCTGCCACAGGCGCCGGCGCTGATCAACAAACCATTCATTTTTTCTAAATAAATGTAGGGCAAACCTCATTACCTTCAGCACCCTTGCTCTGACAACAAAGAACCTGGCGAATATAATCTCCGGTAAGGTCCCTCGATAGGAGTTCAAAGTAATTTTTGAGAGATGCAGGCATTCGACGTGATTGTTATATTGTATCACATTATCCACCACTGGGCCTAATCTTATCTGCAAAACAAGAAAACATGTTAGTGCTTAGATGCAGTTTGGAACACTACTACAGGCCTATTTGGTTTGCAGGATTTGTAAAATGCACTAACATGCCATCTTCGATCAGGCATGATTAACATGGGCATTAACATGCCATCTTCGATCTTCACAAGATGTTGGAGTGGATGAAAAGTTTCCTAAGAAAACTAGTACAGATGAATCCAAAGGAGTAATGCATATGGATTGTAACCATATGGATCAAGCATTGTCATTCTAAACTTGGAAACGGAGACATGTATGTACTAAAATCCTCCAAAAGAATCCTTCAGAATTCATAGTACATTGTCATTGTAAACTTGGAAAAAGGTGTCACAAATTGAACTCCCTTATGGTTAACATTTAACAGGAAAGGAACATCACCTCGATATATAGCTTCTCCAAGCATGGGAAGCATCTCAGGAAACTGACAACTTGCTCCAGGTTGGGGCCGATAGAATCTAGTGCCAAGACCTTCACTGCGCGCAGTTTTGCAGTCAAGCTTGTCAGAATCATTTTTTGGATGATAGACGAACAAACATCTTCAAAATGAGAAAAATGTTAATTTGTAGAAGTAGAGGTAGAAGGCGGCTGTTGTACCTGAAAGGGTGTGGATCCAATAACAAGTTGGGAGTATTTGTCAGACGAGTAGCCAACCACTGTCAATTTCGGCGCAGAAATGGAATTGATTCTTGTTGGACCTACTTGATCAAGTACAAGTAATCTCTCAAGTGCAGGTGTGTCCTCAATGACCATACCGTGATACACATCTTGTGATGTCTTCCTGCCGAACCAGCAACACATATAAATAGTCCGGAGAGTCGTCATGCAGGTGATGTGGAATGTACTCAACCCATTGACCGCCTGAAGACAAAGGTACTCGAGTGCAGTACAACCATGGAGAAGGCACTCCATGTCACCATTGTAGAGGCAGACGACGACGAGCTCGAGAAGATTCAGTCATGGTAGAATAAGAGCGGGCGCATCATTAAGGGGGGATGGCAGTTCCTGAACTTGGCGACGGGCAGCGTGGGCGCGAGGCAGAGCGCGGACATTGGCAGCGAGCGCATATGCCCATCATCAAAAGTGAGCTCCTCGATCTGATCTAGGTCGGGGGATCGGAACCAGTCGTCAAGCTTGGCTCGGTCCCTGCCGTTGGAACGGAACTTGCCCATTCTAAGGCCTCTGGTCGGGCCAAGGTGACTTTCGAGGATCTTGGAGAACGCATCCAAGCTTTTGTGATAGCCATGGCAGAGCTCGTGGGTGTCGATGAGGTCAAGAGGGGTGGACTTCCATAGGGGGCGCCATCGCCGGGAAAGGACGGTTGTGCGCGTCCCAAATTTGATTGGGAGGAGGGAGATGATGACTGTCAACATATCAATGAGAAGGCTGCTGATGAAGTCTAGGCCTGCTGGAGTCACTTGCAGTTCTAGCTCGCCCCACCCCCGCTTGTTGGCAGCCCTGTTCTCCAACTCCGAAGTCTCCTTGTCAGCGGCGTTTCTGAGAGAAATGAGAGTACATGCAATATTTAGTTAAAACAGGGCAATAGAAAAGTGTATTGGTAACTAGAAGTTATTAGGTAGGAATATAGTAAAAAAGGGAATAACAATTGGTTGCTTAAATACTACACAATTCATTTGACATTGCTGGGTAATTCCACATGCAAATAGTGGAAAAGAAAACTTACTTGGAACAAAGTCTGGAAGGATGATTTTTTCGGGGAAGTTAGCATATATCCCATGACCAGGCCCTTTTATGTGCAGTACAATTTTAGTGCCAGCTTTCAGTATATAAAACTTAGAAAATTCTTTCCAAAAGCCAGTGCCAAAATAGGAGTCACCACGTTCATCAAGTCTTACAATAGCAACGATTGTAAATCCATTTGTGTGCAGTATGACATCCGTGCAACCTTGATCTATGTAAAGCAAAAAATTGTGCACTACATAATCTGTTGCGTAGCAAGGGATGTGTTGCAGAAAATGGTAGGATTGTCCAAGATAATTGTTAACATGCAAATATGGGCCCAAATTGAAAGAACTGTACAACAGTTGAAATTGAAGGACAAAAATCTATAATTAAACAGATAGGGTAAACATGATGTCATGGAAATATGAGAGTAATCGAAAGAACAATACATCATTAATTTGCCTAATCTAGAAAGAAGAGGGGAAAAATCCCCTTTGACATATATGGTGCAGGTGACAGCTTTTATCCAAATGTAGCAACATTTAGAATATGTTTAGGAAAGTAGGCCATGCCAACCAATTTAGGGTGAGATTGAACATGCCGCGCACATACTCAAGTCATGTGGTACAGTGAGATGGAATCTCTAGCAGAGGTCGCAATGTCCTGATGTGTCGGCGAACTGTACACTCTATGAATGAAAGAAAACCCTCAATCAGCTCGAATAGAAATGAATTGATGATGATTTTTGCCGGATGATTAAAGGAGGTAGATGAATTGGGATAAGAGATGAGGTAATATCTCATTAAATTAGTTACCTCATCGTCCATGATAAAGAACCCTTAGTATGGCAGATTCCCCAACCGAGCAGAGTTGGGTCGATTGCGAGTAGCATCGAGAAAGTCGATGGCGATAGGCGGAAGCAAGCGGAAGTGGCGAAATGTGGTGGGGTTTGCCGGCAGCTTGGCGGCGGCGGCAGGCGTCGATCTAAGTGGTTACCGCCTCGATAGGAGGTGCCATGCATAGACACGGAGGAGCTTGTGCAGGTTTGAATGGGGACCTGAGGCGGGAGGTGGCGGGCGGAGGTGAGGGTTTTTGTGACGTGGGGATGGCGAGGGTTTTCTTTTTTCTTTTTTGAATTGGGTGGTGAGAGTTTTCTGTCCCACAAAGAATTTTGGAGGAAACAGTTTGCTAGAGTCAACCGTGTGTGATTGACGCAACAAGCAAAACGAAAGTCATTGCACATGGTTCCAAGTTTTGGAACCGTGTGTGATTGACGTACTACCTCCGTCCGGTTTATTGGTCCCCTTTGTAATTTGTACCAAATTTCGACCCAATATTTAACTAAGAAATGTTTATGCATGTCACCAAAAATTATATCATCGAACACTGTGTTCAAATAAGCATCCAACGATATAATTTTTGCTGACCTACACTAACATTTTGTCAGTTAAATCTTTGGTCAACATTTAACACAAATTACAAAGGGGACCAATAAATGAGGACGGAGGTAGATTCCATCAACCGAACTAATTGCATCCATATCCCACAATTACACATAAGTAAACATAGATTAAACATAATCAGACATGCATAATAATCGTACACGTAGACAAGCATAGTTCAACCGTAATTAAGCATGCTCAAGCGTACATAGTTTGATCCCACATCTCATCTCACATGTCGGCACGATCCTGAAGCTTCTCCAGGTACTCGGCGTACATGCCATGCGCCACCCTGTGAGAATACTTCTGTTTGAAGGAGCCAACGGCACGTCCTCTTGCATGCGCCAGAACACTTTGATACGCGTCATGAAGCTTGTGATTGCAAAATGGGCATCGATAGCCGCCGTCCCAGGTCCTAATACGCCTGTTATGCATTCCCGCATAAAGCTTCCTCGGGATTTGCCTCTTGTACCTCTTCTGGACATCTTCATCCTCGATGTCCACGTCGTTAGACAGCACCTATACAAATAGTAAAAAATGTGGCATCAAATTAATGGTTACAAACTAATCTCTAGCGAACATTTGGCAGTTGCCAAAAATTGGCATCAAATCAACGATTACATGCCGTGAAGTAGGATTAGGAATTTATGGCTATTTATTTATACTTATTCAGAGATTATGGTTTGATTTTTAAGCACATTCGTCTATGTACAGACCAATCTTGAAGAAAATAATGGCACAAACATATGTAGGTCATTCAAAGTCAATTGTCAAGTCCTGGCTAGGAATTATTAGCACGAACACTAACCCTAATCGGATTACTAGCAGAAATCATTTCCACAGATGAAACAACTCATCACTTATCACTATTACCATTCAAACAATCAATACACTACACGGATCTAATTGAACTTACTCATATTTCATGGATTGGGAGAACACAGACATAGGATTTCTATTCCAAAAAGGGGGACGCAGGAGTAACCAGAGAAACCCTGGGATCTATTTGACACATAAATGAGTATAGATGACTAACCAGTTGTCCATCGTCGTCGGAGTGGTCGTCAGAGTCGTCACCCGAGTCGTCAACTCCGCATCCGGCTGTGGAAGCTAGACGACGTCAGGTTGCAACAATAACTCGCCGGTAGTGACGGCAACCTTTGTCTCCATATCCACGACGTGCTCCGGTGCTTTAGCAGCCCCGGCGTCGCCACTCCCTCTGATGGGGCGCTTCGGCGGCATCCTCATACACTAATGACTTTGATGACTGAGAGCAGCGTCGGGGATGCAAGCGGAGAGAGGGGATTGTATGTGTGGTGAGGATGGAGGCTGCGGCCGCTCGGGCGCACCATTAATATGGGAGAGCTCTTAATATGGAGTAGTGGGAGAGAGGCGGGCGACGGTCAAACCGCTGGCTCGCCTCCCGGTGAGCCTACGCACCGGACTGCTGGCATGCCTACCATTGTTTCATACAGCTACTCGCTCGCCTCCCGATGACACTGCGCAGCGAGCACGCCTCCGTCAATTCACACATTTGCACGCACGCCTCCCGGTCTGCCTACGCGGCGGACTGCTCGCATGCGTCCCGTCAACTCACGTCTGCTCGCACGGCACACGGGTTGCATGGCGGCACGTATATTGTTTTTATATTTGGATGATTAATGATGCCGCTTTATTACTTAACTGAAGCATGGCACGTATCCATTGTTGGTCTAATGCTCACGGTTCGAATAAATAGTCTGTTTGGTATATTGGTTCCCAATTATTAATAATATCCCGTTTGTAATTAGATAAAGATTACATCAAAACTGGTCTCAAATTTGACCAAAGAAATGTCCAATGCAACTTTGTATTGGTGTCCATATGACAACATGATAAGTTTATGAACTTCAAATAAGTTTTGGATGTACTAGAATTTAAAAATCAAGATTCTCATTGTTTGAAATTTGTTCCACGGGGAGTAAACATGCACCAAGTGAGACACATGTGTTTTTGCAATCCATTTAGGTGCACGGTCACGTGTGCATGTAGCTCGAATTTGATTTTTGCACATTATGCCCATAGAAAACCAATCAATTAATGTACTCGTGGCCCACAACACCTCTTTGCGCCACATGCATGCAGGCGGTGGTGTGACGCTTCCATTTGTGGGCCCACGAGGCCATCGTCGATGCATGCATCACTTTGACCTACATCGAGAGAGGTTAATTAATTTCACCATCCATGAGGATTCTTTTTGGGTTGTATTATGGTAGGAGCATATAGTATGCGTCGAAGAGGGGGAAGGGGACCATCATATGTAGTACGCTTCATGAACCTCGCTCTGTGTGGGTGCATGGTTTATGGTTTTTGAGTCATGTGGCACATCAAAGTTGTGCATTTTAGGTATTCAACATATGTTTGGCCCACATGCAAAGCGATGGTGGTTGTCTTGTCGCACCCACTTAAGCGGTTATCAGTGATATTGATGCTTTCTATCTGTGAGCCCACTTGGTCCATCACTACTTTTTGCCTGACAACGAGAGTGGTTAATTTGACTTAGGAGGGGGTTATTTTTTTACTTGTAATACGGTGTGTATATACATATGAGCACACACACATGGATGTGTACACATGAATCCCTCCCATCGAGTCGAAGTGGCTAGTACAATGACACGTCATGAACCGATCTCACTCTGTGCAGGGAGAGTGTATGATTTTCGACACACGCGCCACATCAATGTTCTGAAATGGTATTCAAAAATGCATGCACGCATCACCTCCATACATATGCATGTAGTAGTTGTATTTGAACGGTACACTCCCTCGCATGGTTATCAGCGACAAGCCTATATATTCGTGGGCCCGCGTGGACATCCATGATCACCTTGACCGACAACAAGATAGGTTACCATGGAGGATTCTTCATTTGGTTCGTGTTATCGTAGTATAGGTCATGGTGAGATTCAGACCTAAAGTTTGAGCGCATATACTATGCACGCATGCATGCATGTATCCCTGTCTTCGGCTTGAAGTGTGGTGTAACATACATATGCATCATCAACCTAACCCTCACTCAGTGTGGGGATTTCTAGTTCGAAATCATGGTGCCACATCAAAGTTGTTCCATTGTGTACTAAAAAACACACCTCTCCATACATATGTTTGGGCCACACGGATGCAGTGGTTGTCTTCGGGGACTAGCTACTTGCGTGATTACTAGCGAGCTAGCCTATCTCCGGGGTCGCATGGACGACCATCACTTTGACCAGCAACAAGCGAGAGGTTGTACGACCAAGGTGGATTATTCTTGGTCCGTTTTACAATCAATCTTGGTGAGATGCCTCTCTGGCCCGCCGACTGAAAGTGTGTGTGTGTGTGCGGGGGGCTACTACTTTGCACTTTGCTAGGTGAACCTCGGTTGGGGGGATGCATTCGTAACTTAGGATTCCCTTCGTGCCGACACGGAGGGGGCTGATAGCTACTTCACACTTTGCTAGGTGAACCACGGTTGGGGGGCATCCATTCATAGCATAGGATTCCCTTCGTGCCGACACGAGGGAGGGGGGGCTGCTAGCTACTTCGCACTTTGCTAGGTGAGCCTCAGTTGGGGGCATGCATTCATAGCTTAGGATTCCCTTCGTGCCGACATGAGGGGGCTGCTAGCTACTTCGCACTTTGCTAGGTGAAGCACGGTTGGGGGGGGGTCCATTCATAGCTTAGGATTCCCCTCGTGCCGACACGAGGGAGGGGGGCTGCTAGCTACTTCACACTTTGCTAGGTGAACCTTCGTTGGGGGGCATGCATTCATAGCTTAGGATTCCCTTCGTGCCGACACAAGGGTGGGCAAGCAATACCGTGCGCTTTGCGAGATAGGTGCGACATCGAAGTTGCATTTGGTATTTGAAAATCAAACCACCCTTTTCATACATAAATTTTGTCCACATGCAAGTGTTTTCGTGTTCTGACCCTCTCCTGTGTCATTTTTCGCCAAATTTATGAACATTAGACAAGTCGGACGATGCAATGACACGGTTCACTCAAACTAACCGTGTGCCGCGCCGGTGCCCCTGTCACGCACACATCCGCACATTATATTGGGCTCCACGAGGCTCCCCCTCTCAAAAATATCTACCCACCTCGAGGGTTTTTCTATTTCATAATACACGGTTGTTATCTCCAGACTGTGTGCGGTGTTTCTTGTTTCTAATCCCGCCTGCATCCCTAGAAAATATCTGCCCACCTCGAGGAGGTTTTTTTTTGTTTCATAACACATGATTGTTATCTCCGGACCGTGTGCGATGTTTCTTGTTCCAAATCCCGCCTGCATCCCTAGAAAATATCTGCCCGCCTCGAGGAGGGTTTTTCTGTTTCATAACACATGGTTGTTATCTCCGGACTGTGTGTGATGTTTCTTGTTCCCAATCCTGCCTGCTCCTAGAAAATATCTGCCCACCTCGAGGGTTTTTCTGTTTCATAACACATGGTTGTTAACTCCGTACCATGTGCGATGCACCATTGTCAAAATTTTCAGTAGCCCCGACATTTCACTCCCGTGTTTGATTCCCGCGTAGTAACCTTTTTAGTACCCGCATCATTTCCTCAAACACCCCCCGCCCCCTGCCCACACACACAGCAAAACCTCCTAGTGCGCGTGCGCGCACACACACACCCTCCCTCGCTCGAAACCCTAGCAAGGTCCCCTTGCGCCAAGAAGACCTCCATTGTCAACATCTGCTGGTTTGCCCGTGCAGCTTACCGACCAATCTCCATACCCAGGACGCCCTGAGTTTCTTAGATGACGCCTGCGAACCGCCCCCTCTCCCATAGATCCCCATCCCCCACTGTAGAGCGTCACAGCCTAAGCCCGACTACACTTCCCGTGGAGCTCAAGGAGCGACTGGCCCAAAAGAGGTGTATCGCGGTTGTTGGTGTCAAAACTAGCGGATCTCGGGTAGGGGGTCCCGAACTATGCGTCTAAGGCTAATGGTAATAGGAGGCGGGGGACACAATGTTTACCCAGGTTCGGGCCCTCTCGATGGAGGTAATACCCTACTTCCTGCTTGATTGATCTTGATGATATGAGTATTACAAGAGTTGATCTACCACGAGATCGTAGAGGCTAAACCCTAGAAGCTAACCTATGATTATGATTCTCCTTGTCCTATGGACTAAACCCCCCGGTTTATATAGACACTGGAGGGGTCTAGGGTTACACATAGCCGGTTATAGAGAAAGGAATCTTCACATCAAAATCGCCAAGCTTGCCTTCCATGCAAAGGAGAGTCCCATCCGGACACGGGACGAAGTATTCTATCTTGTATCTTCTAGCCCAACAGTCCGGCATACGCATATAGTCTGGCTGTCCGAGGAACCCTTAATCCAGGACTCCCTCAGTAGCCCCTGAACCAGGATTCAATGACGATGAGTCCGGCGCGCAAGGCGGGTTCCTTCTCCAAATACTCCACAACGGATCTTGAACATAAGAATCATGTCCGGCTCTGCAAAACAAATTCCACATACCACGGTAGAGAGTATAATATCCCATGAGTCCAATCTGCTGACAACTCATAACATGACATCACGCCACGGCCCGATCTTTATTCGAACCGTTTTTTATCCCGCCCCTCCATATTTCGAGGCCTGGTTTCATTGGCACGTCTTGTCGAAGCAGAGATCGTGTCCCCTTATCACGGGATTCTCATCAACACGGGCATGGGTAACCCAACCATGCCATCAGCACGTCGCTTGGGAAATAAGTGAGTTTTAGGGCGAACGGGGAGGCACACGATTTTTACTACCTTTATAAAGGGGTAATGATTCCCCTCTTTCACCCACGTCCTCTTCTTCCTCTGCTCATTCATCCTCGAGCTCCAACGCCCAAGGACCCATCTCTTCCGCCCAAAAAGCACTCCAATCATGTCCAGATCTGGAGCTGGAGGCAAGTGGATAGCCTCCTCCGTCAAGAAGGAGGACATCTAGAAGCTCCGGGAGGCCGGGTACTTGTCCAAATACATCACTCATTGGCTTCCGGCCAAGGGGCACATCATCCACCCCCACCCCCCCCGGAGCCCCAAGAAAGGGTGGTACTTCTTTCCCACTTCGTCCGCGGGCTGGTGTTCCCCCTCCACCCGTTCGTCCGCAGACTGATGTTCTACTACGGGCTGGACTTCCATGACTTGGCCCGCAACTCCATCCTCAACATTTAGGCATTCATTGTCGTGTGTGAGGCCTTCCTCCGCATCCCACCTCACTTCGGCCTATGGCTGAAGACCTTCAATGTGAAGCCCAAGGTGGTGAGCGGCGAACAAGCAGAGTGCGGAGGCGCTATGGTGGGCAAGATGCCCAATGTCACCTGGCACGAGGGCTCCTTTATGGAGACCGTAAAGGGGTGGCAATCACGGTGGTTCTACATCACCGAGCCACGCGGAGCCAATTAGGCGGCGACCCCCGAATTCCGATCCGGAGTCCCCATGCGGCTCACCTCCTAGCAGGAGAAGGGTTTAGCCTGGGGCTTAGTAGAAGAAGTGACCGGGCTCTAGACGTGTGTCCATAACATGATTGACAAGAAAATCAAGCTTGTCAACGTGGTCCAGGTCATGCTCTTCCATCGGATTCTTCCATGCCAGATCCGGACTTGTAACTGTGGGAATCCGACCCGGCCAAGCACCAGACACTGCTGGTACTCTTCTATACGACACACGAAGACATCTGGAAAGTGCTTTTCCGAAGATCGCGGGCTCAACGTAAAACGCCGGGCTAATCCGTTAAGTTCTTTTATGTTTGCAAGGTATATCCTTTGCCGGCATATCTGCGTGAGGAGCCTAAGCCGCAATGCCAATCTTTCAGGCCTGGGTAACGACAGCGGAGCAGATCGATTGTCCGGCTCCACTGCCCGAAGATCTAGAAACGCCTCTACTAACGAAGATGCTGTTTCTGGTGCCTTATGAGGTGCCGGAAAAGAAAACCAAGAAGGTGGCCAAAGGGACCAGAGGGGGTCTCTGCCGCAAGGGTGTCTCGGACGTGACGTCCGAAGACGCTGAGACACCTTCCTTCGCCAGAGACGAGGAGGAGGAGGAGGCCCGTTCACCCCCTATTGGTGGAAAAAGAAGAGGAAGGCATCCACACACGGGGAGGCCGAGGCGCCCAAGAAGGGAAAAATCTCCCTTCCGGACTACTCTGCCGTAGCCATCAACAGTAGCGAGGAGTGGGACCCCAGGGTCAAGCCCCTGGCCAAGTCATAAGTAGCCGGACGCGGTAATATTTCCGGTCTTTTCACTTTATCGTTTTTAATGTGTTAGACCATGCATCTGCAGTCCGGCTCAATCCAAAATCAAGCTCTCCTACTCTTCAAAGGGGTCGTTGGATCCGTTGGTGATGAACAACGAGTCCCTTCCAACGGCCACCTCCCATAAGGCCGCGAACAACACTGAGGTGTTGTTCCGAAGGATATCGGGCCAAGGGGAGGCCGTTCCGGTGATGCCGGAGGAAGGAGGTCCGGTTGCCGGGCACATGGGGGGAAAGACCCCTACAGACCCCGACGATGGGGGCCGAGTCCTGTTCGGCCCTCGGTCGGATACAGCTCCGGAGACCCAAGTGGCTCCGGATTTGTGCAGGTAGCCTCTCCCGAACGAGGGGGGAAAGCCGCCTTCACCGGTGACCTCTGTCCATCCAGAGGCACCGGACAGATTGCTGGAAGTGCTACAAGGCGCTTCCATTATGGAAGAGCACCGTACTCTTATGAGTACGGTGATTGAGAAAGTCCAATCCGCCAAAAGCGGATTGACCAAAACCTGCATTGGCCTTCTAACAGGCTTTGAGGTAAGTAATATAGTTGTAAAAGAATATCACCTTGTAGACAGTAGCCCCTGATGCTCTGTTCGGTGTTCGGAAAGAAGAACCAAACAGAGGATCAAAATATTTTTTGCAGGAGTCTAACATAAAATGTCTGTGTGAATAATTAGGTGTCGCTGCTAGCCAAGGAAGGTCTCCGTCTTGTCGCGGAACCTGGAGCGGGCCGAGGAAGAACTCGGCCTCGTGAGGAAGCAACTAGAGGACAGCCAAGGTATGCACTAACTGGTGCTTTATATTTGGGAGGGATGAAGAGTTCGTACTGACTGAAGTGTCATGCACTTTATTAGGGGCCGCGACCGAAGTAGCGGCCCTCAAGAAGGCGTTGGCCGAGGCCGAGGACAAAGCGGCTAAGGAACACGCCGTGTGCGAGAAGCAGGAGGCCCGGGTCAGTGAGGTCCAGCAAGAGCTCGAGGACGCCATCAAAAAGTACGAGTCCTTGGAGCGTGATTCGAAGACTCGAGAGTCCGAACTTGCCAAGGCCCGCCAGAGCACGCAAGCTGCCCGAGCCAAAGCCCAGAGTGCCCTCCAGGAAATATAGGTGGCCCAGAATATCGCGGCAGGTAAGGTTTTTATTATTCAAAAGCAAGTGTGTGAAGGAGGCGTTCCTTTTACTTACCCAAATTTGGATTTTTCCAGTAGCGTTTGCGGATCTACCACGCAGCATATCAGATGCTGCAGGGTTATTTCGAGCCGAAGAAGGGAGTTCTACGGAGAAGCTGTTCTGGTCTCAATACCTTGGATCAGAACATCCGTTGCCCCTTAGCGACCAGCTAAATCAGTTGGTCGAGCTGCACAAGGCTGCCGAACTGGCCATGAAGGACCTAATAGTCCGGCTATGGCCTGCCGAGCCCATGCCTAGTAGCTACTTCGGACTCGTGAAGCGGCTGGTCAGTGCCTGCCCTCGGCTTGATGCTATCAAGCGGTCGGTCTGCATTGAAGGTGCGCGGATGGCTTTCGCCCGCGCCAAGACACACTAGGCGAAGATGGATGCCACAAAGTTGATGACCGAGGGTCCACCTGAGGGCAAGGAGCATCGCAAGCCTGAGAAGTACTATGATAGTGTCATGAAGGGATCCCGCCTTGTGGCGGAGCAATGTGCCAAGGATATCATTTTCCCATGAAAGCGTTATTTTATCCTGTCTTGCACTATGGAACAAGTTCTTTATGTAATGTAATGCTGGTTATTTAAAATTTTACCTCCTATGCGTCCGTTTATAAAATCTGAGAGTTGGCCAGTCGTCGGCTTTTGCCCCCACGTAGCTAGTACAGGGGTGTTCGGGATAAATCTAAACACTCTTTGTCCAAATTTTTGGTCCTTTAAGGAGTTGTTTAGCGCAACAAACAAGGCAATCGGACTATACAGCTTTATCACCCTCACTTAGCCATAGGAGTTCTATAATTTTAAATTTTGGCGTAGCACCTTGTATTCAGAAGGCCGAAGTTGGGGCGCTATACATGCCTAATCGGACGAAAACCAATTCCTCGCATAAAGCGGAAAAAATCTCTAGCGATTTGAAAATATCTCGAACAGCTGACCAGCTCTCGCCGCATGATGAGAGTCAGTTTTAGGCTTTCTCCACTGAGGCGCTCGTCCGAAAGAACCGAAACACAATCGCAGTAGTTCTCCCTTTACTACCCTAGCTGATATAGCGGAACGTAGGGTAGATAGTACAGGAGCCAGGAAACCCAACTATTGACCAAAATCATGATTCGGAGCCGATGCATATAATGCTATAAGTTCGGGGTGCCAAACTATACTGTAAAATTGTTCGGACTTTCTTGCCGTGTTATGGGGGTACAATGAAGCCCCTTGCGAATTAAGTCGTACCAGAATGTACAGGTGCAATTGAAAATAAATGGGCAAGGAAAAATGTAAGTAATGGGCAAACGTGGCAGATTATTTTTCATTGTAAGTTGATCGATACGTCAAGGCGTATCTGTACAAAGTAGTGCAATAAGCAAATAAGGCTATTTAACATGCCACGACCAAGAGCGAGCTGCGTGCAGGTATTTAAAACAGGTATGACGATCGTTAGCAAAGACCACCTGGGTATTCCCTTGTACGTTCGAGCCCCTAGCTTTCTTGGTGTATACGTCCCGCTTCGGGTCCGATGGGCAGGTTTATGAGAAAAGGCCTTGGCAAGTGAAAAACCTGAAAGAAAGAGAAAAAGTGAAGGTATGCAGATCCAGGAGCGGTTGAGCCGCATTGCGGGCCACAGTCTAGTTGTGCCTCCATCCATGCCCATTTTATTTTAAGTGCGTAGTTGTGTACGTGCGACACAAATTTTGCCGCTTTATTGGGGCTGGGACGAAGGCCGGATTGCTAGCTGAGCTGTGGGCGAGTCGGATGGTCCTGTTGTAGAGTAGCGCGGACCCGATTAACGGTGTCCGGGAGTTTTATTGCCGAATTGAGGTTTTGCCTAAGGAGGCTATTCTGTACTTCTGCTGCAAGGGCCGCGGTGTGCTCCTCAGTACGGAGGGAGCGCTCCGTATTTCCATTGACTGTTATAACACCGAGGTCCGGGCATCTTGAGCTTAAGGTAGGCATAGTGCGGCACCGCATAGAAACAGGCAAATGTGGTTCGTCCGAGTAGTGCGTGATAACCACTGTGGAAGGAGATGATATCGAAGAGTAGCTCTTCACTTCGGAAATTATCCGGGGATCCGAAGACCACTTCCAGTGTGATTGAGCCCGTGCAGCGGGCCTCTACACCTGGCATGACACCTTTGAAGGTGGTTTTGGTGGGTTGATCCTTGAGGGATCAATACCCATTTTGCGCACTGTATCCTGATAAAGAAGGTTCAAGCTGCTACCACCGTCCATGAGGACGCGTGTGAGGTGGAATCCGTCAATAATAGGGTCAAGCACCAGCGCGGCTCAACCGCCGTGATGGATACTGGTCGGATGGTCCCTTCGATCAAAGGTGATCGAACATGAGGACCACGGGTTGTATTTTGGGGCGACTGGCTGCATCGCGTAGACGTCCCTTAGTGCGGCTTCCGCTCCCCTTTGGGGATATGAGTAGCATATATCATATTCACCGTTTTCACTTGGGGAGGAAACTTCTTCTTTCCCCCTGTGTTCAGCGGCCGGGGTTCCTCGTCGTCGTCACTTGGCGATCCCTTTTCCTTGTTTTCAGCATTTAACTTGCCGCCCTCTTTAAAGACCCAACATTCTCTGTTGGTGTGATTGGCTGGTTTATCGGGGGTGCCGTGGATTTGACATCGACGATCAAGTATGCGGTCCGGGCCCGGATTGTTTCTTTTAAATGGCTTTTTTCGTTGACCGGACTTAGAGCCACTGAATCCGGCATTGATGGCCGAGTCTTCGGCGTTATTGCCATTATTTCGATGCTTGTGTCTGTTGCGTCGGGGCTTGCCATTGCTATTGCTACGAGGTAGCTAGCTATCCTCGCCCACACAAAAGTGAGTCATGAGCGTCGTGAGGGCTGCCATGGACTTCGGCTTCTCTTGGCCGAGGTGCCGGGCGAGCCATTCGTCGCGGATGTTATGTTTAAAGGCCGCTAGGGCTTCGGCATCCGGACAGTCGACGATTTGGTTCTTTCTAGTTAAAAACCGAGTCCAAAATTTCCTGGCTTACTCTCCGGGCTGTTGGATTATATGACTTAGGTCATCGGCAACCGGAGGTCGGACATAAGTGCCCTGGAAGTTGTCAAGGAATGCATCTTCCTCATACGTCTCCAATGTATCTATCATTTTTGATTGTTCCATGCTATTATATTACCCCTTTTGGATGTTTATGGGCTTTATTTTACACATTTATATCATTTTTGGGATTAACCTATTAACCGGAGGCCCAACCCACATTGTTGTTTTATTGCCTGTTTCAGTATTTCGAAGAAAAGGAATATCAAACGGAGTCCAAACGGAATGAAACCTTCGGCATCGTGATTTCTTGGAAGAATATCATCCTGGAGGCTTGGAGATCAAGTCAGTTGACCCTCGAGGAGCCCAAGAGATAGGGGACGCCCCCCTACAAGGCGCGGCCCCTGTCTCGTGGACCCCTAGAGCACCCTCCGACCGACTTCTTTCGCCTATATAACCCTACGTACCCTAAAACCATCAGAAATCAAGATTGATCGGGAGTTCCGCCGCCGCAAGCCTCTGTAGACACCAAAAACCTCTCGGGAGTCCATTCCGGCACCCTGCCGGAGGGGAACCCATCACCGGTGGCCATCTTCATCATCCCGGCACTCTCCATGACGAGGAGGGAGTAGTTCACCCTCGGGGCTGAGGGTATGTACCAGTAGCTATGTGTTTGATCTCTCTCTCTCGTGTTCTCTCTCATGTTCCCTCTATGGCACGATCTTGATGTATCCCGAGCTTTGCTATTGTAGTTGGATCTTATGATGTTTCTCCCCCTCTACTCTCTTATGATGTTTCTCCCCCTCTACTCTCTTGTAGACACCATGCATTAATTTTCATACATGTCACTCTTGATTCATTGCACCATCCCGGTACACCGCCGGAGGCATTCATATAGAGTCATATCTTGTTCTAGTTTCGAGTTGTAATTCATATGTTGTAATCAATAAGAAGTGTGATGATCATCATTATTAGAGCATTGCCCAAAAAGAAAAGAAAAAGAAAGTCCAAGAGGAAAAAAGAAAGGCCCAAAAAAAGGAAAAGAAAAAAAGTAGAAAAAGAAAAAAGAAGGAAATAAATAAAAAGGGCAATGTTACTATCTCTTTTTCCACACTTGTGCTTCAAAGTAGCACCTTGTTCTTCATGTAGTGAGTCTCATAGATTGTGCTTCAAAGTAGCACCATGTTTTTCATATAGTGAGTCTCATAAGTTGTCTTTTTCATACTAGTGGGAATTTTTCATTATAGAACTTGACTTGTATATTCCTACGATGGGCTTCCTCAAATGCCCTAGGTCTTCGTGAGCAAGCAAGTTGGATGCACACCCACTAGTTTTCTTTGGTTGAGCATTCATTTATAGCTCCAGTGTATCCGTTGCATGGCAATCCCTACTCCTCATGTTGACATCAATTGATGGGCATCTCCATAGCCTGTTGATTATCCTCGTCAATGTGAGACTTTCTCCTTTTTTGTCTTCTCCACACAATCCCCATCATCATATTCTATTCCACCCATAGTGCTATATCCATGGCTCACGCTCATGTATTGCGTGAAGGTTGAAAAAGTTCGAGATTATTTAAGTATGAAACAATTGCTTGGCTTGTCATCGGGGGTATAGAAGTTGGGAACATCTTTGTGTGCCGAAAATGAAGCATAGCCTAACTATATGATTTTGTAGGGATGAACTTTCTTTTGCCATGTTATTTTGAGAAGACATGATTACTTTGATTAGTATGCTTGAAGTGTTACTATTTCTTTTATCAATATGAACTCTTAATTTGAATCATTTGGATCTGAACATTCATGCCACAATAAAGAAAATTACATTGAGAATTATGCTAGGTAGCATTCCACATCAAAAATTCTGTTTTTGTCATTTACCTACTCGAGGACGAGTAGGAATTAATCTTGGGGATGCTTGATATGTCTCCAACGTATCTATAATTTTTGATAGTTCCATGCTATTATATTACCCCTTTTGGATGTTTCTAGGCTTTATTTTACACATTTTTATCATTTTTGGGACTAACCTATTAACCGGAGGCCCATCCCATATTGCTGTTTTATTGCCTGTTTCAGTATTTCAAAGAAAAGGAATATCAAACGGAGTCCAAATGGAATGAAACCTTCGGCATCATGATTTTTTGGAAGATATCATCCTGGAGGCTTGGAGATCAAGTCAGAAGACCCTCGAGGAGCCAAGGAGATAGGGCCCGCCCCTACAGGGCGCGGCCCCCTGTCTCGTGGACCCCTCGAGCACCCCCTGACCGACTTCTTTCGCCTATATAACCCTACGTACCCTAAAACCATCAGAAATCAAGATAGATCGGGAGTTCTGCCGCCGCAAGCCTCTGTAGCCACCAAAACCTCTCGAGTCCGCTCAAGACTCACGGAGGGGGGAACCCATCACCGTGGCCATCTTCCTCATCCCGGCGCTCTCCATGACGAGGAGGGAGTAGTTCACCCTCGGGCTGTGGGTATGTACCAGTAGCTATGTGTTTGATCTCTCTCTCTCTCGTGTTCTCTCTCATGTTCCCTCTATGGCACGATCTTGATGTATCCCGAGCTTTGCTATTGTAGTTGGATCTTATGATGTTTCTCCCCCTCTACTCTCTTGTGATGAATTGAGTTTCCCCTTTGAAGTTATCTTTTCGGATTGAGTCTTTTATGAGAACACTTGATGTATGTCTTGCCGTGCTTATCTGTTGTGACAATGGGATATCATGTGCCACTTGATGTATGTTTTGGTGACCAACTTGCGGGCTCCACCCATGAACCTATGCATAGGGGTTGGCACACGTTCTTGACTCTCCGGTAGAAACTTTGGGGCAGTTTTTGAAGTACTTTGTGTTGGTTGGATGAATCTGAGATTGTGTGATGCATATCGTATAATCATGCCCACGGATACTTGAGGTGACAATGGAGTACCTAGGTGACATTATGGTTTTGGTTGATTTGTTTCTTAAGGTGTTATTCTAGTACGAACTCTTTAATAGATCGATCCGAAAGAATAACGTTGAGGTGGTTTTGTCGGAGTAATGGGCCACGGGTAGGCCGACCCGGGACCCAGGATCTTTAAAGACATCGGGGCAGGCCGCGCCCCTCTGGCCGAGTCCCAGCTGGCGACCTTCGGAGAGGCCGAATCCCAGCCGGCGACCTTCGGATAAGCAGAGTCCCAGACGGCGACTTTAAAGCAAGCCGACTCCGGGCTTGCGACTTCCAGGAGCGCCGACTATGGGAGTCGGCACGCGACCTTTCACAAAGACCGATGCGGGGTACGGCCCCGACGTGGCCGTCCCTTCCTGCCTACGAGGGGTCGGCATGGCTACAGTGAGCCGTATCGCCGGGAGATCTCCGGCGAGGTGCGACACTGTTGCCATGCCACCCCTGACCTCAGCCACAGTGCGTGATGCACCGTGCCCACGACGCCGGCCTGTACGGCCCAGAGATCGCCGGGCCACCTGTCAGTGGGTGAATCAGAGACGGCAGAGCGCCTGAAGACGGCCCTGTGGGAGTCAGCCTCCCCGGAGTCGGCCGCCTCCCCGCTAGGGCCCCACAAGCCATAAGCGATTGATGGGGAGGGCGGCAGTGATCGCTCGACAGACGGCGGCCTTGTTGCCACGACTCCCATGACCAAGCTGGCCATCGAGCGCCTTACAGTGTCGACCTGTCCGCGGGACCCACCAGTTGGCGGGCCCCAGAAGCCGGCAGGAAGGACGGCGGCTTGAGAGACTGACGGCTGGGGGCCACGCCCAGTCGGATTACTATTGTACCCCTGGGGGGTAGGCCTATACAAACCGCGCAGGGCACCCATGCAAAGGGTTCGGCCTTGGATAGATTTAGACACATAGAGAGCGGAAGAGAGAGCGAGCCTCGCTCCCTCCTGCCTCCCGATACAGCTCGAGGAGCACCTTTGTAACCATCTCACCATAGTGATCATGCAGAGACCCCGCAGAGCAGCAGTAGGGGTGTTATCTCCCCGGAGAGCGACCTCCCAAGCCGCGCCAGCTCTCCCTGTGCGTGCAAGGCCCTGAAGAATCAATGCGCGACTACCTCACGCTACCGGGCGAACTCAAACTCCCGCGAGGGTGCACGAGGTGCAGGCCATCGAGTATCGCATCGCTGGTGCCGAGGGCACCCTCCTCAAGCACAAGCTCCTCAGAGACGAGCCCGAAACCCTTGACGAACTGCTAGTCATAGCGGATAAGTACGCCACGGCCGACTCTTCCATGAAGACGGAGATTCAAGTCAACGCGGCTGGCAAAGTGACTCCTCAGCTCCCGTAACCCCGTGGGAGACGCCAGCCGGCGACAAAGAACAAAACGACAACAAGCGCCAAGGCCCACAGCCGACTTCCAACGTCGGCGTGTCGCAGCGAGAGAAGATCAGCAGCCGGAGGGGCAGCCTCCGGCCAAGCGGCAGAAAGGCGGCAAGTCCAATTGGTTGCCGGCTTTCTCCTATGAGCAGACTTTGGATGGTCCTTGCAAGTTCCACAGCGGCGCGAAGCCGTCGAATCACACCACAAGAAAGTGCCACTGGCTCGCCAGAATCGCCAAGGGAGACGGCCTCACTCCTCCGCCGCCTGCAGGGCCGCCGCCTCCGCCGCCGCCCCAGCAGCCGGTGGCTCGGCCAGTCGGCGCAGTCCAAGACGAGTTCCCAGAAGAGCATGGAGCCTACGTAGTGTTCACCAGTGTGGCGGATGACCGGTGCAGCAGGCGCCAACAACAGCAAGAAGTAAATGCAATAGCAACGGATGCTCCAGAGTTCATGCATTGGTCCGAGAAGCCTATCAGTTGGAGTCGGGCGGATCACCCAGAGGTGATGCCGAATCCAGGCTCCTACGCCCTGGTCTTAGGCGCGACCCTGGCCACTGATAGGCGGGCCGCCCATTTCTCGCGGGTCCTGATAGACGGAGGCAGCAGCATAAACATCCTGTACAAAGACACCATGGAGAAGCTCGGAATCAGGAGAAGGCAGCTGCAGAGCAGCCGCACTATGTTCCATGGAATTGTACCCGGCCTGTCCTGTTCACCGATCGGCAAGATCCTGATAGACGTCCTCTTCGGAGACAAAGATCACTTCCGCCGAGAGCCGGTCTGGTTCGAGGTGGGGACTTGAGAGCCAGACACGCTACTGCTTGGCCGGCCTGCCTTGGCCAAGTTCATGGCGGTTCCTCACTACGCCTACCTCAAGATGAAGATGCCGAGTTCCAAGGGGATTCTGACCATTGCCGGCGACTACAAGAAGTCGTCCGCTTGTGCGGCCGAGAGCAGTCGGCTGGCCGAGTCTTTGGTGATCGCAGCCGAGAAGCGGCTCCTTGACCGGGTCGTGGCGATGGCCGGAAAGCAGCCAGAGATGTCGCCCGACCCCAAGGAGTCGGAGGCAGAAGGATCATTCAAGCCGGCTAAAGAAACCAAGAAGATACCCTTGGACCCAGAGCACCCAGAGAGATACGCTGTCATAGGCACATGCCTTGACAGCAAATAGGAAGGCGAGCTCGTCGAGTTCCTCCGTGAGAATCGGGACATCTTCGCATGGTTCCCCAAGGACATGCCGGGTGTACCGATGGAATTCACCGAGCACAAGCTACACGTCAGGCCGGATGTGAAGCCCGTCAGGCAGCCCTTGCGCCGCCTGTCAGAGGAGAAAAGAAGAGTTGTTGGAGAAGAGATAGCCCGGCTCCTGGCAGCCGGATTCATCATGGAAGTGTTTTTTCCGGAGTGGCTTGCAAACCCAGTGTTGGTACTGAAGAAAAACAAGCAGTGGCGGATGTGTATCAACTACACAAGCCTCAATAAAGCCTGACCAAAGGACCCGTTTGCTCTGCCAAGAATTGATCAGGTGATAGACTCCACAGCCGGATGCGAGCTGTTGAGTTTCCTCAACGCGTACTCAGGATATCACCAGATCAAGCTGAATCCAGCAGACAGACTGAAGACCGCATTGATCATGCCGTTTGGAGCCTTCTGCTACCTGACTATGACGTTCGTCTTAAGGAATGCCGGCGCCACCTTTCAGCGTTGCATGCAGAAGTGCCTCCTCAAGCAACTCGGCAGGAACGCCCATGTCTATGTGGATGATGTGGTGGTGAACACGGAAAAGCGTGAGACGCTGCTGGAAGACCTCAAAGAGACCTTCGAAAATTTGCGCCGATTCCGGATCAAGCACAACCCCGAGAAGTGCCTGTTCGGAGTCCCAGCCGGCCAGCTCCTTGGCTTCCTGGTCTCCGAACGCGGCATAGAGTGCAACCCCGTGAAGATCAAGGCCATTGAGAGAATGGAGGTACCCAACCGATCGTTGGATGATGCGAAGTTCACCGCTGCTCAAGCGCCCATCACCGATTTATCATCGGTGGGCGAGAAAGCTCGCTTTGTATCAACTCGATGAAGAAGACCACCTTTTTTGAGTGGAACCACAAGGCAGATGAGACATTTCTCCAACTGAAGAAGATGTTGGCAACTCCCCCTGTGTTGGCGGCTCCGACTCCCAAAGAGACCATGCTCTTGTACATCGCCGCCACCAGCCGAGTAGTCAGCACAGTCATTGTAGTCGAGCGCAAGGAGGAAGGCAAGGCGCTTCTAGTCTAGAGACCGGTATATTACCTGAGCGAGGTACTGTCGACCTCCAAGCAAAACTACCCTCACTATCAGAAGATGTGTTACGGCATGCATTTTGCCGCCAAGATGCTGAAGCCCTGCTTTTAAGAGCACCCAATCACTGTGGTTTGCACCGCTCCACTTGCCGAGATCATTGGAAGTCGAGACGCCTTCGGCCGAGTGGCCAAGTGGGCTATCGATCTAGCCCCTTACACCATCTACTACCAACCTCGCACCGCCATCAAGTCGCAGGCGCTGGCCGACTTCCTCATCGACTGGGCCGAGACCCAGTACCTGCCGCCAGCGCCCGACTCCACTCATTGGCGGATGCACTTCAACGGTTCCAAGATGCGCACCGGCCTTGGATCCGGCGTCGTCCTCACCTCCCCTAAGGGTGACAAGCTCAAATATGTGCTGCAAATCCACTTCGCCGCCTCCAACAACGTCGCCGAATATGAAGCGCTCATCCATGGGCTCCGTCTTGCCAAAGAACTCGGCATTCGCCGGATCCTGTGCTACGGCGACTCCGACTTGGTGGTTCAGCAATCATCCGGCGACTGGGATGCCAAAGACGCAAACATGGCAAGCTACCGCTTCCTGGTGCAGCAACTCAGCGGATATTTTGAGGGGTGCGAATTCCTTCACGTGCCAAGAAACGAAAACGATCAAGCAGATGCCTTGGCACGAGTTGGATCTACTCGCCAAGCGATACCTTTGGCGCGCCGCCTTGGCGCCTCCTCAAGCCGCCTATCAAGCCTTCACCGAGTCGATTGTGCGGCTCCGCCCGTAAATAGTCGGATCCGACTCCAAGGCCCCAGCAAGCGACCTCAAGAAAGCCACAGTTCAAACAAGCCCCGGGACTGTGCCAGTCAGCTCGGGGACTTCAGAGCCCAGCCCGGGACTCGCGCCGGTCGTCCGGGGATCTGCGCTGATCGGCCCGGAGCTGGTCGGCCCAGAGATTCCCTCAATCCAGCAAACGACGGCAGACTCCAACACGCCGCCTCCCAGCCCAGCCACCCTTGTCCAAGTCGCTGTGGTAGCAGTTGAAGAGATAGCAGCACCTTCATGGCCACAGCCCATCCTCAAGTTCCTAGTGAACAAAGAATTACCAGCAGACGAGATCTTTTCTCGGCAAGTGCAGCGCCGAGCAGCATCATACACCATAGTCAACAGAGAGCTGGTCAGGCGCAGTGTCACTGGTGTCTACCAGCGCTGCGTAGAGTCAGAGCAAGGCCAAGCGATCCTCAGAGACATCCATCAGGGCGAGTGCGGCCACCATGCGGCTTCAAGGGCACTCGTGGCCAAAGCCTTTCGGCACGGTTTCTTTTGGCCGACTGCCCTGGAAGAAGCTAAAGAGCTAGTACAAAAATGCAAGGGGTCCCAGATGTTCCGCCTAAGCCCTTCAAGCTTCATGGCGAAGACAATCCCCATTGCTCGCCCTTCGCAGTTTGGGGCACGACATGGTGGGACCATTCAAGACGGCCCGAGGCGGTTTAACCCATTTGCTTGTCGCGTGGACAAGTTCACCAAGTGGGTGGAAGCAAGGCCTATCAAGAAATTAAACGGACCTACTGCAAGAACCTTCATTGCCGACATCACAGGCGGTACGGCATACCGCACAGCATCATCACCGACAACGGCACCAACTTCGCCAAGGGCGCCTTGGCTTGTTTCTGCGCGACGCAGTGCATACGACTAGACTTAGCATCTGTTGCCCATCCGCAGTCAAACGGCCAGGTGGAACGAACCAATGGCCTCATCCTGTCCGGCATCAAGCCTCGATTGGTCGAACCACTCGAGCGCCGCCGGTTCAAGGTCAAAGAGCTGCTGCCGCCCTCGAGTCTGCGACAACCCCAAACAAGTCAACCGGCTTCACGCCTTTCTTCCTCGTCTATGTTGCCGAAGCCGTCATCCCAACGGATATAGAGTTCGACTCTCCGCGAGTCTCCATGTACACCGAGGAGGAAGCCGAGGAAGCACGCCAAGACGGTGTCGATCTGCTGGAAGAGGGCCGACTGTAGGCACTCAGTCGGTCCAGCATCTACCAGCAGAGTCTGCGCCGATACTACAACCGCAAGGTCAAGCCAAGATCGCTCCAAGAGGGCGATTTGTGCTCCGCTGATTCGAGAGAACAGCCGCCAGCACAAGTTGTCGGCGCTTTGAAAGGTCCTTCATCATCGCAAGGTGCTAGGGAACGACGCCTACTATCCGATCGACGCCGAAGCCTCGGCGGCAAGAGGGACGACTCGCAAAGAAACAGAAGCGCCAGGAACGCAAATCTTCTTCAAAGATTTTACGATTGATGCAGATATGTATCGCGCTACCCTCTTTGTATTAAAGTACTAAGACCTTAGGCCCCCCGGGACGAGCTCGGGAACTGCCTTTTTGATTATCTGTATGATAACAATTACGCTTCCGAATATGCTGCTCCTTTTTATCATATTGTCTGGCACCGGGTCCGACTAGTCGGCCCGGGGACTCGCCGTCTTGCGCTATGAAATGCTTCCTGCGGTCAGACAAGTAATGTGTCGTGTTCAAAGCCGTCTCCTGTCGAAAGCCGCAGCTCGCAGAGCGACTGACGGTAGGCAGGGGACAAGCAAGAACGAGCGCACACATGAAAAATGGCTAAGGACCTAAAAGCTACGCATAGCCCGAGCCGGCTACCAGCCTCCCCCCACCGAGCCGACTCATAAGCAGTCGGCTCGCCATCTCAATTTTTATCAGGACAACCGACTCTCGAATAGTCGGCCTGTCGCCTTCTAGCCGATTTTGCTGGAGAAACTCTAAACGACTAAGTACTTGCCTTCCTAAAGTAGCCGAGCACTTGACCTGGCGACAGTCCGCAGAGCGGCTGCCCAGCTGGCAAGGCGGCAACTAAGGGAAGGCGGCAAAGGAAAAAGTCTAAGGAGCAATAAGCAAGTAAAGGCGGAAATTAGATAAATATTTACATAAGGCCATCGGCCGAATCTCTGAATAAGAATTCAGGATACACCCTGTTGGTGGATTTAATCGAAGCTAACAAGTCTTGCAAAAAGATAATAAAGACAGGAAAATAGAAGTAGTCTAGGAGGCGGCCTCCGGAGCCGGAGGATCGGAGGTGACGGCGGTGTCGGATGCCAGGGCAGTCGGCTGGGCGGTCTCAGCTTGGTCGCCTCCGGCGGCGGTCGCCTTGTCCCTGCGCGGCTCATTGCTGGAGGTGCGATCGGGCTGGGGCTGGCCGCCTGCTTCGTCTTCTGGCGCCTCCTCCTCGCCTCCGTCCTCCGACTCGTCCTCCTCCTCGGCGCTGCAGTCGATCACCTCCGCCGAGTCTTCCCCGTACTCCGGGTTCATCCCGAACCAGTCCGGCGGTGCCTCCTCGCCGCCTTCAGTCTGCTCGGGCACAAAGACACTGGTGTCCGTGTACTCAGCGATGGCCGCCAAGGCCGACAAGGGCGCTTTATACGGCCTCCGTTCGGCTGGGCCTCGACCGAATGCGCCGACGGTTCAGTCCAGCCCCGGATACCACCCTTTGATTTAACTCCAAGGCCCGGCGGTTCCAAGACGGGCCGAGGAGCCCTTCCAAGCCTCAAAGCGGCCGGCGGCGACCTCCAGCCAGTCCGCAGTCCGACTGGCGGTACGAAGAGCCGGCACGTCCGGCCACAGGGCGGCAACCACTTGGGCACCGGCACGCTGAAGACGGCGCAGCAAGATGATGAGCAAGACGAAGACGAGCCCTGATGCTCAGAAGCTGCTCGTCGATGGTTCGGGGGGCGTTGGCGGCAATCACTTCACCCTTCGCCCTTCGCTCCTCCCGAGCCACCTCGATGGCCAGAGGGACGGCCTGCGAATGGCCGGGAAAGAAGTCTGTCAAGGCAGAAGAAAAGATAGTCAGAAAATCAGAAATCAGCCCGATGCAGAGTCGGAAGACCAAAGAAGAGAAAAGACTTACCATCGACGATGTCCTCGAGCTCGTCGTAGCCGGAGGTCAGCATTGCCTCCCGGTCTCCAGGCGGAGCGTTCGACCTCGAACTCGGCCATGAGGGCATCCTCCCGCGACTTGGCGTCGTCCCGCGCCTTCCGGAGCAGCTCCTTCTGCTCGGCCAGCTGCGTCGCCAGCAGATCGCGCTCTTTGACGAGCTTGTCGCACTCCTCCTCCTTGGCGCGAGGAGCGGTGTTGGCCTTGCCCAGCTGCTCCTGAAGGGCGGCGTTGCATCAAGATCAAGAAGAAGACAGAAAGTCATCGAAGGTAGATCGCGGGGAGATCCGCCCGATCGCTCTGCAATCGGCCCGAATCTCGGGAACTACAGCCAGCGCGTATGAAGCGCGCCCTCGCGGAGAAGAAGGAAGATAGATCGCGGGGAGATTCGCCTGATCGCCAGATCGGCCCGAATCTCGGGATTACAGCCAGCTGGTGCGCCAGCGCGCCCCCGCGAAGAAGGAAGAACTAACTCACCTCGGCTTTCCGTCAGATCGGCGGTCCGCTTCTTCAGCTCCTCAACGATGCGGTTGAAGGCAGTGGCGCGGAGATTGTGGTATTTCTGCAAAGCCGGCAAAAGCGAAAGTTAGTCCTCGGAGCTCACCAGAAGGACTTCCGAACAGCCTGCCAAAGAGCCGCCCGAACTCGGGATTACACCCGGTGGAGAGGCCGGCGCGCCTGAGAGGAAGACAGAAACTTAAAAAAGGAGAAAGGAAACATACCCGGACGGATGTCCGCACAGCAAGATGCGCTCTGGTGCAGACTTGGAGGGCGTCGCTCTCCTCGCGCAGCTTGGATTGGACGTCCAGGAGGGCCTGATTCAGTGGGCCGGTGCCGCCTCCACGCAGCCAGCCGGTGGGCGCGGCGTTGGAGGCCTCGACGTCCAGATTCGCCGAGCTCGCGGCGTCAGTCTCCCGAGCTCGCGGCGCCGAGCTCGTCCTCTCAAGCCGGCGGCGCGCCGGCATGGCGACCTGAAGAAGTAGCCGCGCCTCGGCGTCGTCCGCAGTCGGAGGATCCTGCGGGTCCACCGGCTGCTTGCCATGCGGCCTCGAAGACGGAGGCGGGGGAGGCGGCGGAGGCGGCGCGTGGGTGTCGGAGCCTGAGACGTCGCCGCCCTCCTCCGCGAGAGGGTTCTTGGCGCCGACCTCTCCGGTCTGCCCCGTGAACTCCACAGCCGGCGGCACCGACGACAGCGGAGGGACAAGCATCGCCGATCGACGATGCGCGGCCTCCTTAGCATGTCGCTTCGCCGCGGCCGCAGTCTCGGCCTCCTCCAGTCGCCGCTGGGCATTGGCGGCCGCCTTCTTAGCCTCCGCCTTCTCCAGGCGGTCGGCCTCTTCTTCATCGCGCTTCTCCCGCTGCCTGCCTCCGCCGCCTCCGAAGGTCGGTGAAGGGATCGACCCGCCGAGTGTTGGCGGATGTCTCCACCGACCCCATGACAGAGGGGACGGCGGCTCTCTCAAGGGAGAGGGGAGCTCTGGAGAAGATCGGAATGAAAAATCAAAGAAGACTCAAATAAGATCCAACGAAGAAATAAAAGAGCAAAGAAGGCTCACGAGGAAACTAGCGGCGGCCTCCTCACTTCCTTTCGGAAGCGGTTGGCCTTCGTGGCCGCCTCCTCCCGCTTGGTCGCGGCGGCGGCCCCCTTGAACTTCTTCTACTTGCCGCCGGGCGCGCTCGGCCCGGCGTGACGTCTCTTCGCGCCAAATTGGCCGGAGGGGCCGGCCCTCGGCTGGCGGTGCGGGACGACTTCCGCGTCGGCGTCGTCCTCAGGCCAGTCGGCGAAGGTAGCCGATGGCCTGAGGCCGCCGTCCGCCACCTCTCCGCCGCCTTCGGTGTCGGCCTCCAGCGCCGCCGCCCCCAAGTCGGGGTCGTCGACGTCACTGTCCGCGCGATCTGGGACGAAGTCGCGGGGCTCTCTCATGGCGCCGGCTGCGGGCGCCGTGAGGGGATTCTGCTCAGAAGAAACCAACGACAATTAGAGTTCGGAGTCGGCCGCAAGAAGGATCAGGCTACAGAAGGATGCGACTTACCATTGGAGGGGGGTTGTCGCGCGAGTACGGCTCCTTGCCGAACTGCCAGTCTTCTGTGAACTCGAAGTGCGCGATGTGGTTCACCAAGTTCGCCACCTCCCCGCGCGGCATGTCCTTGGTGCACAGCCGGCTCGAATCGTGGCGGCCACTCATCTGACAGATGAGGTGAGGCCGGCCCTGAAGCGGAAGGACTCGGTGCGCCACAAAGGCGGCTAGAAGATCGGAGGCGACGAGCCCCTCCGACTGCAGCAGAACTCGGAGCCGCGCCACGGAGCCGGCTCCGGAGGGAGACAGCGATTTGGACCGGTGGGACCAACTGGCAAGCCTGCCAGTCAGGGGCTTGGGGTCGAAGGGCGGCAAGTTGACCCAGTCGCCGTCGGTGGAGATGTTCTTCACGTAGAAGTAAGATTTTTGCCACATCTTCACCGACTTCACAAACGGAATGGGGGCGAAAGGGTTGTCGGCTGTCGTGCGCCGCACCGCGATGTAGGTGCCGCACTGAGCCGGCGTGCCGGCGGCCTGAGTACCGAGCTTCGAAGAGAAAAATTCCCCCCACAGCTCGAGGGTGGGGAGAACGCCGAGGTAGCCTTCGCACAGAGTGGCGAAGGCGGAAAGAAGCACCACCGCGTTGGGGTGAGGTGGTGCGGCTGCAGCTTGTGGAACTCCAGGAACGAGCGGAAGAACCCGCTCGCCGGAAGCCCCAGCCCGCGCATTAGGTGCGAGCGGAAGATGACCCGCTCGCCCTCCGCTGGCGCGGGCCGGATCTCTCCCGCCGGCGCGGGACGGGCGTGCACCAGGTGTGCGCTGGGGAGGCGGCGGGTCCGATGGAGGAACTCGATGTGCTCCACCTCCACGTCCGAGCCATCCCACACGCCGGAGCGCGAGGTGGGGGGCGCGGCGGAAGAAGAGCTCATCGCCGCCGAGGAAGAATGCTTCGGCTCGCGGCCGAGGAAGAATGCTTCGGCTCGCGGCGGAGGAAGAAGAGAAGGCAGGAGAGCGGGGGAGAGGGTGTGCGTGCACTGCCGCCCCGCTCCTCCCCGCCTATTTGTAGCCCTACGGGCTGAGAAGCCGAGGGGGCGGACGTGGGATTAACTGCGCCCGAGGCCCCACGCCGCCCATGATTAACCCCCACGAAGTTACTGCGCGCAGTAACAACATGGGGATACCAACCGTCCGCGGCCACAGCGGATCCGCTCGGGAGCCGAGGCGCGGTAATGGCGGGCCCCACCTGGCAGCCCGTCCCGTCACGCGCGCGGGTGAGCAGACTATCCTCCCCACGTGGCGCCGCGCAATAGGACCGTCTCAATGATGGCAAGGAAGCGTATCCGATACGCCGCCCGTTTCCCGCCGCGAATTACGAATATCAGCCCCTCGCTGAACGAGTCCGAATTCGGCGAGTCGGCCTAGAGAAAACAGCGGCCGAGTCTCAGAATCGGCGCTGGGAAGATTGAAACTGTTGAAGCCCCACGAGGCGGCGCCCGCAGGGCTTCACCAGCTTCGGGGACTACTGTCGGAGTAATGGGCCACGGGTAGGCCGACCCGGGACCCAGGATCTTTCAAGACATCGGGGCAGGCCGCTCCCCTCTGGCCGAGTCCCAGCTGGCGACCTTCGAAGAGGCCGAGTCCCAGCCGGCGACCTTCGGAGAAGCCGAGTCCCAGACGTCGACTTTAAAGCAAGCCGACTCCGGGCTTGTGACTTCCAGGAGCGCCGACTATGGGAGTCGGCACGCGACCTTTCATGAAGACCGATGCGGGGTACGGCCCCGATGTGGCCGTCCCTTCCTGCCTACGAGGGGTCGGCATGGCTACAGTGAGCCGTATCGCCGGGAGATCTCCGGCGAGGCGCGGCACTGTTGCCATGCCACCCCTGACCTCAGCCACAGTGCGTGATGCACCGTGCCCACGACGCCGGCCTGTGCGGCCCGGAGATCGCCGAGCCACCAGTCAGTGGGTGAATCAGAGACGGCAGAGCGCCTGAAGACGGCCCTGTGGGAGTCGGCCTCCCCGGAGTCGGCCGCCTCCCCGCCAGGGCCCCACAAGCCATAAACCAGATTGGATGGGGAGTGGCGACAGTGATCGCCTGACAGACGGCGGCACTGTTGCCACGACCCCATGACCAAGCCTGCATCATCAGGAGCGCCGCACAGTGTCGACCTGTCCGCGGGACCCACCAGTCGACGGGCCCCAGAGGCCGGCAGGAAGGACGACGGCTTGAGAGACTTACGGCTGGGGGCCACGCCCAGTCGGATTACTATTGTACCCCTGGGGGGTAGGCCTATATAAACCCCTCAGGGCACCCATGCAAAGGGTTCGGCCTTGGATAGATTTAGACACATAGAGAGCGGAAGAGAGAGCCAGCCTCGCTCCCTCCTGCCTCCCGATACAGCTCCAGGAGCACCTTTGTAATCATCTCACCATAGTGATCATGCGGAGACCCCGCAGAGCAGCAGTAGGGGTGTTATCTCCCCGGAGAGCCCCGAAGATGGGGAAGATTCGCCGGCGTGCATGTCTGCGCCTCATACCATTTCCAGGCACCGGCGACGTTCTACTCGCCCCCACCATGATAAGCCACCCGTTGGCATATGTCGCACCCAACCCCCGACATTTGGCGCCCACCGTGGGGCGAGGTGCACCGTCGTCCGGAGATCTGTTCTGGATGGTAACCCTCTTCCTCCCTGGCGAGCGCAGCCAGCCCGGCTCGCCAGATGGAGTCTGCATCGACACGCTGCGCGGCACTGAAGCCGCCTGCGCTGCGAGCGGCCTCGCCGAACTCATCGGCAAGGTGCGCCTCTCCGACGAGCCCGCATCCGACGCAGGCACGGGTGGCCCCGAGAGCCTTCTCGCGGGCCTCCTCGACCAACTCCACGTCGCCGGCGAGCCTGCCGTAGACTTGGAGTCCGTAGGCTCCTCCGACCCGATGCTGGTCGACTCCGACGCCGTATCGCTTGATATCTTCCCCACCAACATGGTGATCTACGATGAGCCGCTTCCGGCCGAGGAGAGTGGCGGAAGCGACATCACGGAGGTGCTCGTCATCAGCCACGGCGAGCACTCCGGCGAAGACGCCCAGGACCCGCTGCCAGCGGTCCTGCAAGACCTCACCGCGCCCATTCCAGAGGACGCGAACGCCGAGATGTTGGAAACACGCCGCCTTCAGATCATCGAAGGCGCCAAGAAGTTGGCAAGCATGAGGCGTTTGTCAGAAGCATACCAGCGCGAGATGGATCGCGCCGTAGGCGGCTCGCCGGCTCCGACTGGGCCGAGCCGTCTGGGAGCGGTCCGACAGCGCGGCGCAGCCATCGCCGACTTGCTCGGGGTGAAACGCCCCGTGTACTCCACCCCGGCGGAGAATATCCGCGCCGCCCAAGCGGCGACTGACGAGCTGAAGAACTTTTAGGGCGAAGAGCGCCGTGTGATGACGGAGCGAGTCCAGCAGCTCGACGCGTTGTTGCGCAAAACGCTGGCAGCGGTCAGCAGATGCATCGCAGAAGAGCTAAACGATGACTTACCTCCCGCCGAGATCAAGGCACGACCTCCGGACGCCGATCGGGCGGAGTCCGCGAAGGAAAGAGAAGGAGCGGCTGTCGATCACAGTCGGACTCAGATCACCATCGAAGCGCGACCAAGACGGCCGCCAAGAGCAAGTGGAACGACGAGATGATTATCCGCCTCCCCGCCCAAGAGAACGACGAAGCCCGCCGCTGTTGAGCATCCGACTTCGGAGGTCGCCTTGGCCGCCGAGAGGAGTCGGAGAGAATGACGCCCGCCATCGGATCGATCAATCCACCGATCCTCGGCGCTGAAGAAGAAGATGAGTTGGGTCCGCCTTGCTTGGCCCGCGATCGAGACGAGCCCTTCCTCAAAGGGTTCACGCTCCGACGAGACACACCCAAGTACACCGGCTCCGTAAAGCCGGAGGACTGGCTGATAGACTAATCCACAGCCGTCAACATAGAAAACGGCAACAAGCGAGTTGCCGTGAAGTATGTTCCTCTCATGCTCCAGGGCACGGCCCGGACATGGCTGAACAGCCTGAAGCCCCGCAGCATCAATAGCTGGTTCAACTTCACCAAAGCCTTCATTCGCAACTTCACCAGCACGTACAAGCGACCTCCCAAGCCGCGCCAGCTCTCCCTGTGCGTGCAAGGCCCTGAAGAATCAACGCGCGACTACCTCACGCGCTGGGGCGAACTTCTAAACTCCTGCGAGGGCATGCATGAGGTGCAGGCCATCGAGTACTTCACTGCCGGGTGCCGAGAGGGCACCCTCCTCAAGCACAAGCTCCTCTGCGACGAGCCCGAAACCCTTGACGAACTGCTAGTCATAGCGGATAAGTACGCCACGGCCGACTTTTAGGTACATATGTCATTGGTAAAGATCCGCGCTTTGACCCTTTATGCATATGGGGAAATGAGATATCGATGAACCAGCATCAAGTAAGGAAGCTGATAAAGGTTGTTAGTAAAATGGGTCAAAAGATGGCAATTAAACTATTTGTTTACAATTTATCCAATACACCAGCGAACTGCAGGATGGCAAGTGGGAACTCTGCAGCCTTCTTTTTACTGCCCATAATGAGTTGTGTTAGATGACAATGTCTGAATCTTTTTTCCTTTGCAGTGGTTCCCAAAGCAGTTTACTCAAGATTACCTCTCAAACTACTTGATTGGTGGGCATGCAAAGGTTAAAGTATTTCTACCAGAACACAATGATTATCTAGATGTTTTCATGAAGACTGTGAAAGATGCGCGGTCGGCCATCACAAGGGGTTACTAGAGTCGTGCGTGCCGTCAGCATGGAGGAGGGCACAAATGGGCATTCCGCTTCACCTTGTTCAGCAACCATAATGAATTTTGCCTCTTTCTTTACCGTCTTTAATAGTACAAGTATACAATTGTGGTTCTTCATTCTTTATTTGGTTCTTATGTAATTCTTGATATGTACCTATGAATCTAATAATGCATTGGTTGTCTGAACCTGATGGATATGAATAAAGCTATAACATACATTCAAGTTCAAATTCAAATCCAGTACAATTTGATATAGCAGCAATTAAATTATGGTGAAATTACGCTCCCCCGACGGCACACACGATTGGTAAAACACAAACGTTTGTGATATACACCATAATCCGAGATGGTTCACAGAGAGGAAACGTGTGCAAGCGTGCACACAATTGCCGTTTCCAAAGCGTGTGCGATGTTAGACGATATCACAAACGGTGTGGGCAAACTAAACGTTTGTGATAGTAGCGTTATCGTACACGATTTGCAACCACGGACTGTTTCTGATGAAGTATGCATCGTAAACGTTGCACCGCAGAAGAGCATGTGCGATAGTTTTCATGTATGACGATTTTATGATGGTCCGACATTTCGTAATCCTGTCCGACACTCGTATGACGATTAGCTAATCTTCTTAATTAGTTATCGCATACAGTTTGGGAATGCTTATCATACACGTTCTATAATAGTGAACCGTTTGTTATGGGCCGCACATCGTAAACGTAGCACCACAGAATACCGACTGTGATGGCAATGCGAGCACAAACGAGTAGGAGTACTGTATATGCATCTTGGCTCCCTATCCCCGACGGTGTCTGGGTCGTGTGGGAAGGACCCCCCTATTGCCCACACTCACTTGGTGACGGTTCCAAATTTCATCGCGGAAAGGGGTGAAAAATTGTTTGTATAGCACCGACGCATACTAATGAGTTCTAATTAACTCAGTACTTACTAGTATGCCAATGTTCCTTCTATCTTTCTTCGAGGTACCGAAAGGGGTGTGGAAAAGACTTGATTTCTTTATATCTCGTTTCTTCTAGCAGTCAGATGAGGCCAAGAAGAAATACCGTCTTGCACGATGGGATCTTCTTTTCCGACCCAAGGACGAGGGGGTCTTGGTATTGAGAAATTGGAAATTAAGAATACATGTCTGATGAGTAAATGGATCTAGAGGTTAGGGATAGAACTGGAAGGTATGTGGGCACAGATGATAATCCCCAAGTGCAAGGAATCATCATAGCAATTTCCAAAGGTGGAAGTGATAAGTATGGAGTGTCAAACCCACAAGGAGCTAAAGGTAAGATCAATATTCTCTCAAGTCCTATCTGCCACTGATACGACTCTACGTACACCGAACGTTTGCTTCCAACTAGATACGAGAAGTAAAACTACATTGTGGGTATGAAGAGGATAACTTTGCATGATGTCGGAGAGCTAAAATATAAAAGTAGGTGATGTTATCATAAAGTTAGAATATATTACTAAATATTATAAATAGCGAGTGTGGAATAATGATGGATCGGTGTGCGTAATTATCCTAGGCAATTGTTAAGAAGACTAGTAGTCGTCATTGCAATTTCATATGAGGGAGAGGCATAAGCTAACATACTTTTGTAACGCCCCGGTTTCGATGCGCCAGGTATCCGCCAGTTATTCGCCGTCATTGCCATGTCATTTGCTTGCTTTTTGCACTTTTCCATGTCATCATATGCATTTCATATCATGTCATCATGTGCATTTCATTTGGCATACATGTTCGTCTCATGCATCCGAGCTTTTTCCCCGTTGTTCGTTTTGCAATCCGGCACTCCTATGTCCCCCGGCGTCCCTTTTTGTCTCTCGTTGTGTGCGGGGGTTAAACTTTCTCAGAATGGACCGAGGTTTGCCAAGCTGCCTTGGTATAGCACCGGTAGACCGCCTGTCAAGTTTCGTGCCATTTGGAGGTCGTTTGATACTCCAACGGTTAACCGGGTAACCGTAAAAGCCTCTTTTGTGTGCAGCACAACACCCCTTCCAAAGTGGCCCAAAACCCATCTAAATCCCCTCCATGCTCTCGGCCGTTCGATCATGATCGCGTGGCCGAAAACCGCACCTCATTTGGACACTCCTAGCTCCCTCTACCTATAAATATGTGATCCCCTCCGATTTTTCGCGCAGTCCAACCCTAGCCCCGCTCCCTCTCCGCCGCCGGACATGTCCGCCCGGTGGCCGGACATGTCCTCCGCCGCCGCCACCTCACCCCGGCCAATCAGGGCTCGCCACCTCACCTCTGCCGCTTCCCGCAGCCACTCACACCTCGACACGTGGCGCCCAGCCGCCCGTCTCTCTTCGCCGCCATGCAGCTGCCTGCTACTGGGCCCATCCGGGCCCGCCCGGCCCGACCCGCGCCGCCGCCCGCCCACAGGTGCCCCGCGCTGACCGCCGCCCGGCAGGATGCCAGCGTCGGCCGCGCCGCGACGCGCAACAGCCTTCCGCCTCCGGTCGCCGTCCGCCGCCGCAGTTGACTGCACCTCCAGCCCAGCCGGCTCCCAGCGCGCCGCCGCCGGGTTTCGCCCGCCGCGCCCGGCTATCTCCGCCGCCGCGCCCACACCCGCCGCTGGCGCCTCTGCCGCCGCCAGCGCCGCAACTTCGCCGCCGCCGCTCGGTCGCCTTCGCGCCCGGCCTCGCGTCTCTTCGCCGAGCTTCGGCGGATCCGGCGAGATCCGGCCGGATCCGCCCCGTCCCGCCCCAGATCCAGCCGCCCCGCGCCTCCCGGGCCCTCCTTCGTCATCTCCGGCAACGAACTCCGGCGAGATCCCGGTGCCGTTGACTTTTCCCCGAGGTCCAAAATCCACTAAGTCCCTGTTTCTGTGTAATTTTCATGCCAAGTTCATCGCATTGTATCTCTGCATCCGTAGCTCCGTTTCGTGCGTGTAATATGTCAAATTGTTCGCCTCGACGAGTACTTCATTTTATTCCATTGAATCATTTTCTTTGGAGCTCATCTTGATGCCCGAAATGCTGTTGGAAGAGTGCATGTTGATGTTAATCTGCTGAAACTGTTATAACTTGCTCATTTGTCATTTTTGCCATGATTGATGTGTGCATCCTATGAGGTTGATGTCTACATGTGTTTTGATCTATGCTATGCCATCTTTCCAGGGGTGCCAACCATGTATTTTTGTGAGTTGTGTGCTGAGTGTATCAAGCTTGCTAAGTAGGGTACTTGTTGTTGCTGTTTTCCTGGCAGATTCTGTTATATTTTGTTGCTATGTTAACATGCTTCTACTAATCATTCTATGCATAATCTGGAGATGTTCTATAAACATGCTTTGATCTACATGTCATCCTCTATCCATCCATGCCCCTGGTTGCATTTATAGCTTGCTGTATATTGTTCATATCTTGCTCCAAAGTTGTTTCATAATGTTGCTATCAGCCTGTTAACATTAAGTTCAATGTTTCCATGGTTGTTTTCTAGTGATCCATGCAACCTATGAACTTGCTATTGCCATGTGTAGCTTCACAAACATGCCTCCTTACTGTTGGTTGCCTTGCCATGCCATGTATTGCTCTGTAGTGAGTGGTTCAAGCTCACCAACATGCCTACTTATTGTTGTTTCTCCCATGTTTGAATCTGTAATATAACTTGCCATGTTTACATGGGTGCCATCATATTTTCTGTGCCCTTTCGGCTCATGGTCAGTAAGGGACTTTTGATCTATGCAATTAGTAGATTCATGCCATGCCTTTGTTTGCCATGTTAAGTTCCTGTAACATGTTGTTTGATAGCTCTAAACATTGCAACCTGATGTTATTTCTGCTAAAGTCTGAAACTGTTATTATTTGCAATCTTACCATGTGTTTTTGAGCATGATCTAGTGATTTCTGGAGATAGCTCAGTGTTCATGTTTTGTTATGCTTTACCTGTACTTCATGCCCATGCCTTTTGTTATTATGTTCGGGTGCTGTAGCATATTGTTTTGATGCTTGCAATATGCCTAGTTGCTGTTATGGACAGATTGTTGTTATGACTTGTATAGAGTGTATGTGTTGAACCGTTGCTCCGTTTCGAGTGTGCTCTATATGAAACTTGCTTGATCTTGCATGTGGTTTCATATTATCATGTTGCATCCTTGTTTTGAGGTGTTTGCTTGATGTTTGTATGCATTTTGCATTAATGCCATGTTTAACTTGTTTTGCTCATATCTTCTAGACCGTAGCTCCGAATCTAATGAACTTTATATGTAACTTGACTAGAATTTCGTGTAGATCATCTTGGTGAATCTTAACTTGCTGTTTAAAAACTTGAACATAAGGTTTGTTCAGTTCTAGACCAATTTCGAAATATGCATATGAGGACTTACCGGAATTGTTATATGTTGTTCCCGGCCTCATTTAAACTTGCCTTGATGTGTTGTTCTTGTTTGCATCATCTATTGCCATGAGTAGCTTCATGTAGCTTTGTCAAGCATCATGCTTGGTTGTGCATCATGTCATGTTTATGCTTGTGCATTTACCATGTTGTTTGTTTCTTTCCGGTGTTGCTTCTTAGTTCCCGTTTTCGTTGCGATCGTGAGGATTCGTTCGTCTACGCTTGGTTCGTCTTCGTGGCTTCATCTTCTTCATGGACTCATTCTTCTTCCTAGCGGGATTTCAGGCAAGATGGCCGCTACCCTGGATCTCACTACTATCATTGCTATGCTAGTTGCTTCGTTCTATCGCTATGTTGCGTTACCTATCATTTGCTCTTCAAGCCTCCCCAAATTGCCATGAACCTCTAACCTTTGACACCATTCCTAGCAAACCATTGCTTGGCTATGTTACCGCTTTGCTCAGCCCCTCTTATAGCGTTGCTAGTTGCAGGTGAAGTTGAAGATTTCTCCATGGTGGACAGGATTTTATTGGGATATCACAATATCTCTTATATTATTAATGCATCTATATACTTGGTAAAGGGTGGAAGGCTCGGCCTTATGCCTGGTGTTTTGTTCCACTCTTGCCGCCCTAGTTTCCATCATACCGGTGTTATGTTCCCGGATTTTGCGTTCCTAACGCGGTCGGGTGATTTATGGGACCCCCCTGACAGTTCGCGTTGAATAAAACTTGTCCAGCAAGGCCCAACCTTGGTTTTACCATTTGCCTCACCACCACCTACCTTTCCCTTGGGAGTAATTAACCCAAGGGTTATCTTTACTTTAGCCCCCCCGGGCCAGTGCTTGTCTAAGTGTTGGTCCAAACTGAGCAGCCTGCGGGGCCACCTCGGGGAAACTTGAAGTCTGGTTTTACTCGTAGCTTGACTTATCCGGTGTTGCCCTGAGAACGAGATATGTGCAGCTCCTATCGGGATTGTCGGCGCATCGGGCAGCTTTGCTGGTCTTGTTTTACCATTGTCGAAATGTCTTGTAAACTGGGATTCCGAGACTGATCGAGTCTTCCTGGGAGAAGGTCTATTCCTTCGTTGATCGCGAGAGCTTGTCATGGGCTAAGTTGGGACACCCCTGTAGGGTTTAAACTTTCGAGAGCCGTGCCCGCGGTTATGTGGCAGATGGGAATTTGTTAATGTCTGGTTGTAGATAACTTGACACCAGATCCGATTTAAAACGCATCAACCGCGTGTGTAGCCGTGATGGTCTCCTCTCGGCGGAGTCCAGGAAGTGAACACGGTTTCTGGTTATGTTTGACGTAAGTAGGAGTTCAGGATCACTTCTTGATCATTGCTAGTTGACGACCGTTCCTTTGATCCTCTTCTCGCTCTCATTTGCGTATGTTAGCCACCATACTTGCTTAGCCGCTGCTGCAACCTCACCACTTTACCCCTTCCTTTCCCATTAAGCTTTGCTAGTCTTGATACCCATGGTAATGGGATTGCTTTGTCCTCGTGGCTCACAGATTACTACAACAACAGTTGCAGGTACAGGTTATGCGATGATGATGACGCGAGAGCGATGCTTGCTTGTGTTGAGTTCTTCTTCTGCTTCTTCTTTGATCAGGGGATAGGTTCCAGGTCGGCAGCCTGGGCTAGCAGGGTGGATGTCGTTTGAGCTTCTGTTTGTGTTTCATCCGTAGTCGAATGTTGATCTCATGTATGATGTGATGTTGTATTCATGTGGCATTGTATGCCTCTTGTATGTCTCCCCATCTATTATGTAATGTTGATGTAATGATATCCACCTTGCAAAAGCGTTTCAATATGCGGGTCTATCCTTGGTGATACCTTCGAGTTCCTCTTGGATAGGGTCGCATATTGGGCGTGACAACTTTCTCTTCTTGGATCATATGCACTTATGATTGGAACTCTAGCAAGCATCCGCAACTAATAAAATCATTAAGGTAAAACCCAACCATAGCATTAAAGCATCAAGTCCCCTTTATCCCATACGCCACAACCCCCTTACTCGGGTTTATGCTTCTGTCACTCAAGCAACCCACTACAAGAAAATCATGAAGGTATTGCAACACCCTACAGCGGGAATCCCTCACGCTTGCGCGACACAGAGGACATAATAGGACAACACCAAAATAAAACATACAACTCGTACCAATCTAGATCATCAATCAACCCAAAGACAAAAGGTATCTACTCAAAACATCATAGGATGGCAAAACATCATTGGATCATAATATGTGGCATAAAGCACCATGTTCAAGTAGGGATTACAGCGGGGTGTGGGAGACTGGACAGCGTAAAAGAGATGAGATGGTGATGATGATGGTGATGTTGATGAAGACGATCACCGCGGAGATGATTCCCATCCCGATGGCACTCCGGCGCCACCGAGAGAGAGGAGGAGAGGTCCACCCCTTGTGCTTCCTCCTCCATGGCCTCCCACTAGATGGGGAGAGGTTCTCCCTCTGGTCCTTGGCCTTCATGGCGATGATGGCACCTCTGGGATCCTCCCCCATGGCCTCTGGCGATGATGACCCCCTCCGGCAGGGTGCCAGAGAGGGCCTAGATTGATTCTCGTGGCTACAGGGGCTTGTGGCGGCGGAAGTTCCGATCTAGGTTATTTCCCAAAGGTTTCTGTATTTATAGGAGAGTTTGGCGTTGATTTCACGTCAGGGGGGTCTCCGGGCTGTCGACAAGGCAGGAGGGCGCACCCCACCCTCCTGGGCAGCCCAAGACTCTTCTGGCCCAAGTCTTTCACTCATGGGCTTCTTTTGGTCCATACAAAATCATCAAAAATTAACATGTCAATTGGACTTCGTTTGGTATTCCTTTTCTGTAAAACTCAAAAACAAGGACAAAACAGAAACTGGCATTGGGCTCTAGGTTAATTTAGTCCCAAAAATCATATAAATAGCATAGAAATGCATATAAAACATCTACGATGGATAATATATTAGCATGAATACTTCATAAATTATAGATACATTGGAGACGTATTACCATCCCAAAGCTTAATTCCTGCTCGTCCTCGAGTAGGTAAATGATAAAAGAAATAATTAATGAAGTGTGAATGTTAGCAGGTGCACAAGTTTGATCAATGATAATTTCAGTCACCTTTTCTAGCATCATTATATGTCATAACAGTAGCTCATCTCATAAAGCTTCTCATGATCAAGTAACAAGCTATTCACATGTTAAAGTATAGATCATAAACTTTCTTGAAAACTAACAAACTATGCTCTTAGTCATCAAACAATTGCAATTCATCTTATTTTCAGGAAGGGTCTATGTAAGAGCTTTGATTTACCAAATCCCACATACTCAACTATCATATAGTCTTTCACAATTGCTAACACTCATGTGATATTTATGGGTTCAAAATTTTGATCGGACACAGAGAAAGATAGGGGCTTATAGTTTTGCCTCCCAACCTTTTACCTCAAGGGTAATGTCAACAATAATACTTTATGAAAACCTACATCCAAGTAGATATATATATATCCGGATCTCTCCAACACAAAGCGCTTGCCAAAGGAAAAAGTGTAAAAAGGAATGGTGATGATCACCATGACTCTTGTATACGGGTAGAAGATAAAAGTAAAAGATAGGCCCTTCGTAGAGGGAAGCAGAGGTTGTTCATGCAAAAGAACGACACTTTATATTGCCCCTTGTGATAGAGACCTTTATTATGCAGTCTGTCGCTTTTATTTCTTCCCTATCACAAGTTTGTATAAAGCTTATTTTCTTCGCACTAATAGATCATACATATTTAGAGAGCAATTTTATTGCATGCACCGATGACAACTTACTTGAAGGATCTTACTCAATCCATAGGTAGGTATGGTGGACTCTCATGGCAAAACTAGTTTAAGGGTATTCGGAAGCACAAGTAGTATCTCTACTTGGTGCAAAGAATTTGGCTAGAATGAGGGGGAAAGGCAAGCTCAGCATGTTGGATGATCCATGACAATATACTTTATTTCGGATATAAGAAAACATAGCCCATTACGTTCTCTTCCTTGTCCAACATCAACCTTTTAGCATGTCATATTTTAATGAGTGCTCACAATTACAAAAGATGTCCAAGATAGTATATTTATATGTGAAATCTCTCTTCCTTCAATATTCTTTCATGAATTGTTCAAGTGACCAATTCTGCGTTTGCTAACTTTCAATAAGTTTACTACCTATACTTATTACATGTGAAGTCATTACTCCCCATGGTATAAGCATATGAAACATATATAAATTCAGATTTATTATATTCAATCCATTCAACCATTCACTAATGGGATATAAGTGAAACACGTGAGTAAATGACAAACTACTCCAAAAGAGATAAGTGAAGAACACTGAGTTGTCAAATAATTAACTAGCCATGGGAGGATTCTTTTTCATTCAAGATTTCAGATCCAATGATTTATTCAAACAGCAAGTAAAATTGAAAACACGCTCCAAGCAAAACACATATCATGTGACGAATAAAAATATAGCTCCGAGTAAGGTATACCGATAGTTTTGAAGACGAAAGAGGGGATGCCTTCCGGGGCATCCCCAAGCTTAGGCGCTTGAGTCTTCCTTGAATGTTACCTTGGGGTGCCTTGGGCATCCCCAAGCTTAGAGTCTTTCCACTCCTTATTCTCCTCATATCAATATCTCACCCAAAGCTTGAAAACTTCAATCACACAAAACTTAACAGAACTTCGTGAGATAGGTTAGTATGATAAAGAGTAAACGACTCACTTTGGTACTGACAAAGACAAGGCTCATAATTTTTCTCACACAATGCCTACTTACCATATCATTTCTACAATTTATGTTGAAAAATATAAGCCATAGAAACTAGAAAGCAAGCAAACTATGCAATGAAAACAGAATCTGTCAGAAACATAACAGTCTATAATGATCTTAACAACAACCATAGTTCTGCTACTCCAAAAATTATTAAATAAGTTGGTGGACGTGAGGAATTTGTCTAGTCTTCTGCAAAAATAATCAAATCAAAATCACTCTTCTGTGAAAAATGGCAGCTAATCCCGTGACCGCAAAGTTTCTGTTTTTTACAGCAAGATCACATTAACCTTTACCCAAGTCTTCCCGAAGGTCTTACTTGGCACTTTATTGAAACAAAATATATAAACATGATTAATAGAGTATCTTAATCATGTGGACACACAAAAAAGTAAAGGTAAATATTGGGTTGTCTCCCAACAAGCGCTTTTCTTTAATGCCTTTTAGCTAGGCATGATGATTTCAATGATGCTCACATAAAATATAAGTATTGAAACATAAAGAGAGCATCATGAAGAATATGACTAGAAAATTTAAAACTAACCCACTTACTATGCCTAGGGATTTTGTGAGCACACAATTTAAGGGAACAAGAATCAACTAGCATAGGAAGGCAAAACAAGTATAACTTCGAAACTTTAAGCACATAGAGAGGAAACTTGATATTATTGAAACTCCTACAAGCATAAATTACTCACTCATAATAATTTTCAGTAGCATCATGAATGAATTCAACAATATAACCATCACATAAAGCATTCTTTTCATGATCTACAAGGATAGAAATTTTTCTACTCTCCACATAAGCAAAATTCTTCTCATTCGGAATAGTGGGATCACTAATTCCTAAAGTTGACACTCTTCCAAATCCACTTTACATGATAGTATTATTAATAATCCAAAATATATAAGTGAAGTTCATGTAGCATTCTACAATTAGTATAGACTAACCAATATCCAAGCTCAAAATATGTAAGTGAAGCACACGAAGCATTCTAAAAACATACTCAAAACATTTAAGTGAAGCACAAAGAGCAGTTCTATAAGATCATACTTAAAAGATATAAGTGAAGAACATGAAGTATTATATAAATAAATGAAGGGATAACTCATACTAGCATGGTTCTTAAAGAAAAAAAACAAAAACACAAAGGACACAAATCATGTGAACAAAACAAAAACCAAGATATACCGATATTTGTTGAAGAAGAAAGATGGGATGCCAACCGGGGCATCCCCGAGCTTAGATGCTTGAGTATCCTTTGAAATGTTTACTTTGGGTGCCTTGGGCATCCACAAGCCTGAACTCTTGCCTCTCTTTATTCTTCTCATATTGATAGCTCCTCGATCTTTGAACACTTCATCCACACAAAACTTTAACAAAAACTTTGTGAGATCCGTTAGTGTAATAAAGCAAACTACCATTTTATGGTACTGTAATGAACTCATTATTTATTTATATTGGTGCTAAACCTACTGTATTGCAACTTCTCTATGGTTCATACCCCCCGATACGAGCCAGAGATTCATCAAAAAAAGCAAAGAACACGCGAAAAACAGAATCTGTCAAAAACAGGACAGTCTGTAGTAATCGGGAAGTTTAGTAAACTTCTCTAACTCTAAAAATTATGAAATAAATATGCCAATTTGAAAACTTTGTACATTAGTAATGTGCAAAAAGTTTCAGACCCATTTGACCTCCCAGTAAAAAATGTAAAATCACGCGCTACAGCCAAAGTTTCTGTTTTTGTTCTGCACATAGTAACAAGCAATCTAATCATCCTAAAACCAAAGGTTGGAACATTATTTTTATAATAAAATGGATATATACAAGGGGATAATTATTTACAGAGAAACTTCCATGAAAAATTATACATTGTTTCCGTGAGCATGAACACAAGTGCTCAAGGTCGACCCTCACTTCTTCAATGCATAACTTTCCAATCACGTCTCTTTTTGAAAACCTTTTTTAGGCATGAGAGGCAAGTAATTTTTTTTCATACTTTATTTTTTCCGTATATTTTACCCACAACTAAACAGAAATAAAAAGGAAAAAACAAAATCTACTTAGTGAAGAAAGCAAACAAACACACAAGAATATCAACCCCACACTATTGCTCCCCGGCAACGGCGCCAGAAAAGAGCTTGATAATCCCCAAGTGCAAGGAATCATCGTAGCAATTTCCAAAGGTGGAAGTGATAAGTATGGAGTGTCGAACCCACAAGGAGCTAAAGGTAGGATCAATATTCTCTCAAGTCCTATCTGCCACTGATACGACTCGAGGTACACTGAACGTTTGCTTCCAACGAGATACGAGAAATAAAACTACGTTGTGGGTATGAAGAGGATAACTTTGCATGATATCACAGATCTAAAATATAAAATAGGTGCTTTTATCATAAAGTTAGAATATATTACTAAATATTATAAATAGCGAGTATGGAATAATGATGGATCGGTGTGCGGAATAATCCTAGGCAATTGTTAATAAGACCGGTAGTCGTCATTGCAATTTCATATGAGGAAGAGGCATAAGCTAACATACTTTGTCTTCTTGGGTCATATGAACTTATGATTGGAACTCTAGCAAGCATCCGCAACTACTAAAGATCATTAAGGTAAAACCCAACCATAGCATTAAAGCATGAAGTCCCCTTTATCCCATACGCCACAACCCCTTACTCGGGTTTATGCTTCTGTCACTCAAGCAACCCACTATAAGAGAATCATGAACGTATTGTAACACCCTACAGCAGGAATCCCTCAAGCTTGCGCAACACGGAGGGCACAAAGGACATCACCAAAATAAAATATACAACTCGTACTAATCTAGATCATCAATCAACCCAAAGACAAAAGATATCTACTCAAAACATCATAGGATGGCAACACATCATTGGATCATAATATGTGGCACAAAGCACCATGTTCAAGTAGGGATTACAGCGGGGTGTGGGAGAGTGGACCACGTAAAAGAGATGTTGATTGTGATGTTGATGAAGACGATCACCGTGGCGATGATTCCCCTCCCGATGGCCCTCCGGCGCCACCGAGAGAGAGGAGGAGAGGTCCTGCACCTTGTGCTTCCTCCTCCATGGCATCCCCCTTGGATGGGGAGAGGTTCTCCCTCTGGTCCTTGGCCTTCATGGTGATGATGACCCCTCCAGGGTCCTCCTCCATGGCCTCCGGTGATGATGGCCCCCTCCGGCAGGATGCCAGAGAGGGCCTAGATTGATTTCTCATGGCTACATGGGCTTGCGGCAGCGGAACTTCCGATCTAGGTTATTTCCTGGAGGTTTCTGTATTTATAGGAGAGGCTAGCATTGATTTCACGTCAGGGGGGTCTCCGGGCTGTCCATGAGGCAGGGGGCGCTCCTCCACCCTCATGGGCAGCCCTGGACTCTTCTGGCCCAACTCTTTCACTCCAGGGGCTTCTTTTGGTCCATACAAAATCATCAAAAATTGCACGTCAATTGGGCTCCATTTGGTATCCCTTTTCTGTAGAACTCAAAAACAAGGAGAAAATAGAAAATTACACTAGGCTCTAGGTTAATAGGTTAGTCCCAAAAATCATATAAAATAGCATATAAATGCATTTAAAATATCTACGATGGATAATATAATAGCATGAATACTTCATAAATTATAGATACATTGGAGACGTATCAACGGATTTTCTGTAATAAGTATTTAAAGTCGAAAACGCTCGCCCAAGTTACAGTGAGACAAACTTACTCACCATTCTGGAAGGGACTCATGCGAACGAAAGACGTGTTCTTTTGTAGGGTCAAATTCTTGATTGGCAATGGGATGGCAACAAGATTTTGGGAGGATACATGGTTAGGAGAGTCACCCCTAGCCATACACTACCCACCCTTCATAACATTGTGCAACGTAAGGAGGAATACGTAGCCACGGTATTTCAAATGACTCCCTTGAACATTCAGTTCAGAGTGCATTAGTTGGTGAGCGATGGACTACCTGGATGCATTTGGTCCAAAGATTGATAGATGTTCAATTATCCAACCAACCTGATTCGACACACTGGAAGTTAGCTATAAATGGGGTGTTTATGGTGAAATCTTTCTATATGGATTTGACTTATTTTGGCCCAATCTCGAGATTGTTAAATATTTGGAAGGTTAAGGTTCCCTTGCGTATTAAAATCTTTATGTGGTTCGTCCACAAGCAAGTGATCCTCACCAAAGATAACTTACTTAAGAGTCGATCGGTAGGTAGTTCGTGTTGTTGTTTTTGTGATCATGATGAAACAATACAACACTTATTCATAGAGTGCCCACTCACCAAGCCGGTTTGAAGAATGATTCATATATCCTTTAACATTACTCCTCCAATTGACATTGAATCGTTGTTTGGAACGTGGTTAGCTGGGTTGATCAGATTACTGTGGCTCATATTCGAGTTGGAATATGTGCGCTCATGTGGGCTATATGGAATTGCAGGAATGACATGATTTTTAACAGACAACATAATTTAACTTTCTTGCAGGTCATCTTTAGAGCATCCGCATGGATCTGTACATGGTCCTTACTCACTCCTACGGACTCCGGGAAGCCTTTGGTTACTGGGTGCAACCAGTGGGAGATGGTAGCACGGGCTACATTCAACCGGTTCGGATGGCGGTTGCATAATAGGATCGGAGCCTAGGGAGCTTGTCCTTTGCATTGTCATACCGATTGGGATTTTGAGCATGTAATTTTATTTTTATTTTTTCGCTCCGCTTGCGAGCTGTAATATTTATTAGTCTCTGTGCTACTTTGAGACTATTTAATAAGATGGTTGCATGCATCGTCATGATGCAGAGGCTGAAGGAAATATGCCCTAGAGGCAATAATAAAGTTGTTATTTATATTTGCTTATATCATGATAAATGTTTATTATTCATGCTAGAATTGTATTAACCGGAAACTTAGTACATGTGTGAATACATAGACAAAATAAAGTGTCCCTAGTATGCCCTACTTGACTAGCTCGTTAATCAAAGATGGTTATGTTTCCTGGCCATAGACATGTGTTGTCATTTGATGAACGGGATCACATCATTAGAGAATGATGTGATGGACAAGACCCATCCGTTAGCTTAGCATAATGATCGTTAAGTTTTATTGCTACTGCTTTCTTCATGACTTATACATGTTCCTCTTACTATGAGATTATGCAACTCCCGAATACCGGAGGAACACCTTGTGTGCTATCAAACATCACAATGTAACTAGGTGATTATAAAGATGCTCTACAGGTGTCTCCCATAGTGTTTGTTGAGTTGGCATAGATCGAGATTAGGATGTCCCTCAATGTATCGCAGAGGTATCACTGGGCCCTCTTGGTAATGCTCATCGCTATAAGCCTTGCAAGAAGTGTGACTAATGAGTTAGTTGTGGGATGAAGCATTACAGAATGAGTAAAGAGACTTGCCGGTAACGAGATTGAACTAGGTATGATGATACCGACGATCGAATCTCGGGCAAGTGACATACTGATGACAAAGGGAACATCGTATCTTGTTGTGCGGTTTAACCGGGAAAGATCTCCGTACAATATCTAAGAGCCAATATGAGCATCCAGGTTCCACTATTGGTTATTGATCGGAGATGTGTCTCGATCATGTCTACATAGTTCTCAAACCAGTAGGTTCCGCACGCTTAACGTTCGATGACAATTTGTATTATGAGTTATGTGTTTTGGTGACCGAAGTTTGTTCAGAGTCTCGGATGAGTTCACGGACATGACGAGGAGTCTCGAAATGGTTGAGAGGTAAAGATTAATATATTGGAAGTTACATTCGAACACCAGAATGGTTTCGGGAAGTATCGGATAATTTTCGGATTACCGGGAGGTTACCGGAACCCTCGGGGGACTATTGGGCCTTCATGGGCCCTAGTGGAGAGAGGAGGCGGCAGCCAGGTGGAGGCGCCCCCCCCCCCAAGACTAAACTGAATTGGACTAGGGTGGGGGTGCGGCCCCCTGAGGGAGTCCTGGACTAGGGGGTGTCCGGACAGCCGGACTATCAATATCCGCCGGACTCCAAGACCACGAAGATAGAAGATTGAAGACTCCGGCTCGTGTCCGGATGGTACTTTCCTTGGCGTGGAAGGCAAGCTTGGCAATACGGATATGTAGATCTCCTACCATTGTAACCGACTCTGTGTAACCCTAGCCTCCTCCGGTGTCTATATAAACCGGAGGGCTTTAGTCCGTAGGACAGCATACATTACGACAATCATACCATAGGCTAGCTTCTATGGTTTAGCCTCCTTGATCTCGTGGTAGATCTACTCTTGTACTACCCATATCATCAATATTAATCAAGTAGGACATAGGGTTTTACCTCCATCAAGAGGGCCCGAACCTGGGTAAAAACATCGTGTCCCTCGTCTCCTGTTACTATCCGCCTAGACGCACAGTTCGGGATCCCCTACCTGAGATCCGCCGGTTTTGACACCGACATTGGTGCTTTCATTGAGAGTTCCTCTGTGTCGTCACCGATAGAGCGGATGCCTCCACCCGTCTTCAAAGACAGTGTTTTCGCCGGAGGGGCCCTGACCGCTGGCCAAACTATCCGGCTTGGTGGTTTTCTCATGACCGCCTGTCCGGCCACCGCTTCGGCAATGACTTCTCGAGTCGTCGGAAGCAATCTTCGCGTCAGCTCTAAAGCTGCCGAACAGTTAGATCCAATAGAGCTCTCGTCTGTTAACGAGCTCTTGGATCGCATCGCCGCCCTGGGAGTCGCTACGGACTACCACTAGATTGGGCTTAAAACCGATCTGAGAGAAATTAACTCTCCCCAGGCCACCCACCAGGTCGCAGTGGTAGAGGAGCAATACGGCAACTCTTTGCCAGTGTTGGAAACAATTCATGTCCGGATTCCCGAACCCTCCATGCGGATTCCGCGGAGGGGCGGACTTCGATCGGCGTTGAACTTAAAATCATGCATCGCCCCGGACTCGCTGGATTGTGCCCAGCAAACCAAACTTCCGAATTCGGAAAGCCCTTGGCCTTTGAGCCTCAAGATGGGCAGGGATCTGGATTTTATTCCACCCACCCGCCCAGAGATATGCGACCTATCTCTAATACGGCAAGAGCCTACTGAAACAGTACATCACTCTTGGGCGATTCCTCCCGGTTATGGACAGGATAAAGGACTGCCGAGAGGAAAAGCGCAATATCAATCTTCGCAACAAGCGCACGGACACGGGAATACTAAACGCCATTGATAAATCGCAAAATTACGCGCTTCACCGATCGGCATCCATTGTCTGAAAATCTTGTGCGATGGAGAGTTTCCGAAAACCGAAAATCAATTTTGGGATAATCCGCCCCAAACCCGATCCATGATAAAAGGCGCCTTACACTCGGGCCCCGGATGCAAAAATGAAAAACAAAAACCCAATAAGGAAATGGAACCGTCTTTGGAGGGATGGCTCAACGGACCTGTAAGCTTCATAATACGAGAGGAGCCGTCCCAACACATAGCCTTCGAGCATGTTGGATATTACGACGGTGGCCAAAAGTGGCGAAGAGCTTCTAGCTCGAAACCACTCTAACAATACCAGCACGGTATCAACAGTCTTCGAGACTTTCGCATCAAATAATATGCGAAAATGAACAATCCGCGAACTCGCCAAAGTCTACCAAGTAGCAACAGCAAATCCATGGAGCGACACAGCTATTACCTTCAATGCCAGCGATGAGCCCACATTCGAACAACAGAGCCCGGCCAAGACCGGTACTTAGTCCCATAGTGGACGGCTTTCGACTGACAAAAGTCCTCATGGATGGCGCAACGGACTAAACCTCATTTATGAGGAAACTCTGCGAAAAATGGAAATCGATTGGAGCCGTATTGAGCGAAGCAGCACAACCTTTAGAGGAATAATCCCTAGCCGGGTAGCACGCTGCACCGGAAAAATCACACTCGATGTGGTGTTCGGTTCTCCGGACAATTACAGATCCGAAGAAGTCACGTTCCAGGTGGCCTTGTTCAGCAGTGGGTATCACGCCATATTAGGACGAGAGGCATTCACAATTTTTCAAGCAATACCTCATTACGGGTACATGAAGCTCAAGATGCCTGGGCCCAGCGGAATAATCACTCTCGCTAGTGATCCGGACATAGAACTCCGCGCCGAAAACAAGACAGCCGCACTAGCCCTCGAGGCACTATCCGAAGCCTTAGCGGCAGAGGAACTCACCGCGCTGCGCTCTACGGTGAACAGGGACGATGTGATACTCAATAAAAGATCCAAGTCCACCTCCTTCAAACCAGCAAACGAGATAATAAAATTCCAGGTCCATCCAACAGACCCAACAAAGACGGCCTCCATTGGGGCACAATTGAACCCCGAAGTAGACGCCGCACTGCGCGAATTCCTTCGGGAAAATTGGGATATCTTCGCTTTGGCACCCTTCGGACATGCCGGAATCCCTCGCGAGTTGGCGAACACAGCCTAAACATCCTAAAGGATTCAAGCCGATCAAACAGGCTCTTGACGATTTTCCGAGCACAAAAGACATGCAATGGGAGAAGAGCTAGCCAAACTATTGGAAGCCGGATTCATTAGAGATATCAAACATCCGGACTGGCTAGCAAATTTGGTGATGGTACCAAAGAAGGATAAATCCTGGCGCCTCTGTGTCGATTTTAAAGACCTCAATAAAGCTTGCCCAAAGGATCCCTTCCCTCTCCCCCGCATTGTCGGTGTACTAAAGTAGGGGTACCTTAGTACCCTGAACTTGTGCACGGGCAGTCGCAGCGCCCCGCGGCAAGGCTTGTCGGGCGCCCACCAAGACCCTCCGTCATTTCCTATTACTGCCATTCAAGAACAAAGTATCAACTAAGAAGACAAAGGCCCCGGCAAGAGGAGCTTGCCGGGAAGGCCAACCAAGGTGCTCCAGAGGAACTTGCCGCGACGCTTCAGCGTCCGGCAAAAAGCCAGCGGCCGCAACTTGCGGCGCAACAAGAGAAGGGCATGCAAGGCGCTTGCGCGGCAAGGCTGCCACCTGCACCCAAACTCGGCGCACCCAGCAACGTGTCACCCGGGGCCATCCCAGAGCACGTGGCGCAGGCGCCGCACAGCCATCGAGGGCGGTGCAAGCGGAGCTGACAAGGAGGCCATCATGGCGATCGGTGGCGCACCTAACGGTCGTTTCTTTGCCTTTGTTAGGCGACCGGACGGGCATTAAATGCCCTTGTCCCTGCCGTCGAGTTAGGTAGGGGACACTTTGTTGGTCATTGTTGTACCAACCTGCGTTTTACCTTTCTACCCCTTCCTACACGCCACCTGTCGGTGACCCCTTAGACTATAAAAGGGAGGCCCATGCGCACGTAGAAGGGGTTCGTGATTCGAACTTTTCCCACACTGGGGTTCCGCAGTTCAGAGATCAACACCACCATACGCTCGCTCTCGAGCAGAACAAATAGAAACACAAAGCAGCAGTGGGGTTTTATCTCTCCGGAGAGCTCCGGCTGGGTAAAATCGCCCGTCTCCCAGCGCTCGACCTCGATCTGCTCTGCGCACGCCCTCCGCTCCCTTGCCGGACTAGAAGGGGCCCCCTGCCCCATAGGTGCTCGTGGCCACAGAGACGCCCGACATCTTTGGCGCGCCAGGTAGGGGGCGTCGAGGTCGTGAGCATCTGATCCGGTCTCCGCGCGCGCTACATCAACGCCTTCATCAACATGCCACCAAAGAAGAAGCCTTCGGAGGTGGCCGCTCCGTCTACATCGATTCTACCACCACCGCCGGAGCAAGCGGGCGGTGGAGTGGACGCCGGCGGAGGAGCGGGCGCCGACGGTGGGACTCACGTCGTCACCAGGTCCAAAAACAAGGCCCCGCAAGCGTCGGCGACCGTGCAGACACCACACCCTTCCCAGGAGGTGCAAGGTCGACAACGCCCCGGTGCTCCTAGCACCGTGCTCGCATTGGAGCAAGGCCAAGCTGGTGGGTCGCGGGACGTTCGAGATCAGCATGCACGCCAGCACGCTGGCGCGAGTGAGGTACAGTCGCCCGGACGGGGTGTTGCTCCTCCCAATCGAGTTGGGATTCCGAGCACATCCCGCTCCTCGCGCCGCTCGTCGCCACCACCACCCAAGACTGCAGAGGAAGCGCTGGCCCGAGCCCAGCTGCTTCTAGATTACCCTCCGGCGCCACACAAGATTGACGACTGGAGGATGACCATTTACAGCCTCATCGGCTTCGCCAACGGCGACAAGCCCCGGCAACCGAGCGCATCGAAGCCCCGGCAAGGCGCCCAGGCGCGTGCCGACGCCGACAAGACCGCTGGGGGTGCCACTACCACGCACTCCCCGCCCCGAAGATCAAGATCGCCGACTCGCCGGGCCAACCTCGACGCTGACTCCACCGCGTCGTCGGACCCGCGAGCTCGCCGCGACCAACGCCACGTTCTCCAAGAACGACGACACGAGGATGCTCGTACTCGCATCGAGCACAGAAGAGAAGCGCGACGTCAATCTGACTGGCGCGCTGGGCCCACTGTCGATATGCATGCGCCAGGGGAACCAGGCGACTTGCCGTATGCGGCAGGTTGCCCTGCGTTCACTCGTGAGCTGCGGCAAGTCCAGTGGCCCAAATCCAAGAACTTCAAGCCCGACGTGCCCGAGAAGTATGATGGCAGGATACATCCATCAGAGTTCCTCAGCATCTACACTATCGCGGTGCAGGCTGCCGGAGGACGCGATGAGAAGATCCTCGCCAACTACTTCCCGCTGATGCTCAAGCCCAACGTCAGATCTTGGCTCATGCACTTGCCGGACGGCTCCATCTCTTCATGGGCGGACTGTGTCATCGGTTTGTCGGCGCCTTCACGGCGGCCACAAACACCATGGCCAGAGAGCGATCTGCATCTGCTCGCCCGAAGGAGGAGAGCCCTGCGCAGAAGTACATCTGAGATTCAGCCAGTGCGGCGCAACATCCTCGGCGTCCACCCTACGCGATTATCGGTCGTTCCATCGAACGTCGCGTAACCGCAGGATGAGGAGGAGATGGCGATGTGCAAGATCGAGATGTCGGCGAGCTCTATGCTCTGGCCGACAAGTGTGCACGGGCTGAGGAGGGAAGGAAAATCCCCGGAGAGACTGCAGGAGCAGAAGGATCTGACAGTGAGGATGCCACCCCGGCGAGGAAGAACCGGAGGCGGAATAACAGAAAAAGAAAGGCTAAGGATGTGCTAGCTGTCGAGCATTCCGGCAACGGAGGCGGCTCCGACAAGGCCAAAGTTGATGACTCCGGCGAGGCTGTAGTAGCCGCCGGCAAGCAGGATGGCTCCGGCAAGAGGTATTGCAAGATCCACCGCACCAAGGGCCATGACCTCCAAACCTGCAAGAAAGTTGAGCAGATGGCGGAGCTACAGAAAGCTGAGTACGAGCGCCGCGACAAGGAGAGAGCCCAGGGAGGTGGCGGAGGATCCGGCAAGAAGCTTCCCGCCTGGGGAGGGCGCCACGGCAAACCCAAGCAGTGGCAAGGTGACAGACCTCCCCGGGGCCGCGACAAGGACGAGGATGAAGATGAGGATGAGGAGATGGAGGAAGATGAGACTGATGACCAAGAGTTTCAGAAAGCAACGGAGGTGTTGTGCATCGACGGCGGTGCCTCTCTGCACACCTTGCACCGCCAACTCAAGCAGTGGGTGCGAGAAGTGAACGCAGCGGAGCCGTCCGTCGAGTCGCGCAAGCCTCTAAAGTGGTCCAGCACGCCCATCATCTTCGATGTTGAGGATCACCCTGATCGCATCACTGCGGTCGGGTGCTTGCCAATGTTGGTGTCGCCAACAATCCGCAACCTCAAGGTCACGAAGATGTTGGTTGACGGCGGGGCCGGCCTGAATCTGATTTCCTCCGCAGTGCTCAAGAAGCTCCAGATCCCCGACAGCGAGCTCAAAGAAACTGGTACCTTTCAAGGGATAAATCCGGGAAGGAGCAAGCCAAAGGGGAAGATCACACTGCCAGTGACGTTTGGCAACGAGCTGAATTTCAGGACAGAGAGGGTCACGTTTGATGTTGCTGATTTCCCATTGCCCTACAATGGGATACTAGGTGTCACGACCGGTTTTCCGGGAAATGAATTTCCAGAAAAGACCGTCGTGCTCATCAGCCCCAGGATTACTGTTAGCTGATGAGGCTCCAACTTGATACAGAAATTCCAAGCAAAATGCAAAATATGTGGTACAAGACCATTCTGGCCTGTGAGTACAACAAATGGTTTCTAGTGGTTGATGGCGGAGCGGTTTGTGGATCATCGGTGTCTATGGGACTCCATTTCCCACAGAACAGTGACCAGGTTAACTCCTATCTTGCGAGGCTGCTATCTCCATTGCTTAGGTTCCGGGGCTGTCATCGCATCGCTCCTCTCCGTGCAAGAAAATCTGGCCAAGACAATAGCCAGGAACAAGCCAGTGAGTACTTTGAATGTTCTCGCAAACATTATGAACACAGGTATAACATAAAAATGGTGTGCTGAAAAATATTTGATGCTCATGACGTCAGTCACAAAGATAAATATAACTATGATGCGTGCAAGCAAGTTATTTATAAAAATGCAATAACATGGTAGTGTTAAAATTTATGAAATAAATAACAAGCAATGCCACAGTCGGGCGTCTGAGCGACACCGCATAAAGGGCTTTAAAAGAAATGCCTCAGTCGGGCGTCTGAGCGACACCACATAAAGGGCTTTAAAAGAAATGCCTCGGTCAAGGCGTCGGCGACACCACATAAAGGGCTTTAAAAGAAATGCCTCGGTCGGGCGTCTGGCGACACCACATAAAGGGCTTTAACGAAATGCCACGGTCAGGCGTCGAGCGACACCGCATAAAGGGCTTTAAAAGAAATGCCTCGGTCGAGGCGTCGGCGACACCACATAAAGGGCTTTAAGCGAAATGCCACGGTCGAGGCGTCGGCGACACCACATAAAGTGCTTTAAAATAAACAATCATAGTGAATATCCCGGAGGTAGAACCATCCCAGAGATACTCGATAATAACAATAATATCACGGGTTAGTCAACGATAATAATAATCATAATCATCAAAAGTCACAAGTCACAATCCATGTTGTTCCAGTTCTGGTTAACAGCTTCACCTCCGAAGACCGACACTAAGATAGACACTTGACCCATCCCAGACTATAATCCTTAACCATGGACACGGCTATTCGAATAGGTTTTAATCTCTGCAGAGGGTGTACTCTTTACCCACGATTAACGGATTCCTTTAGCCCATCGGGACTTCCGCTTACGGTCTTTTAAATGAAAACACACCTGACTTGCACACACCAGCTTAACTTACCGGTGTCTGGAATCACCCACGACACCAGTCAAGCAAACTCTAAGTGGGGAGGCTACAACCTCGCGTAGCATGGGATCAAATTTATATCGCGCGCTCTAAGGGGGTGGCCTCCCCTCTCGGTCCCAACCGGAAACACCCATGCCCCCTGACCGGATGACTGGCTTTAATCCATGGCCATGGTACCCTCATCCCGGCCCCTCTGTATGGTGTGTGCTAGAAAGGGGTTGACAAATTCTTGAACCGTACCCTACATGGCGAGGGACAAGTGGTAGCATGAAACAAGTGTGGGGGTTGCTGGAACAAGACTCGATCTACGGTCGACTCAGGAGGTTTATAGTTTCCTGCATAACATGTATAACAATATACTTCAACCAATCCAATCAACACTCATTATATCTTACTATGCCATACCGGACATACCCGTCTCGACGGAGACCGGCGACAAGCTCACGCCTACCCAAGGCAGAGGTTTTCCTGGATTCCTTCTCGGCATGCATGCAAGATACATGAGGATGATTACCATCACTAGTATACTCATTTCCAACAGCATGGAAATCACCAATATGCATCCATGCAAATGATCATATCACATGAAATAACAAGTCCTTCGAAATGAGGTGGTGTTATAAACGTGTCAACAAACACACCAAAAATATTATGCCGGGGTTCAGAATGCTTGCCTTCAATGAGTGGTAAGGTGGGGTGCACTTCAAAACTTTTGAAAGTTTCTCCTCTCTTCAAAAATCCTATTTTAGCAATATAAAGAATTAACACACAAAATAAAAACAGCACCAAAAGTTGTGTTGAAAATTTTTCAAATAAATCTTAAAATAAAGTAGATCAAATTTTAGAGAGGTGGGAAAAAGAATCATTTTATTTGGAGTTGTATTTAAAAAGATATAACTAGTCAAAGTTTGGTCAAAGTTCTGGTTTTTAAATAAAACACAAAAAGAAAAACGTTTCAGAGGGTAATACGCTTTCGAAGCGGGGAAACATACTTGGGCTTTTTACGCTTTCAATTAACACGCGTGGTGGCGGGGCTGTCATCGCAGTGGGCCCTTTCGCCCAGTCGGGTTTGACCGATCTCCTCCTCTCCTCTTCCTCTGCCCGAGCGAGGCGCAGCTCGGCGATCGTCGCCGGCGACCGGGCGACTCCACGCGGCCCCGAGCGAGGATGGATCCGCCACTCAGGCGGTCCTCCGGTGGTCGTCGAGTAGGGTGGGGCGGGGAGCTGCCGTGGCGAAGCCCATGGGCGGAGGAGGCTTGTGGCGAAGTGGTTTGAGGTGGCGGTGGTTCGATCCAAATTGAGCAGGGGAGGGTTCACGAGGGGAGAGAAGCTCTTGGTGAAGAGAGTGGAGAGGGGAGGTACTAGGGGTGCCGGATTGGCGGGCGGTGGCGGCGGCAGGAGTTGCGGAGATGAGGAAGAAGGCCTCCTGGGTGAATGCGAGCTAGGGAGTGCCATTTGGGTTACTGAGGTTGCTGCGTGCTCGGGAAGCTCGGGGCCTCCTTTATAGCTCGTCGAGGTCGGTTCGCGGCGCGCGGATGAGGCGTCGGCGGCCGTCTTCTGTAGTTGCGAGGCAGCGTGGCGGTGGTTGGTCGGCTCCAGGAGCTACCGGAAAGCTCCACTTGTCCATGGAGGCGTGGCCTTGTTGTGGTGGTCGGGCGGCGCTGCCAATGGCGGTGGCGGATCTGCCATGGCGTGCCGTAAGCGGTGGGTGGCATTGTAGGAGGCGCGAGGCGGTCGGGGATTCTAGCGTGGCGTGGCGAGAGGAAAAGATCAGGATGAGCTCGGGGAGGCTTATCCAGGGGCGCGCTGGCTTGGGCGCGAGCACGTGCAAAACGCGTGCTCTGCTCGCGCTCTGGGCGTGCACGGCACTCGTTCGACGAAATGCCAGGGCGACCCAAGTTGCCCGAAAGCTAATGCAAATTCACAGGCCTAGGTTAGATACATAAAGAAGGCTACTAGACAACTTGGTTTGGACAGATGGGAAAGTTCACAACACAAACTTGAAATCATGCCAAATCTGGACATGCACATAGGGTGTTTGACAAAATGCCAAAGGCATCTAGGCAATTCTTGGAGTGGCCAAAATCTCCGGTCGGTGTCTCTTTGGATGCAAGAGGAGTGGTGAAGTTAGATTGCAGAAAGGAGAAACTTGCTAGTGCAAGTTTTGCAAAACTTCAATTCAGACGGAAGGCAAATGGCATTGTTGCAAGCACTTGGAATCATCAATGGGTCCACTCTCCTGGACTTAAGGGTTTAACATGGAGGACTACAAGTAGGAGAAAGAATATATGGCCAAGGAGTAAGAAATAATATGGATCTTGTACAATCCATCATGTTGGACCAGAATGAAGATGAGGTTGTTACACTCAAAATTTTCAAAGAACATAAATGGGTTTTTGCACAAAGTGGAATAATATGCTCCTACTGACATCCCATAATTTTGGTGGAGGCTAGAAATAATTATTTAAAAGGGTTATAGTGCAAAATTGTCCTCTGGACCAGAGAAGAAAAGCATGTGTAGCACTCAAAATATTTCAAGAATAAAAGATATTTTTGTGTAAAAGTGATTTAAAAACATCACATGACATCTCCAAATTTTTGTTGGATTTTTAGATAAATATATCAAATGGTTGTAGTTCAAATATGGCCATATAACCTTGAAAAACCATTTTTCAAGAAAATAAAGATCAAGCAAATTAATTATGTAATTAGTTCTACTAATAAAAGAAAAGTTTTTCTTGAGAGGTTAAACAAGTCCAATAACATATTTGAAAAGTTTTCTATATGGGGAAAACTCCATAATAGCAAGGGAGAAAAAAGGTTCAAAAATCAAAAAGGGAGCCCAGAGAATAAAAGTTTTAGTTTCCTGGAAAAATTTTAATTAATAAAACAAGGTCAAAATTTTGGGGTGTCACAACACTACCCCCCTTAAAAGAAAATCTCGTCCTCGAAATTTGTTAGGAGTTGTTTTAAAAATATCTTCCCTGTGAGCTGGAACCAAAAGATTCATTCATAGCACAAACTTGCATCGTCGAGGTTGGCAGCTACGCCCGGGATAAAAAAATGCAATCGTACGTCAACATACTCATGCATGGCTACTATTAAAAACAGGAGTGCACAAGCAGACATCATCTAATTATGGTGAGACAGGGTCACAAGATTGCAAGGCGAAGTCATTCTAAGGCTCGGTATCATTCGAGCGGTTTTAGTCTACCTCGTTCATATCTAAGCGGGCTTGCTTCGCGGACGCCGAGGTTTCTCCACGGTTTTCACTGTCGGAATTAGCTGGGGAGGGTCGAGGGGCTGCAGGCTCGGGGTAGCGATGATGACCATCGTGGGGATTGTTGGCCACAATCCCGTTGGAGTGTGCTCCCCAAAGACGACGAAGTATACGGGGTCATCAAGGTATTTTGGTTGATGGCGAGGCAAGTCTTGTGTTGAGGCTAGCGTGCCCTTTTTATAGAAAAAGGGAACGAAGTCTTCCCTCGCACGCTTGCGAATAAGACAGATTACTAGCGCGCGACTGACAGGCTAGGCTGATAGGCTGGGCACCGACTGCCAAAAGTGTCGGGGTCTCTGTGTGGCTATCTTGCACGGGAAGCTTGGCTGGGGTTTTTGGTTAGGGTCTGATGGGTTGGTTTTCCTAGGTTTTTAGACCTGGCTAAGATAGGATTAGCCAACGGTCAGCCTGGCTCTGATACCAAGTCTGTCACGACCGGTTTTCCGGGAAATCAATTTCCAGAAAAGACCGTCGTGCTCATCAGCCCCAGGATTACTGTTAGCTGATGAGGCTCCAACTTGATATAGAAATTCCAAGCAAAATGCAAAATATGTGGTACACGACCATTCTGGCCTGTGAGTACAACAAATGGTTTCTAGTGGTTGATGGCGGAAGCGGTTTGTGAATCATCAGTGTCTATGGGACTCCATTTCCCACAGGAACAGCTGACCAGGTTAACTCCTATCTTCGTGAGGCTGCTATCTCCATTGCTTAGGTTCGGGGCTGTCATCGCATCGCTCCTCTCCGTGCAAGAAAATCTGGCCAAGACAATAGCGAGGGACAAGCCGTGAGTACTTTGAATGTACTCGCAAACATTATGAACACAGTATAACATAACAATGGTGTGCTGAAAAATATTTGATGCTCATGACGTCGGTCCACAAAGATAAATATAACTCGATGCGTGCAAGCAAGTTATTTATAAAAATGCAATAACATGGTAGTGTTAAAATTTATGAAATAAATAACAAGCAATGCCACAGTCGGGCGTCTGAGCGACACCGCATAAAGGGCTTTAAAAGAAATGCCTCAGTCGGGCGTCTGAGCGACACCACATAAAGGGCTTCAAAAGAAATGCCTCAGTCGGGCGTCGGCGACACCACATAAAGGGCTTTAAAAGAAATGCCTCGGTCGAGGCGTCTCGGCGACACCACATAAAGGGCTTTAACGAAATGCCACGGTCGGGCGTCGGCGACACCGCATAAAGGGTTTTAAAAGAAATGCCTCGGTCAGGCGTCGGCGACACCACATAAAGGGCTTTAAGCGAAATGCCACGGTCGAGGCGTCTCGGCGACACCACATAAAGGGCTTTAAAATAAACAATCATAGTGAATATCCGGAGGTAGAACCATCGAGAGATACTCGATAATAACAATTATATCACGGGTTAGTCAGCGATAATAATAATCATAATCATCATAAGTCACAAGTCACAATCCATGTTGTTCGATTACGGTTAACAGCTTCACCTCGAAGACCGACACTAAGACCGACACTTGACTGTCCCGGTGTAATCCTTAACCATGGACACGGCTATTGAATAGGTTTTAATCTCTGCGGAGGGTGTACTCTTTACCCACGAGTAGCAGTTCCTTTAGCCCATCGGGACTAATTACGCTTACGGTCTTTTAAATGAAAACACACGACTTGCACACACCAGCTTAACTTATCGATTGTGCGGAATCACCCACGACACCCGTCAAGCAAACTCTAAGTGGGGAGGCTACAACCTCGCGTAGCATGGGATCAAATTTATATCGCGCGCTCTAAGGGGGTGGCCTCCCCTCTCGGTCCCAACCGGAAACACCCATGCCCCCTGACCGGATGACTGGCTTTAATCCATGGCCATGGTACCCTCATCCCGGCCCCTCTGTACGGTGTGTGCTAGAAAGGGGTTGACAAATTACTGAACCGTACCCTACCTGTGGCAGGGACAAGTGGTAGCACGAAACAAGTATGGGGGTTGCTGGAACAAGACTCGATCTACGGTCGACTCAGGAGGTTTATTGTTTCCTGCATAACATGTATAACAATATACTTCAACCAATCCAATCAACACTCATTATATCTTACTATGCCATACCGGACATCACTAATAGAAAACAACCCATTAGTCCCGGTTCGTAAGGGCCTTTAGTCCCGGTTCATGAACCGGGACTAATGGGTCGTTACTAATGCCACCAGACATTAGTCCCGGTTCAAAGACGAACCGGGACCAATGTGACTCCACGTGGCGATGTGCACCGAGCCCAGTCAGAGGGTCTTTGGTCCCGGTTGGCGGCTCCAACCAGGACCAAAAGTCTTTTTTTTAAGAAAGTGGCTGCTTTAGGGGTTTTGTGGTTTATTTTTAGGTTGTTATTTATAGCTAGCTAATAGAGAGAAGTGTCCTCTCTTATCTTCGTCCTTGGTTTATCAACGCTGCTGCTATATGTTCATTGCACCCGCAGATATATGACATGGCTCATGCATGTTTTGCATCATACATCATCATATATATGTATATAATAAAGTCCTACTAATCATGCATCATCATACTACTTCTACTAGCTCGTTATTAATAATAAGTCATACGATCATCATCCTCGTATATAGTCATCGAACCCAACCCTACATATATAATTGTTCTTAGCACATGATCATCGATTACGGTATAGGACCTAAAACACCCTTAAGGTAAAATAGCATAAAACAATATAGACCCCGACTCTCCATTATGAAGAATGGCGATCATCCTGTCTCCAATTCTTGCCTTTCGCTGCTTATTGCTTCCAAGAAGCTCCTTACGATTGTCCATACATTTTTCCATTCTTTGATTGTTATGTCTCCACTTCTTTTAGAAACCCGATATGGACGGTTGAGATTCAGTAGGACGACCTGGTAGTATGTTCAAAACATGAAGGCTACCACGCGTATACATCGGATGAGGACACACTCATTCGGGATTATCTGTTGAAAAACATAGTAATAACCGTAGTTAGCAATGATGTACTAGTTTAGAAGTGTGCAAAAAGATGCACGGATGTTGTAATAGTAAAAATAATCGTACCAAGGTATCTCCATGGTAGTTACAGTAGTTCAACACGTCCACTAGTGGCGCGTATTGACCATAATGTTGAGGAGTTTGATTGTAGATATTGTAATTCTCAAGATCTCTACAAAATCCGACCGGATGTCGTTCTCCCGATAAGTTAATTCGCAGCCTTCGTGTAGTATGTTACATCTACCATCTTCCGCACATTCTTTGAAGAATGAAAATAAGCTGTCAATGGAGATAAGTTGTCAACTATATATTTTGAAATAAACAATATAAATTACTTAATAACTATGTTTAGCTCACATGAGGGAAGAACTGGAGGTGTATGCACAAAGACCCAAATCGTAGGTGTCTCTTGCTCGATTGTAGGATCACCAAGATCCATGGTGATAATCATACCCTCATCAAGACCATACATCTTGCAAAATGCATCCCAATTTTGCAACCAAAATGGGTTACACTCGAGCATTGTACAGCTTTACTTGAAAATCCACATCATGTTCGGTACTTAGGACAATTTTTTGTTTGAAATTTTGATGGTCTTCAAAATCCATCCTCTCCAAGACATAGCGTCTTGCAAAGCATGGGATAAGCTAGTCGAATTGAAAAAGATGAAAATTACACGTTAAAATAGTTGAAGTCGTGTGCAATTACGAAAAAAAACTATTGTCGCGTTGCATCCGTATGAACATTGCAAGTCTCCTCGAGCTTAATGCTGAAGCGCCGATCTTCCTCCAGCTCAATGAATCATCGCACATACCTCGGTCATCGTGGCACCATCGCACTCCCGGCGATTTTAAATCGCCGATGAGGGCGACATTTCGACCTCGTTCATAATTCAAATATTAAACTAGATCATTATTATAAATCACGGGTTGACTATAGATGATCGATGTACGTCTGGTTGAATATTATACCAAATTGTCTAGCACACGGAATGAAGGAGAACTTATCCAATATGAGCATTCAATAAGCAAAACCAAATCACATAATAAAGTATAGTATTCAAATTAGCATGCATTCAATAATTATAAGCAAAACTACATCATCTCTTGGTGTCCGTACATCATAAAAATTATCACTAATAAAACTAGAACCGTGGCGCCCGACGGTATCGACGCGGCGGTGGACACCAAAGATAAGGAACCATCACGGGATCATAGCTCCGGTGAGATCACGAAGAACATGCCGTATTGTCGAACCTCCTCCAATGCAACCATATGTAGCGACGGACGTGCTCGTCCTCCTCGCTGACACGATGACGTACCACCTCCGCGGTGTCCGGATGCCTCACCACCGTCACTGGCCCACGCAACCGCCACCAAACAAGGATCGGGTCAACAACGGGCTGCCTCCTCACCAACCTACTACGTCCCCCGAAAGGTAGCACCTCCCAATACCAACCTACTACGTCCCTCTAACATAAAACATCTAACATAAAAAACTAACTAAAAAATCTTTTTACAAAAAAAAAATCTAACATAAAGAAACTAACATAAAAAAACTAACATAAAAAATCTAACATAAAAACCTTACATAAAAAATCTTACATAATATGAAAAAAATTTACAGAAAAAAAACTAACATAATATAATACATATCTAAATTACTACACATCTAATCCTACAAAAAGATCTAAATTACACAATATGAACAAACTTTACAGAAAAAATCTAACATAAAGAAACTAACATAAAAAATCTTACATAATATGAACAAATCTTTTTACAGAAAAAAAATCTAACATAAAATACTAACAAATTAATTACACAATCTACATTAACTACATATCTAAATTACACAATCTAATCTAACAAAAATATCTATGAACTACAAAAAATCTAAAAAAAATCTAACATAAAAATCTAACATAAAACATCTAACATAAAAACTAACTAAAAATCTTTTTACAGAAAAAAATCTAACATAAAGAAACTAACATAAAAAACTAACATAAAAATCTAACATAAAAACCTTACATAAAAATCTTACATAATATGAACAAATTTTACAGAAAAAAACTAACATAATATAATACATATCTAAATTACTACACATCTAATCCTACAAAAGATCTAAATTACACAATATGAACAAACTTTACAGAAAAAATCTAACATAAAGAAACTAACATTAAAAATCTTACATAATATGGACAAATCTTTTTATAGAAAAAAAATCTAACATAAAAAACTAACAAATTAATTACACAATCTACATTAACTACATATCTAAATTACACAATCTAATCTAACAAAAATATCTATGAACTACAAAAAATCTAAAAAAATCTAACATAAAAACTAACATAAAAAATTTAACATAAAACATCTAACATAAAAAACTAACTAAAAATCTTTTTACAAAAAAAATCTAACATAAAGAAACTAACATAAAAAACTAACATAAAAACCTTACATAAAAAATCTTACATAATATGAACAAATTTTACAGAAAAAAACTAACATAAAGAAACTAACATAAAAAATCTAACATAAAAAATCTTACATAATATGCACAAACCTTTTTACAAAAAAAATCTAACATAAAAAAAAGCGACAATCTAATATTACAGAAAAAATCTAACATTAACTACATATCTAAATTACACAATCTAATCTAACAAAATATCTATGAACTACAAAAAATCTAAAACAAATCTAAGAAAAAATAAAAAAGGCGACTGCCGGTAATGACGGCGACAGCGAGTCTTGTGTGGCGTGGGCGCGGCAATGGGCCGAGGCGGCGCGGTGGGCGGCTGCAACGTCAAGGCGGCGGCGGCAGACGCGGCGTAGTCAGGTCGGGTCAGGCGGGCGGCGACGTCTGGCGTCGGGGCGTGTGTGTGTGAGACGGTGACAATGTGAGCAAGGTATAGGGCGAAGGCGGCAGCGTCAGGCGGGCGGCGACGGTGTCGGGCGGCAGGGGGACGGGCGGCGAGCAGAGAGATCGAAGTGGGGATCGGTTCTTTTCCTAAGTGCTACTTATATAGCAAAGGCTTTTGTCGGTTAGTGGCTGCTGCGGGACCAATGCCCTCTTTTGTCGGTTTGTGCCACCAAGGGAACAAAGACCTCTTTTCGGCAGCCCAAAGGCGCGGAAGCGAAGACTTTGGTCGGTTGGTGGCACAAGCCGACAAAAGAGAACGATTGGTCGGTTGCATCCTGAACCGGGACAAAAGAGGGGCATTGGTCCCGGTTGGAGCCACCAACCGGGACCAATGGACTCTGCAGCTGTTTTTTTGTTGATTCTTCCAGCAGCTTAACGAGCATTGCGTCTCTTTTTTATTTGTAATGACTTATTATAACTCAGAAAAAATAATATGGCAGAAAAAGAAAAAACTATATAAAAAACTACTCAGAAATTTTTAATGGCTTATATGCTTATTTTTAATGGCTTATTACAACACAGAAATAAAAAGAAAAAATAAATATAGCAGAAAAAGAAAAAACTATATAAAAAACTACTCAGAAATGAATAGAAGCAAAAAATAGTTGTGATTAACTACACTAAAAGTAGTCTTATTAATTAAATAAAAGTAGTCTTATTAATTAAATCTATCTAGCTCAACTACTAAACACTTACTATAAATAAATAAGTAGTACTTACTAAAAACAAACTACTTCATATATAAACTACTTCTTCTTTTTTCCTTTTCTAAATTACTACTTCTATATAGTTAAATAAAAGTAGTGGGAACTACTTCTATATATAGTTAAATAAAAGTAGTCTTATTAATTAAATCTATCTAGCTCAACTACTAAACATAGAAATAAAAAGAAAAAATAAATATAGCAGAAAAAGAAAAAACTATATAAAAACTACTAGAAATGAATAGAAGCAAAAAATAGTTGTGATTAACTACACTAAAAAAGGAGCATATATGCTTATTTTTAATGGCTTATTACAACTCAGAAATAAAAAGAAAAAATAAATATAGCTGAAAAGAAAAAAACTACTCGAAATGAGTACAGATCGCTTATAGAGGTATCCAACTTAAATTCATAGCAATTTCAAGAGAAATCCGTATGAATTTATGCTAAATACCTATATAAGCGCATCTATTTTCATTATCGGAGGAGCTCAATAAAGTAGAGAGGAGGGCTTATAAACCAGTCCGTTCCCCTTGATTGGCGAGGTGGGACTAAACTCTGGTCCCGGGCACCAACCATTTAGTCCCGGTTGGTGGCTCGAACCGGGACTAATGGGAGCCCATTGGTCCGGTTCAAGCCACCAACCGGGACCAGTGGTTTTGGGCGGAGGCGAGACCATTGGTCCCGGTTAGTACCTGGCCGGGACCAATGGCCCACGTGGCCCGGCCGGCACCCGGGGCTCACGAACCGGGTCCGATGCCCCCATTGGTCCCGGTTCTGGATTGAACCGGGACTAATGGGCCGGACCGGCCTGGACCATTGGCCCCTTTTCTACTAGTGCATACCCGTCTCGACGGAGACCGGCGACAAGCTCATGCCTACCCAAGGCAGAGGTTTTCCCGGATTCCTTCTCGGCATGCATGCAAGATAAATGAGGATGATTACCATCACTAGTATACTCATTTCCAACAGCATGGAAATCACCAATATGCATCCATGCAAATGATCATATCACATGAAATAACAAGTCCTTCGAAATGAGGTGGTGTTATAAACGTGTCAACGAACATACCAAAAATATTATGCCGGGGTTCAGAATGCTTGCCTTCAATGAGTGGTAAGGTGGGGTGCACTTCAAAACTTTTGAAAGTTTCTCCTCTCTTCAAAAATCCTATTTTAGCAATATAAAGAATTAACACACAAAATAAAAACAGCACCAAAAGTTGTGTTGAAATTTTTTCAAATAAATCTTAAAATAAACTAGATCAAATTTTAGAGAGGTGGGAAAAAGAATCATTTTATTTGGAGTTGTATTTAAAAAGATATAACCAGTCAAAGTTTGGTCAAAGTTCGGTTTTAAATAAAACACAAAAGAAAAACGTTTGAGAGGGTATACGCTTTGAGCGGGGAAGCGTGCTTGGGCTTTTACGCTTTCACTTAACTGCGCGTGGCGGCGGGGCTGTCATCGACAGTGGGCCCTGCCGCTGGTCGGGTTTGACGATCTCCTCCTCTCCTCTTCCTCTGCCCGAGCAGAGGCGCAGCTCCGGCGATCGTCGCCGGCGACTGGCGGCTCCTCGCGGGGCCCCGAGGGCGGGGATGGATCCGCCACTCCAGGGCGGTCCTCCCGGTGGTCGTCAGGTAGGTGGGGACGCGGGGAGCTGCCGCGGCGAAGCCAGCGGCGGAGGAGGCTTCGGTGGCGAAGTGGTTTCGGGGTGGCGGTGGTTCCCGATCCAAATTGAGCAGGGGGAGGGGTTCACGAGGGGGAGAGGAAGCTCTTGGTGAAGAGAGTGGAGAGGGGGAGGTACTAGGGGTGCCGGATTGGCGGGGTGGTGGCGGCGGGGAGTTGCGGAGATGAGGAAGAAGGCCTCCACGGGTGAATCGAGCTAGGGAGTGCCATTTGGGTGGCTGGGGTTGCTGCGTGCTCGGGAAGCTCGGGGCCTCCTTTATAGCTCGTCGAGGTCGGTTCGGCGACCGCGGATGAGGGCGTCGGCGACCGTCTTCTGTAGTTGCGAGGCAGCGTGGCGGTGGTTGGTCGGCTCCGAGAGCTACCGACGAAAGCTCCACCGTCCATGGAGGCGGTGGCCTTATTTGTGGTGGTGGCGGCGCTGCCCAATGGCGGTGGCGGATGCGGCCGCGGGCGTGCCGCCAAGCGGCTGGCTGGCAGCGTTGTAGGAGGCGCGGAGGCGGTCGGGGATTCTAGCGTGACGTGGCGAGAGGGAAAAGATCAGGATGAGCTCGGGGAGGCTTATCCAGGGGCGCGCTGGCTTGGGCGCGAGCACGTGCAAAACGCGTGCTCTGCTGGCGCTCTGGGCGTGCACGGCACTCGTTCGACGAAATGCCCGGGCGACCCAAGTTGCCCGAAAGCTAATGCAAATCCATAGGCCTAGGTTAGAGACATAAAGAAGGCTACTAGACAACTTGGTTTGGACAGATGGGAAAGTTCACAACACAAATTTGAAATCATGCCAAATCTGTACATGCACATAGGGTGTTTGACAAAATGCCAAAGGCATCTAGGCAATTCTTGGAGTGGCCAAAATCTCCAGGTCGGTGTCTCTTTGGATGCAAGAGGGAGTGGTGAAGTTAGATTGCAGAAAGGAGAAACTTGCTAGTGCAAGTTTTGCAAAACTTCAATTATGGACAGAAGGCAAATGGCATTGTTGCAAGCACTTGGAATCATCCAATGGGCCCACTCTCCTGGACTTAAGGGTTTAACATGGAGGACTACAAGTAGGAGAAAGAATATATGGCCAAGGAGTAAGAAATAATATGGATGTTGTACAATCCATCATGTTGGACCAGAATGAAGATGAGGTTGTTACACTCAAAATTTTCAAAGAACATAAATGGGTTTTTGCACAAAGTGGAATAATATGCTCCTACTGACATCCCATAATTTTGGTGGAGGCTAGAAATAATTATTTAAAAGGGTTGTAGTGCAAAATTGTCCTCTGGACCAGAGAAGAAAAGCATGTGTAGCACTCAAAATATTTCAAGAATAAAAGATATTTTTGTGTAAAAGTGATTTAAAAACATCACATGACATCTCCAAATTTTTGTTGGATTTTTAGATAAATATATCAAATGGTTGTAGTTCAAATATGGCCATATAACCTTGAAAACCCATTTTTCAAGAAAATAAAGATCAAGCAAATTAATTATGTAATTAGTTCTACTAATAAAAGAAAAGTTTTTCTTGAGAGGTTAAACAAGTCCAACAACATATTTGAAAAGTTTTCTGTATGGGGAAAACTACATAATAGCAAGGGAGAAAAAAGGTTCAAAAATCAAAAAGGGAGCCCAGAGAATAAAAGTTTTTGGGGTGTCACACTAGGCCATCCAGCGCTCGCCAAATTCATGGCAGCCTCTCACTACGCCTACAATGTGCTCAAGATGCCTGGTCCGATAAGTGTCATTTCTGTCCAAGGTGACAAGAAGGATGCACTTATCTGCACCGACAAGATCTCAGGAAGAAGCGGCCTGCCATGATCGGCATAAGCCACTTGCCGCTGAAGCTCCTCGGGGGAAGAAGAAGGCCAAGTTCGGCAAGAGTAGCTCTGATGCCCACTCCGGCAAGCGCACCTCTTCGGAGTGCTGCGCTGCCGTCGAGGACGCACCATCGAGCTCCACTGGCAAGTGCAAGAGGGCAAAGACAGCTTCACCAGAGACCAAGAAAGTGGCCGCCAAGGAGGACGGCACTGGTGGTACCTTCACCATCAGTGCCGCGCTTGATCCTAAATAGGAAAGCGCGCTCGTCGCTTTCCTGCGGGCGAATGTCGATGAGTTTGCATGGCAACCATCGACATCCCGGTGTTCCTGTGGAAGTGATTGAGCACCACCTTGCGATCGCCCTCACGCACGGCCCGTCAAGCAAAGAGTCGAGAAAGCAAGCGATAGGCGTCAAGAGTTCATAGCGAAGAAATCAAGAAGTTGGAAGCGATGAGGCTTAGTGCGAGGAGTACTTCATCCGGCGTGGCTAGCCAATCCGATGAGTCGTCGCCAAGGCAAATGGGAAGTGGAGGCTTTGTATTGACTTCAGCGGCGTTAATAAAGCTGTCCCAGGATCCATTTCCTTGCCGCGCATTGACCAGATTGTTGACTCCACGGCGAGGTGTGATCGCTTTCATTCCTTGATGCATACTCGGGATATCATCGGATCTTCATGGCGAAGAGGATGAGGAAAACCGCATTCATTACTCCATGTAGCGCGTCTTGCTTCAGACGGATGCCTTTTGGGCTAAAGAATGCTGGTTCAACATTTGCAAGGGTAGTCAGCCATGCTTTTGAGCCACAGCTGCACAGGAATGTAGAAACTTACATGGATGACATAGTGGTCAAGAGCAAGGACAAGGAGACTCTGATCCAAGATTTGGATGAGACTTTTGCAAATCTGCGCAAGGTCAATCTCAAGTTGAACCCCGAGAAATGTGTGTTCGGAGTTCCTTCCGGCAAGCTTCTCGGGTTCTTTGTGTCTCAGAGGGGGATTGAAGCCAATCCCGACAAGATCAAGGCCATTGAGCAAATTGAAGCACCAAAGCGCGTCAAGGATGTGCGAAGGCTTGCTGGCTGCATTGCCGCTCTTAGTAGATTCATTTCCAAGTCTGCTGAATGCGCCCTGCCATTTTTCAAAATCTTGAAAAAGGCGGGTCCCATGAAATGGACTCCGGAAGCGGAGGCTGCGCTGCAAGACTTGAAGAAATATTTGTCCTCCACTCCAACACTTGTTGCACCTAAGCCACAAGAGAAGTTGCTGCTATACCTAGCGGCAACGAATCAAGTGGTTAGTGCTGCGTTGGTGGCGGAAAGGGAGGCAGATGATGAGCCAGCAGCCGCGGCAAGTGAGTCCAGCGACAAACAGGGGGCTTCTCCGACAAGCTCTGGCCCGGCAAGCCCTGATCCGACGAGTTCTGGCTCCGCCAAGGATGGATCTGTGCAGTTGCCGGAAGAAACACCGAAGAATAAGGTGCAGCGCCCAGTTTACTTTGTCAGTTCCCTTTTGCAGGGGGCTAGATCAAGGTACTCTGGTTTGCAGAAGTTGCTTTTCGGCCTACTCATGGCCTCAAGAAAGTTGCGCCATTATTTTCAAGCACATGAGATCACGGTTGTCACTCGCTTTTCGCTGAAGAGGATACTGCAGAATCCAGAAGCAATAGGCAGGATTGTCGAGTGGGCACTGGAATTGTCAAGCTTTGGCCTCAAGTTTGAAAGCACTTCAACTATTCGGAGCCGGGCTTTGGCAGAATTTATAGCAGAATGGACGCCAACACCGGACGAAGAATCTCCGGAGAAGAGCATCCCCGTCAAAGGAGTTAGCAAAGAATGGATCATGTACTTTGATGGTGCCTTCTCGCTGCAAGGCGCCGGTGCGGGGCGTACTACTCGTTGCCCCCACCGGAGAGCACCTCAAGTACGTGGTCCAAATGCACTTTCCCAAGGAGCAAGCAACAAACAATACTGCGGAGTATGAGGGTTTGCTTGCGGACTCGAGATCGCAGCTGAACTTGGGATCAAAAACTCATCGTCGGGGTGACTCACAGCTTGTCGTCCGCCAAGTCAACAAAGATTACGAGTCCGTTGATGGAAGCATACATTGATGAAGTGAGGAAGCTAGAGGAACATTTTGACGGCCTACAAATGGAACATGTTCCAAGGGCTCAGAACGACATTGCAGATGGCCTGTCAAAATGTGCCGCACTCAAGTTGCCTGTGGAACCAGGGATTTTTGTGCTCAGGCTGACTCAGCCATCCGTCACACCATCAACTGGACAGAACAAGAAGAGAAAATTGCCTGCTGGTGACCACTTCCCGGCAGAGCTCCCAGAAGCCGCCGCCAAGAAGGTTCCCAGGCTCAACACAGAAAGAGCTAAGGAGCAGTCTACTCCGACAAGCCCCAAGGCTTGCTTCGTTGAAGCTGACGCTCCCGACAAGTTGTGTCCCGACACGCTTGCCGGGGAACATCACGCTCCGGCGGGATCCCTGATCCTTGCCGTCAAAGCGGATGTTCCTGCAGCAGCCTTTGCGCCTTTAGTCCTCGCTGTCGAGCCACAAGCTCCAGCCTGGGCACAACCAATAGTCCATTTCCTTCAGACAGGAGAACTTCCCGAGGAACAAGAAGAACCAGAAAGAGTAGCTCGGCAATCAAGTATGTACCAGTTTGTCGATGACATACTGTATAGAAAAAGATTCAACAGAGTGAAATTGAAATGCATTTCCCAGGAAGATGGACAAGAGCTGTTGGCGGAGATACATGGAGGCATATGTGGTCACCACATTGGTGCAAGAGCACTTGCCGGCAAGGCTTTCCGGCAAGGTTTCTTCTGGCCGACAGCCCTCCAGGATGCAACTGCACAAGTAACCAAGTGTGAAGCGTGCCAGTTCCATTCCAAACAGATTCATCAGCCAGCTCAAGCTCTCCAAACAATCCCTTTATCCTGGCCATTTTCGGTCTGGGGGCTTGACATCCTCGGCCCCTTTCCCCGAGCTGTCGGGGGCTTTGAGTACTTGTACGTTGCAATCGACAAGTTGACAAAGTGGCGGAAGTGGAATCGATGAGGAAGGTGACAGCCAACGGTCGTGATCAAGTTCTTGGTCGATTGTTTGCCGTTTGGAATCCCTAACGGGATCATTACCGACAATGGCACACAATTCTGATCACACCTTCATGCATCGTCCAAGATCTTGGCACCAAGATCTGCCGCTCTGTTGCTCACCGAGAAGCAGCGGTCAAGCGGAGAGGCGGCAGCTGAAGTGCTGCTTGGCTCAAGACCAGAACTTTCGACAGGCTGCACAAGTGCGGAAAAAATTGGATCGAGCAGTTGCCGGTGGTTCTTTGGTCGATCAGGACGACGCCAAATCGAGCCACTGGCCAGACACCTTTTGCTCTTGTCTATGGAGCAGAAGCAGTTCTCCCCACGGAACTCGTATACGGATCGCCATGAGTGCTCGCTTATGATGAGTTTGAGCAAGAGCAGCTGCGGCAAGATGACGCGCTGCTCCTCGAGGAGGATCGTCTTCAGGCTGCTGTGCGAGCTGCTCGCTACCAGCAAGCTTTGCGCCGCTATCATAGCCGCAAAGTTAACGCCAGAAGCTTCGAGGAAGGCGACCTTGTTCTTCGGCGCGTTCAATCCGCCAAGAATTCAAACAAGTTGACGCCAAAGTGGGAAGGCCCTTATCGGGTGAAGCGAGTCACTAGGCCCGCCTTGAGACCGAAGATGGCATTCCGGTGAGCAACTCCTGGAACATAGAACATCTTCGCAAGTTTACCCATAAAGGCGCGGTTGCGGACCCGTTCCGCAACCACCTTTATACAAGCCTTGCGGCTGTCGCATGTAACACTTTGTACAAAGCGGGCGCAGCACCGTGCGTAAATAAAGTTTATGTGCCTGCACATCTTGTCAAATTCAGTGCATCTTTCTTTTCTTGCATGTATATCGACACTTTGTGCAGCACTTACCCCCGGTAAGCAGTAAAGAACCTTAGGGTTCCATATCATTATTTTCTCTTCTTTCTTCTCAAAAATAAGGTTCCTCCGCCCACAAGTTCACCGGAGGGGGGGGAGGAGAAGATAAAGGTGGGGACCAGGCGTCGTCCGAAGGAATCTAGCCTTGTCGGGGCGCGGATGACAGAAAAGCTAAGTCGCCAAAGTTTGAGCCTAGTCAATTTTAAATCTTTCAAGTTATATTCCTTGAACGTTCGTGCCTTGTATGGAAAACATGTGCGCGGAGGAATCGAGTCATGACTAAGTTGCGCCCTTGCTTTTTTGAGCCCGCTCAACAATACAAGCCATTTGCAACTAGCCCGACAAGGTTTCTTGTCGGAGGCAACGCCGCCATGAAGAAGTTGCTGATGTTCCGACTCAGCAAGTGTGTTTATACCGCAAGTTCCCTCAAAGCGTAGGGTAAAAGCATACAAGGGATGTAACAGAGTAAAGGAAATAACATGGCAAGCAGTACCCAGAATAGAGTTATATTACAAGAATGACTTATTGTGGCACTGACTAAATTGTTCTCATAACCGAAATGGTAGCAGCAAGAAAAAGGGAGAAGAAGGCCGGCCTAATCCACGCGCCCGCCGTCGACCCTCCTGACCTCATTCACCTTGTCCATGATGGGTGCGACGATGGCCCTGAGCTCCTCAAGATCAGTGCCCTCCGGCAGCTTCTTGGTGACGCGGGAGAGGTCGATGCCCGGGTTGCGGAGGAGGACCTTCACCAACACCTTCTCCAAGACCCCGGCGCAGATCACGCGCGACTCATCGGCCAGCTGCTTCGGGATCCTTTCCCGGAGCTGCCGGAGAGCCGTCACCACATCCTTGAAGAAAAGCGTGAGCTTGGCGCTGGGCTGGAGATTCTCCTCAGTAGAGTACCCGAAGCCCGTCAAGTTCAGCTCCGCCAACTCCTCATCGATGAGCGCGGCGATGCTGACGAGGCCCTCCGTCCAGAGCTCCACCGTGGTATTGAAGGTGTTTTGGGCCTCGGCGGCCCTCGTCAGCAGCTCCATGTTGCCCTTGAGCTCCTTCCTCAAGTCGTCCTCTCGCTTCTTGGCGGCGTCCAGCGTCTCCGCCAAGGTAGCCAGTTTCAGCTCCAGATCGGCACTCGAGTCTTTGGCGGCGTTCAGCTCCTTGGTCTTCTCGGCAAGCTGGACTTGCAGCTCGCCATGGGCGCGTGCGTCCTTCTCGCGCTCGTGCTGGAGTGTGGCAAGCTCTTCATTCTTCTTCCCCATATCCGCCTCCAGCCGCGCCACCCTCTCCTCTAAATCCTTCTTGGCGGCCTCGGCGGCCGCGGCTGCGTCCTTTGCCTCCTTGAGTGTCCCGCCAAGCGACTGCTCTCGTGCCTCGAGCTCCTCCTCGTGACTGTCTAGACTGGTTTTCTTCTGTGTCATCTCACCTTCCCGCCTGGACATCTCCTCGGTGGCGAGCCTCTTCTGCTCCTCGGCTTCAGCCTTCTCCAGGATGAACGCCTCCTTTGCCTCGCCGAGCTGCGCCCTCTCCTCTGCAATGGATCGGAGGGCCTCATGGTTCTTGATTCAGGAGCTCTTGTGCATGTTTCTCTATGTCAACTCCGCTGCGCGACAAGCGCTTCCCAGGACTCAAGCTTCGCTTGCCGGGCGCGGTAGAGTGACACCAGCTTTCGGAGCAGCTGCTCCTCCTCGGACTCGCCGCTGCTGCTGCTTGGCCTGTCGACCACTACCAGCCTGGCAGAGGCAAGTACTTCCCCGTCAAACTCCTCTCCTTCAACCGGTGCCCTGGAGCTCGATGCCGGGGAGCTTGATATATCGCCTCGCCCGGCCTTCAAGTAAGCACTGGCTGGGGCCTCGAGCCCCACGCGTCGGCTGGAGGGTCGGCGGTCGGTGTAGCGCCTTGCGCTCCTGCGTCCTCCGGGTCGCCAATGCGACCGCCGGACCCCTCGCCGGCTCCTGCACCAGCAGCCTTGGCGGCCTCTTCGCCGGCGGGCTCGTCAGCGCCGGCCTCTTCCTCGTCTGCGATGACGTCCTCAGTGTTGCCGCGCACGCCCTCCTCGCCGGTGGCCTCAGTTTCCATCGGGTCCCCAAGAGGAGGATCTGAAGACAGGAAGAGGAAGGGAAAATCAAGCAGATATCCAAAAGACAGAGAAAGAAGATCAGCAGAACCCAAGGGAAAGTTTCCGACAGGGAGGGTCACCTGTGCTGGGCTCTGTGACCATGGGCTCCACCACTGGGGGCTCACCGGTTCCGCCCCTTGCCGGAGATCCCCTCCTTGCCGGGGAGTGCTCCCATATCGGGGAATCGGCCCTTGGCAGCGTAGTCGAAGCCGACGACACCTCCGGGTCGGCCTCCGGTTGCTCCTGGTGGGCTTGTTCTGCTTCTATACAAGTGAGTCAATAATCAAGATGTCAGCAAAAGAAGAAGCGCCCGTGCGCGCCCCACAACGGGAGGTGAACCAAAACACTTACGCTGGGGGCTGTGCTGGGGGCTGCCGCGAGGGGAAGGGATCGGAGCCGTCAAGGTGGTCTCGGACATATCTTCCGTCGTCACGGCAGGATCATCTCCGATGTCAACCACGGGAATCTTGGCCTTCTTCGCCGCCCTCTCGGCCAAAGTCCTGAAAAGGAACAGAAATCCAGAGAGAAGCAAATCAGATACAGGGCAAACAACAACAAGGATCAAAGAAAGACAAGTACAGTAAGAAGAAAGCCTTACTCCTCCTCCTCCTCCTCTCCATCATCATCGGAGCTCAGCGCGGAGAGGTCGAACTCCGGTACCCTCTCGGCGCGATGTGGCGGAGGAGTAGGCTCCCTCCGGCGCTTGCCGAGGGCTGCGGCAGGATCAGGCGTGGCGGCCCGGGAAGACCCCGCCTCAGCTGCCGGCACAGCCTGGGATCCTCCCGCAGCAACGTTGCTTGCCGCGGTGGAGCGTGTCCCACGGCGCCGCGGCTGCTGGACGGCCTGCTCCTCTGCCAGCTCTCCAACTCGACGGAGGCGCCTTCTCGGTCGGAATTGGGGCTGCGCTGGGGGCTCCGCCTGCGGCAAGTTGCTCGAAGACGGCTGGCCGCTCGCGCCCTCCGCGGGCTCGCTCGCTTTGACCTCGGCCTCCCCTTCGCCATCGCCTTCTCCGGCAAGATCTTCCCGGGCGGCAAGGCTTGCCGCCTCAGCTGCATCCGCCTCCGCCAGCGTGAAGCCAAACTCGCCCGCGGCAGCGGCTGCCGCCGCCTCTTCGGCCCTGCTAGCAATGTACGCCAGCTCGTTGGCGGTTGTGGCGCGGGTGAGGAGCTTCTGCTCATCGGAGTTGACTGCCACCTCCGCCAAGTCATCAAAGAATTGTTGCACGACCTCGGCAGCGGGCTCTATCCAGTTTGCACTTATCCCATGCGAGTCGCACTCTGGCATCATTGCGCAGATACGATCGCGCTGGGAGTTATTGCACAAGGGGACAACGCCCTGCGGCAACTGGAACCACTCTGGATGATTGGCGTCGTGCTTGAACATCTCCCTCAGCATCGCGTCAAGCTCCATAACCGTGAAGTTGAAGTTGAGGCCTGGGCGCAGCCTCATGAAATCCGCCGGGCCGCTAAACAGCCAGGCGGGCCTCCCCTCTCCTGCAGAGGGGCGATGCGACGGCGGCGAAATCCGCCTAACCGCCTCACAGAGTCGGCATGCCTGAGCCGGAGGATTCGGGTGGTGGCGATCGTCAGCTTGGCATCATCTGGCGACAGAGCACTCCAGTCGCTGCCGCGCACAACCTGGGTCTGGCGCAGCTTAGTGAATGGCGGCGGATTGGCATCACAGATCCAGCACCACTCCGCCCATCTGAGAGGTCCAGGCGATTCCGCCAGCCAGCGGCTCCCCTTTCTTGGCTCGAGGGGAGAAATAATGACGAAAAAGAGCAACATTGGGGAGGATGCCAACAAAGTTCTCGCAGAGGTGTGCGAAAACCGCCATTGTCAGAACGGCGTTGGGGGTGAAATCAAGAAGATGGAACCCGTAGGTGTTCATGATGTCGCAAAGAAAATCGGAAAAAGGTGGGCAGAGCCCGCAGTAGAAGAACACAGGGAAGAAGTAGTACCCTCTGGGGCACTTTTTCGATTTGGAAGCCCAGACGGAAAGCACCGGCGTGCGCGGATGCGCCCGCGTTTCCATCGACCAGAAGAGGTAGAACTCCGCCCGCAACGCCTCCGGGGTGAGCTCGGGGAGGAAAAGGACATGTTTCTTGCGCAGCGCCTCGAGCTCCAGCGCCTCGGCCGACTTCGCAGCCTTCGAAGCCTTCGCAGCCTTCCCGGTCTTCGGAGCCATGGCGGAAGCAGTGGAGGAAGGCGAAGGCGACGGCGGCGGCGGCGGCGAAGGGCGGCGGAGCACGGCTCTCTTTCGACTTGGGAAGTGGAGGGAGCGGCGGAGCTTTGGAGGAAGGAAGGCGCAAGTGGCGGAAGTGGGGAACGGCCCGCTTCCTCTCGCTTATAAACAGGGGATCTGAGCGTTACACATTTCTGGAGTTAAGTATTGACCATGTTCTCTCCCACGACGCCATAATCGACGCAGCGTGCCGTTCTTGAGTGGACACGGAGTCTGATTGTGTGTGGACCCGGCCGGCGTGTCCGCAGACTGTTTTGGGCTGGCCCAACAGCTTCGGCACCGTGTATGGCCCAGAGCCGGGGCTCTGTCGGTGTACTAAAGTAGGGGTACCTTAGTACCCGAACTTGTCTGCAGCAGTCATGGCCTCGGGCAAGGCTTGCGGGCGCCCGCCAAGACCCTCCATCATTTCCTATTACTGCCATTCAAGAACAAAGTATCAACTAAGAAGACAAAGGCCCCGGCAAGAGGAGCTTGCCGGGAAGGCCAACCAAGGCGCTCCAGAGGAACTTGCCGCGACGCCCCGCGCGTCCCGGCAAGGCCCGGCGGCCGGCAAGCTTGCCGGCGCAACAAGAGAAGGACCGCGGCAAGGCGCTTGCCGCGGCAAGGCTGCCACCCTGCACCCAAACTCCAGCGCACCCAGCAACGTGTCACCCCAGGGCCATCCCAGGAGCACGTGGCGAGGCGCTGCACAGCCATGCGGAGCGAGGTGGCAAGCGGAGCTGACAAGGAGGCCATCGTGGCGATCGGTGGCGCACCTAACGGTCGTTTCTTTGCACTGTTGGGGCGACCGGACGGGCATTAAATGCCCTTGTCCCCTGCCGTCAGAGTTAGGTAGGGGACACTGTTGGTCACTATTGTACCAACCTGCGTTTTTACCTTTGTACCCCCCTTCCTACACTGCCACCTGTCGGTGACCCCCTTAGACTATAAAATGGAGGCCCATGCGCACGTAGAAGGGGTTCGGCGGTTCGGAACTTTTCCCACACTGGGGTTCCGCAGTTCGTAGATCCTACACCACCATACGCTCGCGCTCTCGAGCAAGAACAAATAGAAACACAAAGCAGCAGTAGGGGTTTTATCTCTCCAGAGAGCTCCGAAGCTGGGTAAAAATCGCCCGTCTCCCCCGCGCGCTCAACCTCGATCTGCTCTGCGCACGCCCTCCGCTCCCTTGCCGGACTAGAAGGGGCCCTGAGGGAGTCCTGGACTAGGGGGTGTCTGGATAGCCGCACTATCAATATCCGCCGGACTCCCAGACTACGAAGATAGAAGATTGAAGACTCCGGCTCGTGTCCGGAAGGTACTTTCCTTGGCGTGGAAGGCAAGCTTGGCAATACGGATATGTAGATCTCCTACCATTGTAACCGACTCTGTGTAACCCTAGCCTCTCCGGTGTCTATATAAACTGGAGGGCTTTAGTCCGTAGGGCACAACATTACATCTCAACAATCATACCATAGGCTAGCTTTTAGGGTTTAGCCTCCTTGATCTCGTGGTAGATCTACTCTTGTACTACCCATATCATCAATATTAATCAAGCAGGACGTAGGGTTTTACCTCCATCGAGAGGGCCTGAACCTGGGTAAAAACATTGTGTCCCTCGTCTCCTGTTACCATCCACCTAGACGCACTGTTCGGGACCCCCTACCCGAGATCCGCCGGTTTTGACACCGACATTGGTGCTTTCATTGAGAGTTCCTCTGTGTCGTCACCGATAGGCTCGATGGCATCTTCAACCTTCAACGCTGTCCAGGGTGAGACTTTTCTCCCCGGACAGATCTTCATATTCGGCGGCTTCGTACTGCGGGCCAATTCTCTTGGCCATCTGGAGCAGATCGAAAGCTACGCCCCTGGCCGTCAGGTCAGATTCGGAAGCCTAAACTTCACGGCCGATGACCGCGGAGACTTGATCTTCGACGGACTCGAGCCACACCAAGCGCCGCCAGACCGCAACGATGGGCATGATCTGCTCGCCACGGACGGTGCTTTGGTGGTTTTCGAATCCGCCCCGGCTACTTGCCCGGAGCCGATTGCCCATGACGAGGGCCGGTGGATAGACGTCGCCCAGGGGGCTTCAACATCTACGGTGATGGAGCCGAATACCGATCTTGTCCCTTGCGAAACTCGTGATCCCGAGGCCCCGGACTCCTCGCCGGACTCCGAGCCTCCCGCGCCCCCGCCAATTAAGCCAGATTGGGCACCGGTTATGGAATTCACCGCCGCGGACATCTTTCAACACTCGCCTTTTGGCGATATCCTGAATTCTCTGAAGCATCTCTCGCTATCAGGAGAATCCTGGCCGGACTATGGCCAGGACTGTTGGAGTTCGAACAACGAAGAAATTCGGAGCCCACCCACCACCCACTTTGTAGCCACTGTCAAGGATCTAACCGACATGCTAGACTACGACTCCGAGGACATCGACGCTATAGACGATGATGCCAGAGACGATCAGGACCCAGCGCCCACGTTACACTGGAAGGCCACCTTGTCATACGACGTCTACATGGTGGATACCCCAAAAGAAGGGGATGGCGAAAAAGCAGCGGAGGAAGATTCTTTGAAGAAGCACCCTAAACGCCGGCGTCAGTGGCGCCGCTCTAAATCCCGCCGCAACAAGAATGGAGAGTCCGGCACGGGAGATAATAACACTCCGGAGAGTGCCGAAGACGATCCCCTCCTGCAAGACTCAGCGCAGGAGGACGCAGAAGCAAGCCCTCACGACAAGGGGGCAGACGAAGGGGTTGAGGACAATAACTATATGCCTCCCTCCAAAGACGAAGCGAGCCTCAACGATGATGAATTCATCATACCCGAGGACCCCGTCGAACAAGAGCGCTTCAGGCGCAGGCTCATAGCCACGGCAACTAGCCTAAAGAAAAAGCAGCAACAGCTTCAAGCTGACCAAGTTCTGCTAGCCGATCGAAGGACCGAGGTCCTCGCGGCCGAAGAGTATAAACTCGAACTCCCCTCCAAAAGTTACCCAAGACGCAGGCTGCTCCCCCGATTAGAGGAGGAAGCATACATACCTTTATCACCAGGCGACGACATGGTCTGACCGACCGCCCGTGGTCGCGACGAGAGAGGCATTCAAGGCCCCAGCCAAGACCGTACCTCGACATCGATCCAGGAGTACGAAGCCAAAAGGGAACGCGCCGGACTTGCGAGACATCTTGGAGGACAAAGCAAGGCAATCCAGATCCATCTATGGATCACGTGGGCGCCCTACGATCCACGACGAATACCGCTATGCGCGGACATAACGCCGGCGGGCCGAACATAGCAGATAGCGCTCCCTCGAGCTGCGTCGCGATATTGCTCAATACAGGGGCGCCGCACACCCGTTATGCTTCACTGATGAAGTAATGGATCATCAGATCCCCGAAGGGTTCAAACCCGTGAACATCGAATCTTACGATGGTACAACAGACCCCGCGGTGTGGATCGAAGATTATCTTCTCCACATCCATATGGCCCTGGCGACAATCTGCACGCCATCAAATATCTCCCACTCAAGCTCAAAGGACCAGCTCGGCATTGGCTTAACATACCGCCCGCAGAGTCGATTGGGTGTTGGGAAGACCGAGGCGCGATCCTGATAACTTCCAAGGTACATACGTGCGACCACCGACGCCGATGACCTAAGCCACATTATTCAGCAGCCGACAAATCGCCGATAGTTCGACACGATTCTTGACAAAGAAAATCAAATCGCCGACCGTCCGGATGCGGAGGCCCTTGCAGCCTTCAAACACAACATCCGGGACGAATGGCTAGCCCGCACAGGGCAGGAGAAGCCGAAATCCATGGCAGCCCTCACATCGTTAATGACCCGCTTTTGCTGGAGAGGATAGCTGGCTAGCCCGCAGCAATAATCTCCGCAAAAATTCTGGCGGTCCGACACCAAGGACAATCACGGCAGTCACGCCGAATCAAAACAAACGCCAGATTAACGGCGGCGACAAAGAGGATACGGCAGTCAATGCCGGATTCCGAGGCTCCAAACCCGTCAACGGAAGAAGCCATTCAAAAGAACAACTCGGGCCCGTCAATCTGGACAAAATACTCGACCGCCATGCGGATACATGGCACCCCGAAAAGCCGCCTAATCACACCAATAGAGATTGTTGGGTGTTCAGCAGGCTAAGCAAGTTAATTGCGAACACAATGACAAGGGCTAAATAGCGACGACGAGGAAGAGACCCGCGCCGAACAACAGAGGATGAAGGGTTTTTCATAAGCGCGGATGGTGAATATGATTTACGCGACCCATATACCCAAGAGGGAGAGGAAGCGCGACTCACGGACGCCTATGCGATGGAGCGATCGCCAAGTTCAATCCATGGTCCTCCGTCCGATCACTTTTGATCGACGAGACCATCCGACTAGCATACGCCATGGCGGATTTGCCGCATTGGTCCTAGACCCAATCGTCGATGGATTTCACCTCACAAGAGTCTCGATGGACGGCGGCAAGCCTGAACCTGCTTTACCCAGACATAGTGCGCAGAATGGGCATAGACCCATCCAGATCAAACCTACTAAGACAACCTTTAAAGGTGTCATCCGAGTGGAAGCCAACTGCATAAGCTCACTGCCGAAGTGGTCTTCGGATCCCGGATAATTTCCGGCGAAGAGTTAATCTTCGATATAGTCCCGTTTCGAAGCGGCTATCATGCCCTGCTCGGACGAACCGCGTTCACAAAATTCAACGCGGTGCCGCATTATGCATACCTAAAGCTCAAGATGCCGGGCCCCCGTGGAGTCATTACGGTCAATGGGAATACGGAACGCTCCTCCGAACGGAGGAACATACTGGCTGACTCGCGCGTAATACTGAGCAGCCTTCTACGGCAATTCTCTAGTCCGGCAATCAAAAAGCCGGACACATTAAAATGCGCCCGGAGCAACAACAACCAAGACCACCTGGCGCGATCAGAGCACGCGTAGCAATGCGGCCCCAACCCCCGCCCGCGGATGATCACTAAAATAACACTCCGTGTACATCATTACGCTTTTGAGATACCATGGGCGCAGGGGAGGGGCTTAATCACGAGGACCAAAGAGTGCGGCTCGACCACACAAGGGGCTCATGCGATCGCCCCCCTTGTCTTTGTTTTTTTATCTTTTCTTCTTTTGCATACACAGGACTCCATTAACCAGAAGCCCTGTCCGACGGCGAACTTGCCGAATTCACGATACAACGATCGGGGATTAAAGAAGGCTGCATTTAACACTCGGTGGTCTCCGTTACGAGCATTAAATTCAATTACGTACACCAAGTCTGCAGCTTATCCCTGGAGGTGGACATGTTAATTTAGTCCAAACACCTTGCTTACCGCACTATTTGTATCAGTCCGCTTTATTAGCAGACCTTCTTTCATAAAAAATGCAGCACTTCTTTTTTGCAAGTTCATTACCTTTTCATGGCAATTGCGTTCTCCTTTACAAATGTTCACTATATGACATATTGCACCCATATACTTTGGTACGGCCGAATACACCAGGGGCTTCTGTTCCCCATATTATGGTGTGAGTAAGGCCGAACACTTTCACAAGTGCGGCACCCCGAACTTATAGCATTATATGAATCTGCTCCGAATCATGTCTTGGGTCAATAGTTGGGTTTGCCCGGCTCCTATGTTTTGGTACCTTACGTTCCGTTCCGTCGGCTAAGGTAGCACTAGGAGAACCATCGCGATTGCGCCCGGTTGAGCCGGGTTAACGCCTCGAGGAGAAAGCTAAAACCGATCGGCATGATAAGGCGAGAGATCGGTCGCTGTTCGAGAGGTCTTTTCGGTCCCTAAAGACTCATGCCGCCGAGCGAAGTTCGGATGATGTCCGACGAAGGCGTGGATAGCGCCGGATTAGGTCTTCGAATACCGGGGCTTCACCGAAATTTAAAATTATAGAATTCTATGGCTAAGGAGAGTGTTCAAGCATTATAAGTCCGGTTGCCTTGTTCGCCGTGTTGAGCGCCTCCTAGATGGACCCAAAGATGGGAACAAGAGTGCTCAAGTTTATCACCGAACACCCCAGCACTGTGGCTTGGGGCTGAAGCCAACGACTTGCCATCTCTCGATTTAACAAACGGCCGCCTGAAGGTAATATTTTAAATTCAACAAAGCGTTGCTCACGGCGCATATAAACGAAATTCTCAGCGACAGGATAAATATACAACAAGTTCACTCAAGGATTACATCAAGGGGCATTCATCCGCAATATCGCGGGCTCCCTTCAGACAACTTTATAATATCGCCCGGCGGCGATGCTCCTTGCCCGTGGCGGCGGATCCATGAGAAGCTTCTTCGCATCCAGCTTGCCCCATCTGCACCTTTATGTGGGCAAGGGCCCGACGAGCGCCTCAATGCAAAGTGAGCGCTTGATCATATCCAGCCCAGGGCACGATCCACTAGCCGCCAAGACTAGGCCAAAGTAGCTGCTGTGCATGGCCTGCCCAGCACACCGGACGGTGTGAGGCCCTTCATGGCCTCCTCGGCTACCTTAGGAGTTCGACCACCGCTTCACTGGTCGCTTGGGGCCTCGGATGGCGGCCTCAGCGTCTCGAGACCGAAGACCTTCTCCGTCGAGCTCCCTCCTCGCCACGATAGAATGCAGCGGCATCAGATGCACTACGCGGCAGATCTGCAAATACCCCTGGAGAGCTCCAAATTCGGGTAAGTATCCGGTAATTTACATTAACATGGCTGCTCTGCATGAAAAACGCCTTACCCGCCGCTATCTTCTTCATGTCCTCTACTTCCTCACGGGCCCTCTGGGCCTCGTCCTTGGCGGATTTGGCACTTTCGAGAGCCGAGGCAAGCTCGGACTCTCGAGTCTTGGAGTCACGCTCCAAACTCTCATGTTTTTCCATGAGAGCCCGGAGCTCTTGCCGAACTTCCGCCACCAGGCGCCGCTGTTTTTCTCGCTTCAGTCCATTCTCAGGTGGCGCATTGCGTTCGGCCACAGACACGGCATCCTTCAGGGCTGCCACCTCGTTAGTGGCCCCTGCATTACATATACTATCCTTGTTAATCTTGTTTGCAACCAAAACCCTTTTCTGTAAGGTACCTATTTAAAGTGGTGTTGTTCACCTTCTTTTTCCTTGAGCTGCCTCTTGGCATGGCCGAGCTCTTGCTCCGACCGCTCAAGATCTTTCTTCAGCGCCTCAACCTCCGCTATTAATGCGGCAGAGGTCAACAGCGCAGCCTGCAAACCCATATCGACATACTTTTTTAACAACCCTGCGTATATCTTGTAAGATCCTTAGTCCGGCTTTTCTTTCCGAACACCGGACTAAGCATCAGGGGCTACTCTCTATGCGGTATTATATTTCTTAATTTTAACCTTCTTACCTCAAAGCCTGTTAGAAGGCTGTTGCAGGCTTCGGTCAGCCCGCCCTTGGCGAGCTGGACCTTCTAAGTGAGAACTCATGAGAGTGCGGTGTTCTTCCTCGATGGAGGCGCCTTTCAGCGCCTCTAGCAGGTTGTCCGGTGCCTCCGGTTGGACAGAGGCCGCCGGCGTCACGGTCCTGCCCCACTTTCGAGGGGGCTGCTTGCCGGACTCTGGAACCGCTACGGGTTCCGAAGTAGAGTCCGGCACAAAGTCCGGGGGGCTGCCTGACGGCGCCTCCGGAGCCTCCTCCTGGCGCGTCCCCCTGTGGGATTCCGCCTCGTCGTCCTCGGCGCGTGGGGTAGAGGCTGTCCGGATGGAATTTACATCCGACGGTGCCAGCGACCCGCTCATCGAGTCGGGAAAGTCGTCACTAGCCGGACTAAAGGAACAATGCGGCATTAGAAGGACACTGCGTGACATACAATATACGACATATGAATGATCCGGATACTCACGATCTTGCCGGACGGCGGGCCCTTGGAGGCCACTCTTCGTCGCCAACATTGATATTGGTGAAACTGTCCGGGGGGATAGTTCTCCCCCTCTTGGACCCTTCGGCCGCCCCGATTGGGGAGCCCTTCCTCTTCTTCTCTCCCTCCTCCGGGAGGGAGTACTCCTCCTCCTCCTCCTCGTCTTCGGGAGGAGTCCTCGTCGTCGTCATCGACGCTCTGATTGCGAGGAACTCTTTCGAGTCCCGCGCCACCTTCTTGGCCTTCTTCTCGGCACCACGTGACGGTGCGGAACCCAGCAGCCTTGCTAAGTGGGCATCCACTGGTTCTTCTGGCATGGGAGCCGGGCTGATAAGCAGCTCGGCCTTCTCCATCCATTCCTGTCAAAGGAAGAGGCAGATTAAAAACCTTGCAAGAGTCAATCTAATCACTACAAGTGTCCCGTAATGGGGTCGAATCACTTACCCGTCACCGGAGCTAAAAGCTGAATCCGCGGTCTTGGTCGCGGAGGCGGGCGATCAGCGCTCTTGAACAGCAGCACCTCCAGCGCCTTCAGAGTGCGTTGTATCAAGAGCCCGCTCAACGTCTGGTGCTGTTCGGATTAAACTCCTCAGATTAAATGCCCTTTCTTGGCACGGGAGAATCCACGGAGGAGCATGACTGGACCACGCCGACGAGCCGGAGCCCATTGCTCACCAGCTTCTTGATGCAGGCTCAAGTCCCGTCACCTCCACCGGATCACCCCACTGCAAGCCCTTCTCTTTCCAGGAGGTGAGCTGCGTGGGGATTCCAGATCTAAATTCGGGGGCTGCCGCCCATGTAAGCTTGCGCGGCTCGGTGATGTAGAACCACCCCGATTGCCACCCCTTGACGGAGTCCACGAAGGTCCCTTCTAGCCAAGGGACGTTGGGCAACTTGCCCAACATGGCGCCTCCGCATTCCGCTTGCGTCCCCTTCACAACCTTCGGCTTGACGTTGAAGGTCTTGAGCCACAGGCCGAAGTGGGGCCGGATGCAGAGAAAGGCCTCGCACACGACGATAAACGCCGAGATGTTGAGGACGAAGTTCGGCGCCAGATCGTGGAAATCTAGGCCGTAGTAAAACATGATCCCCCGGACGAATGGATGGAGCGGAAAGCCCAGTCCGCGGAGGAAGTGGGGAAGGAAAACAACCCTCTCATGAGGTCCTGGGGTAGGAACGAGCTGCCCCGCGTCGGGCAGCCGATGCGCGATGTCTCCGGAAAGGTATCCGGCGTCGCGCAACTTGGTGATGTCCTCCTCCTTGGCGGTGGAGGCCATCCATTTGCCTCCCCCTCCGGACATAATCGGAGAAGGGTCGAGGCGAATGCGCGAAGCCAGGCGTTGGAGCTTGGGTTCGCATGGGATGGATGAGCAAAGGAGGAAGAAGGCGTAGGTGATAAGGTAAATCCTTATCCCTTATATATAGGCGGACAAAAACTATGCGTCCCTCACCGGCCTGGTAAAACTCGCTTATCTCCCAAGCGCCACCATCAATGGCGCGGTTGGGTTACCCACGCACGTATTGATGAGAATCCCGGAAAAAGGGGAACACGATCTCTGCTTCGACAGGACGTGCCAAGGAAACCGCTTCTCTAAACATGCCGAAGTAGTACAGTAATTCAAACAAAGGCTTGGTGCCGGTGTGATGTCATGCCGCATAATACGTCAGCAGATTGGATCGGTGTATATGTTTTATTCTCTCTACGTTTGGAATGTGGAAATTATTTTTTGCAGAGCCGGACACTATCCTGGTGTTCATTATCTTCTCCGGATTATTCAAAGGAGGAACCCACCTTGCAATGCCGAACATTATGCACGCCGGACTTGTCGTCATTAAAGACTGGTTCAGGGGCTACTGAGGGAGTCCTGGACTAGGGGGTGTCCGGATAGCCGGACTATCAATATCCGTCGGACTCCCAAACTACGAAGATAGAAGATTGAAGACTCCGGCTCGTGTCCGGAAGGTACTTTCCTTGGCATGGAAGGCAAGCTTGGCAATACGGATATGTAGATCTCCTACCATTGTAACCGACTCTGTGTAACCCTAGCCTCTCCGGTGTCTATATAAACCGGAGGGCTTTAGTCCGTAGGACACAACATTACATCTCAACAATCATACCATAGGCTAGCTTTTAGGGTTTAGCCTCCTTGATCTCGTGGTAGATCTACTCTTGTACTACCCATATCACCAATATTAATCAAGCAGGACGTAGGGTTTTACCTCCATCGAGAGGGCCTGAACCTGGGTAAAAACATTGTGTCCCTCGTCTCCTGTTACCGTCCGCCTAGACGCACAGTTCGGGACCCCCTACCCGAGATCCGCCGGTTTTGACACCGACAGGCCCCCTGCCCCATAGGTGCTCGTGGCCACAGAGAGACGCCCCGACACGCATCGATCAAATTATCGATGCTATAGCAGGGCACCATTCGTTGTGCTTCCTGGACGCATACTCCGGCTACCATCAAATCTCGATGGCGGAAGCAGACCAAGCCGCAACGGCATTTATCACTCCATATGGACCATTCTGCTTCAACACGATGCCCTTCGGATTCAAAAACGCCGGCGCAACATATCAGCGCATGATTCAAACATGTCTGGCCACCCAGATCGGCAAAACAGTCGAGGCATACGTAGACGACATAGTCGTCAAAACAAAACACGTCGAAACTTTAGTAGACGATTTGAGGCTCACATTCGACAACCTCGAGCATATGACATCAAGTGAATCCGAAAAAATGCGTTGGGCGTATCACCGAAAGCTGCTGGGCTTCATCGTATCCGGTAGAGGAATTGAAGCTAATCCGGCTAAAATTCGAGCTCTATCACAGTTGGATATTCCAAAAGACCTCAAACAAATACAAAAACTAACAGGATGCGTGGCAGCCCTAAGCCGATTTATCTCCCGTTTAGGAGAAAAGGCGCTGCCCCTCTATCGCCTCCTCAGGCGCACCGAACACTTCGAGTGGACGGATGCCGCCACTGCCGGACTCGAAGAAATAAAGGCCATATTGGCAACAAATCCGGTCCTGGCTGTGCCCACTTTGGGCGAACCAATGTTGTTATACATCGCAGCAACGCATCAAGTTGTAAGCGCGGTCCTCGTTGTCGAACGAGTGACAGAAGGGCATAAATTCCCTCTTCAAAAACCAGTGTACTATGTATCCACTGTGTTAACCCCCTGCAAATCCCGTTACCCGCACTATCAGAAGATAGCATATGCGGTGTTCATGGCGTCCCGGAAACTCCGGCACTACTTTCAAGAGTGTTCGATAACAGTGGCCTCTGAAGTACCACTCAATGACATTATAAATAACTGCGATGCAACGGGCAGGATCGCAAAATGGGCCATTGAGCTCTTACCATTCGACATAACTTATAAACCTCGACGAGCTATAAAGTCACAAGTTTTGGCTGACTTCGTCGCCGAATGGACCGAAGCCGAACTCCCTAAAGAGTACGGCGCATACTCCACTTGGATTATGCATTTCGACGGCTCCAAAATTTTGGCCGGACTGGGGGCTGGCGTCGTACTGACGTCCCCAACCGGAGACATAGTCTAGTATGTACTCCAAATAATGTACACGGACTCCAACAATGCAGCCGAATACGAGGCCCTGTTACATGGTCTCCGGATGGCAGTCTCCATGGGCATTCAACGCCTAGAAGTGCGCGGGGATTCAAACCTTGCAATATCCCAAATAAATGGAGACTTTGACGCCAAGGATCCGAAAATGGCAGCATATCGCAATGCTGTCCTAAAAATGTCAGCTCGGTTTGAAGGACTGGAATTCCATCACATAGCTCGAGATAATAACCAAGCGGCCGACGTACTGGCACACATCGGCGTGAAATGTGATGCTGTCCCTCCTAATATCTTCCTAGAACGGCTCTTCAAGCCATCCATATTATGGGAAGAGGAGCCCGGTAGTGACAAACCGGAGAAAACCGCAACAATTGGTGATTCGGCAGATGACATAACACCTTAAGCCCACGTTATAATGGCAGTCATTGCCACGTGGACAGAACCTTTCCTAGCCTACTTACTTAGGCAGGAACTTCCCGAAGACCAAAACGAGGCCCGCTGTATAGTCCGGCGATCGAAGGCCTACAAGGTCCATGAGGGTGAACTTTATAAGAAAAGTACAACCAGAGTCCTTCAAAGGTGTATCTCCGAAGAAGAAGGGCGAAACCTCCTGGCTGAAATTCATGCCGGACTAGGCGGACACCACGCAGCAGCCCGGGCCCTTGTAGGAAAGGCATTCCGTACATGATTTTATTGGCCGACGGCTCGGGCAGACGCACAGGACCTGGTCCAGCGATGCGTTGGTTGTCAGCTCTTTGCTAATCAGAGCCATATGCCACCCACCGCCCTCAAAACCATACCCATTACCCGCCGTCATGGTCCGGGGCTTGACATGGTTGGACCCCTTAAAGGGGGAACCCACAAGCAAAGGTACCTATTGGTCATGGTGGATAAATTCACCAAATGGATAGAGGCCAAACCGGTCAAAACGGCAGAGTCCGGACCAGTGATAGACTTTATATCAGGGGTGGTACACCGTTACGGAGTCCCCCACAGCATCATCACCGACAACGGCATGAACTTCACAGCCGACGAGGTTAAGTCATGGTGCAAAAATATGGGCATCAAGCTCGACTATGCTTCAGTTTATCACCCTCAAACCAACGGTCAAGTGGAAAGAGCAAATGGTCTAATCATGAGCGGCATTAAACCCGGATTAGTAAGGTCACTTACTAACTCCGACACATAATGGGTCGAGGAGCTCGATTCCGTACTCTGGGGGCTGCGGACAACGCCTAACCGTACTACCGGATTCACACCATTTTTTATGGTATACGGCGCAGAGGCAGTCTTGCCCTGTGACATTATTCATGACTCACCTAGAGTGCGCATGTATGAGGAAAGAGAAGCCGAGCTCGATCGGCAGGACAGCTTGGACACATTGGAGGAAGAACGTGACGTCGCGAAGGCTCGTTCCGCATTCTATCAGCAGCAGGCCCGAAGATATCAAAGCAGAAGTACGGGCCAAGACTTACAACGTTGGTGAACTAGTTCTCGCTGCCGGACAAGAAAAAGGACAAGCTCAAGCCCAAATGGGAGGGCCCTTCATTATCGATCAAGTCTTGACCGGCGGAGCATACCGTTTCTTAAATGCGTCGGATAACCGACTCGAGCCGAACCCATGGAGCACGCAGCGCCTCCGACGATTCTATGCCTAGCGCGGACTAAAAGTTCGCCCCTTCCCCGCCCAAACTTTTACACTTCGCTGTCTTTTGTTTCTCTTTTATCATTTTTACCTAAAAGCCCTTCCGGCCTATTTTCACATTCTTTGCATACGCATGATGTGCTACCCGCACTCATTATTCACCGGGCTTCTTTTACGAAGCTCAATTATCTGGTTTTGTACCCAGACATGTGTCAAGCTTCCACATGTACCTTTTACTCGCCATTATATGCATCGATATGACTTAAGTTTTGGCCAAGCTGGGTTGCTGGCTCTGTGCTTACCCCTACGCTCCCGATTGTTCGGCTAGGAGGTAAAGGAGCACCTCTGCGATTATTCTTGTCGGGTCACCGGATGTGTACCTCGGACGGGTGAAGCCAAAGCTAGCGTTCTTAAGGGAATATTCGGTCGGTGATTTAAAAGATGACTTTTTACCCATTTATCTATTTGCCCCCAGATGTTTTACTGCTTTCTTTGCAGTCCGGACATGCACTTTAGGGCATGCCTCCCAGGGAAAGGAACCCTTAACGGAACTATTCTCCTTGGAAGATGTTTCTTCCTAACCATGTAATATAACATAACTAGTTGGGCACTTGTCTGATAAAGCACTAATGACCCCTACGCCTGGTCTCCATGCATACCATGGTTGTTTCTTAATCCAAAAAGGTATTCGGACACATTCCGGACTCTAGGGTCCCGAGGTTGAAGCGAAAAGGTCGGCAAAGACAAACGATCTACAATCCGGCTAGAAGGCATTTCACATGTCACTTTAAAGGATAACATACATTGTCAAATTTACTGATTGTATTCCTCCTCAATCCCGTCTAACAGGCTGTCTAGTTTACAGTCCCGTTGGGAAAATTTAGCAGCCAACTCTACTTGGCTGTACACTAAACTCACAGGGATCTCCTTCCCATCGGGCCCCACCGGTCCAACTTCGGCCATGTGGTTGGGATCCGCCTTCTTGTACCGTGTCTTCACCATGGCCCAAGCCTCACTGGCACCTTGACGGCAAGCCGAAATCTTCCACAAATGGAAGCGCTGCCGCACTCCCTGCAGCTTCTCCACAGGCTCCCCGAGGCTCTCGGGTAGGGTGAGGGCTGGCCATAAAGCCTGAACGACGCCGCTCATTGCCTGCCGAACTCGTTCGAGTAGCTGCAACAGTTCAGGAAGTTGATCACCCGTTGATATGGGCATCTCCTCTGCAGGACGACCCGTGAGTATACCTACAAGATATATCATGTCAAAATGCTTCCTCGCCGAACTCTTCTTTTCAAAAGAGTCCGCTCAAGCACTTACTATAAATGCCGCGACGAAGACGCTGATTCTCCTTAACGGAGCCGGACAGCTCGGCCTGAACGCCTTTCAGCTCTTCTCCGAGCTTGGCGTTGGCATCCTGGAGCATGTTCCTTTCCTGCTGAACCTATTCAGCACACTCTCATCGGCCTTTAGCTAGCGCAGCAATGCTTGCCTGTCCGGATCTTGTCCGGCGGTACCTGCAATGTCATTATTAGACTTGCGCGCACGCCGCACAGCGCTTATGTTTATTAATAAAAATGTGTTACCAGGAGAGGTCTTTGCATCTCCTCCTGCGGCAACAAGTGCGGCCTCCAGTTGGGCCTTGTAATCTTGCAGCTCCGGGACAGCCGGGAGTTCTTCTCGGAAGAGCTCTGCGTTTCAAATGATCCTTAAATCAGTTAACATAACTACTTTAAGTCTCGGGGCTATTGGTATGTACAACCATTAAAATTCCCTTACTTGTATGTCTTTCACATCTTGCCCGTGGCTCGTAAAACCATTTTGAGCAGCATCGAGATGCGTGCCCCTGCGTTAAAGGCATCCAATGCCTCAGGGGAAAAGCACGCTTCACGAAATATTGTCCGGCGGCGCCTATGGTTCATGGCGCTCTCCACCTCAGACTTGGTGGCGGACAGTCTGTCGGTATCCTCCGTTGGAGAAGGGTCCGGCTTGCGTCTTGCGCTTGCCCCCCCTCCAAGCCGAGCGCTGGAGCTTGGCCGGTGTTGGTCGGATCGGCAATTCCTGTGCTCGCAGTCCGGCGAGCGCTTTTTCTCCTACAAAGATCATGAGCACTCAGACGTTTCCTCGGAACGTTGCTCTGAAAATTCAAATACGAGCTATACCTTTGCGGCGACGCTTTCGCCAAGATGCGCTCCTTTTTCCGCTGGTTCGAATCGACCTCTGTTGTCAGCGCTGCAGCTCGGCTTCTGCCGTAATGGCGCTTCCGCAAAATACCATCGTTCGCGAAGGTCGAAATCGGGGGGATGAGATAATGGTGTCCGGATTTCGTCGCGGTCACCGGGAAGCCGGACTTAGCTGTGGGGTAGTCCGCCGTAATGGCGACCGAGCATTGTCTATGTTGAGCTGGTGATACACCCGCCGATCAGCTCCACTCGATGTCCGGGTCCTCTTCGAGGTCGGATCCAGGATCCTTTGGATCCTCGGGTTGCGGAGCAGACTCACCATGTCCTCCCATTCGGCGAGATCCCGCGCCAAGACATAATGTAAGAAGCTTAAACTTGAAAGCATGGGTTGGGCCCTTCACGGTGTTCACTTACCCATCCTCCGGGTTGATCATGGAAAACCCATTCAAAGGGTTCGCTCAAGGAAGTCCTCCTTCTCCCCTTGTACAGCTGGACAGATCTTCGCCAGATCCTCGGTCGAATCCGCCCTTCTTGGCCGTGCCGTAGCATCGTCTTCCCGCTGAAATCCCACATGGGGTGGCCTCAGACAGCGTGGCTGTACCCCTCGCTGATGCATGTCGCCATGACTCCGATCATGGTCAAGCCGAATGAGCCATTAATCTTATCCGCCCATCAAATAATGGACGCCTTGTCTTCCTCCAATCGGGGCTCCGGCACCACCGAGGCGCTTTCTTCAAGGGAGCATCACTAAACTCCGGAGGCCGATCCGAACGGGTCCGCAGCGGAGCGTCTCCTATATAAAACCACTCCGAGGGCCAGTCTTCGGACGCCTTCTTAGGAGTACCGGCTAGGTATCCGGTCCTGGTGATGCGCCATATTTCGGCGCCGCCCACTTGATATATGGACCCCTCGTGAGAGCGGGGTACGAGGCAAAACAGCCTCTTCCACAATGCAAAATGGGGCTCGATGCCCGAAATAGCTCACAAAGAGCTACGTAGCTCATGCGATATGCGGGTGATGAGGCGGGCGTGAGGTGGTGGAGCTGGAGTCCGAGAACTTCGTGAGCCCGCGGAGGAACGGATGTATTGAAATCCGAGCCCCCTTATCAGATAGGGGACAAAGCACACTCGCTCCCCCTTATTGGGGCTTGGAGTGTCCTCCGCCTGCCTCCCACCTTGATAAGTAACCAGTCCGGCCCGGACTACCGTAGGGAGAAATCCCTCCGTTTGGAGCTTCACTAGCTCGTTGTGCGGAATAGAGCACCTCCTCCAATTCCCCGGCGGTGGGCTAGGAGCGCGCGAAGAAGAGCCGCGTCGACGATCCATGATGGAATGGATTTCTAGGTCAAAGGCGCTTTGACGGAGTATTCGCGGGAGGAAGACGGTGCGGTTTGGATCTGGATTCTTGCCTCTTTTATAGGCAGACAACTCGCAAAATTAGGGGGTGAAATGCAAAGACACCTGGCTTTTCGTGATTCATGCGACGCGTGGAAGAGGGCCATTATTTGGCGAGAAGCCGAGGAACACAAGAGTTCAAGATGAAGCCGACACTATTCGGCAGTACATGGAATTTGAAGGAGAAACCGCCTTGCAACGCCAAGACTATAGACACGCTGGACTTATCGTCATTGAAGCCTGGTTCGGGGGCTACTGAGGGAGTCCTGGACTAGGGGGTGTCCGGACAGCCGGACTATCAATATCCGCCGGACTCCAAGACCACGAAGATAGAAGATTGAAGACTCCGGCTCGTGTCCGGATGGTACTTTCCTTGGCGTGGAAGGCAAGCTTGGAAATACGGATATGTAGATCTCCTACCATTGTAACCGACTCTGTGTAACCCTAGCCTCCTCCGGTGGCTATATAAACCGGAGGGCTTTAGTCCGTAGGACAACATACATTACGACAATCATACCATAGGCTAGCTTCTAGGGTTTAGCCTCCTTGATCTCGTGGTAGATCTACTCTTGTACTACCCATATCATCAATATTAATCAAGCAGACGAGGGTTTTACCTCCATCAAGAGGGCCCGAACCTGGGTAAAAACATCGTGTCCCTCGTCTCCTGTTACCATCCGCCTAGACGCACAGTTCGGGACCCCCTACCCGAGATCCGCCGGTTTTGACACCGACACCCCCCTTTCCTTCTTTTCCTCCACCTCTTTCCCCTTCCCCCTTCTCCGGAAAGGAAAGGGGAATCCTACTAGGACTGGGAGTCCTAGTAGGACTCCCCCCTTGGCGTGCCCCCTCTAGGCCGGCTTCCCCCTTCTCCCCTCCTTAATATACGTGGGCAAGGGGCACCCCAAAGGCACAATAATAGTTCTTTTTGCCGTGTGCGGTGCCCTCCTCCACACTTTACTCCTCCGGTCATAGTGTCGTAGTGCTTAGGCAAAGCTCTGCGCGATCACATCGTCAACACCGCCATCACGCCGTCGTCCTGAGGAAACTCTCCCTCGACCCTCTGCTAGATTAAGAGTTCGAGGGACATCATCGAGCTGAACGTGTGCTGAACACGGAGGTGCCGTACGTTGGGTATTTGGATCTGTTGGATCATGAAGATGTTCCACTACATCAATCGCGTTAACTAATGCTTCCGCTTTCGGTCTGCGAGGGTACGTGGACACACTCTCCCCCTCTCATTGCTATGCATCTCCTAGATAGATCTTGCATGATCGTAGGAATTTTTTTGAAATTGCATGTTACGTTCCCCAACAATGGTATCAGAGCCAGATCTATGCGTAGATGATATGCGCGAGTAGAACACACAGAGTTGTGGGCGATAATAGTCATACTGCTTACCACCAACGTCTTACTTTGATTCGGCGGTATTGTTGGATGAAGCGGACCGGACCGGCATTACATGACCGCGTTCATGAGACTGGTCCTACCGACGTGCTTTGCACACAGGTGGCTGGCAGGTGTCTGTTTTTCCAAGTTTAGTTGAATCAAGTTTGACTACGACCGATCCTTGTTAAAGGTTAAAACAACACACTTGACGAAAAATTGTTGTGGTTTTGTTGCGTAGGTAAGAACGGTTCTTGCTAGAAGCTCGTAGCAGCCACATAAAACTTGTAACAACAAACTAGAGGATGTCTAACTTGTTTTGCAGGGCTTGTTGTGATGTGATATGGTCAAGACATGATGTGATGTAAATTGTTGTATGAGATGATCATGTTTTGTAACAGAGTTATCGGCAACTGGCAGGAGCCATATGGTTGTCACTTTATTGTATGAAATGCAATCGCCATGTAATTGCTTTACTTTATTACTAAACGGCAGCGATAGTCATAGAAGCAATAGTTGGAGAGACGACAACGATGCTACGATGGAGATCAAGGTGTCAAGCCGGTGACAATGGAGATCCTGACGGTGCTTTGGAGATGGTGACCAAAGGCACAAGATGATGATGGCCATATCATGTCACATATTTTTATTGCATGTGATGTTTATCTTTTATTCATCTTATTTTGCTTAGTATGACGGTAGCAGAGGACCCTTCACTAAATTACAAGGTATAAGTGTTCTCCCTGAGTATGCACCGTTGCTACTGTTCGTCGTGCCGAGACACCACATGATGATTGTGATAAGCTCTACGTTCACATACAATGGGTGAAAGCTAGTTTTGCACGTGCAGAATACTCGGGTTAAATTTGACGAGCCTAGAATATGTAGATATGGCCTCGGAACACTGAGTCCGAAAGGCTGAACGTGAATCATATAGTAGATATGATCAACATAGAGATGTTCACCATTGAAAAATACTCCATCTCACGTGATGATCGGACATGGTTTAGTTGATATGGATCGCGTGATCATTTAGATGACTAGAGGGATGTCTATCTAAGTGGGACTTCTTTAATAATATGATTAATTGAACTTTAATTTATCATGAATTTAGTCCTGATAGTTTTTTGCATATCTATGTTGTTGTATATCAATGGCCCGTGCTACCGTTCCCTTGATTTTAATGCGTTCCTAGAGAAAGCTAAGTTGAAAGATGATGGTTGCAACTACACGGACTGGCACTACAAAAAAAAATACACTTCCCTGATGATACGTGTTTGGCACAGTAGGTCATGTTTTCTGTCATGCATGTACATCCATGACGATTTTATGACAGAATCAAGATAGTCATACCTGTGCCGTCGTAGAAGTGTTACATGACATTACCAAAATTATCATCACGGAAGTGTCCACTTCCATGAAGATAAATCGCGCGTCATAAAAGTGCTTTCGTCAAGGGTGACCAACACGTGACGTCCACCGTAACGGAACGCCGTTAAGCTATCGGGTCCAGCTTTGGATCCGATAACCCATTAATAGCCCCGACCAATTGGGATTTTCCATGTGTAAAATCATCATTGGCTGGAGGAAAAACGTGTCGGCTCACCGTTGGGACAGATGTCATCCACTCATTGGACCGAAGGTGCCTATGATACGTCAACACGTGGCACGGCCCAATAGAGGCCCATTCCTTTGAAAAGGCCGGCCCATTTGACTTGGTCAAAAGGTGGCGGGCCGGCCCACGGAAAGCTTGTTAACGGCCTGTTCGCATATAGCCCACTTACAGCCCGCTAACCCAGGGCCCGTTACGACCTATCTGAATTAGGCCCAGTAGTGTCATATGGGCCGTCCAATATGATTCCAGCCTGTTTTAACTTCCGGGCCATGTATGGCCCATGACGTCTTACGGCCCATATGAGGCCCTTTATAACTCTTGGCCCATTAATGACCCATGGTGAAACTGGCCCGTAATGAAAAATATCGCTTTATACCCATTAACGGCCCATTATTCCATTGGGTCGTTTCTAGACCACGTTATCTTTCGGCCTTCTCAGGGCCCATTTATTCTTGGGCTCATTTCCAGCATTCGGTTACTTATGGCCCGTTACTGTAATTTTATGCTTGTGGGCCAAATTCAGCCCGTGGATACAGTCGTCCCGCTTGTGGCCCGTTATTACGTTGGGCCCTTTTCATAGCATCATCAAATACGACCGATTAACGACGGCCCGTTATGGTCGGCCCATGAACGGACGATTCCAACTCTAGCCCGTTTACGGCCACAATGCGGTCTATTATTGGCCAATGTTTGGCCAATCAATCATACGGCCCGTAGAAGGCCCATTGATGATATGGCCCGTAGAAGGCCCATTATGTCTACGGCCCGTAGAAAGCCCATTGTTTCTACGCCCCGTAGGACGCCCATAAGTCCCATTGTTTCTACAGCCCGTAGGTGGCCCAGTGTCAATACAGTAAATATGTAGCCCATGGTTATTGTGGCCTAGTTTTAAAAAATAGGTTATTGTGTCCGCTAGCAAACCATGGAAAAAGAATTGCACTCAGTACAGGCTGGGCATCAAAGTTCGCCACCAGTGCAAATATAGGGAACAAAGTAGCATATCATATACACTGGTTGTCATAGTTGGCGACCAGCGCAAATAAATGCCGCAGCAAAACAAGTCCAGAACTGAAACCACTTCAGAAGATCTCAAGAAACAATATCCTGGGTACCCATAATGCTGGCAAGATGCTTAGCAAGCTTATTAACTTTCTCTTGTTTGGCGCTTAAATCCTCCAAAGGCTTGTTGTTGCACTGTAAAGTATGCATCTGAATTCCGCAGGACTTCCTTAGTCCTTCGTTTCGTCACAAAGACATCTAATTGATGTCTTTCAACTTGAAGTTGAGACTCAAGAAGACGAATCGATTCAGCAAATGCGAGTTCAAGAGCTTGTGCCAAAGAGTGGCTAGTAACTCAACACTACATCAAGACATGACTTTTGGGTTCTCTCACCGTCACAAGATAGTTTTTATCAGCTTTCTTGGAGACCAATAGGATGTCTCACTATCTTGAACCTTATCTGCATTACTTCCTTTACCATTGCATAACGGGTATCGTTTCTCCAATATTTTGTCCGTGATTCTAAAAGAGAAACAAGGCATACATCACAGATTTACTATGTTAGTATATGAAACTCATTTTGGTAAATGAGTTCAAGAGTATAGTGGACAGGATAAAGATGAAACAAACATATATCTATGTACCGTGGTCACTTTATGGTCTATATCATTCTAGTTTTATTGCCAAATCAAGATAGAGACATAGTTCAAATAATATTTGTTCAAGACAAAGCAGAATAGACAGTAATATAAGTGTGGGAAACTATAGAGCAATAACAACACTTGTAATGTGCATGACATGAGAACATAACTGTTTATTCAATTGAAACTGAAATCAACATAGAGCAAGTTACAACAAAGAAACCAGCTTAAAGAAACAGGTTTAAAACATACCTGTTGCGCCATTGGAGTTTCAATTCCATCCTTCAAATTTAAAAATAGTTGGTATGAGTAAATACAGTAATGCAAGAGCAAAGGAGATTGAACCATAGCTACAGAACCTGACCTGAGAACAAATCTTCTTCTCCTTTAAGAGTTGAGTTGGGATTCAGAGTGGTGGTCCTCGTGCTTTGGGCACTGCAGTTCCCTTACTAACTGCTCGTGTTTGGGTCCTCTATGGTGGAGACGGTGCTGTGTCAACTAGAACTGGGTTACTATCTCACTACTAGGGAAAACCCTAGCAGTAGCGCGTGTTTTGTGCCTACTAGTAGCGCGGGAAGCCGCGCTACTAATAAGGCGCTAAAGCTATTGCTTAGCAGTAACGCGTGCCATCACGCCGCCATCGCTAGTACAAATAGCTGCAGCGCTTGTTCAAGATCGCCATCGCTAAGTTATCTACTTGCAGCGTGTTTCCTTTCCATCGCTACTAGTATTTTTTTATAATTTTTTCATTTTAGTGTATTTATGCGCCATCATACAAATATTGGTACAATACCAGCTGTTATGAGGTTTACATCATTATGTCCATAACAGTGTATTAATGAAGGTGGATTAGGTTCAAGTGGAGGCAATATGTGGTGCATGTCAAAAGTATACTACTAATCCAAACTTGATCTACTTTGGATTAGTAGTACTTTCATGTGCACCACATGTTGCCTCCACTTGAATCTAATCCGCCAAAGACAAGATATTTAATCGTCATCATGGTCATTACCATCAACATTATTTATTTAATCACCACTAACACTAGCTAATAATAATCATCATAGTCATTACCACGTAACACTAGCTATTTTATCATCATAGTAATAGTGTAGCACATCATCATCCCGAAACTCATTTCTAGCCGCCTACTCACCTCGCTGCTCTCTTAGGTAAAAGAACATAAAACATGTATAGCTCTCCTCCTTGATCAAGTTGGAGCATGCAGATGAACCTGCCTCCTAATCGTGGAAGGCGCTCTGGTTGCTGCTCCCTAGTACTTCTCTGTGCTCCCCAACACATATTTGGTCCATCTTGCACTATTAAGCATCCGTCGCTAATCTTGAATGCACTAAAGTTTGCTGTAGGATATCTTGGCCGAAGTTGATAATACTCATGACACCTTTAGTCTCGATCCCATAAGGCACAACATTCATCGGGAGTCCTCGTTGAAGAACATCGTATGGTAACATACTTAGCAATGAAGTTTAGCTTCAAAAATAATGTATGGAAAAGATGCAATGAGGATAAAAAGTAAAAATCTTACCATCCTTCCTAAATGGATGTGACCGTAGTTCATTATGAACACTATGGGTCGCACATTTTCAGTACTAAGATTTCTAAATGCAGGAAGAAAATTTGTCTTGACAAGATCAAGATCCTCAAACCATGAAACATAATGACCGAGCTCCTCGCAGCTTGAGTTCAGCCCGTGACAAGATACGGTCCCGTCTACCAAGCTATTGGACATGTTTGCTTGCACGGAAATAAGTCGACAATACAAATTAGTTGTCAATTATTTTGAATAAACAATATCAAAGACATAAATATGGTTGAGAAACTTACGTAATGGTATAATCGAGGCATTTGCACATTGACCCAGATGTCGGTATTACCTTCAATATCATCTTCCCGGACGAATATCAAAGGTGATAACCATATCGTGCTCAAATGCATAAGTCTTGCATAGTGCTCGCCATGTTTTGCATCCAAAATAGGTGTAGTCGTCTGAATTGTATAACTTCGCATGGAAAATATAACCATGCTCGGTCTTCAAGTAAACTTTCTTTTCCTCCATACTATGACTGAAACCTATCTTATCCAATACAAAAACTCTTGCATGGAAGGATACGCTTAGTAGAATAGTAAAAAAATATAAGTTGAAGCAAATGAAAGCGTATGTCATGCTTAATTACTTAAAAAGACTTGTCGCTAGGACTTCATCAGATCCACTTCAAGTTCTTGTCCAGCTTGATGTCAAGCGCCTATCATCGCTCTAGGAAGATTCCGTCGACAAAGTCAAGGCCGTCTTCGCAGATTTGCAAATACCAAATCCTTCTCGTCGCCGACATTTCCTATGTTCATAGTTAAAACATTAATTGAAAATCGATCAAGACAACTACCAAGATATGAACACACAAACTGGGCACTCGATATTTCCTACATATTCTAGCACAAGTCATGCCAAAATTCACGGAAAAATCCGCATGACCTTTGCTAAAATAGGACATATCGAAGCGCCAAATTTGCCGGAACGAAATGAATCAACACTCGGCAAAACATAGGCCACTCGGAGGTGTAAACTGCAAACATGACCGCCACTTGGATATTGAGCAACACAAGATATACATTTCAAAATATCTTATAGGACTCAAATTAGCATGCATTCAATAAGCAAAAGTAGATCATCTCATGCATTTCAAAATATTGTCACTAATACATCACGAATAGTGTCATACATATAACATCACTAATACAACTAAAACTCTAGCACACGACGGAATCGGCGCGGCGGTGGACACCCACAGAGAAGGCACCATCACGGGATCATAGCTCCAAGAAGATCCCGGAGAACCTGCCAGTATTGGAGAACGGCCTGTGCTCCAACGCAAACAAGTAGCGACGGACGCGCGTGCCCTTCTCATCGACACGGTGACGCACCACCTCCGGAGTCCTTGAGCCTCTGGATCGCCACTAGCCCACGCGATCGCCACCAAACAAGGTTCGGGTCAACGACAGTGCTGGTTCTCACCAACCTGCGCCCCGGTAGGTAGCGCCCCAAGACCACCCGGCGGAGCCAGGTCCCAAACATGGCCGATCTGGTCAAGGTGTGATCCTCCGCCGACTCGACGACGAGGATGCGGGATAGGCATCGCCCACGCCGAGGCGGGAAAATTGCTTTAACTAAAAAATAGAAACAAGTTCTTACTAACTAGTTCTATTAATTCAACTAGTTCTTACTAAAAATAATACTATAAATAAAAATATTCTAGTACCTAATTAGTACCTAATTCTTACTAACTAATTAGTACCTAGGAACTACTGCCCTAATTACCATCTAAGTAATTAACTAACTAGCACTAAAATAGCCTAGGTTCATACTAACTAGCACTAAATACTTAGGGTTCATACTAAGCAGAGAAGAGGGATCGAGAAGGGAAGAGAGGGATCGAAGGAGAGTGCTTATAGAGGGCGGGAGAGAGATGGGGTCGGGGAGACGGCGGCACCGAGGCGCGGGCGAGGCGGCCGGGTCGGGGAGACGGGCAAGAGGCGGGTCGGGGAGACGGCAAGCGAGGCGGGGTTGGGAGACGGCGGCACCGAGGCGCGGTGAGGCGGGTCGGGGAGACGGCAGCGAGGCGGGTCGGGGAGACGGCGGCAGGCGGGTCGGGGAGACGGTGGCGAGGCGGGTCGGGAATTGGGGAGGAAGCAGAGGAGAGGGAATCAGGCGGGCGGGGGTAAGGTGAAAGTAGCTTTAATCAGAAGCGTGGGAAGGAAAACGCGCTGCTAAAACCATAGTATTAGCGCTGTCCGCAGAAGGGCGCCATTATTATACCTACCACGCCGAACGGTGTGGCATTATAGTAGTAGCGCTTTCGCAAGGACAGCGCCATCGCTAATCTGCTAATCAGAAGGCGGTTTCGCTAACGCGCTATCGCAAAAGTAGCAAGAGCGTCTCATTTTAACAAGCGCCATCGGTAACATTCTGTATAAGGTTTTCCCTAGTAGTGTCTCGCCGGGTTGGGGTTAGAAGGTGTAGCTGGTTCTCTCGTCCAACCGAGTAGGGGTACAATCATGAGAGTCTGGGTTATGTGTGGTGGAGCTGGTTCTCGGAAAGTACAACCGTGGTTCTATCTGCATCAACGGTAGCATTATCTTTTCTGAAGACCGTGTTGTTACTCCCTTAGATACTGCCATCACCCTCTCCAATTCAAATGGCTGATAAACAAGAAAAGTAATTGAAAGTACAGACATTGTATGATAGACAGGTGCAATGGATAGTGGGGAATAAAAGAGGGCATGAAATAATTCACATTTATGTTGTCAAACCAAACAAGATAGCATGACACAATTTTACATATATGATGGCTAACTAAACAGGATAGCACGACACAATTTCACATTATGATGGCTAACTAAAAAAGATGGAAGGACATAGTTCAAAATATGATGACTATGTAAACAGGATGACATGATATAACTATATAATGTGTTTATTAAATAGGTTCTCATGCCATAATTCACATACCTTCACGGATAGAATGCCATAATTCAAAATATGATGACTGTAAACACTAAACAGGATGAGATGATATAACTATATGATGTCTTTATTAAATGGGTTGTCATGCCATAATTCAGATAGATGTTGTGTATGTACTATGTAAACATGATGGCATGATATAATTCAAATATATGATTTATATAGTAAGCAACTAAGCAGATGGCAATCCATATATGATGTAAAAACTAAGCAATGGAAGACAACATGCATGACATGGGTAATATAACCCTGCCAAGTTTGAGCATATACCTCGGGGGGAAAATAGGACTGATCATTAGTCTCTGAATCATCCTCTGAGGAGCTCTCTGTAACCAGCAAGATGTCTGCTTCAGCAGGTAGCATTGTATGCTCTGGATACCTTGTTTTCACTCCAGATACTTCCATCACCGCTACAAATGGCTGATGCATAGGAAGAGTAGTTGAATATACAAACGTTGTCGACAAATGGAACACGTAATTCAAAAAAATGATAGCATGATAAAATTCACATACATGATGATTGCCTAAACAGCATGGCATTGCATAATTCACATATATAATGCCTTTGCAACAAGATAGCATTGCATAATTCACATATATAATGTCTTGCAACAAGATGGCAATGCATAATTCAGATATATGGTAATTAGACACTAAACAGGTGGCATTTACACAAAGCATGTCTAAACTAATCAAATTACATAGCAATGCAAGACACCATACGCACAATATGAGCAACATAACCCTACCAAGTTAGAGCATACACCATGTGGTGGGAATAGGACTGGTCATCTGTCTCTGAATCCTCCTCTGAGGAGCTATTTGTAACCAGCGAGATATGCAGTTCGTCAGATAGCATAGTTTTCTCTGAAGACCTTGTTTTCACTCCAGAATTTTCCATCGCCGTGTCAAATGGCTGATGCACATGAAGAGCAGTTGAATGTACTAACATTGTTGACAAATGTAATACGCAACGAAAAAAAAGGATAGCCTGATATAATTTACATATAAGATGACTGGCTAAGCAGGATGGCATTGCAAAATTCACATATATGATGCCTGGCTAAACAAGATGGCGTTGCATAATTCACATAAATGATGAATAAACTAAACAGATGGCATTCGCACAAAGGATGTCAAAACTAAGCAGATGACATATTTGATGTATAAAGTAAGCAATGCAAGGCACTATATGCATGATATAACCAACATCAGCATGCCAAGTTAGTGCGAAGACCTCAGGGGGTAAATAGGAGTGGTCTTCTCCTTCTGAATCCCCCTCAGAACAAATATCTTTCTCTTGATTACAATCCAAAATGGATGGAGGGGAGCTGCCTTTGCGCCTACCATGGAGTAGTCTGCATGAAATTTTATTGCCATGGAAGGCTCGTCTCTTTTGCTCTACATGTTCAGTTCCATTGTTTACAATAACTGTCATGCATATGAATAAAATATAGTGAGATTATGTAAGGAGTGCATGCAGAAATCCAGAGTGATTGTAGCAACCTGTGGATAGACCCAAAACCAATAATAATATGCAGATAAGGGCTTCCATTAAAAAATACAGATAATCACTTCTTTACTATTTGTTTCCCACCGGACATGAAACTCATAGTAGACATCAGCGATTAACCAGATAGTAGATAGATACTATTGATTGCGGCCCCGATATGTACCCCACAACCATTTAAAAACTCAAGTTTGACCATTAGTTTGGAGCTGACTCAGAGTCTAATCGGTGAAGTGGACGATAAAGTAGCATGTATTATTAAGCGATGCATAACATAAGCAGACACGAAAGAGTGAGACCTCTCTTGCGGACCCGTGTAGTCCTCGAGGTCATCTGCTCGGTTGATGATGGTAATGCAGTTTTCATGGCTGCGGCAAGGGAAGAAGATCTCGAGGCGGCGAAAGACAGCTCGAGGTCGGATCCTCGCCAAGGCTGGACCCTTATGTCGTTGGAGCGGTGAGCTGGGTGGACGACAAGCAGCAGAGCGGACAAACCACACAAGGTTTTCCTTGACAACTATCTCTAAAAGAAGTAATTCTGTAAGGGCTCGTTTGAATTGGAGGATTCCAACAATGCAGGGTCAGGAAATAGACAGGAATAGGATAGCAATGCACGTGCAAAACAGAGAATTTAAAAACACAGGATTTCTACCAATCTGGGCGTTTGGTTCACAAGAATTGGAAGATCACAGGGTGCAAAGAAGCATGGTGAGATTAAGTCAAACCACAAGAAAATGTACGGTTATAATGCTATTATGCTACTATCTCTTAGCCTTGTGCTTGATGAATAGGAATTTGAAAAAGAGGACAAGTGGAAATTAAAATTCCTACGGTTTTTCTTTCAAGGAGACACTAAAGGAACAAATCCTACAGTTTTCCTTTGCTCCATTCCTTTGAACCAAATTCATGAATAGTAGTACCATAGGAAACTTTCCAATTCCTATGTTTTTCATTCACTTTTCCTTTCAAGCATTGGCGATTCTAGTAGGCAGGCTTGAGCAAGGAAAATCCTACAATAAAAAATGTTTTTGTGCTACTTCTATTACTTTGGACCCAGGCCACTGCCCTACACTACTAGGAAAATTGTTTTTAACGATGGTATATGTGGTCGTTAAATGTCGGATTGTGGTCGTTAAATGTCTTTAACGACCACAATCTGCTGGTCGTAGTAGGCTCCGTCGTTAAAAATCTAACAACCACATTATGTGGTTGTTATTGTTGTAATGACGGGATGGTGTGTCTTCGTCAATCCCAAGGCAATAACGACCAATTTTGTCATAGTTAATAATGTCTCATGGTGACAAAACATGATTACGCCTCACCACTTTGATATCCTTCAGAACCACTTATATTTAGTATGACTTTCAATTCAACAGTCAGTTGGTTCAACATCCAATATTTGAATATTAATGTCCACATTAATATAGAAACAAAAGAATCTGAATTGAAAGCACATTGCCTCCTTTATTAATCAAAGTACCAAAATTTCGACATACAATTCTGGAATTAAAATATCATTTAGAAAATTGAGTCAAAAGCACTCCTTATATGACCAATGTACTTGCCCATATCTTTCTGGTAAACGAGACAACTAGAAAAGATAATATTTATTAAGCTAGACACCATCTTTCTTTGAATGAGAATCAGTCTTCGTCATTGATTACAATCCCTCATGATGCTTCTATATATTATAGTGGACCATCACTCCTGCCTGCTAATTCATCTACGCCATTGGTAGTGTCTGCAAAATATACAACCAATTGTAAGTAGGGTGGATCATGGAAAAATAAATAAATAATGACATTAATTTCATGCCATCAATTTCATCCTTATCATTTTTTATGTCACCGTCATTGCTGACATCAACTTCACTCATCATGTGTGCAATATGTTTGAGCAACTTGAAGACAATGAAGTGTAGAAAAAAATTCTTGATGTGCTACAAGCTAGTTAGAAACTCACTTTTTGAATCATCTGCATCCAATTTGCACTAAATTAGCATTGTGCCTTTCTTGGCACATCATTTGCAGATATGAAAACAAGCAACCTCTTTATATCATTCAATACGAGATAGCTTGAATAATTTTTTTCAGTTTGACTAATACCTTTTCTAGCTAAGTCATAACCTCCCCATGGTCCTGTTCTCCCATATGAGGTGTGTGCAAAGTTTAAAATGGCGGTCTAACCATTTAGCGCCGCTAACCCATTTCGCTGCCATAGTACATGTACATGTATATTCCAGATCAAAACTAGTACATGTGCATATTTTTCTCAAAAAAACAGGGGATTTCCAACAGAAAACAGAGGATTTTCAGTTCAGCAGATAAATATCAATAAATTTAAGCAAGTAGATCAGGGCATCACAAGCAAATTAGCAAGTAGATCATGACATCACAAGTTGGCAACCTGAACCTGAACCCAAGCTATGTAGAAAACCCAAGCTACCTGAACCTACACATCTACTAGGCATGTGCATTTGTTGAATCAACAAACAAATAAAGGATAGATAGAATGGGAGGGTTCCTGTGATGTATAGACACCGGGCGTTGGAGCCGTGTGAGACTGAGATATCATGGTCGTGGCCCTGCATTTTTGTTCAATGTAAGGCATAGCAAATTATAAACAAACCAGATCATATAAGAGCTACACATGAATGGATGGTATTCAACATGGCATACTAAATTTGTAAACCAAAATAAAGCAAATAAAATGGCACCTACATGTTTAATAATCATGAATTGGGTATGAATCAACAATAGTTGATAAAGGCCCAGCAACCAAAAAAACAGCGGAAGGAGGACTAACAATGAACTTGTAGTGGAATAGCGTCAGTGGTGGAAAGTGGTAGTGTTCAGGATGCATCTCGAGCGCGCCGAGGACAAGGTGACCGGCCGGCGGTGTGCATGCCACAGCGTGTGCATGCTGGGTTCAAGGACGACTACGAGGAGTAGGTTGCCACATATATGCGCTGGGGTCGGTAGGTGGCGAGGTGCAGGCTACAGCGCAGGAGCGCCAGGGTCATTAGTCGTATGAGAAGAGCAGGGAGATGGGATCAATGGAGGCGCCCAGTTTTAAAAAGAGTAGGGGAGGAGAGGAAAAGGAGGCGCAAGGAGATGGATCCTACCAGATTCATTTTGTTTCTGCTCCTCCTAGATCTTTTGGATCACCGAGGATTAACAAGAGATGGCGAGGAGACAAAAGGGAGGCACAACCGAACGAGGGTTCGTCAGTGGCAACGACCAGAGATGGGGAGAATGGCCACGTATTCTTGGAGGTGGATGTCGTGAGCACGTGGCCTAGTTGTACGAGGATTGAGGATCTGGATGACTTGGTTTGCTTTAAGAGACTTTAGTGCCAATGTTCTCAGGAACCGCCAACAATTTTTTTACTCTTTTAATTTGCTGCTCACGGGGTGAGATAAAGGTGAGAGATTCTGTTTGTTATAAAGCTATTACGTACAAATAGGAGATGAGAAAAATAACAAGCACAATGATGGTTCTGCTTGGGTAGCTGATTTCCGTCGCACGGGGCTCGCTCGAATGGGACTGCATTTTAACGACCAAGAGTTTTTGTCCATCTCGTTAATAATAGCTTTTCTAGTAGTGCTACTAGCTCAACTCCCAAGCCCATCGACAAATGCACAGCTCAAACGCGCAGAGATAAATAATGATGGCATTCAAGAGAGTCCATCACGGATAGCTAAGTTTGTGCGGTACCTCACTGCTTGTCATATAGTAGGATAAAATAGTCGTATTTCACATTACTACGTGTGCTCAGTGGACAATATATATAACATGTAGAGTAAAAAAGAGATGCAACAAGTGTACAACCTCTTTGGCGAAGCCATGTTGATCTTAGCATGATTGGGTTGGCCGGTGAGGATGCTCTGGCTGAATTGGCTATCAGAGGAGGGGAAGAAGAGCTTAGGCGTCTGAGATGGTGCCCGAGGTACTGCTCCGCTGTGATGGAGGATTTCGTCGTCGGAGCAGCTCTAGTGAGTTGTACGACACCGAGGCTGAAGCAGGACAAGAGAGACAATGTTAACCTGAGTGGAATTCTAATAGCATCTCCAATAGATGACGTAAAATACATAACCACAAAGTGCTAGATGTAAAATACATCAACCGCTTATCTCTGAACTTAACTGTCGAAACTGAATTTAACTGTCAAAACTGAACTTAACTGTTGAAACTGAATTTTACTGTCGAAACTGAACGCACTAGAGGTGAGGCTACACGTCAGTCGACTAACTTTTTCATCTCTAGTCAGTCAATTTTGCAGCCGTTGGATACGAAATCAAGGGCCTGTAGTTCATCTTCAACCTCGACCTCCCTGAGCCGCCAGCCCCCACTGGCCAAACAGCCGCCCCCCACCATATGCAGCCAGCGGTGCACCGCTCCGCCTGCCCCGAAAACACTCCCCATCACCGGTCCGCCGTCGCCTGCCATCCTCTAGCCCCCCGCGATGAGCTTTTTCTCTAGCGATCCCCACGCCACCGCCCCACCACCACCGGCGACCACCGCCCCCACCCTGAACCCTAAGATAGATAGTGGGGTACCTCTCTGGCGAGCCCCCCCTGAAAACCGACTGACTGAAAAGTGGATTTAGTCGACTGAAGTGTAGCTAAATCGGAGCAGCATCGCAAGAAAGATCAAGAGAGAGAGCAGCAACGCGAGCAAGAGCAATAGCAAGAGCAGACCAGGCAGGGGACCGAGAGCAAGTGTAGAGCAGCAGAGTGAGCAAGAGTTAAAGCAGCAGCAGCTCCTACTGATGTGGACGTCGTCGCCGATGGAGCGACGCCATGGGGGAAGTGGCCGGCGACGCTGCCGTAGATGGAGCCGCACCGTGTCAGCTCGGGACCGAGCGCCGGCAGCACCGTGAGATCGAATCAAGAAGAAAATGCGGCGATTAGTGTACAACCTCTTTGGTGGCGCCGATTAGGCTACAACTTCATCCGAGGAAACGTGATGATGCTGCTCTTCCGGTGGTGCAGGTGAAGACGGCGGTGTGGGAATGGAGGTGGCGCAAAAGACGAGGGGAACGTCGGGGCAGCTCCTTGGAGTGGAGGACAGGGTGGCTGAACCGGCAGGACGACCAGATCGATAACGGATCCTCATCTGATGCAGTGGATGAGGGACGTCGAGGTGTTGCTGTGGACGACATCGTCGGGGAAGAAGCTCTGGCTGGGTGGCGGACAGAGGAGGGTCTGGGGCTTCATGGGTTATCACGGCCTCGGTGTACGATTGGGTGGGCATGGGATGGGAGTGGGGAACCATGGCTTAGGGATGCACTTGTCCAAAATGTGGGGTAAGTTACGAAAGTTCCCCCACCGATTTGAGGCAGTTCTTTCGGTTCAGGGGTATCACATGCATTTCGCGTGTCGGGATTTCACAGAAGGTGGGAGTTTTCGCGCACGTTGTAATTTTGAAATAGCAAGGCGCGGGTTGAGATGGAGGGTGTTGTCGGAGCACAACGAGACAAAGATTTATCTTAAATATTTTGGGCTAACAAGGCGCGGGTTGAAATTTCCGAACAAGCCTAACGTGTACAGTACCGAATCAATTCGCACTACAAATGTCATTCAAAACTTTGAATTCATGCTATGTTCAATTAAAATATTTTGCTACGGGTATAATGCATGCAACCTACTACTCAAACGAACATTTTAGTGCATTCCAAATGTATATACTACCGCTTCAATATGAACTAAACTTGAATTCCTTTCTCTATTTGAATAAGATCTACAATAATGATTGATGTGAAGTCAAACCATTTGAATTTTTTTCTCTATTTTAATAAGATCTACAATCATCATTATTGTCAAGTTAAACAATCGTTTGCGTATTATCTTCATAGCACAGCACATGATTAGTCTCGAGTTGAAGGAAATATGCCCTAGAGGCAATAATAAAGTTATTATTTATTTCCTTATTTCATGATAAATGTTTATCATTCATGCTAGAATTGTATTAACCGGAAACATGATACATGTGTGAATGCATAGACAAACAAGATGTCACTAGTATGCCTCTACTAGACTAGCTTGTTAATCAAAGATGGTTATGTTTCCTGACCATGAACAAAGAGTTGTTATTTGATTAACAAGGTCACATCATTAGTAGAATGATCGATTGACATGACCCATTCCATTAGCTTAGCACACCATCGCTTAGTATGTTGCTACTTCTTTTATCCATGACTTATACATGTTCCCGTAACTATGAGATTATGCAACTCCTGTTTACGGAGGAACACTTTGGTGCTACCAAACGTCACAACGAATCGGGTGATTATAAAGGAGTACTACAGGTGTCTCCAAAGGTGGATGTTGGGTTGGCGATTTCGAGATTAGGTTTTGTCACTCCGATTGTCGGAGAGGTATCTCTGGGCCCTCTCGGTAATGCACATCATCAAGCCTTGCAAGCATTACAACTAATGAGTTAGCTGTGAGATGATGTATTACGGAACGAGTAAAGAGACTTGCCGTAACGAGATTGAACTAGGTATTGGATACCGACGATCGAATCTCGGGCAAGTAACATACCGATGACAAAGGGAACAACGATGTTGTTATGCGGTCTCGACCGATAAAGATCTTCAGAGAATATGTAGGAACCAATATGGGCATCCAGGTCCCGCTATTGGTTATTGACCGAGAATAGTTCTAGGTCATGTCTACATTGTTCTCGAACCGTAGGGTCCGTGCACGCTTAAGGTTTCGGCGATGGTTATTATGAGTTTATGTATTTTGATGTACCAAGAAGTTTGGAGTCCCGGATGTGATCACGGACATGACGAGGAGTCTCAAATGGTCGAGACATAAAGATTGATATATTGGAAGCCTATATTTGGAGTTCGAATGGTTCGGGTGAAAACAGGAATTTACCGGAGTACCGGAGGTTACTGAACCCCCGGGAGGTAAATGGGCCTCGGTGGGCCTCGAGGAGAAGAGGAGGGCCGGCCAGGTGGCGCCCCCCCCCCAATCCGAATAGGACAGGAGGGGCGGCGCCCCTTCCTCTTCCCCTCCCCAATCCTATTCCAACTAGAAGGGGGAGTCCTACTCCCGGTGGGAGTAGGACTCCTCAGCCGCCTCCTCTAGGCCGGCCGCACCTCCCTCCCTCCTTTATATACGGGGCAGGGGCACCCTAGAACACACAAGTTTGATCTCTGAGATCGTTCCTTAGCCGTGCGGTGCCCCCTCCACCATATTCCACCTCGGTCATACCGTCGCAAGCTTAGGCGAAGCCCTCGCGCCGGTGAAACATCAAGATCGCCACCACGCCGTCGTCCGACGAAACTCTCCTCGACACTCGGCTGGATCGAGTACGAGGGACGCCATCGAGCTGTACGTGTGTCAAGAACTCGGGGCGCCGGAGTAACGGCGCCGGATCGGTCGGATCGCGAGGAGAACGACGACTACTTCCTCTACGCCAGATCGCTTCCGCCGGGTCTACAAGGGTATGTAGACAACACTCTCCCCTCTCGTTGCTATACATCACCATGATCTTGCGTGTGCGTAGGAAATTTTTTGAAATTACTACGTTCCCCAACACGAGTTACATATGAACTATGTGTACTATATGAACTCGTACTCGATTTTTTCAATCCACCTTATGTTGATTTCAAATCACAGTACATTTCATGCTCTAGCTAGATCTTCATAATCTAAACCATGTCTCATATGTATAATGTGTTTATCACATAATGTATGGTGCCGCGCCCCCTACGCCTACAAGTATTTAGATGCGAGTAGCAAACACCACACATTACCACAAATTCAAATAAAATGTGAGAATGTTCGATATATAGTATTATTTAGATTGTTCGATATTTAGTTGTAAGCTGCAAACGCCACACATTATCACAAATTCAAATAAAATGTGAGATTGTTCGATGTATAGTATGGTTTAGATTGTTCGACATTTAGCTGTGAGTTGCAAACACCATGCATTATCACATTATGGTATAACATATGCAAAACCACAACACACATATCACCGCTATATTCATGCATGCATATGTTTATAAAACTATGATCTCCTATTCAAATATATGAATCCACTTTAATATCAAATTATGATCTTTGTCAGTCTTACACCCACACAATCCTCTAACCTTTGTAGCTACCAATAACTTTCTCTTGTGCATGCACATGACCTCCTCGCCCTCCCCCTCCCTCAACATTCTATCCATCGCGCACATTCATTTTTTTCTTTAGGTCGTTCTCCAAGAGTCTCCACAACTCCTTTCCGACACACACCGATCAATAAACCTCTCCAGCGATGTCTGCCTACAACATACACACGCACCTTCAATCTCATCCTTTATGTGTCCTTGCCTCGTGTCTCTCATACGGTCCCACACACATGTAAAAACTCTCGCCCCTCTTTTCATCGATCTCACAACCGCACACTCCTCCCCCTATCTAGCTAGTAGCTGGGCCTCTCGCACCACCTCCTAGCTCCATTCTCTCTGTCTATCCGTCTCGCTGGGCCTTATTTGCCTCTAACAAATGGACGTACACCGACCGATCTCCCGCTATACATATAGCTAGCTAGGTCCTTATAACTCGTTTTTCCCCAAGCATTGATCGATCTACCTCATTAGTTATGTCTCTCCTTTCATCCGACAAACAACAATTGATCTAGCGATCTAGTTAGATTTGCTTACCAAACACATGGTTCCCCTTCATCATCCATGGATGCGTCCCGATAGAGCTATCACACACAGGCACACACAGAAACACATCCCCACTCTTACTGATAATATTGCAGTTCCACCCTCAGTTTGTCTAGTAGACCTCTCCCAAAGATCACTCGACCCCTCTCAACTCTCTCTCTCTCTCTCTCTCTCTCTCTCTCTCTCTCTCTCTCTCTCTCTATCCCATCCTATTTCCCGTCCTTCAGTTATGTATGGATGTCGACCGATCTCCCTCAAGACATAGCTGGGTCTCTCCTTCTCAACACATATACGAGTCGTTCTACCTCTATAGTTAGGCCTCTGCCACACATCCCCCCGCCCCTCCCACACACACACCGATTCATTGAGCGCTCCGCTCGTGTCTTCCTCCCACACACAAACTTGACCTATGCCCTCTGAGTTCCGGTAGGTCAGTCGCCCTATATCTAGCTTTGACTTGCACACACACACAATTTCGATGGCTATCTTCATCGATCTCACACCTACCCACTTGATCCTCTCTTCAACTCTATCGATATCTATGACCCCTCCCTCTCTTATCATGGATCGCCCGGCCCTCTATATATGATATGGATAGGCCTCCATTTCACACACATTGCATGCAAAATTTTGTTTGAGATGTCATCAACACATATTCCCACAAATACATTCAGGAAATCAACCCCCCCCCCTAAAAAAGAAAACACTCACGAACGCACACGCCATCTGTCTAGGTTTGTATCTGTCGCACACACACACCCACGTAGGAGGGGACGTGCATGAAGAGAAGAGGTGCACGCATGGCGCACGTACTCCCATCTCTTTCCCAACCACACCCGCGCGGGTAAACAGTGGAGCTCATTTTTGTACGAAAAGGCAGCCCACATGGTAATTTGACATGTGTACTGGTTGTCCGCATGATGGAGGGAGGATCGTCTACCACGGGTGAACAAACAAATTGCGACTTGACGCGTTATGTTAAAAAAGAGGCAAACCATGTGGGGCCTACCTTAGAGGCAAGGCTCTATACACTGGAGTACTTTTGATGTGTCCCGTCAACTCACAGAACAAGGAGAAGCTTGCTTAGTACACCGTCTCCCCCGCCCACGAGCGCGGTGGCTCGCAGGATGAGGTGAAACTTGCTTACTAGTAGTAGTACTGTACGCCTTACGCCCGCTCCCTCGCCCACACGTGTGGTGGCTCGCATGACGAGGAGAAAATTTTACTACTCCCACCGTTTACTCCTTGTCCCTACCTTGGTTAGAGAGATTATCATATTGTTTGGAATATATATGTCCTTTAGTAGATTTCAATATGAACTACTAGTACATAGTCCAAACACTGATGTATATAGATGTATTTTAGAGTGTAGATTCACTCATTTTGCTCTGTATGTAGTCCATATTGAAACGGACGTAATAGTACGCACTCTCCCTCGCCCCTCGACCCTCACCCACGTGGTGTACGTGAAACAATTTCATTTGGTCTCATATAGCCAGAACGATATATATTACAGTACCATTATTGCTCGACTTCCCGAAGAGGCGAAGAGCCAATCGCAAGGTTAATATTTTGGAGATGCCAAGCGCAAGGTTTATAGGAGAATGAGTAGTAGGTGCCGCGTCATTTATAAATAAAGTTTTTTTCTTCAGTGGCACATACGCAATATAATAGGTTCATATGGAGATAAAAGGAAACCACTCCACTATATACATAGTCAGGATGGGCCACCCTACACGGTTATTTCCTGGGGTTGCTCTCTTCACTCTCTCTCGCACAAAACGACTATGGACACATCTTTGACATCCCGTCGGATCACGTCCACCGGGGGAAGGGATGGATGCTTAGTGTAGATGCGGTCGCCGTTGCCGACGGCGAAAACCCACTGTCGGCACGTCCCGATCAGGGGTCCCCGCCGTTCTCTCTCACAAAGCCGGTGTGGTTGCCTTCGTCCCTTGCTCATTGCCGCGATGTGCGCAGTTGCCGCCTCCCGGCGCCCTCCTCAAGGTTGAGATACGTCCCGACATCCCTCAAGTACAACTCCCTTTACAGCCGGCTTGCACCACTTCTCCAGCTGCCCACATCACTCCATGTGGATATTTCTCTACTTCTTTACCCCGCACATACCTCTACTGGCTTCTACGTACTGTATTTGTGATCAGTTTATGTCTCATCAACTAGTCCCAGTAATCTTATTCTAATTACGCTTCTTCAATTTCTTTGCCACAGGGATGCTCATCTCGATTTTGGTGAAACTGCACAAAATGATCCGATGGTCAAAGGGTTGCAAACTTCATTTCTTGGGAAGCTCCAGCGTTGCCAGCAAATTAAAGCTTGGTTAGGGTTTATGGTTCAAGGGCTAGGGACTGCATGGATCGGTTTTTTCTTTAGCTGTCTCTGTTACAAAATAAGTGTCAACTTTAGTAGTAGTACAACTTTGTACTAAAGTTTGCATAAATTTGAGACACTTATTTTGGAACGGAGGGAGTACATATTGGCTATGATATGCCAATCATTGAGATGCAATAGCATGCATGTTAGTCTCCTTTGTATTTGATGAAACGTTGCAACGGGCAACCTTAGAAGCAAGATACATGTAACAGAAGCTGGATGCTTCATAGCATTGTACAAATTTATCTCGCTAATAAATTACAATACATACTATACTAGTACTATGTAAAGAGTTAGGTGTCGCACGTTGTCCAGAAAATATGGTGATAGTGTGAGGTGGGCCATGTAATCACCGAGCCTGCGTGTTTTCACTGCTCTTGCATTCCTCCGTTGTAAGAATAGAGAAAATTATTATCTAGTAGTACCTCCTTTCGTCGAAAGCATGGGACATCCAGCAGTCCTACCACCTCAGTAATAATGACCAATGAGTCGTCAAATCACATAGACTCAGCAGTAAGTTGGACGGATGAAGCAACCATCACTCTTGAATCCGCTTCTCCCTTCAATGCAGGCGTCAATGAGAGGTCGCATCCGCTTTGCCCGGACATGAATGTAGCACCGATTCTTTGGAGCGGCGCTGACCGTTTTGGGCGGGAAGCGCGCGCGGGCGATGGAGGAGCTTTAGGTGGGCCAGGCTGGTCAGGAGCAGGCGTGGCAGCTGTCCTCCTGTCCTTACCGGATGCCCGGAAACAAGAGGACGCACCGACTCGCACGGCTAAAATCATACACTACACACCATCTCTCTGTAGGAGTAGGTCGATCTGTCGCTCTCTCTAACACACACATGTTGTTAAACACACACACACACACACACACACAAACAGACACACACGCACACACAGGTTCATAGAATAGGGAAATCGTGCGAGTGCGAAGCCACAGGAAGTGAGATACAAATGGAGTACATACAAGAAGAGAATAGGTGACCAATATTCCATCAAACCTGGACTGAGGAGTAGTACTCCCTCTGTCTAGGTGTTAAGTCATCTTACGGAAATCAGATATTCCCAAAATGTTTAGGCATCATCCATTAATTTCGCATCTCAATCCCCTCCTGGCCTCATTGCTATCGAGCGTTGTTACTTAGGGAGTGTTTGGATCCTTAGCAAGAATATCTTATAGCATAGTCGGGCAAGGTTAGGAGTTTGGAACTGTTAAAATATGTTAGCTTTTGTGGGCCAGCTAGCTTGGGTGGGCTAGAAAAACCTTGCTAGCTCAGGAGAGCCAGATCGGCCCGCTATCAACGGCAAACTTCGCGTAGTAGTAACATAGACTAGTAACATATGCATGTTACTAGTCCAAGTTACTCACCACTATGACCAGCCTAAGCAATGCAATCAAACGCTCCTTACTCTGCCTTGTTATCTCCCTCGGAAACCCAATGCATGGAGCGCAACTACGCGTTGATCAGTCAAGAAATCAAAGTCGGCTTGCATACAAGTTAATACGTGGCCCTGCATGGTAGCTAAAACAACATCTCTTAGTTGTTTGGATTAATGTTGCGTTTAGAGACAGAAATCAGGGCTTTGATTGGAGGAATGACCGGTCAAGTTTCTCCTTCTCCTCCAATCTGCTTGCACCTTGGTCCCGCTGCACCTTCTAACGTGACTTATTACACCTAGACGGAGGGAGTAATACGAGATACGGTGGCACACTGACTTAGGTCAAATACAAGTGCCCCAAATTGTGTGCATGTTATAATAAGGATTCACTTAAAATAGTACGTGAGCGAACAGAGGGATCAATTGGACAGTGTTCACGACCAGTAGCAAGATGTGTGAGGTAAGATACACCGCTGGCGCTTTTAATTTTTCTTATTAATTTTTTTGTTTCACCCTCTAACTGGTGGGACCCAACGTACTACGTGGAGAGAGGTAAGGTGACTAAGGCAACATTATTTCTGCACCATTGTGGATAGTCTTACCACCAAAGCCACATGACACGATTATGATTTAAATCCCAATGACTCCCACACAAAAAACGGCATGCTTGTCACACTAATGCAGGAGTGTGTAAAAGGTTATTTTCCTCTCGTTGAACATAACAGGAGGGTTGTGTAGCTGGTTAGCCTGTTCGCTCACCAAACTTGAGGTCTCAGGTTCGATAACTACACTTGAGCATAATTTGTGCCTGGAGGATTTTTTGACTGGTCAAAATGGATGGATACGAAGCTATACGATCTCGTAGTGACCATATAATCATGTCATCACGCATAAGCTGCAGCCTCGGTGCTTGTTTTCTAGGGTTTGCACTCTTCACACTCTCTCTCTAGTGTATATATATATACATGCTGGAGCCTCAGTGCTTGTAGTTGCTCTCTTCACACTCCCTCACCCTCTCCAGATCTAAACAAGACTTCATTGGCCTCTCTCTCTCTCTCCCCTCACTGCTGGTCAAAGAGCCGGCAGGATCTGTCCACCGGGAAGGGAAGGAGGCTTAACACTGTCGCCGTCGGTGAGGGAGGGAATCAACTACCGGTGCAGCTGTTCACTTTCACCCAGCGGCAGCACGGGAGGACCTCCGACCCCTTCTTCTTCGCCGTCGTACATAGTGTGGGTTGAACGGCCTCCGGTCACCCACCGAACCACACCCCAAGAACCTTAAGGTATAATTTACTTATTCCACATGCATTGCTCTAGCTGCATGTGTGCTTTTTCTGCTTCTGCACTCGAATCTAGGTGTTGGATCAAACAGGAAAGTAGTGGGGAAAGTTGTATAGCATGAATCTAGGACGTGGTTCAAAGAGGAAAGGAATGGGGGAAAGTAGTGGGGAAAGTTGTATAGCATGAATCTAGGACGTGGTTCAAAAAGGAAAGGAAGGCGGAAAGTAGTGGGGAAAGTTGTATCGCATGAATCTAAGACATGGTTCAAAGAGGAAAGGAATGGGGGGGAAGTAGTGGGGAAAGTTGTATAGCATAAATCTAGGACATGGTTCAAAGAGGAAAGGAAGCGGGGAAAGTACTAGTACAGACTGGCTATCCAGCACCTACGTTGGTCGAAAAGGGAAAACAATGACAAACGCAGTACGCACATCTGTAACAAATTGATCTTTTGTTTTGGGGGACAAGGGTGTAGAGTTTGAGCAGGACTAGATTTGCTGCGCTCACAAAGGGAAAGGTGTCTAAAGATAACAAAACTGGGACCAACACAAATATGCTCCTTGGTTGTTTGTTCTTTGTTGGAACGGACTGTGCATCACCCCAGTACATCAGTAGATGCACATGGTGCTGGTGCATCCACTTCCCCGTGCAACTCTTTAGTTGTTGTTAATCTAAGGCCATGTTTGGTTAAAAACTCCCTAGTCCCTACCTGCTTGGTCTTGGGACTAAACATGGACCAGAGGTTATTAAATGACATGCTAAAAGACCATGTTACCCCTAGTAATGAACTAATAGAGACAACGGGTGATGCATGCCGGGGGCAACTGTTGGAAAAAGTCCCAAAAAGACTCTTCCTCGGGGTCTTCTATCTTTAATCCCAAATGCCCACTTTTAGTCCCTAAAAGTCCCTCCTGTTTGGTTTAGATGGGACTGACATGGAGTTTTTTTATTCCCTACACCAAAATGTCCCTATAAACAAGCACCCTCTAATAATGCCGCTGGAAAATTGATGCAATGCCACAATTAAAAGAAAATTACATGTTTAACGAATTTTATTGCTAATATAATCTCTCTGTTAATATTAATCAATGCCACCGTTTGAGAAATGCTATTGTCTTTCTTTCTTTCCCATTTAGATAATTTAGATGCTTCTTTTTGTTGGCCTCTATGTCATCCACCGTTATTGACCACTAGATGTTTCCTTTGCACCTCTGTGTAAACAGGGTTATCTACTTCACCTCTTTGCCATTGTGACCTTTTGTTGTACTGCACAAAACACTTTTGTTTTAAGAGTGTTTTGTGCAGTTCAACCAAAATGTCACACCGATAATGTTGCTTGATTACTTGATCTTAGTGGAACTGCACAAGAGGAGATCTTACTTCCTATCCATGTTGGCAAATTTGGTTCAGATCTTCTTCTTCTGAGTTGTTTGAATTTCGTGTCATGAGAGGTCAGTACTAGCCTTCTTTCACATGATTCTACAGTGTGCTTTCATATGTTGTGCTACTTGTACGGTAACGTTGCTTGATTTTAGTGAACTGCACAAATGGAGACAAGACTTCCAATCTGTATGTGCACCGTAATATCCCATTGAGGTAAGATAATAATATTTCACAACTGTTAGCCTGCATTTTGCCACTTCCATCAGAAAATTAATGTCATTGTCTAGTGATATATTTGTGCTCCCTAATTGGCATGCCAAATCTTACATTGAAGGCGAAGCTTGTCTGTTATTGAACCAAGTGATGAAGGGGAAGAACAAGCGGAAGAAAAACAAAAATCAACTCTGGTGCTGTAGTTAAGCACTGGAACTGTGATGACAGAAGTAATAATATAGTTTTGCATCTTAATTTATTGCTATGGCTGGAATGAGCAATTGTTTGCCACTGATTTGATGCCACTCTTAATGTAATAAATATTTATCTCTACTTGTGCAAACAGGGATCTTCTTTAAAGATACCATATATTTTAGTGGAACTGCACAAGAAGATGTTGGAAACATTAAACTAATCGAGGAGTATATAGTAAGCATGGCCACCACAGTAGATAGCAACAGATGGTTCCGGATAAGTGCGTCATCTGTATGCTCTACACAATAAGCCTCCTGACAAAGGTTGGTACTCGCCCACGGATTTCATCCAGATGGTTGAGCTTTGTCATCTCTATTGGTGTTGTGCTACTGTTTAGATTCTGTCATGAAAAAGTGGTATTGTCCTTGAGAAGTGCTTCATCTATGTTGTTTTAAATATTTCCTTTCCTTTTTTTTAGCAAACAGGGATGCTAGCATTTAGTTGTCCTCTTGTCTTTGCACAATAGGATCACCCTCCTTTGAAGAATAATATGGAGTACGTGAAGTGACTTGTTCCAATTGTGCCAGGATGAAGAAGCCCTGTCTATCTTCTCATTAGAAGGAGGAGTTAAAGGATGGTTACATTACTCCCCACAAGACCAAACTAACTCCAGTTCAGAAGGACAATGTTGTTCTAGGATTCTTTCCGGTGAGTTCCATTTTTCTAAAACTGTGCTCTACATGGACCATGTAGGTGCCTGTTTAAACTGTACATTCACAGTATAGTTTGCTTTATACTAATCACTTTTTTGTATTTGTGCAAACAGGGTGCTCAGCTTGATTTCAAAGGGAACTGCACAAAATGTTCATGAATAATCGAATCATTCATTTCCACCACAAGAAAGGAAGTGCCGATAAGTTCAAGGCGTTGCAACATATAAGGGCGAAATCATACAGGCTACGCGCGAATTTGGTTGATTTTGGTGGACCTGCACAAAAAGAATAGTTGGTTTATTTAGCATGAGGTGCATGTCAATGTCCGAACTGATGGAAAACCCTACCCATTCCACAATCGTAGGCATTTGATATTTTGGAATGGGACAACATTGTCAAATTTTGCTCATTGATGTTAGCAAGAAGACATGCGTTTGATATTTTTGAATGGGACGCCCTTTGCTATCAGCAGTGTCGATCAATTTTTCTTTATTCTTTAGTTGTGAAGTAAATATTGGCTCTGACATGTGAATCGTTGAGATGCATAATCATCAATTCTTTTGAATGTTCTCTATGAATTGCCAGGCCTGTGTGTTTGATTGCACAGGAACGCTAAAAAGCTGCTCAAACTCTTTGTACTCCTTCTATTCCTTTTTACTTCGCACATTGTGAAAGTGCATACTTTTTTCTATAAGATTGGTCAAAGTAGGGATACTTTGACTGCAGACAAAACTTGTATGCAGACTAGAAAGGACCGGAGGGAGTACATGTGAAACTGCTGCAAACGAGGTGATCACCATGGGAATAATGCTAGTACGTATTGTTTTGCATGTTCATCCAATACCAGTGATACAAGAATTCAAACTAATCAAAATAAATTCATTCATACACGGTCGGATTTCATATAAACATGCCGGATTTCATTACATTTCATACATTCTTCAACTAAAAAGGGGTGCGCAGGAGGTATAATTAATTAACCCAAGCTACCCACCTGTGTCCGGCTGAGCTGAACAGAAGCTTGAGTGACTTAACTGCAGGTGCAATTGCGTAACTGACATGTGGACCAGATGCCTGTTGGGCCCACATGTCAGTCAGTCAACTGCACCAGCAGTTAAGTAGAAGCAACGCCCTTCTCCAACATAGCTCTCCGACTCCACGTCGCCGCCAAGAAGCTAATCGGCCGTCAATGATCAACCCGCCTAGCTTGGCTTCAACCGGAGGGTAGCAGCGGTGGCCTTACTTGGACCCGAGCGGCGGCGACCTACCGTGTTCTACTCTTCCTTGTTTTCTGTGTGGCGCGGGCTCGTTGGCAGTGGGGCGAGGCCTCGATGGAGCCAGCGATGTCATCTGTCTCGTTGCCGGCGGGGCGGCTCCTCGGCGGAGCGGGGGAAATCCTCCCCCTCGTTCCCGGCAGGGTGGGGCCTCGGCTGAGCCGGCGATGTCCTCTGCCTTGTTGTTGGCGGGGCGGGGCCTCGGCAGAGTAGGGTCTCCGCCTCGGTGCCGGTGGGGAGGGGCCTCGGTGGAGCCGGTGATGTTCTCATTCTCGTTGCCGGCGGGGCGGCGCCTTGATGGAGCGGGGGAAATCCTCCCCCTCGTTGCCGGCGGGGAGGCGCCTCGGCGGAGCGGGAGAAATCCTCCCCTCATTGCCGGCAGGGTGGCGCCTCGGCTGAGTCGGCTATGTCCTCTACCTCGTTGTTGGCGGGGCGGGGCCTCGGCGGAGCTGGCGGTGTCCTCTGCCTCGTTGTGGGCACCGCGGGCCTCGGCAGAGCAGGGCCTCATCGACGCCAGTGGAGCAGGGACTCGTCGGAGCCGGCATTTTCCTCTACCTCGTCCTTGGTCTTGCCAAACAACGCCTCGCCCGCTTCATTGCCCTCTTTGTAGGCGGCCGCAGCCTCCTCCACCCGCATGCGATACCGCCAGTGCTTGAGGCGGCCCTCGCGGGCGGAGCGGTACGAGTCGAGCAGAGCCTCCTGCTCCGCCCGCTCCATGGCAATCTGCTCCTCCACCTACAGGTTCTCCTGGAGGAAATGGTGGTTGTAGGCGGCGTCGGCCTGCGCCTCCCAGAACTGCTCCTCACGCTTCTGCCTCACCGTGTCCATGTATTGGGAACGGGCCTCGCCGATGGAAATGGTGCAATGCACCGACGAGGATGGCGCGGAGGAGGTGGTTGGCGCCGGATCGTCGACAACCATGTTCTCCATTGGGACGTCGTCGTACTCCAACTGCCAGCCTGCCAGCCAGTCGGCAGCATTGGCTGCCATCTCCTTGTGGTCCGTCGTCTGCCCGTCCCGAAGAGCGCTGGAGCGCGAGGAAGCCATGGTGGGCAGTAGTGGTGTGGATAGGAGAAAGTGAACATACGCAGATGACTGTGGCTATGGCCAGCGCAGCAGTTTATATAGCAATGGTGGGCGGTGGAGGGACGGACGTGTGGCGCCGGAGTAGCCGCCTCAGCAACCGCATATCATTAATGTGGGTGGCAGACGGACGGACGACACTTGTGTCGTTTGAAGGTGGAGCAATCGTCTGCACCAGGAAGCGGGGCGGGCGGTGCTGACCGTTTCGGGCGGAAAGCGCGCACGGGCGAGGGAGGCGGTCTGGGTGGGCCAGGGCAGTAAGACTCATGCTTGGCAGTGGGTCGGTCCAGCAGCCAGACATGCTGGCTCGCCAGCGAGCTCGCCAAGCTGAGCGACAACAATCAGACGATGGATGTAGCTTCCGACCAGGAGCCGGCGCCACTATCCAAGCCGGTTCATGACGTGTTCACCATATAGCAGGTATGGCCGCACTTCGACGCCCTAATGGCGGAAGAGCTACCAGCGCAGGAGGACCTGTGCTGCAATCTCGGTCTCCTTAACGAGCACCGGTGATCAAGCGAACGACAATGCCGTCGTGGACATGTGGCCCTATGATCCTAGCTTCCCGAATGAGCAGCGGGCGCTATATCAGACCATCTGTAGGGCCCGCGAGACCCTCTCCGTCGTCCTTCAAGTTGTTGCGCTCGCTGTGGCGCCGCCGTCTCGCATTGTCAACATGGTCAACGGACATGAGGAATGAGCAGATGACCTTACTTGGAGAGGATGACAGTGGGGACCCACCAGGGCCATAGCCGCACGTACGCAAGTGCCTCCTTATTATATAAAACTATATTTTTTTGCTTCGTCATGGTTTCTTGACATCACGGTCCCACACCATTGCCAACCTATTTAGTCAATAAATGAGAGAATTGCATAAGGAGCGGCCGACAGCTGGGACCAAGCAGCTCGAGCTGTATTTGTGTTTTTGAGGTATGAGCACTGCAAAATTTTTCTTGAGCGATGTTTTCATTGTTGTTCAGAGGAGAGAGCGGGGTATTAACTGGGCGGGTTTTGGCCCGTCTAGCCCAGGCCAGATATCCATCCCAGATATTAATTTTTTTCAAGCTGAAAATGGCTAGCCCAGCTAAGCCCAGCTATACTTTTTTTTAGGAATACCCAGGCTAGGTCAAGTTGTTATTCTCCGCCCCGCTGTGCTGCAAATCTTTCCTAGGAGGTATGCATTAGGCTTAACAAGAAAATGGGCTTTAAGAAATAATAAATGGGATGTAATTATAAAAATTGGGCATTAACTATAAAAAATGCACCAAACACGTAGTTACTTTATAAATATTGTTTTTGGATACTGAAAATTTTAATTTCATTAATTGTTGCGCGCGTAATGTTTCTTTGGATTTTTACGTAATGTAAATTTATATTGAAATTGTATTTAATCTGACTAGAAATTTCGGTATAAAAATATTTTAGATCCCATCAACATGTGGGAAATTTTGTTGAATTCGGTTTTGAACGGTTGGTTGAAATTATTAATTTTCCTAGCTAGAAAATTGGTTGTACTTTTAACAAACTGTAAATGGGTTGTAGTAAATTCCATTAGAATTCGAAAATGGGCTGCACATTCTTACAAATCTCAAATGGGCTATGAGTTCTCTGCCACACACTTGTGGCCTTACTAAGTTGACGCGTCCCCTAAAAAAAAGTTGACGTGTATGCAAGGCTTTGTCAACCTATAGTCAACACACGGTTCTAGCAGCAGTGGCCGTTGGATGTCCATCCAATGGATGATGTGCTTCTTCTTCAATCTCGGATATTCTAGCTTCACCTGCCCAAGAAATGATTCCACCCCCTGACATCTGGGGCGCACCGTTTCGGAAGCTGAACTGTGGGCCTACTAAGTTGACGCGTACCAAGGGCTTTGTCAGCTTAGTCAACATAAATGATTCTAGCTGTAGTGACCGTACGATGTCCATCCAATGGCCGTCGTGCTTCTTCAACCTATGGTCTTCTTGCTCCAGCCTTCCAAAGTAGCGTCGGTCGTGTCGCCTGCTCCTGCCTCTCGTGGCCGGCTGTGCTGCCGCGGAGGCCTCACCGCCCCCTACTACTCCCATCGCTGGCCAGACCATCCCTCCACTCACCCACACCCACTGTTATTCTATGGCGACAGCAGCCTCACACCGCCGCCAAACAAGTGAACCCTCATACTCCTCTCCGCGTGGGCATCCACTGTCGCGTCTTCCCCGGCTCCCCGTCGTCCCCTTCCTAGGCCTCACCGTCGTCCACTGCCTTGGTGCTATCAGCACGACGTGGTCAATGACCGACTTCCATCGGAAGAGTATTGTACGTGGAGAGGGTGACAGCTAGGTCCACGGCCGCAGCAAGGAAGTGCCTCCTTATTACGCAGAAAATAATGATTCCTGCACCTAACAGTAGGGACCCACCGGACGGGCCACCGTATTTCGTGAAAAAAACGTTTCCGCCATGACTAATGGGACCTACCAGCTACATCTTCGCACAGAACGAAGTGCGTCCATATTACGGGCCAAAAAAATGATTCACCCCCTGACTGCTGGGACCCACCAGCTACATTTCGCACGCAAGGAAATGCCTGACAGTCGGGACCCACCTGGTCGAAGCGTACGTAGTGTTGTCATTCTGGTCGCGAACCTGTACGTACATACGATCGGTCTGTCTGCAGGCTGCAGCGATGAATCGTGGCCGTGTAAGGAAGGGCACATGTCGTAGTAGAGGCGCGCACGTAGCATGTACATGTACGTACAGCGGCCAGGGTGCAAGAAAGAAAATAGGGCTACATTGTAAGTGCATCTAGTGCCCCTTAGTGATTTGGTGTATTGAAGACTTATAGGTTAAGGGACTGATGCATTTGTGAGTGTACACAGGTCTATAAGTCTATGAGGAGTTTGATATTTACAGAGAAAGTCGACCCCTAAAAATGAAGTTCTTCAACTGAAGTCTTTGGATTTCTGAAGACTTTCTGAAGACTTTGAAAGTGAAGAAATTGGTGTGACCTTGAAGACTTGCTAATCATTCGAGGAACATGAAGCATGAAGACTTTTGTTTTATAGTTTCATTTTCTCTTTCCTGAGTCATAGGAAACACCGTACTGTTAAAGGGGGTCGAGGAAATACTAAGGAAAAATTTCCATGTGATGCTCAACTCAAAATCGTACACCTACCTATCCCTTCGAGTGAAGCCATTGGAAATCTCATACAGTTCAATCATATTCTTCAGTGACAGAGACGAAGTTCTTCTAGTCTCTGAGGAATTTGTTCTGACTGAGAAGTTATGAATTCGCCAGTGAGGATTGCCTACACAATGAGGAACATGATAGCCCTGAAGAATTTGAGAGTCAAAATTCCGACTGTTGTTGTGCTACGCGCGAGCTGTCCCAAAATATCTACCCTCCTAACGGTCGTATCATTGAAGGGCATTTATGTCTTATCATGTCGGGCTGCTCCCTAGGCTATAAATCGCTGCCCCCTTCAACCATTAGCTGGTTGGCTGCTCCGAGAGAAACTGACACTTGTCATTTGAGAGCATCCCATCCTCCGAGGACTTTGAGCGAAAATCATCAAGTGAGGAAAACCCAAATCCAAAACCTACAAACCCAAAGTGATTGAGCATCACTGAAGAGATTGATCCTGCGTGGATCCGACACTTGTTACCTTTGAAGATTGTGCTTCTTCCAGATGGTTAGGCGTCATGGTCTAGAGCATCCAAGAGGAATTGTGGATCGCCGAGTGACCTAGTCTGTGAAGGTTTGGAAGTCACCTGAAGACTTACCACGAGTGATTGGGTGAGGTCTGTGTGACCTTGGCTCAAGGAGAATACCGGAGGACTGTGTGTTCGGGACTGTGTGTCCGTGAGTTTAAATACTCAGCCGCTCCAACCAGACATACAACTGAGATAGCAGTTAGAACTGGTCTACCAAATCATTGTCTTCACCAAGCTTACTGGTTCTATTTCTTCAACTCTTTCATTTCCTCATTTCTGTTGTTGTGTGCTTGGTCATGTCTGTTTGAAGACTTTGACTGAAGACTTTCTCAATTTCCTCAGTTCAATTTCTTCAGTCTGTCTGTCTTCTTTCTGTGTTATCATGTGTTTACGCTTTCTGTACTCTGTGCTTGTCTTCATTCCATCATGATGACCATGCTTCTGTTCTGTTATGTTTACATTTGAGTACTTATTTTTCTGCTAGTAGTTCTTCATTTAGGAATTTCCTCACCAGCAAATTCCTCAGTGAAGAATTCATAAAAATCGCCTATTCACCCCCCCCTCTAGTCGATATAACGCACTTTCAATTGGTATCAGAGCAAGGTACTCCCTTGTTTTGTGTGACTTTGGTTTAACCGCCTAGAGTTTTAGTTATGTCGACTGTAGGATTGAGGAACGTATCCTGCCCCATCTTTGACGGCCATGAGTATCCTCAGTGGAAGGCCATGATGAAGAAGCGACTCATGGCTATGGACAGCGAACTATGGACCGTCACTGAGATTGGTCTTGCCGATCTTTGCAAGATGGCGGAGGCTGACGACATTCGCAAGTACACTCTACTCGACCTCACAGCAAAGGATGTCATCTGCTCATGTTTGTCCCAAAATCAGTTCAGGAACGTTATGCATCTCAATCACGCAAATCTAATCTGGAACCGGCTCTCTGAGGTCTACGAAGGTCATCTTACTCGTCATGATCCTTGATTTGAGGATTACAAGGATTCTCTCAAGGAGATGACTTTCGCACCTGAATCGTCATCCTCTCCACCATGCCTTATGGCAGAGGGTGACAAGGTAACTGAATGCTACCTTTCTGAATCTAGTGATGATGAATCAGGTGATGAATTTGCCCCCAGCCATGTCAAACTTGCTTCCCTTGCCACTAAACAACAAAGAGCTATGGAAAAAGTTCAATACATGCTAAATAAGAGCGATGATATGTTGGGTGAAGAAATGGATCAGTCAAAAGCTTTGGCTGAGAGTCTTCAGAGATTTCAGTCCAAGTTTGACACCCTTCAAGGTCATCATAACACTCTCTTATCTGATCACGAGAAGCTTTCTTATGAATTTCTTCAAATAAAGCAAGATCTTGAAAAGCTAAGAGTGGATTATGAAGATCTTTAGAAGGAGCACGATTCATTACTTGCTCAACAAATCAGCGCTACTCAGTAAGAATTTGTTCCTCCATGTTTGAAGTGCATTGAACATGAAACTGCTAATTCTTCACCTGAATGTTCAAATGCTTCTAATGCTAAAAATTCTTCACCTGTCTCTGCTATCACTAATTCCTCATTTGAGGACATTGCTAGTATCACTGATGATGCAGGGCTAAAGGAATAGTACATGATAGGCATGTACAAAAGCCTCAAAGGGCATCAGACTCTTTGCGATGTGCTCAAAAAGCAAATCCTCAACAGAAAACCTAGGAAAGAGGGTATTGCCTTTGAGATGAAACTCAATGCTGATGGAACATATTGGAAGCCTGAGCGGTACCCCAAAACCATATGGGTTGCTGCAAAGGGACCTCTAGTTGATCCATCCAATTTATCTGGCTTTACATGTGAATCTCCTCATTCTTTTGATGAGGCATTTGACTACAACTATAAACTGTTCAAAAATCAGAATGGTGAAGTATTTGCTAGATATGTTGGCACTAACTGCAGGAACAGTTCCCCTATGAAGATAATCTGGGTTCCCAAAAGTTGCCTTGAAAGTCTTCAGGTGAATGTCCTCATGACACCACCTGTGAAGAATAGGAACTCCAGATGAAATTCTTCATATGGACCAAAATCTTCATATGGATCCAAGTCCTCATATGGACCAAATTCTTCATATGGACCAAATTCTTCATATGGATCCAAGTCCTCATATGGACCAAATTCTTCATGTGGATCAAATTCCTCAAAAGGATCAAAGTCCTCATATGATCATCATCTTGTAACCCCTCTCTGTTTCGCAGGGTAGAGCTAAGGGCTATGAATATGAGCATTATTCTTCTAATCATTATGTTCATAAGTCCTCGAAGAATTTCTCTACTTATTCATATGCTTACCCTAACCCCTCTTATGTGAAACGAAGTGGACTGGCTTCTATGCCACCTTTCTCATATGGTGCTCGCAGAGTGATGAACTCTTTGCCACCCCTTCAGATGTGGGTGGTGAAGAAAAAGAACTAATCTATTATGCAGGGTCAGGTCTCCAAACGTGCTCAAAACGTCTGAAGAATTTGCCGGAGACCTGAACATTGCCTGAAAGGACACAGGCTAATCATGATGAAATGAACCTTCATTTCACACGTCCTCATACTGTTCATTTGTTCTATTGATCTGATGATATTGATGTCATATTCTTCACTGATGAAGTATATAAGTTCGTATGTTGCACTAATTCATCTGCAGGATGATCACCCAAAGCCAATGAGTGGGTCCTGGATAGTGGGTGTACGAATCACATGACTGGTGACAAGTATCTATTGATGGATGCTCCTTTATCACCATCGCATCTGAAGCATATCATCTTCACTGACAAAGACAAAAGTCAGGTATTGGGTCTAGGTAAGATTGCGATCTCAAAGGATCGACACATGGACAAAGTCATGCTTGTCGAATCCTTAGGATACAACCTCATGTCTGTCTCAATGCTTTGTGATCTTGATATGGTTGTTGTCTTTGGAAAATATCGTTGCGTTGTGATCATGGAAGCTGACAATTCCAAAGTCTTCGAAGGCTTTAGGAGAGGAGAGTTGTACATTGTTGATTTCTCTACAGGACCACAACCAGCCATATGCCTACATGCAAAATCTTCAGAAGTCTGGCTATGGCATGGACGACTTGGTCATGCTGGCATGAGGAATTTGCACACGCTTACGAAGAAGAAGCATGTCATTGGCATTGAGAATGTCAAATTCCTCAAGGATCACTTATGCGGAGCCTGTGAAGCGGGAAAGATGACAAAGGCCAAGCATCCAGCAAAGACTATCATGACCACCACTCGACCATTTGAATTGCTTCACATGGATATCTTCAGTCCTAATCATTATTCTGCTGTTACAAATGATGAATCTCTATATGGCTTTGTTATTGTTGATGATTATTCTCGTTACACATGGGTGCACATTGTCACTTACAAACATGAGGTGCAGGAAGTCTTCAAACAATTTTCCTCAAGGGCTTCAACCAACTTCGGTGTGAAGATCAAGCACATCAGAAGTGACAATGGGACTGAGTTCAAGAATTCTGGTCTTGATGACTATCTTGATGAACTTGGTATTACTCATGAGTTATCTGCTCCTTATACTCCTCAGCAGAATGGCGTCGTGGAGCGCAAGAACAGAAATCTTGTTGAGATGGCTCGCACTATGCTTGATGAATACAAGACACCTCGTTGTTTCTAGATTGAGGCTATTGATACTGCATGCCATATCATCAACAGAGTATATCTTCACAAATTCTTCAAGAAGACTGCTTATGAAATCCTCACTGACAAGAAACCCAATGTGAGTTACTTCAAAGTCTTTGGTGCTAAATGTTGGATTAGAGATCCTCATCACAATTCTAAATTTGCACCGAAAGCACATGAGGGTTTTATGCTTGGTTACGGAAAGGACTCGCACACCTACAAAGTCTTCAACAACGTTCTTCACAAAGTTGTTGAAACTGTAGATGTGCGGTTGAAAGCACATTTGCTCCCTAGGTGGTTTTGGTAATTAATGACAACATACTTTGTGGTTGGACTAATGCTTTTATCAAGTATGTTTCAGGAAAGTCAATCACTCTGGCATGGCAAAAGGACTGGAAAGGTGGACCCCTAGGATGCTAAGGAAAGCATTGGCAAAAGCTCAAGACTCTATTTTTGGTTTAGTGATCCAAGATCACATTGAGTCCATAGGAAAGCCAATACTATTAAAAGGGGATGAGGTTATGATGATGATCTGGTTGCTCAAAGTGCTTAGTGATTTATCTCTCAAACTCTCAGCAATCTTTCATTCCAACACATACTCATGAGTAATCTCCGTCCCACCGATTCCATAAACTCACCACACCGAGATGAACCACCTCAGCCATAAAGCCAAACCCTAGAAATTTCGGATTTTCCGATTCCAAACTCGGTCTTACGAAACTAGTGTTGCCAACCTTCAGAAACCTTCAGACTCAAATCGGTGTCACCGAGATGAGAAAGTCGGTCCCACCGAGAATGGCAAACCCTAGACTTTGGAAGAATCGGACTAACCGAGATTGTATTTTCGGTCCCACGAAAATCCCAACGCTCACAAGATTTGAACTTTCGGTCTCACCGAGTTGTCAACTTCGGTCCGACCGAGATTGGTCAAATGTGTGTAACGGTTGGATTTTGTGTGGAGGCTATAAATACCCTCCACCTCCTCTTCATTCGTGGAGAGAGCCATCGAAAGAACTACCACTCCTACCTTACATTTCGAGAAGAAAACTACCTACCCTTGTGTTGAGATCAAGTTGCTCCACTCCCACCATATGAAACTTGATTTCTAGCCTTCCCAAGTTGCTTTCCACTCAATCCCTTCCTCCACCACAGCCAAATCAGTGAGGAGAGTTGAGTGTTGGGGAGATTATCATTTGAAGCACAAGAGCAAGGAGTTCATCATCACCAACACCATCTATTACCTTTTGGAGGGTGGTGCCTCCTAGATTGGTTAGGTGTCGCTTGGGAGCCTCCGTCAAGATGTGGAGTTGAACCAAGAAGTTTGTAAGGGCAAGGAGACCGCCTACTTCATGAAGATCTACCCCGAGTAAGGCTAGTCCTCCGTGGACGTAGGCCATGATGGCATAGACAAGGTTGCTTCTTCGTGGACCCTTCGTGGGTGGAGCCCTCCGTGGACTCTCGCAGCCGTTACCCTCCGTGGGTTGAAGTCTCCATCAACGTGGATTGATGATAGCACCACCTATCGGAACCACGAGAAAAATCTCCGTGTCTCCAAATTGCGTTTGCTCTTCTCCACCTCTTATTTACTACTTATGCAATTTACTTTCCGCTGCCCATACTCTAGAATTGCATGTGTAGTATGTTGCTTGACTTGTATGCATGATGCTTGACTTGATCTTCATTGTGAACTTGCTAAAAACTTGTTCTAATCTAAAGGCTAAACTTTTATCTTGTCGAGTAGTCTAATCCCCCCCCCCCCTCTAGACACTCTTGCCTTCAACAATCCTACAATTGGTATCAAAGCATTGGTCTCCATTGCTTTGGTTTGCACACCATTGGAGGAAGATGGACGTGTCTACGTTTGGGAGTGTTAGTCATAGAGTGCCTATTCTTGATGGAGTGTCCTATAACTCGTGGAGGATTGAAATGCTTGCTATCTTTAAGATGTACAACTTGCGCAAATATGTTGAAACCCCATATGTACCTCCATTTGACCCCTTGCACCCTACTATGGATGAAGAGCTTGATTGGCTTCGTAACCTTAGAACTGTAAATCTCATCATTAGAGGCTTACCCGATAACTTACTTGAGCTTGTCACAAACTTTGAGTGCGCCTATGCTATGTGGAAGTTCTTGGAAGAACTTTATCCGGACTACTCTTTGAGAGGTCTTGATGAAATTCTATACAAGACTATTGAATTTGATATGATGCGCCCCAATGATCCCAACTTTGATAAATGCTTCTTTGAGCTTCGTGATCTTATGAAAAAGAAGGGTGATCCTGGTTTTATCAATGTTCGAATTAGAAATGCTCTTGTATTGCATTCCGATGATTATTGTCACTCTGACAAAACTGATGCAAGTCATTGTCAAATTGACCTAGGTATTGATGATGAATTATCTATGGGTCAATATGATGATGAGCATAAGCATGATGACGACACTCGATTCGGACACCGAGCTAGACAAGATCATGAAGAGTCTCATCTTATGGCAAATCGAGAGACTACATATCCGGTGGAAAAGAGTGGATTCTCGATAGTGGTTGCACCGATCACATGACCGGAGATGAAGACATGTTTGAGAGCTTGCAAAGAACGATGGTCCACGCAAGTATGTGACTTTTGGAGACAACTCCAAGGGTAAGGTACTTGGCCTTGGTAAGGTGGCCATATCTCATGATAGCTCCATTAAAAATGTCATGCTTGTTGAATCACTTGGATACAATTTACTTTCCGTGTCTAGATTAGCTGACTTTGGATTCAATGTGCTATTCACCAAAGTAGATTGCCAAGTTTTTCGTCGTGACAATCATAACATGGTATTTACCGGTATCCGTAGAGGTGACCTATACATTGTCGATTTCACTAAGAAAGCTCAACCTAGAACTTGCTACATTGCTAAATCTGCTAAAGGTTGGTTGTGGCATAGAAGGCTTGGACATGTTGGTATGCGTAATCTAGATAAGCTAATCAAAGGTGATCACATTCTTGGTGTTAAAGATGTTTTCTTTGACAAAGATAGACTCTGTAGTGCATGTCAAGCAGGAAAACAAGTAGGTGGAAGTCATCCCGTGAAGAACATCATGACCACAAGGAGACCGCTTGAGCTTCTTCATATGGATCTCTTTGGTCCCACTGCTTACAAAAGCCTTGGTGGTAACTCCTTTGGTCTAGTTATCGTTGATGATTTTTCCAGATTTACGTGGGTATTTTTCCTTGATGACAAATCGCAGGTTCAGAAAATCTTCAAAACCTTTGCTAGAAAGGCCCAAAATCAATTTGAGGTGAAGATCAAGAAAGTTCGGAGCGACAATGGAACGGAGTTCAAGAACGCCCATGTGGACTCTTTTCTCGATGAGGAAGGGATTCTACATGAGTTCTCGGCTACGTACACACCTCAACAAAATGGAGTTGTTGAGAGGAAGAACCGAACGCTCATTGAGATGGCGAGAACGATGCTTGATGAATACAAGACACCGAAGCACTTTTGGGGTGAAGCCGTCGAGACAGCTTGTCATGCTATCAACAGGCTCTATCTTCACAAGCTCCTCGGCAAGACTTCATACGAGCTCCTCACCGGTAACAAACCCCAAGTGGGATACTTTCGTGTCTTTGGATCAAAATGCTATATCCTTGATAAGCATCGTCGGTCTAAATTTGCTCCTAAAACTCATGAAGGCTTTTTCCTCGGTTATGGATCAAACTCCCACACCTATCGTGTCTACAACAATTTCACCCGAAAGGTTGAAGAGACGGTAGATGTGAAGTTTGATGAATCTAATGGCTCGCAAGTAGAGCAAATGCCTATTGATGTAGGAGACAAGGACCCATCGGAAGCCATTCAAGACTTATCCATTGGAAAGATCCGTCCCATGGAAGTAAAGGAGAGTACCTCATCTACATATGTGGAGCCCCCTACCTCACGGCAAGGTGAACCTCAAGGCAACATGGAGGCCTCCACAAGTGGAACTCACCAAGATGAGGAAGAGCGACAAGAAGATCCACCACAACCTCCTTCTCCACCACCTCAAGACAGCACCAACAATAATGAAGAAGAAGAGGAAGATGAGGATGATGAGGAAGCTCAGCCGCGACCGCAACAAAAGCTATCCCGAGTTCGAGCAAGAGTCAAGAAGAATCATCCCGTGGAACAAATGATGAATGACATCGACTCCGGGAGAATTACTCGCTCTAAAACTCGTCTAGCTAACTTTTGTGAGCATTACTCATTTATTTCTAGTCTTGAACCTATGAAGGTAGAAGAAGCGCTTGAAGACCCGGATTGGGTGAACGCTATGCACGAAGAGCTACACAACTTCGAGAGAAACAACGTTTGGACTTTGGTAGAGAAGCCCAATGATGACCAAAACGTCATTGGAACCAAATGGGTGTTTCGGAACAAGCAAGATGAAGATGGACAAGTCATCCGCAACAAGGCTCGTCTCGTAGCACAAGGTTACACACAAGTCGAAGGTATGGACTATGGTGAGACCTATGCCCCCGTTGCTAGACTTGAGTCCATTCGGATTCTTCTTGCTTATGCCAACCACCATGATATCACTCTCTATCAAATGGACATTAAAAGTGCTTTCCTAACTGGTGAAATTGAGGAGGAAGTATTTGTGAAACAACCTCCGGATTTGTGAATCCTAAAAGCCTAATCATGTTTACAAGTTGCACAAAGCTCTTTATGGTCTTAAACAAGCTCCTAGAGCTTGGTACAAATCTTGACTAGCTTTCTTCTTGAAAAAGGATTTGAGATTGGTAAAATAGACTCAACGCTATTCACTTAAAAGGGTTGATGGTGAACTATTTGTGTGCCAAATATATGTTGATGATATTATCTTTGGTTCAACTAACCCTGATTTTAGTGAGAAGTTTGGAAAGCTTATGTCGGAGAAGTATGAGATGTCCATGATGAGTGAACTCAAATTCTTCCTTGGGTTGCAAATCAAGCAATCTAAGGAGGGTACTTTTGTCTCACAAACAAAGTACACCAAGGATCTCTTCAAGAAGTTCAACATGCAAGAAAGCAAAGGTATGAAAACCCCCATGCCTACTAGTGGACATAATGACTTGACTAAAGATGGAGAACCTGTTGATCAAAAGGTTTATCGATCCATGATTGGTTCTCTACTATATCTACGTGCTTCTCGTCCCGACATAATGTTGAGTGTATGCATGTGTGCTCGATATCAAGCTGCTCCTAAAGAATGTCATCTTAAAGCTGTTAAAAGAATTGTGAGATATTTGATACACACACCTAACTTTGGCATTTGGTATCCTAAGAGGGCCTCTTTCGATCTTGTTGGCTATTCCGACTCGGACTATGCCGGAGACAGGATTGATAGAAAGTCAACTTCGGGTACGTGTCAATTCCTCGGTCGATCCCTTGTATCTTGGTCATCCAAGAAACAAAATTCGGTATCATTATCTACTGCCGAAGCAGAATATATTGCTGCGGGTTCGTGTTGTGCTCAGTTGTTATGGATGACACAAACGCTTAAGGATTATGGGATACATGCGAGACATGTTCCTTTGCTTTGTGACAATGAGAGTGCGATTAAGATTGGACACAATCCAGTGCAACACTCTCGCACGAAACACATTGAAGTTCGTCACCATTTTATTCGTGATCACATTGCTAAGGGTGACATTGATCTTAAGCATGTTCAGTCTCGACAAACAGCTTGCAGATATCTTCACAAAACCACTTGATGAGAAAGTGTTTTGTCGCTTAAGGAGTGAGTTGAACATCATTGATGCTTCAAACTTGGAGTGAAAACTCCAATGATGCATGCAAGGCATGAGCCTAATTGACTAATCCTTGATATTTCTCTTATGATGATGATCATATGTCTTGGACACATTTGCCCCCTTGTATTGCATCTAACTCCTTGCAGGTACTTGGAAGGTCTACATTCCACAAGATTACCACACACACTCAAATCATGAGTAATCTTGTCATTGACCAAGTATCTAGCTCTTTGGGATGTTGAATTCAAGGAACAAAATTCCACATATCCTTTTTGACATCATATACATCTAGTGTTTCACTTTTGTCATCTTGGATATTCTTGAGTATTTCCTTGCTTGCCTAACCCATGTAGGAAGATGAACTATACAATTGGAAATGGTGCTCCAACTTCACATTCCATGAGCATCTACATCAAGATCACCTACATGAGTACGTGCAACAACAAGCCCAAGGTATGTTTTTCACATCTTGGAGGAGCTTTGCTCAAAGACATGAGTACAAGCAGCTTCATAAGATGTGATCACATCAAAAGCTTAATCGAAAAATGGCAACCCCATTTTGAGCTTAAACGATGAGTATGACCTATGATCAAATGTTCTCATTTGACTCCTAAGTCAATATACTTAAACATAGGTGACCTAGTCGCCGACCCCTATCTAGATGAAGTACATATGGTTTGGAGTTTTTCTATTTTTCTCTTGTGCTCTCTCATTGAGTTTTCTTGCTTATTATTTAAAAAAAAACTTCATCTAGCAATCTTTTTCATTACTATTTCTTCTGTTCTTGAAGATAATCTTTTTGCTCTGATCAATTCCTTGAAAATCCTTTTACAAATTCATTGCAAATCCTTTGAAACATTCCTTGCAAAGTGAGCTGAATTATTTCTACATTTCCTTGGAATCAAACTCGGCGTCACCGATTTAAATACTTCGGTCTGACCGAAAAGGATCTGCCCTAAGTCTCTCACTTTCGGACTCACCGATCCATATCAATTCGGTGTCACCGATTTACATTCACCAGGATATCATCTTCTGCAGCTCAACTAAAATGATTTCTTTTGAATACTTAATTTGCTCAGTTGTGATTCTTAAGGATCCCATTTCGTTCCTTCCATCTTTCCTGACCTTCCTAGTTGACTGTCCTTTTCGGCACTTGATGTCAAAGGGGGAGAAGATTTTGGGGGAGCTTAGGGGGAGATTGGAAGATAAAGGGAGAAGAGAAGATTTAATGGGAGAAGAAGAACAATCTTACCTTAAGGGGGAGAGGATCACATCAAAGCTTTGCCGTATTTCTCTGTGATAATACATTTGGCATTATTCTTTTGATTTTGCTTCTCTTGCTCTCACAATTGGTATCTTATGAAAAGCACAATTGGTATCTTATGAAAAGCAAAATCTCTCAGAGCTCATTGAAAATCTTTTAGTCTTGGGAGACATGTTAGCTGATTCAAGCTAGTGCTCAACATGAGACACTCTTTATACATGTCATCCCTGGCTTGGTACTCTTGATGTTCTTACAGTTGGATGAAGGAATACTCTTGTGTTATCTAACCTTGTTTTCTCAAGCTTATTTCTTCAGATACAATGCCAAGGAACTTCAAGGTAAGTATATGCATCTTGCAGAATGTGCATGATGGTGACTTGCTTGTGAATACTTGTTTGCAAGAAATCACCATGCACATATGCATCTTCTCTCACTTATCCTCATCTGCTCTGATGCATATAGCCAAGCTGCATGTAGCACATCTTGCTTTTGCTCTCATGTGTGCTTGTGGTAGTCCAAAACCATAATCTATGAAAAGCTTGCACACTTGTAGGGGGAGCCTGTGTACTACATGTTTGTCAAAGCTTTAATAATAATCCTGTCTTTCCTTCAGTAAGCTTTGATATCTTATTTTGTGTGTTGCCATCAATTACCAAAAAGGGGGAGATTGAAAGCACATTTGCTCCCTAGGTGGTTTTGGTAATTAATGACAACATACTTTGTGGTTGGACTAATGCTTTTATCAAGTATGTTTCAGGAAAGTCAATCACTCTGGCATGGCAAAAGGACTGGAAAGGTGGACCCCTAGGATGCTAAGGAAAGCATTGGCAAAAGCTCAAGACTCTATTTTTGGTTTAGTGATCCAAGATCACATTGAGTCCATAGGAAAGCCAATACTATTAAAAGGGGATGAGGTTATGATGATGATCTGGTTGCTCAAAGTGCTTAGTGATTTATCTCTCAAACTCTCAGCAATCTTTCATTCCAACACATACTCATGAGTAATCTCGGTCCCACCGATTCCATAAACTCAGTCACACCGAGATGAACCACCTCAGCCATAAAGCCAAACCCTAGAAATTTCGGATTTTCCGATTCCAAACTCGGTCTTACCGAAACTAGTGTTGCCAACCTTCTGTAACCTTCTATACTCAAATCGGTGTCACCGAGATGAGAAAGTCGGTCCCACCGAGAATGGCAAACCCTAGACTTTGGAAGAATCGGACTAACCGAGATTGTATTTTCGGTCCCACCGAAAATCCCAACGTTCACAAGATTTGAACTTTCGGTCTCACCGAGTTGTCAACTTCGGTCTGACCGAGATTGGTCAAATGTGTGTACAGTTGGATTTTGTGTGGAGGCTATAAATACCCTCCACCTCCTCTTCATTCGTGGAGAGAGCCATCGAAAGAACTACCACTCCTACCTTACATTTCGAGAAGAAAACTACCTACCCTTGTGTTGAGATCAAGTTGCTCCACTCCCACCATATGAAACTTGATTTCTAGCCTTCCCAAGTTGCTTTCCACTCAATCCTTCCTCCACCACAGCCAAATCAGTGAGGAGAGTTGAGTGTTGGGGAGATTATCATTTGAAGCACAAGAGCAAGGAGTTCATCATCACCAACACCATCTATTACCTTTTGGAGGGTGGTGCCTCCTAGATTGGTTAGGTGTCGCTTGGGAGCCTCCGTCAAGATGTGGAGTTGAACCAAGAAGTTTGTAAGGGCAAGGAGATCGCCTACTTCGTGAAGATCTACCCCGAGTAAGGCTAGTCCTCCGTGGACGTAGGCCATGATGGCATAGACAAGGTTGCTTCTTCGTGGACCCTTCGTGGGTGGAGCCCTCCGTGGACTCTCGCAGCCGTTACCCTCCGTTGGTTGAAGTCTCCATCAACGTGGATTGACGATAGCACCACCTATCGGAACCACGAGAAAAATCTCCGTGTCTCCAAATTGCGTTTGCTCTTCTCCACCTCTTATTTACTACTTATGCAATTTACTTTCCGCTGCCCATACTCTAGAATTGCATGTGTAGTATGTTGCTTGACTTGTATGCATGATGCTTGACTTGATCTTCATTGTGAACTTGCTAAAAACTTGTTCTAATCTAAAGGCTAAACTTTTATCTTGTCGAGTAGTCTAATCACCCCCCCCTCTAGACACTCTTGCCTTCAACGATCCTACAGCGGTTCGATGAAACTAATGGCTCGCAAAGAGAGCACCTACCTTCTGTGTTAGATGAAGCAGCACCTGAGGAATGTATCACGTTCAAGGCTACTGAGAATGTCATTCCCACCGAAGAATCTGCTGAAGAATTCATTCCAAAACGTGATGAACGTCGAGCTGGCGCACCTGAAGAAAATGGTGCTGAGGAAAATGCTCCTAAAGAAAATGCGGATCAAATTCCTCGAAGACAACCCGCTCATCCTTGCATTGCAAACGAAGTACAAATCGAGATCGATGACATTGAAGCACTAGGTCCTCTCACACGCTCAAAAGCTTCACATTTGTCTAACTTTTGTGGGCACTTTGCTTTTGTCTCTATCATAGAGCCCACTAAGGTCGATGAAGCATTTCTGGAGCCGGAGTAGATTCAAGCTATGCAAGAAGAATTACATCAGTTCGAGCTCAACAACGTCTGGGAACTGGTCAAACGTCTAGATCCTCGCAAGCACAACATTATTGGTACAAAGTGGATCTACCGCAACAAGCAAGACGAAAATGGCCTTGTGGTAAGGAATAAGGCACGGCTTGTAGCTCAAGGCTACACACAGGTTGAAGGCCTTCAAATTCTTCAACAGTGCAATGGCATATTCATATCTCAGGAGAAATACCTCACGGACGTATTGAGGAAATTCGGCATGCAAGATTGCAAAGGGGTCAAAATTCCAATGCCCGCAAATGGCCATCTATGCACTGATGAAGGTATACCGCTCAAAAGGTATACCGCTCCATCATTGACTCTTTATTGTACCTATGTACATCTAGGCCGGATATTATGCTTCGTGTTTGCATGTGTGCCCGATTTCAAGCTACACCGAAGGAATCACACCAAAAGGCTATGAAGCATATTCTTCGATATCTAGCTCACACACCAACACTTGGATTATGGTATCCCAAGGGCTCTTCATTTGATCTCATTGGATATTCAGACTCTGACTATGTTGGCGATCGTGTGGACCGCAAGTCAACATCAGGCACATGCCATTTCCTCAGACGATCTTTGGTTTGTTGGTCCTCGAAGAAACAGAATTGCGTATCACTCTCCACTGTAGAAGCTGAGTACATTGCTGCTAGATCGTGCTGTGCTCAACTACTATGGATGAAGCAAACACTCAAGGACTATGGTGTCAACGTGAAGAATGTGCCTCTCTACTGCGACAACGAGAGTGCTATCAAGATTGCTCATAACCCAGTTCAGCACTCGAAGACAAAGCACATCCAGATTCGTCATCATTTTCTTCGTGATCATGTGTTGAAGGGCAACATCTCCATTGACCACATTAGCATTGAAGACCAGCTGGCCAATATCTTCACTAAGCCCTTGGATGAGAAGAGATTTAGCAAGTTGCGGTGTGAGCTAAATATCGTAGAATCTTCGAATGTTCTCTGAAATGGACACACATCCTAACACTTATGCTGACTTGATGACTTAGATGCGCAACACACGAAGTAACGTTTTTCTTCAATCAATGAAGACTAACCCTCTAAGTGTGAAGAAATTAGTGAAGAAATTGATTCTCAAAGCCCTACGACAATTGTACACGGTGTCTGAAATCAGCTTTCTTATACGGTGGGTTACGCCACCAACCAAAGTCGAAAATATTCAATTTGAGTTTTTCTTCGTTTTTCAAATTCCTCGGTTTTTCAAATTCTTCAACTTTGCATTGTCTTCACTCTTTCCGGTATTGTTCTTCATTTGAATACATATATATATATATATATATATATGAGTTTTATGACCTCTACAGCATTCACTTATTTCTAATTCTTCAAGTTGATTTCTTCTGCTAAGTGAATGTGATCGGACCCTTCCCCCTCTATGCTAAGCTCAACCCAGTCTGTTCACAAATTCTTCATGTGCGTTCTACTTGAAACTCGTTCAAAATCTTCACTATGTCCTTGACAACTGAAGAAATTGCGAACGGAACTTTTAACTTAACATTGTAAAATGAGATAGAATAGCCATAAGTATTGAGATATAATGTGTAATAACAGCCCATAATGCAATAAATATTGATATAAAAGCATGATGCAAAATGGACGTATCAACTCCCCCAAGCTTAGACCTCGCTTGTCCTCAAGCGGAAGCCAAAATCGAAAAATATGTCCACATGTTTAGAGATAGAGGTGTCGATAAAAATAAAATACAGACATGAGGGCATCATGATCATTCTAATAACAGCAACATATAGATTTTGTCATATGATTTCCTATGCTCAAGTAATAAGCAATTCACAATGTCAAGTATGGTTCAAAAACTTCATTGGGAACTAACAAACTATAATCTCAGTCATTGAAGCAATTGCAATTTATTGTAACATCAGAAAGAGTCAATAATAGAGGTTTTCAGCAAGCTCACATACTCAACTATCTCGTAGTCTCCTATAATTGCTAACACTCACGGAATACTTGTGGTTATAGAGTTTCAGCCGGACACTAAGAAAGATAGGGGCTTATTGTGTTGCCTCCCAACGTATTCACCTTTAGGTGATGTCAACAATAATGGCCCATGCTAACTTACATCCAATTGGATCATGATCTTTCAAACACGAGGAGCTTGCCAAAGGATAAAATGAAAAAGGGAAAGGTGAGGATCACCTTGACTCAAGCATAAAGTAAAAACATAAAGTAAAAGATAGGACCTTCGTAGAGGGAAGCAGAGGTTGTCATGCGCGTTTAGGGTTGATGAACGAAATCTTAATGCAAAAGAACGTCACTTTATATTGCCCCTTGTATGTGGACCTTTATTATGCAGTCTGTCGCTTTTATTACTTCCACAACAAGTTCGTACAAAGATTATTTTCTCTGCACTAATAAGCCATACATATTTAGAGAGCAATTTTTATTGATTGCACCGATGACAACTTACTTGAAGGATCTTACTCAATCCATAGGTTGGTATGGTGGACTCTCATGGCAAAACTGGGTTTAAGGATATTTGGAAGCACAAGTAGTATCTCTACTTGGTGCAAGGAATTTGGCTAGCATGAGGGGGAAAGGCAAGCTCAACATGTTTGGAAGGTCAATGACAATATAATTTAACTGAGATGTCGGAAAAACATAAACCATTACGTTGTCTTCCTTGTCTAACATCAACTCTTTTAGCATGTCATACGTAATGAGTGCTTCACAATCATAAAAGATGTCCAAGATAATATATTTATATGTGAACCCCTCTTTCCTTATCACTTCCTATTAATTGCAACGATGACCAAGGCTACGTTCATCAACTCTCAACAATTTTTATGCCTCATACTTTCTATGTGTGAAGTTATCACTATCCATAAGATCAATATGAACTCTTTTATTCTTTCTACTTTCTCAAGATCATAGCAACATAGCAAAGCCCTTGATTCAACACTAATCTTTATTATAGATAGCACACTGACTCGATTACATAAAGAGATCACAATGCAAAACTCAAAACTACTTGATATCAAAACTTCAAACTACTAGATCAAGATACTACTAAAAGGATCGAACTAAATAAAACGGTAAAGATAGGAGTGTGATGGTGATACGATACCGGGGCACCTCCCCCAAGCTTGGTAGTTGCCAAGGGGAGTGCCCATACCCATGTGATTATTTCCTCGGAGGTAGTGATGGTGGAGTTGTTGATGATGTAGGCTTGTCGTTCGTCTTCCAAATCCTAGGCTATCCATCATAAAAGGATGATCGAGTCTCCGGGATCCTTATATCTGCAGCCAAACTCATTCACTTGAATCTATATTCATACTCACAGTTCTGGTTTTGCAGTTCATAGATTTGGGCTTGGAGGTGCTCGATTTTCTCTTGAAGCTTGAAGATGGTCTCCCCAATGACTTTAGCATCTAGCTTGTGGTTTTTGGTGAACTCCGTGATCATCATCTGGTTGGCGTTCAGTCCACGCTCCACCATCCCTTGACACTTGAAAACTTCCTACTCCACGGCTTCGAGCTTTGTCTCCACGCTCCCGGTACACCTTGGTCCCTCCACATCGCGGATGAGCAGCACCCCCTCACGCATCTCAATGGTTTGAGGGTGTTGCAGCACCTCCGCGAGATAAGGGTTGATAACCCTCTCGAAAAATTTGTCCTTGGGAGCGCTTGGAGATGCCATGATGCTCTAGATCTGAAACAGAAACAGCTCGAAACGAAAACAGAGGATATTTGCGTGATACGATGGTCAAAACCTTCGGGAGTATACATATTGAATTTTTACCAACCAAAATATGTAACGTGCAAGAAAACGAAGTCCGGGAGGCACACGAAGTGCCCACGAGACAGGGGGCGCGCCCTACATGGGGGGCGCACCCTCCACTCTCGTGGGAGCCTCGTGTCCCTTTCGGACTACTTCTTACTTCCTAAAATTCTTAAATAATCCAAAACTGATAAAAATTGCCATTGGAGTTGTTTTGGAGTCGGTTTACTTACCGTACCTCATAGCTATACCTTTTCGGAGTCTGGAACGTTCTGGAAAGTGTCCCTTATGTATTCCTCAGGGGTTACGGTTTCAATAATGTTTCAACATTGATAGGATTACCTGAAATATAATGTTTAATTCTTTGACCGTTTACCACCCTCGGATTTGTACCTTCGAAGTTGTTGATTTTTATAGCACCAGAACGATAGACCTCCTCGATAACGTAGGGACCTTCCCATTTTGAGAGAAGTTTTCCTGCAAAAAATCTTAAACGAGAGTTGAATAATAACACATAATCTCCTACGTTAAATTCACACTTTTGTATCCTCTTATCATGCCAACATTTGACTTTTTCTTTGAAAAGCTTGGCAATCTCATAGGCTTGGGTTCTCCATTCATCAAGTGAGCTAATATCAAACAACCTCTTCTCGCCGGCAAGTTTGAAGTCATAATTGAGCTCTTTAATAGCCCAATATGCCTTATGTTCAAGTTCAAGAGGTAAATGACACTACTAGGAAAAGGCATGCTAGTGGCGCACCGAATTTGCCTTCTAATGGCGCACTACTGGTGCGCCACTGGCATCACGCCATTAGAATTAAATTCTAATGGCGCACTACTGGTGCGCCATTAGTATTCGGTGTTCTAATGGCGCACCACGTAGTGCGCCATTAGTATAACTGCGATGCGCCATTAGAATGCCTCCCAGGGGCCATATGTACAAATGTGCTTTGGCATTCTAATGGTGCACCAGCAGCTAATGTGCCATTAGTGTGATGATCACAGTGCGCCATTAGTGTCTTGTGTGGTGCGCCATTAGTATGAATATTAGGTTTTATTTTTTTGCTTTTCTGATTTTTGCACAGGTTACAAAATATATTATTGCATAGAATATAGACAGCAGCACACAGCAACATCAAATTCATCAAATACAATAGAATATTAGTCTCCGAATACAATTCATCATATTAGTCTCCGGATTCAAAAGACCGGACAAAGATAAGACATTACAAGTCTCAAGACCGCGAGTATTGAGTTTGCCTTCACATTACAAGTTGATATCGATCATCTAAACTACCATCACATAGAAGAGAGCTGTGGTCATCACGATGAGCATCATCGCGATAAAACTGGTCTTCATCCGGTTCCTCCAACGCTCCCTCCTCTCTCTCGCTAGATAGCGGGCGTATCTAGATTCGGCCTCCGCCCTAGTGGTGTACCCTTTGTGCATTATCGCTGAAACGGTGAACCTGTCTCCGACACTCCTCCCATCATCGAGACTCGGGAACCTTACCCTTGTACACGACATAGGACGGCATCTCTATGCACAAGCCAAACAATGACAATACATAAGCAATGTGTAAGTATGCAACAAAAGGATCGGAAGAGAAAAGCAAGACATTAATAGCACGATTCATGGTCCTACTAATAAATAGCATCGATTACATCTAAGTTGAACAACCGTCCAAACCAAAGAGACATACGAATTCATTAAAGTTTAATTACAACATGAGCCAATCAATGTTTGAACTACACATCACTACTTTCGACTCAAATCATCGGACAGAGCGTGGGTGAAGCCGCCGTCTGTCGTGATGGTCATGAAATCACGGTCGTTGTCACCCTGCATTTGTAGCGTTTCATCTATCTCACTTTGTTGGACGGTTGATATCGAGGAAGAACTGCCTGCGGTATGAACGACATCTTGATGGATGATGTCCGCAAACTCCGATGGATGCGAAGAATTCTCGCCCGAGGTCCGCGCCTGGACTGCCGACAAGCTCGCGGCCCAATCTTTGAGATTATCTGGTAGCGAAGGTGATGATGGTCCTTACGATCGCCCGCATGTGATGGAGGGCGAGTAGGCATCCTTCGATCGCCAGCGGCTGCTTGGACGCAGCAGAACTTCAGATTGTGTGAGAAGATGTGCTTGCCGTACTTACGAACTGGCCTGGTGAAGGTGCCTCCAGATTTGGCGTAGCCAGGGAGAACATCATCAAGAACTTTCTTGACATTTGTGTAGTCTATCATGGAGTTACGGTTCGGGTTGAAATACCTGGCCATGGAATATTTCGGGCTTAAGAGGATGAGTGTGCAATGTGTGTCACTGCACAGAACACGGAATGTTAGAAAAAAGAACGATCGAAATCTAAGAAATCATATGTTACGGGCGGTTAAGGGATGACTTACTCGGAAAGTAAGGCACAAGGAAGTTATCCTTATCTGCGTTTGCGAATGACGCCGCCGAGGTGTGAACTCGCAACTTGGCGGTCCCAGCGCTGCTCAAGTGCTTGGCACGCATGTAGAAGGGGTCGACTATCACGATGTCCGGGTATTGTCTCTAATGATCCGCATCCGCATGCTCAGCGAAAACAGCCGAGCGAAGGTGTAGTGCAACGGATGAAGGTTAAACATAGCAAAGATGTCATCAAACCGCGGGGCGATCATACCCCGATGTCGCCATCCACGAGCCCTTGCTCTCGGCACTTTGGCCACGAAACCGGTATGCCACATCCTTCTCTCTGAGACGCCGCTTCTCCAAAATCAGAACACTGTCGTGCAGACTCCGCATAGCACCGGTTGCAGCATTCAGCATATTTGGCGGTAGCATCGCCCTACCCGCCACATGCACCCTCCTCGAGATATCCTGAGGTGAAGGTGGCCCATCCTGAGCACGGATCGAACTCGGTGCCGGCTGGCTCGCACCGGCGCCCTTGTTAGTCTTTCATTTCCGGCCCTTCTTCTTGATCTCCTGTAATGGGACCGAGTTCTGCTCATAGACCGCCTTCTTCAGCATGTTGGGGCTGATAATATTTCGCGCCTCAGCTATCTGAGGCTCGGTGAAGGCGGGAGCTGGAGGCGTGTCCTGAGAACTGAACGCCAGACGACGCTTGTTGCAATTGGATTTCTCCGCCGTACCAGCTAGATCGCGGTGGTCTTGGTTGGGTTCTTGAGAAAGAGGCCCGCAGAACTCGTCAGCGTACCCATGTTCGGCAAAGTACTTATCAACTTTGGTAAATGTACCGTCGTCGTTGTCGTCGCCGTCCGGATCCTGTGCCATAGGGCTGTCCGGATCCTGTGCCATAGGGATGTCCGGCAGGTCCGGTAGCGTTGCGGCGTTCTTGCCATGGCTTGGCGCCGGCACGACTGGCGGTCTTGTCTATGGGGTGGTGTCCCCCGCCCCCAAACGAATCTGGCTCTTCGGCCATAGCAGGGGCCAGTTTACGCAGGTGCCGAGGGTCATCTCATCTTCTTCGTCGGCCCCAGCGGGTCGAATCGGAGGTAACAGCTCGTCGCAGCCTGGCAGCACCCGGACCACTTCAACCCTATACATTGTGGTTGGCACCCGGACCTGCCCCGGGAGATATCCGTAACCGAGATAGTCGTGCACCGTCGTGAGCAGTGCGGCTCTCATAGGGAAATATTCTTTCTCTGCGGCGTCCCACGTATTGGCTGGCGTTTTCCACAGTGTGTCTAGCTCCTCCTTCAGCAGCCCCAGATACATATTGATGTCGTTCCCTGGTTGTTTCGGCCCTTCAATTAGCACTCATGTGAATGTACTTCCTCTTCATGCACAACCAGGGGGGAAGGTTGTACATCCACACAAACACAGGCTAGGTGCTATGTGTTCTTCTCTGGCTGCCAAACGGATTGACTCCATCGGTGCTCGCGCCCAGCACGATGTTCCTTGGATCCTTCCCAAATTCTAGGTATTCGCAGTTCAACGCTTGCCACTGGCTCGCATCCTTAGGGTGACTCAGCATCTTGTCTTTTTTATTTATCTTCGGATCATTTCCGTCATCTTCCCGCTTCTTCTCCTCCCTATCCGCGTGCCAACGCAGGAGCTTTGCTACCTTAGGGTCCGCGAAATACCGCTGCAGACGAGGATTGATCGGAAAGTACCAACCGATTTTCGAGGAGGTTTCTTCCTCTTCTTGTATCGAGTGACGCCGCACACCGGACATATGGTAGACTCCGCGTGCTCGTCCCGATAAATGATGTAATTGTTCATGCACACATGGTATTTCACGTGCGGTAAATCCAGAGGACACACGATTTTCTTCGCCTCCTCGAAACTGGTCGGGCACTTGTTCCCCTTGGGAAGACGTTCGTGCCAGAATGACATGTTCTCGTCGAAGCATGCGTCGGTCATTTTGTGTTTTACCTTCATCTCCAGAGCCATGAGCGTTACTTTCAGGCGGGTATCCTCGGGCCTGCATCCTTCATACAATGGAGTAACCGCGTCTATCTCTAGTTGATCCAGCTTGGCTTTCTCTCGGGCGGCAGCTCTTGCGTTATCCGTCCGCTTGAGAAGCAGCTCTTGAATATGAGGGTCCTGCACCCAGCCTCCATCGTCGTCTGCTCCGGCATCTTCATCTTCATGATCATGCCCTTCGTCTTGATCTTCCTCATCATCATGTACGACATCTTCTACATGATGACTGTGTACAGCATCACCGTCGTGATCATGTCCTGGAGATTCTTCGTCTTCTCGCTCGCCCTCGCCGCGGTGGTACTTGTCTTGTTGCCCTTCCTCATTTCTTCCCCGGCCCCGGCCATGGGCGACTTGATAGTCATCTTCATCACCTTGCCACCGATAGCCATCCATGAAACCACGCAAGAGCGGTGGTCCGCACCTGCCCGGAATCCGGGTCCGCAATAAGGCTCTTCAGCTTGCATCTTCGACATGGACATCTTATCTCCATCTCGTTCTTTTGAAGCATCTTGGCCTTCGCGGAGCTCAAAAACCTATTCACGATGCCTTCAGTCATCGTGCGGACCATGGTCGCCTGGGGGGTAGAGCAAAACGATATGTTAGAACCAAGAAAAAATTTGGCATGACCTTCCCTAAAAATAGGACCTTCTCGCCGAAACGGAAATGAATCAAAACATCCGGCAAAATATTGGCAACTATCGCATATTTCAAATACCGGTACCTTCAAATACAAACATATATGCAACACCACAAACACATGCAACACCACAAACATACATAGATCTAGCTAGGCCACAAAAGTGCATGTGCACGTTGTTGGAGCGAGCTAGGGAGAAAAAAAGTAGATCTATATCATGAAGATAGCTTTCCTTACTTACCTATCAAAAAGGTAATTTCACCACTTAATTTTGTTGAATCTATGGTGGAAATGAGGTGAGGAGGAGGAGATGGCCAAAGCTTGGAGAAGGAGGTGGATGGAATGAAGTGGGGAAAGTGAGTGGGTAGGTGTGGGCTGTCCAAAATATCTTGTTGGTCCCGGGTTACTAATGGCGCACCGTAGGAAAATGCGCCATTAGTAACCCTCATTATTAATGGCGCATCGACAAGCGGTGCGCCATTAGTAGTTTTGCAAAAAGTAAAAATAATAAGTATATATACTAATGGCGCCTTTGTGCGACGACGCGCCATTAGTAGTTTTGCAAAAAAGAATAAAACAAAATTTACGATAATGGCGCCTTTGCGCAGTGCGCCATTAGTAGTTATCGATAGTAATGGCGCATTATGTACCGGATCGCCATTAGTATGTATGGGAAAATGGAAAAAAAATAATTCATACTAGTGGCACACCCTGTTTACGGTGCGCCATTAGTGTCTTCGACACTAATGGCGTATCACAAACAGGTGCGCCATTAGTATATAGTAGTGGCGCACTGCTTCCACGGTGCGCCATTAGAATCAACCCAATCTATAGCCCTTTTCCTAGTAGTGTGACATGCTTTTCCATAAACCATCTTATAAGGAGATATACCCATAGGATTTTTGTATGCAGTTCTATAGGCCCATAATGCATCATCAAGTTTTTTGGACCAATTCTTTCTAGATCTATTCACAGTCTTTTGCAAAATTAATTTGAGCTCTCTATTGCTCAACTCTACTTGACTACGGGTTATAAGGAGATGCTATTCTATGATTAACATCATACTTAGCAAGCATCTTACGGAAAGCACCATGAATAAAATGTGAACCACCATCAGTCATAAGATATCTAGGGACTCCAAACCTCGGAAAAATAACTTCTTTAAGCATTTTAATAGAAGTGTTATGATCAGCACTACTAGTTGGAATAGCTTCTACCGACTTAGTAACATAATCAACAGCAACTAAAATATGTGTATAACCATTAGAGGCAGGAAAAGGTCCCATATAATCAAAGCCCCAAACATCAAACGGTTCAATAACAAGAGAATAATTCATAGGCATTTCTTGACGTCTACTAATGTTACCTATTCTTTGACATTCATCACAAGATAAGACAAACTTACGAGCATCTTTGAAGAGAGTAGGCCAATAAAAACCAGATTGTAGTACCTTGTGTGCAGTTCTATCTCCAACGTGGTGCCCTCCATAAGATTCAGAGTGACACTTACGTAGAATATGTTCCTGTTCATGCTCAGGCACACAACGTCTAATAACACCATCTACTCCTTCTTTATAAAGGTGTGGATCATCCTAGAAGTAATGTCTTAAATCATAAAAGAACTTTTTCTTTTGCTGGTATGTGAAACTAGGCGGTATATATTTAGCAACAATGTAATTAGCATAATCAGCATACCACGGAGCAGTACGAGAAGCATTGACGACCGCTAATTGTTCATCAGGAAAGCTATCATTAATAGGCAGTGGGTCATCAAGAACATTCTCTAACCTAGACAAGTTATCTGCAACGGGGTTCTCAGCTCCCTTTCTATCAATAATATGCTAGTCAAATTCTTGGAGCAAGAGAACCCATCTAATGAGTCTAGGGTTAGCATCTTTCTTTTCCATAAGGTATTTAATAGCAGCATGATCAATGTGAATAGTAACTTTGGAATCAACAATATAAGGTCTAAACTTATCACATGCAAACACAACTGCTAAGAACTCTTTTTCAGTAGTAGCATAATTTCTCTGGGTAGTATCAAGAGTCTTACTAGCATACTGGATAACATTCAATTTCTTATCGACTCTTTGCCCTAAAACAGCACCTACAGCATAATCACTAGCATCGCACATAATTTCAAAAGGTAAATTCCAATCAAGCGGCTGAACAATAGGTGCAGTGATCAAAGATTTCTTAAGTGTTTCAAATGCTTCTACACAATCATCATCAAAGACAAAAGGAATGTCTATTTGCAATAAATTAGTCAGAGGCCTAGAGATTTTAGAAAAGTCCTTAATGAACCTCCTATAAAAACCGGCGTGACCAAGGAAACTTGTTATACCTTTTATGTCCTTGGGACATGGCATCTTTTCAATAGCATCAACCTTGGCTTTATCAACTTCTACCTCTCTTAGAGATCTTGTGCCCCAAGACAATGCCTTCATTAACCATAAAGTGACACTTTCCCAATTCAGGACGAGACTAGTATCTTCGCATCTTTGCAAAATTCGATCAAGGTTGCTCAAACAATCATCAAACGAGGATCCATAGACTGAGAAGTCATCCATGAATACCTCACAAATCTTTTCACAAAAATCAGAGAATATAGCCATCATGCATCTTTGAAAGGTAGGAGGTGCATTACATAAACCAAAAGGCATACGTCTATAAGCAAAAGTACCAAAAGGGCAAGTAAAAGTAGTTTTAGATTGATCCTTCGCCGACACAGGTATCTGAGAGAAGCCAGAATAACCATCTAGAAAGCAAAAATGTGTGTGTTTGGATAGCCTTTCTAGCATTTGATCAATAAAACGTAAAGGGTAATGATCTTTCTTAGTAGCTTTATTTAACTTACGGAAATCAATTACCATGCTATAACCTGTAATAATTCTTTGCGGGATCAATTCATCTTTATTATTAGGAACAACAGTAATACCTCCCTTTTGAGGAACACAATGGACAGGGCTTACCCATTCACTATCAGCAACGGGATAAATAATACCTGCCTCAAGGAGCTTTAGTATCTCCTTTATTACCACTTCCTTCATCTTGGGATTTAATCGTCTTTGTGGATCTCTAACTGGTTTGGCATCTTTCTCCACTGAAATTTTGTGTTGACATAATGTGGGGCTAATTCCCTTAAGATCATCTAGAGTATATCCAATAGCAGCTCGGTGCTTCTTCAGAGTTTTCAATAATCTTTCTTCTTCTTTCTCTGAAAGGTTAGCACAAATAATAATAGGATATATTTCTTTTTCATCAAGATAAGCATACTTAATATTATCAGGTAAAGGTTTGAGTTCAAACATGGGATCACCCTTGGGTGGAGGGGGATCCCAAAGAATTTCAACGGAAAGGTTATGTTTCAGCATAGGTTCCTGTTTAAGGAACACTTCATCTATTTCTTCCCTTTCCTTCATAAACATATCGATTTCATGGTCAAGCAAATATTGTTCTAACGGATCAGTTGGAGGAACAGCAATGGAAGCAAGACTAATAATCTCATCCTTACTAGGTGGTTCCCTTTCACGAGGTTGTCTACTAAACTTAGCGAAATTAAACTCATGAGACATACCATCTATGCCAACAGTGACAATATTCTTTTCACAATTAATCTTAGCACTAGCAGTATTTAAGAAGGGTCAACCAAAAATAATGGGACAAAAATCATCTTGTGGGGAACCAAGAACAAGAAAATCAGCAGGGTATTTAACCTTCCCACACAAAACTTCAACATCTCTAACAATCCCAATAGGTTTAATGGTATCCCTATTAGCAAGCTTAATAGTAACATCAATGTCTTCTAATTCAACGGGTGCAATATCGTGCATAATTTATTTATAAAGATCATAAGGTATCGCACTACCACTAGCACCCATATCACATACGCCATGATAACAATGATCTCCTATCTTAACACAAATAACAGGCATTCCTACAACAGGTCTATGTGTCTTAGTATCAGGTCTAGCAATATTAGCAGTTTCGCCCAACAAAGAAATAACATGCCCATCTAAGTCCTCATTCAAGAGATCTTTAATCATAGCAATACTAGGTTCAACATTAATTTGCTCAAGAGGTGTATAAGTCCTAGATTACTCTTACGAATAACAGTCGAAGCTTTAGCATGATCTTTTATCCTAACAGGAAAAGGAGGTTTTTCAACCTAAGCAGTAGGAACAATAGGATCACTATAGGTAATAGTCTTTTCTTCGACTGTAATAGGTGCAACTACTTTCACTTCAACAGGAGGATTATATTTAAACCACTTCTCTTTAGGGAGATCAATGTGAGTAGCAAAATATTCACAAAAAGTAGCTACTATCTCAGAGTCAAGTCCATACTTAGCGCTAAATCCACAAAAAGCATCGGTATCCATAAAAGATTTAACACAATCGAACTTAGGTGCCATACCTGACTCCTTACCATCGTCGGAACCCCAATCTTTAGAGTTGCATTTAATTCTTTCCAATAAGTCCCATTTGAAATCAATAGTCTTCATCATATAAGAACCAGCACAAGAAGTATCGAGCAGGTTGCGATTATCAAGAGAAAGCCGAGCATTAAAATTCTGAATAATCATTTCCCGAGAGAGCTCATGATTGGGGCATGAATATAACATTGACTTAAGCCTCCCCTAAGCTTGAGCGATGCTTTCTCCTTCGTGAGGCCAGAAATTATATATGTAATTACGGTCACGATGAACAAGATGCATAGGATAGAACTTCTGGTGAAATTCCAACTTCAATCGCTTATAATTCCAAGATCTCGTATCATCACATAGCCTATACCATGTCAATGCATCTCCCTTCAAAGATAAAGGGAAGAGCTTCCTTTTGACAACATCATCGGGAATACCTACAAGCTTAAATAATCCACAAACTTCATCCACAAAGATAAGGTGTAAATCAGGATGCAATGTTCCGTCTCCTGCAAATGGATTAGCTAGCAGTTTTTCTATCATACCCGAAGGAATCTCAAAGTGAATATTTTCATAAAGTTCGGTAGGTTGAGGATAAACTCTTTGCTATTCTGGTTGGGGTGAAGATACCCCCAAACAAGCCCCTCAAAGGATTAGTTTCCATAGTGACAAGTAACAGAAAATTTCAGCACACTATATAAATGTTTCCTTACCAAATTCCACTCACCAAAAGCGCTACACTCCCCGGCAACGGTGCCAGAAAAGAGTCTTGATGACCCACAAGTGTAGGAGATCTATCGTAGTCCTTTCGATAAGTAAGAGTGTCGAACCCAACGAGGAGCAGAAGGAAATGATAAGCGGTTTTCGGTAAGGTTTTCTCTGCAAGCACTGAAATTGTAGGTGATAGATAGTTTTGTGATAAGATAAATAGTAACGAGCAACAAGTAAATAAAGTAAATAAAGTGCATCAAGGTGGCCCAATCCTTTATGTAGCAAAGGATAAGCCTGGACAATTTCTAGTAATGATAAAGGAGCTCCCGAGGACACATTGGGAATTATCGTCAAGCTAGTTTTCATCATGTTCATATGATTCGCGTTCGGTACTTTGATAATTTGATATGTGGGTGGACCGGTACTTGGGTACTGCCCTAACTTGGACAAGCATCCCACTTATGATTAACCCCTATTGCAAGCATCCGCAACTACAAAAAGAAGTATTAAGGTAAACCTAACCACATCATTAAGCATATGGATCTATATCAGCCCCTAACGAAGCAACGCATAAACTAGGGTTTAAGCTTCTGTCACTCTAGCAACCCATCATCTACGTATTACTTCCCCATGCCTTCCTCTAGGCCCAAATAATGGTGAAGTGTCATGTAGTCGACGTTCACATAACACCACTAGAGGAAAAGACAACATACATCTCATCAAAATATCAAACGAATACCAAATTCACATGACTACTAATAGCAAGACTTCACCCATGTCCTTAGGAACAAATGTAACTACTCACAAAGCATATTCATGTTCATAATCAGAGGAGTAATAATATGCATAAAGGATCTGAACATATGATCTTCCACCAAGTAAACCAATTAGCATCAACTATAAGGAGTAATCAACACTACTAGCAACCCACAGGTACCAATTTGTGGTTTTCATACAAGATTGCATACAAGAGATGAACTAGGGTTTTGAGAGGGGATGGTGCTGGTGAAGATGTCGATGGAGATTGACCCCTCCCGATGAGAGGATCGTTGGTGATGATTTCCCCCTCCCGAAGGGAAGTGTCCCCGGCAGAACAGCTCCGCCAGAGCCCTAGATTGATTCCGCCAAGGTTCCACCTCGTGGCAGCGGAGTTTCGTCCTGTAAGCTTGCCCGCAATTTTTTTCCAGGGTAAAAGTGATGATATAGCAGAAGATGGACGCCAGAAGCCCACCAGGGGGCCCAGGAGATAGTGGGCGCGCCCCCTGTCTCCTGGACAGGGTGTGGGCCCCTGGCCTATTTCTTTCGCTCAGAAATTCTTATTAAATCCAAAAAGTTGTTTCGTGGAGTTTCAGGACTTTTGGAGCTATGCAGAATAGGTTTCCAATGTTTGCTCCTTTTCCAGCCAGAATTCCAGCTGCCGGCATTCCCCCTCTTCATGGTAAACCTTGTAAAACAACAGAGAATAGCCATAAGTATTGAGATATAATGTGTAATAACAGCCCATAATGCAATAAATATTGATATAAAAGCATGATGCAAAATGGACGTATCAATTGACAACCCCTTTATTGCGTTGGTTTCGAGTTATTGTTTGGTTGTGTAGGTGCGTGGGACTTTTGAGGAGCCTCCTACTGGGTTGATACCTTGGTTCTCAAAAACCGAGGGAAGTACTTACGCTACTATTGCTGCATCACCCTTTCCTCTTCAAGGAAAACCAACGCAAGCTCAAGACGTAGCATCAGTTGATGGTAGTAACTTTCAACAACTACCAGGAGTTGGTAGACAAAGCCCTCATGATTGAAGGCAAGCAACAACAGATTGATAATCGCAAGAGGAAGTATGGACAGGGGAGGTACACTGATATATCTCCAACGTATCTATAATTTTTGATTGTTCCATGCTATTATATTACCTGTTTTGGATGTTCAATGGGCTTTACTATATACTTTCATATCATTTTTGGCACTAACCTATTAACCGGAGGCCCAGCCCAAATTATTGTTTTTTGCCTATTTTAGTGTTCCGCAAAAAAGGAATATCAAATGGAGTCCAAACAAAATGAAACCTTCGGGAGAGTTATTTTTGGAACAATCGCAATCCAGGAGACTTGGAGTGGGTGTCAAGGAACAAACGAGGAATCCACAAGGCAGGGAGGCGCACCCTAGGGGGGTGGGCGTGCCCCCAGGCTCGTGGTCCCCTCGTGGCTCCCCTGACCGACTTCCTTCGCCTATATATATCCATATATCCTGAAAACATCCAGGGGCACCACGAAACCCTATTTCCACCGCCGCAACCTTCTGTACCCGTGAAATCCCATATTGGGGCCTTTTCCAGCGCTCTGCAAGAGGGGGAATTGATCACGAAGGTCTTCTACATCAACACCGTAGCCTCTCCGATGAAGTGTGAGTAGTTTACCATAGACCTTCGGGTCCATAGTTATTAGCTAGATGGCTTCTGCTCTCTCTTTGGATCTTAATACAATGTTCTCCTCGATCTTCTTGGAGATCTATTCGTTGTAACTCTTGTCGAGATCCGATGAATTGTGGGTTTATGATCAAGTTTATCTATGAGAAATATACGAATCTCCTCTGAATTCTTTTATGTATGATTGGTTATCTTTGCAAGTCTCTTCGAACTATCAGTTTAGTTTGGCCTACCAGATTGATCTTTCTTGCAATGGGAGAAGTGCTTAGCTTTGGGTTCAATCTTGCGGTGTCCTTTCCTAGTGACAGCAGGGGCAGCAAGGCACGTATTGTATTGTTGCCATCGAGGTTAAAAAGATGGGGTTTATATTATTTCTTGAGTTTATCCCTCTACATCATGTCATCTTGCCAAATGCGTTACTCTGTTCTTATGAACTTAATACTCTAGATGCATGCTGGATAGCGGTCGATGTGTGGAGTAATAGTAGTAGATGCAGAATCTTTCTGGTCTACTTGTCGCAGACGTGATGCCTATATACATGATCATGCCTAGATATTGTCATAACTATGCACTCTATCAATTGCTCGACAGTAATTTGTTCACCCACCGTAATACTTAAGCTATCTTGAGAGAAGCCACTAGTGAAACCTATGGCCCCCGGGTCTATTTTTCATCATATAAGTTTCCGATCTATTTTATTTTGCAATCTTTACTTTTTAATCTATATCATAAAAATACCAAAAATATTTATCTTATTATTATCTCTATCAGACCTCACTTTCGCAAGTGGTCGTGAAGGGATTGACAACCCCTTTATCGCGTTGGTTGCGAGGTTCTTATTTGTTTGTGTATGTACGAGGGATTTGCGTGTAGCCTCCTACTAGATTGATACCTTGGTTCTCAAAACTGAGGGAAATACTTACGCTACTTTGCTGCATCACACTTTCCTCTTCAAGGGAAAACCAACGCAGTGCTCAAGAGGTAGCAAGAAAGATTTCTGGCGCTGTTGCCAGGGAGTTCTACGCACAAGTCAAGACATACCAAGTACCCATCACAAACTCTTCTCCCTCGCATTACATCATTTGCCATTTGCCTCTCATTTTCCTCTTCCACTTCACCTTCGCCTTTTCTTCGCCTCTTTACTGCTTGCCTTCCCTTTGCCATGGCTGGATCGAAAAGGGATAAGGGTTCTCTCCTGGGTTTTAGTACTCTAAGATCATAAATAATGATGCTATGGAAAGACCTGCCGGGGTTATCAATGAGAGTTTGAATAATTCGATGAAGATGACTCCAGAATTTTTCGTTCTTTACTGGATGAGTCTTTAAAAGATGCTTGGGATAGGCTATTAAGGATTCGAGCTAGCTATGTGTCACAATATCAAATTGAGATATACCTAAAAAGCTTTTATGATGGCTTACCCTCTTCGTTCAAGTAAGTTTTAGATTCTATTTTTTAAGAAGGTTTTATAGAGGGAGATGCTAGTGATACCTATGAAAAAATGAAAACTATATTTGGGCACCCCATGAGTGATAAGGTTGAATCCACCTCTCTTTTATGCTTTTATCAAATCAAAGAGATGAAGGCTAGCTTAGATGCAAATTTTTGTAGCGTGCTTAATCTTTCCTCCAGCCTTAATGTCAATGTGTTTTCCCAAAATAGAAGTATAAATGCTATAGATAAGAAATTTTCTCTTTTCATTCCTAATACCAAAGATGGCAATACTTAGATATATTCTCGCTTTTATGCCTAGCTAGGGGCGTTAAACGATAGCGCTTGTTGGGAGGCAACCCAATTTTATTTTCGTTCTTTACTTTGCTCCTATTTAGTATTAAATAACTCATCTAGCTTCTGTTTAGATGTGGTTTTATGTTTTAATTAGTGTTGTGCCAAGTAGAACCTATAGGATCATCTTGGGTGATAGTTAATTTGATCTTGCTAAAAAACAGAAACTTTTGCACGCACGAGAATAATTTTAATAAATCACAGAAACGTGAATTTTAGTTGATTCTTTTTGAAGAAGGTTAATAGACAAATTGCCTAGGACTTCATATTTTGGTAGGATTTTTAGGGTTCCATAAGTATTCGGAAGTTACAGATTACTACAGACTGTTCTGTTTTTGACAGATTCTGTTTTTCGTGTGTTGTTTGCTTATTTTGATGAATCTATGGCTAGTATTGGGGGGTATGAACCATACAGAAGTTGGACTACAGTAGGTTTAAAACCAATATAAATAAATAATTATTTCATTACAGTATCTCAAAGTGGTGGTTTGCTTTCTTGCACTAACAGAGCTCATGAGATTTTCTGTTAAGTTTTGTGTTGTGAAGTTTTCAAGTTTTGGGTAAAGATTTGATGGATTATGGAATAAGGAGTGGAAAGAGCCTAAGCTTTTGGATGCCCAAGGCTCCCAAGGTAAATTCAAGGACAACCAAAAGCCTAAGCTTGGGGATGCCCCGGAAGGCATCCCCTCTTTCGTCTTCGTCAATCGGTAACTTTACTTGAGGCTATATTTTTATTCACCACATGATATGTGTTTTGCTTGGAGTGTCTTGTATGATATGAGTCTTTGCTTTTTTTAGTTTACCACAATCATCCTTGCTGTACACACCTTTTGGAGAGACACACATGAATCGGAATTTATTAGAATACTCTATGTGCTTCACTTATATCTTTTGAGCTAGATAATTTTGCTCTAGTGCTTCACTTATATCTGTTTAGAGCACAGCGGTGGTTTCATTTTATAGAAATTATTGATCTCCCATGCTTCACTAGAACAGCATGGTAATTTGCTTTGGTTATAAAATTAGTCCTAATATGATAGGCATTCAAGATGGGTATAATAAAAACTTTCATATAAAGTGCATGGAATACTATGAGAAGTTTGATTCCTTATGATTGTTTTGAGATATGAGGATGGTGATATTAGAGTCATGCTAGTGGAGTAGTTGTGAATTTGAGGAAGACTTGTGTTACAGTTTGTGATTCCCGTAGCATGCACGTATGGTGAACCGTTATGTGATGAAGTCGGAGCATGATTTATTTTTTGATTGTCTTCCTTATGAGTGGCGGTCGGGGACGAGCGATTGTCTTTTTCTACCAATCTATCCCCCTAGGAGCATGCGTGTAGTACTTCGTTTCGGTGACTAATAGATTTTTGCAATAAGTATATGAGTTCTTTATGACTAATGTTGAATCCATGGATTATACGCACTCTCACCCTTCCACCATTGCTAGCCTCTCTTGTGCCGCGCAACTTTCGCCGGTACCATATACCCACCATATACCTTCCTCAAAACAGCCACCATACCAACCTATTATGGCATTTCCATAGCCATTCCGAGATATATTGCCATGCAACTTTCCACCGTTCCGTCTATTATGACACGCTCCATCATTGTCATATTGCTTTTGCATGATCATGTAGTTGACATCGTATTTGTGGCAAAGCCACGTTTATAATTCTTTCATACATGTCGCTCTTGATTCATTGCATATCCCGGTACACCGTCGGAGGCAACCACATAGAGTCATATTTTTTTCTAAGTATTGAGTTGTAATATTGAGTTGTAAGTAAATAAAAGTGTGGTGATCTTCATTATTAGAGCATTTTCACATGTGAGGAAAGGATGATGGAGACTATGATTCCCCCACAATCGGCATGAGACTCCGGACTTTATGAAAAATAAAAGAGGCCAAAGATGCCCAAATAAAAAAAAAGAGGCCAAAGAAGCCCACCAAAAAAATGGGAGAAAAAGAGAGAAGGGACAATATTACTATCCTTTTACCACACTTGTGCTTCAAAGTAGCACCATGATCTTCATGATAGAGAGCCTCCTATGTTGTCACTTTCATATACTAGTGGGAATTTTACATTATAGAACTTGGCTTGTATATTCCAATGATGGGCTTCCTCAAAATGCCCTAGGTCTTCGTGAGCAAGCAAGTTGGATGCACACCCACTTAGTTTCTTTTGATGAGCTTTCATACACTTATAGCTCTAGTGCATCCGTTGCATGGCAATCCCTACTCACTCACATTGATATCTATTGATGGGCATCTCCATAGCCCGTTGATACTCCTAGTTGATGTGAGACTATCTTCTCCTTATTTGTCTTCTCCACAACTACCATTCTATTTCACATATAGTGCTATGTCCATGGCTCACGCTCATGTATTGCGTGAAAATTGAAAAAGATTGAGAACATCAAAAGTATGAAACAATTTCTTGGCTTGTCATCGGGGTTGTGCATGATTTAAATAATTTGGGTGATGAAGATACATCATAGCCACACTATATGATTTTGTAGGGATAGCTTTCTTTAGCCATGTTATTTTGAGAAGACATGATTACTTTGTTAGTATGCTTGCAGTATTATTGTTTTCATGTCAATATGAACTTTTGTCTTGAATCTTATGGATCTGAAAATTCATGCCACAATAAAGAAAATTACATTGAGAAATATGCTAGGTAGCATTACACATCAAAAATTATGTTTTTATCATTTACCTACTCGAGGACGAGCAGGAATTAAGCTTGGGGATGCTTGATACGTCTCCAATGTATCTATAATTTTTTATTGTTCCATGCTATTATATTACCAGTTTTGGATGTTTAATGGGCTTTACTATATAATTTATATCATTTTTGGGACTAACCTATTTACCGGAGGCCCAACCCAAATTGTTGTTTTTTGCCTATTTTAGTGTTCCGCAGAAAAGGAATATCAAACTGAGTCCAAACGGAATGAAACCTTCGGGAGAGTTGTTTTTGGAACAAACGCAATCCAGGAAACTTGGAGTGGACGTCAAGGAACAAACGAGGAAGCCACGAGGCAGGGAGGCGCGGCCCCGGGGGTGGGCGCGCCCCCCACCCTCGTGGGCCCCTCGTGGCTCCCCTGACCGACTTCCTTCACCTATATATATCCATATACCCTGAAAACATCCAGGAGCACCACGAAACCCTATTTCCACCGCCGCAACCTTTTGTACCTGTGAGATCCCATCTTGGGGCCTTTTCCGGCGCTCCGCTGGAGGGGGAACCGATCATGGAGGGCTTCTACATCAACACCATAGCCTCTCCGATGAAGTGTGAGTAGTTTACCACAGACCTTCGGGTCCATAGTTATTAGCTAGATGGCTTCTTCTCTCTCTTTGGATCTCAATACAATGTTCTCCTCGATCTTCTTAGAGATCTATTTGATGTAACTCTTTTTGCGGTGTGTTTGTCAAGATCTGATGAATTGTGGGTTTATGATCAAGTTTATGTATGAGAAATATTGAATCTCCTTTGAATTCTTTTATGTATGATTGGTTATCTTTGCAAGTCTCTTCGAATTATCAGTTTGGTTTGGCCTACTAGATTGATCTTTCTTTTAATGGGAGAAGTGCTTAGCTTTTGGTTCAATCTTGTGGTGTCCTTTCCCAGTGACAGCAGGGGCAGCAAGGCACTTATTGTATTGTTGCCATCGAGGATAAAAGATGGGGTTTATATCATATTGCTTGAGTTTATCCCTCTACATCATGTCATCTTGCCTAATGCGTTACTCTGTTCTTATGAACTTAATACTCTAGATGCATGCTGGATAGCGGTCAATGTGTGGAGTAATAGTAGTAGATGCAGAATCGTTTTGGTCTACTTGTCACGGACGTGATGCCTATATACATGATCATGCCTAGATATTCTCATAACTATGCACTTTTCTATCAATTGCTCGACAGTAATTCGTTCACCCATCGTCATCCTTATGCTCTCTTGAGAGAAGCCACTAGTGAAACCTATGGCCCCGGGTCTATTTTTCATCATATAAGTGTCCAATCTATTTTATTTTGCAATCTTTACTTTTCAATCTATATCATAAAAATACCAAAAATATTTATCTTATTATTAGCTCTATCATATATCACTTTGGCAAGTGGCCGTGAAGGGATTAACAACCCCTTTATCGCGTTGGTTGCGAGGTTCTTATTTGTTTGTGTAGGTACGAGGGATTTGTGTGTAGCCTCCTAATGGATTGATACCTTAGTTCTCAAAACTAAGGGAAATACTTATGCTACTTTGCTACATCACCCTTTCCTCTTCAAGGAAAAACCAACGCAGTGCCCAACAGGTAGATACACCTCTGGAGCTCAACAGAAGCCCCACTATTCCCCGTACTCAGGAGGACGTACCCACAACCGTGGAGGCCATAACCATGGAGGACATACGCACAATGGAACAAGTTCGCACAACCACAGTGGCGCCAAGAATGGCAATGGGAATGGAGGAAGCAGCAGCCAGAACCGTTCCAACCCCGCAACACCAACCAAGAGGGATCTGAGCCAAATTACCTGTTTCAAGTGCCAGAAGACCGGACATTATGCCACTGTTTGTTCTGAAGCAAAGAATGTAAATGGCAATGGAGGTTCTGTAAATAAGCCCAACCCCTTCACCGAAGGTCAGGTGAATCACGTCAGTGTGGAGGAGATTGAGGATCAACCTGACGCAGTTGTCGGTAAGTTTTTGATTAATGCATTTACCGCACTTGTTCTTTTCGATACTGGTGCATCGCATTCATACATATCAAGGGGATTTGTGGATAAGTATAACCTGCCAACCGTAGCCCTTAAGTCACCTATGTTAGTAGGTTCCCCAGGATGCTATCAAGGGATGCTATCAGTTGCCACTAGCCATAGGTAGACATGTTTTCCCCACTGTCCTGATTGTTCTGGAGTCACAAGGATTGGATGTGATAATAGGAATGGATTGGCTATCCAAGTTTGAAGGAAACATCGAGTGCGCCAGTAAATCAATTCTTCTCACCACCCAGAAGGAAAAAGGATCAAGTATGTATCCCGGCATGCGCCAAGGAGAACTCAGGTGAATTCCTTATCAGGAGTTGTTCAGGAGGAAGTACTAGTGGTGAAGGATTATCCCGACGTATTTCCAGAAGAGTTATCAGGCATGCCACCGGATCGAGATATTGAGTTTTTGATTGAGCTATTGCCAGGCATCGGACCAGTATCAAAGAGACCATATCGGATGCCTGCAAAAGATTTGGAGGAAATTAAGAAGCAGATAAAGGAGTTACTGGAGAAAGGTTACATTCGACCGAGTTCATCACCTTGGGGAGCCCCAGTGCTTCTAGTGGAGAAAAGGATGGATCTTTGAGGATGGTTGTTGATTATCGTGCACTGAATGACATGACGATCAAGAACAAATACCCTCTGCCAATGATCAATGATTTGTTACACTAGTTGCAAGGAGCTAAAGTTTTCTCCAAGATCGATCTTCGATCAGGTTATCACCGTTGAAGATCCGAAAGCAGGATATACCTAAGACGGCCTTTACCACAAGGTATGGGCTATATGAGTATACCGTTATGTCATTTAGATTGACTAACGCACCTGCCTATTTCATGAATATGATGAACAAAGTGTTTATGGAGTTTTTGGATAAGTTCGTCATGGTGTTCATTGATGATATATTGGTCTACTCTAAGAATGAAGAAGAGCATAAGGAGCATTTGTGTTTGGTTCTTGAGAAGCTCAGGGAACATCATTTGTATGCCAAGTTCAACAAATGTGAGTTTTTGTTAAAGGAAGTTGGATTTCTCGGACATGTTATATCCAGTGGCACCCACATCAGTTGGAGAGATCAGAAGTTTTCTTGGACTCGCAGGTTATTACCGGAGGTTTATCGAGAATTTCTCCAAGATTGCAAAGCCCATGACGGAGTTATTGAATAAGGACACCAAGTTTAACTGGACTGAGGATTGCGAGGCTAGCTTTCAGGAGTTGAAGAAACATTTGGTTACAGCCCCAGTGCTGATTCTCCTAGACCAACGTAAGGATTACCAAGTATATTGCGAAGCTTCATGTCGAGGACTTGGAGGTGTGCTTATGCAGGAAAGAAGAGTTGTTTCATATGCCTCACGACAGCTTCGACATCATGAGTTGAATTATGCTACGGATGATTTGGAGTTAGCAGCCGTAGTCCATTCGCTGTAGACATGGAGACACTTCCTCATTGAAACCATTGTGATGTATACACGGATCATAAGAGCTCAAAATACATCTTCACACAGAAGGAGTTGAACCTCAGGCAAAGGAGATGGTTGGAGCTTATAATGGATTATGATATGAAATTGCATTACCATCCCGGAAAGGCCAATGTCGTAGCAGATGCGTTGAGCCGCAAGAGTTATGTTAACACGCTCATAACCGAAGGATTACCAAAGGAGTTAGAAGATGATCTTCGAGAGCTATGCCTGGAGATAGTTCCAAGAGGTTATGTTGCAGCATTGGAAATTCAGTCCACTTTGTTGGGAACGATCAGAGAAGCCCAGAAGACTGACCAGGAATTCCTGAGATAAAGGAGAGGATGAGTAGAGGAAAGGCTAAAGGATTTTGTGAGGATGAGCATGACACCTTATGGTTTGAAGATCGTATTTATGTGCCTAATGACCCCAAGATTAGGAAGTTGATTTTGCAGGAGGCCCATGATTCGCCGTACTCGATTCACCCAGGCAACACCAAGATGTATCTGGATTTGAAGAAAAGTTTCTGGTGGACAGTAATGAAGAAGGATATTGCCGAGTATGTAGCAGTATGTGATGTATGTCAGAGAGTCAAAGCAGAGCATGAGAAGCCAGCCGGATTGCTACAGCCGTTACCGATACCCGAATGGAAGTGGGATAAACTTGGCATGGATTTTATCACTGGATTACCCAAGACTCGTTCAGGCTATGACTCCATCTGGGTTGTAGTCAATTGTCTGACGAAAGTAGCTCATTTCATCCCGGTGAAGACAAATTATACGAGTGCTAAGTTGGCATAGATATACATGACCAGGATAGTATGTCTGCATGGAGTTCCAAGGACCATTGTATCAGATAGAGGAACCCAGTTTACTTCAAAGTTTTGGAATCAGTTGCATGAAACTTTGGGTATCAGGCTAGAGTTCAGTACAGCCTTTCATCCACATACAGATGGACAGACCGAGAGAGTCAATCAGATTCTGGAGGACATGTTGAGAGCTTGTGTGCTAGATTATGGATCTAGTTGGGATGACAATTTACCATATGCAGAGTTCTCTTATAACAACAGTTATCAAGCCAGTTTGAAGATGGCCCCTTCCGAAGCTTTGTACGGAAGGAGGTGCAGGACACCGTTATCATGGGACGAAGTTGGAGATCAACAGTTGTTCGGACCAGACTTAACCAAAGACTCTAAAGAGAAGGTTAAGTTGATTCGCGACAGACTCAAGGTAGCCTAGTCTAGGCAGAAGAGTTATGCGGATACTAAACGAAAGGAGATAGTTTACGAAGTCGGAGATAGAGCATATCTTTGTGTGTCCCCACTTCGAGGAGTTAAACGTTTTGGAGTCAAGGGAAAGCTAGCACCACATTTTGTGGGACCATACAGAGTTTCGGAACGCATGGGAGAAGTTGCATACAAGCTGGAATTGCCAGAAGGATTGTCAGGAGTTCATGATGTGTTTCACGTTTCCCAGTTGAAGAAGTGCCACACAGAGATGGCTGATATTCCTCTAAGAGATACAGTGCCACCGGAAGCAATTCAGTTAGATAGTGATTTGACCTATGAAGAGAAGCCAGTCAAGATTCTCGAGTTTTCCAGTCGAGTTACTCGCAGCAAGGTTAACAAGTTTTGCAAAGTTCAGTGGAGCCACCATACCGAGGAGGAAGCCAGCTGGGAGCGAGAAGAAGATCTCCACAAGGACCACCCAAACCTTTTGCTGACCAACCCGAATCTCGAGGGCCAGATTCATCTTAAGGGGGGTAGGTTTGTAACATCCCAATTTTCAATTTGGATGTTATACATAGATCATCATATGTATATCATATTTATTTTTGCATTTTGCTGTGATCCTAGAAATCTTAAGCAACTCAAGGACCCAAGGAGAGAGTTGGAGGTTTCATAAAATACATATTTGAATTTATTTCAAAGTTGAAAACAGGATCAATTTGATTTTAATATTTTTTCTCTCCACATATTTCTAATATTAAAAATATATGAGAGAAGATAATCTTCAACCTAAGAGAAATATTGGAGAAAGAATTTTAAAATCAAATTATTATTTGATTGGTATTTTATTTGAATTAGAAAAATATTGCATTTTTGAAAATTGCATCTTAGTCCAGAAAAATATTCATCCTATCCTAAATATTAGGTTTGGACGGTGAAAATTGTTTCTGGAATTTTTAGAATTTTTTTTACCTATTTAGGATTTTTCCTTCGCGGCGAAATTGTTTTTTTTTTTAAGTTTTGGACCGACTAGGCCGAAGCCCAGCTGGCCCAGCCGACGCGCTGCCGCCTCCTCCGAGCGGGAGGAGTCCCGCTTGTCGCCGATGCCGCTAGGGAGTCCGGCTCAGACTCCCGTAGCCGCCGCCTCGCCCAAGGCACCCCTCGGCCCCTTTATATGCGCCGCCACCCCATGCAGCCTCCCGCCGCCCCGCGCCGCCCGACGCACCACCCGCCGCCGCCATCGCCGGAAAGCCGCTGCCGCCGCCGGATCTCGCCGTCGGACCGATCTCGACTAACAGTATAAAACCGTTCGGTTTATTTTCGGTTTTTGCGGTTTAGTTTGGTTCTGTAGATTATATCGGCTTTTTTAGGTCTACTTATCTAACGAACATTCATTCGCTCGTTCGTTTTAACAGACAATTTTCACCGGATTAGTTCTGTTAGCGAACATTCTCACCGTAGTTTTTTTCTTTTTAGTTTATTTTCAGCCAGGGACATATTCGCAAATAGTTTTCTCACGATTTATCCCCTGATCTTAAAACTAGCATAACTTTTTACTCGTTTATCCAAATTAGATGAAACCAGCGCCTAAATCTTTGCTTCGTTCTGTTCTTTCCATTTAACCAACTTGAACATGATTTTGGAACTGTAAAATTTGAGTTTAGTTCAGATTAGTAAATGATATTGTTTCGTTCATATTTTGAGTTTCCTTTCTCCGTTTGAGTTGTTTCTTTTTGCAAATCGCAGCTAATCACATGTACCTACCGTTAAGATCGAATCCACATGATAATAATGTTGTTAGGTTTTACTTTCGTTAGTTTAAGTCATTTGCTTGTTTCGTGTTTGATTGTGAACTTTTCTTGGTTTTCTTGTTGTTCCGTTTGAGTGATTGCTTATTATATGCTATTGTTTGTCTATGCTAGATTACCCAGAGTGCAAAGCTTGTTACTACGAATCTCTAGAGTTTGCAGATCGTCAGCAAGGCAAGTTACACTTTGATCATACTCTTCTATACCCAGTTTTTACTATGCATTAGTATTGCCCCTCAAATATTTTGCATGAGTAGGATTGGGAACATGTGGTTTGGTTGTAGTACTTGAGGTAGGAACCTAATACCTTTGATCACCCCGGGAATATAAGTTATGCTTATTTATTGCTTAGCCATGCTCATAGACGGGGATTGGATCGTGATACACATGGAAGTTTGAGAGTTATTTAATCATGGATAACATTAAGGTGGAAACTTTAATATACTTCTGGGTGGATTGGTTGAGGCACCTAGGGAACCCAGTGTTGCCTATTTACGGAAATCCCAGAGTACCCGTGTGATTTTTCCTTCGGTTCGCCACCCAGGCTCAAAGGGATCATACGATTTATTCATGCTAGAAACTTCCGTGTGCAGCCACTAGCCATTATGGGCTCTGGCATAGTTGAGTAAGTTGCGTGAGCTCTTGAAGAGGTGGACTAGCAGATGTAGGTGAAAGTAGATGTACCTTTCCGCCCAGAGTAGAGAGTTAATGCTTTAGAAAGACTATGTCTCAATCATCCGCCCGGAGTAGAGAGGGAAAAACTAGCTTTATGAAAAACCATAAACTTACATCCTCCACCAGCAAAATATTGCATGTAGATATAGTTCTTGCATTTGATTGCTTTACAGTGTAACTCTGCCAGCATATTCAGTATGCTGACCTACACGGCTGCAACATCTCATGTTGTATACTACTATGGCAACGAATAAGGTGCGATAGGTCGTTGTTTTGCACTCAGCTATACCGTCGGAGTTGATGGACTCATTTACCTTTGAAGCTTCCGCAGTTATTTAGTTTAGATCGCCTTCAGCCATAATATTTTTGTAATCATACTCTTTATGAGGACTCGATGTAATAAGTGTGTGATTGAACTCTGTTATAATTCCTCGATTACTGTGTGTGTCAGCATTACCAATCTAGGGATGACACTAATGCACAGAGACTTCGGTCCATTCGGATCGTGGTCTCTACACCGCACCTCGCAGCCAAAATGTTTGAAACTTCTCTCCGCTTCTCGAACAAACGGATGAAAATTGGCAAAGCGACGCACAAATGATCTGTACACCTTCTTTGCTAGGCTGGTTGTAATGGGATATCATAGCTAGTATCATGCCAACTAGGCAATTTTAATGAGCTGTCATAGAATTAAATAAAGAAAGAGAGGGTTAAGTATCATATCATGAAACCGTGTGTCATAATAAATGCTATATATGCTACTATGTGTCATGCATGATACTAGTATATGATCGATATTCTCTTCGTCCGGGTTTATTAGGCCCAAAGACAACTTCTCTTAGACCAAGACACGTAGTAATTTGCTCACATTAATTATTCCATTCCACTCCCAATGCACTCTCTCACATGCATGCAACCAATGAAAAATCATGCATGAAGTGTACTAATTTTCCAACCATGGCACCAACAACAATAGCTTTCAATGCAACCAATGAAATGGTTGCATGCATGCACCTTTCCAAAGAGGGGCCTTATAAAAAGGGACATGCATGCTTGTGTTGCTGAGAGGCCTAATAAACCCGGATGGAGGGAGTACTAGCTAGCTACCTTTGTAATGCGCGCATAATATCATAAGTTAGACTACGTACACCCAAAGTGGGAGTAACATAGGTAGTAACATCACACATATCTAGATTAGATAGATGATGTGGCAAGCAATAAATGAAGAAAGAGAGGCATGTGGGTAACATAGCTAGTTACTAATTAAGACTAGCCATAGTACATAGTAACATATAATAGTAACATACACATATACCCAGACTATGTTACTACCTTCATAGTGGGTAGTAACATAAGTGTGGTGTCATGCAAAGCTTCATTTATTAGGTTATAGACTCATAGTGCATTGAGATATGTGATGTTATGGTAACTAGCTAAGTTACTCAAACTACCTCTCCTCATTAACTCATTGCCACATAAGCATATTTGCTTAGTTGGACTTGATGTTACTGCTGAAGTTACTCCCATTGTGGCTAGTCTAATAGTATGAGTAACATCACACATATCAAGGCAAGATGAGTCTATAGCTTAATAAATGAAGTGTTGGGCATGTTACCACACATATGTTACTTCCCACTATAGAATTAGTAACATAGAGTAGTAATATGGGCATGTTACACTACCCATTGTGGCTAGTCTTAGTATCTTAGGCTGTCTTATTAATTGCCATGCATGACACAAAGTAGTACAACATTTAATATGTGATACAGTATATCATGATATGATACCCGACCCAGGCCCTTTCTTTCCTCATTTAACTGTATGCCACATCATCCAAAAAGTCTAGTTGGCATGCATATGATGCCGCTTGATACTCCCACTACAACAAACCTTAGGGTGGCCATAGTGGGGGTATCATAGCCGGTATCATGCACTTGAGAATTGCAAAAATATGATGATGTGTGGCAAAAAAGCAGTAACATAGATACTGTAACATATATAATATAAATGTTATACTACTTTGTGTCATGCACATGGTCATAAATACGGTCATCTATGGTATATATATACTAGCTCTATGATACTATATATATGCACTATAAGAAGGTACGTACATAGTATCATACACTATATAGTATCATATGCATGATTCTATAGTATATATGATACCACTACAAGAAATATGTCAACTAGTGACCTTCTGTCAGTGACCCTGGAAGAGTTGGTCATAGATCTATGACCATTTTAGACCAATTGGTCAAAAGCTGTTCGGGGGGCTCCAAACCCTAAACTATAATGACCATTTTGGTCAGAAAGATCGTAATTTCCTTACACGAAATGGTCAAAAAGCAGATAGCACTAGTCCGCTGCCTTATTTCTAGCTGATCATGACCAATATATATGGTCATAACCTTGTAAATTCTGGTGGGTTGCTATGACTAGGCGCCACCTCATCAGTTTTGCCTATGTGTCATGTCCATGTGGCAGTTTTTGCCCTAGGTTGTGAAGCAACCTATATTTCTGTCATTCACAAATTCCCAAAAAAATCTCATAAATTCTTTGGGTCATATCTTCATCAAATATGTAAAAAAACTTCCTTGCCTAGTTCAAAAATAATTCAAAAATATTCATTTTCCTATTCTATTCAAAAAAGCACTTTGTGAAGGAACTACCACTTTGGCATGTCCAGATGGTATCCATTTTCTACAGTGCTTTCCTATGCCCAAATAACCATCCTCCACCAAATGCCAGCTCAATCCATTCATTATTTTGAGCCTAACTTCAACATTCGTATTTATGTCTAGTGTGGTACTTTGCAAAGCAAGTACCACCTAGGCTCCTCCTTTTGAGCTGAAAATTTGTGAAGACGGTCATCTTAGTAACTGATCATCCTCAGCCAAAACTCACGCCTATTAGCCATGTGCATTTCCCGTACTACTAATCAAACAGTTGCCTGCTTATTCATGTTTGATCATCGATCGGTCTCCGCGTGAGAATCTTATGTTGTGATTTTCTTCCTAGCACCTACCTGGGGAGTGCCCAACCCACTAGACATGCCTAGGCCGCCCAGAACACATGGCAACGCCATGGTCACGCGGTGACCAGGCGGCGGGCATGCGAGTTTACGCGCTCTAGAGTTGGCATTTGGCGCCGAAGTGCCCGTACGGCGGAACTATGAACTGCCCCTTCGCCAGGATCATGGCACGACATCCCGGACGCCAACTGGTGGTGCCCGCGGAAGAAGAGGCAATGAGCCGGCTGCCAGCCGCAGTCGTACTCACCTCTCCATCGAGGGTGACGCAGACGGCCGCCCTTAAGGAGTGGAGCGGCAAGGCGACCCGCCTCCCCCTCCGCCTCGCGGAGAAAGGCATCCCACTCCGCCGCCTGTCACGCACCCGACACTCGGCGACCGCCTTGGCCGCCGAGAAGGAGTTGAAGAGAATGACGCCCGCCATTGGATCGACCGCCTCAACCGATCCCTGGTGCTAGAAGAAGAAGACACGTTAGGTCCGCCTTGTTTCGACCCATGAATCCGAGATGAGCCCTTCCCTAAAGGGTTCACGCTCCCAAGAGATACGCCCAAGTACACCGGCTCCGTGAAGCCGGAGGACTGGCTGGTCGACTACTCCACGGCCGTCAGCACAGTGAATGGCAACAAGCGCGTTGCTGTGAAGTACGTCCTGCTCATGCTTCAAGGCACAGCTCGGATGCGGCTTAATAGACTGAAGCCCCGCAGCATCAACAGCTGGGTTGATTTCACTGAAGCCTTCATCCGCAACTTCACCAGCACATACAAGCGGCCTCCCAAGCCCCGCCAGCTCTCCTTGTGCGTCCAAGAGCCCAACGAGTCAACTTGCGACTATCTCACATGAAGGGCCAAGCTGCGCAACTCCTGCGAAGGCGTGCATGAGGTGCAGACCATCGAGTACTTCACCACCGGGTGCCGAGAGGGCACCCTCCTCAAGCACCGACTTCTTTGCGACGAGCCTGCGACTCTTGACGAACTGCTGATCATCGCTGACAAGCACGCCACAATCAATTCCTCCATGAAGGCGGAGATCCTGGTTGATGCATCTGGCAAGGTAGCTCCTCAGGCTCCTCGGACTCCGGCTGGTGACACTAGTCGGCGAGAGCAACAAAGCAACAACAAGCGCAAGGCCACGCAGCCGGCTTCCACCAGCCCATAGGTGGCAACAGTCGAAGACCAGCAGCCGGAAGGGCAGCCTCCGCCAAAGCGTCAGAAGGGCGGCAAGCCCAATTAGTTACCCGCCTTCTCGTACAAGCAGACTCTTGATGCACCCTACAAGTTCCATAGTGGTGCGAAGCCGTCCAACCAGACCACTTGGAAGTGCCATTGGCTCACCAGAATTGCCAAGGGAGATGGACTCCTGCCTCCTCCGCCTGCCGTCCCACCGCCTCCTCCATCCCAGCAGCCGGTGGCTCGGCCAGTCGGTGCCATACAACATGAGTATCCAGAGGAGCATAGAGCCTGCATTGTGTTCACCAGTGTGGCCGGCGACAGACGCAGCAGACGGCAGCAACTGCAAGAAGTACAAGCAGTGGCATCAGATACTCCAGAGTTTATGCATTGGTCTGAGAAGCCAATTAGTTGGAGCAGGGCTGACCACCCGGAGGTGATGCCTTCCCCTGGTTCTTATGCCCTATTCATAGAAGCCACCCTTGCAACAAAGAGGCGGGCAGCTCGTCTCTCCAGAGTCCTGATAGATGGCGGCAGCAGCATCAACATCCTGTACCGCGACACAATGGAGAAATTGGAAATCAAGCAGAAGCAGCTTCACCCCCAGTTGGACTGTATTCCATGGCATAGTCCCTGGCCTTTCCTGCACACCAATTGGTAAGACCCAGATCGATGTTCTCTTTGGAGACAAGAATCACTTCCGCCGAGAGCCAGTCTGGTTTGAGGTGGTGGACCTCGAGAGCCCCTACCATGCGCTACTTGGCCGGCCTGCTCTGGCCATGTTCATGGCGGTTCCCCACTATGCTTACCTCAAGATGAAGATGCCAACTGCCAAGGGAATCCTGACCGTAGTTGGAGACTACAAGAAGTCGTCCGCCTGCGCTGCAGATAGCAGCCGGCTGGCCGAGTCCCTTGTGATTGCACCTGAAAAGCGGCTCCTTGACCGGGTTGTGGCAATGGCAGGCAAGCAGCCGGAAATGTCTCCCATCCCCAAGGAGTCGGAAGTTGAGGGCTTGTTCAAGACGGCGAAGGAGACTAAAAAGATAACCTTGGACCCGGAGCACCCGGAGAGGCACGCTATCATAGGTGCAAACCTTGACAGCAAATAGGAAAGCAAGCTCGTCGATTTCCTCCGTGAGAATCGGGATATCTTTGCATGGTCTCCCAAAGACATGTCGGGTGTTCCGACGGATTTCGTCGAGCACAAGTTACATGTCCGACCTGACACCAAGCCGGTCAGGCAGCCCTTGCGCCGCCTATCGAAAGAGAAGAGAAGAGTTGTTGGGGAAGAGATATCCCGGCTTCTAGCAGCCGGCTTTATCATGGAAGTATTTTTTCTAGAATGGTTGGCCAACCAAGTCCTTGTGCTGAAGAAGAATAAGCACTGGCGCATGTGTACTGATTGTACCAGCCTCAACAAAGCTTGCCACAAATATCCCTTTGCTTTGTCAAGAATTGACCAAGTGATGGACTCCACAGCCGGATGCAAGCTGCTGAGTTTTTTGGATGCGTACTCAGGGTACCATCAGATCAAGCTGAACCCGGCCGACAGGCTGGAGACCGCCTTCATCACGCCATTTGGTGCCTTCTGCTACCTGACCATGACGTTCGGCTTGCGAAATGCTAGCGCCGCGTTTCGACGTTGCATGCAGAAGTGTCTCCTCAAGCAACTCGGCAAAAACACCCACGTTTACGTGGATGATGTGGTGGTGAAGACGGAGAAACATGGCACGCTGCTGGAAGACCTCAAGGAGACATTTGAGAACCTGCGCCGATTTCAGATCAAGCTCAACCCGGAGAAATGCGTCTTTGGAGTACCAGCTGGCCAGCTTCTCGGCTTCCTGGTCTCAGAGCGTGGCATAGAGTGCAATCCTGTAAAGATCAAGGCCATTGAGAAGATGGAGGTGCCCACCCGACTGCTGGACGTGCAGAAGTTCACTGGCTGCCTCGCATCAATCAGCCGTTTCATCAGTCTGCTGGGCGAGAAGGCTCTTCCCCTGTACCAGCTCATGAATAAGACCACTTTTTTCGAGTGGAACGACAAGGTGGATGAAGCTTTTCTCTAGCTCAAGAAGATGCTGACCACCCCGCCTATCCTGGCGGCTCTGACTGATAAAGAGCCCATGCTCCTCTACATCGCCGCCACAAGTCGGGTGGTCAGTACAGTCATAGTGGTGGAACGCAAGGAGGAGGGCAGAGCATCGCCAGTCCAGAGGCCGGTGTATTACTTGAGTGAAGTCTTGTCCGCCTCTAAGCAAAACTACCCCCACTATCAGAAGATGTGTTATAGCGTGCACTTTGCCGCCAAGAAGCTGAAGCCCTACTTCCAAGAGCACCCAATTACTATTGTATGCACTGCTCCGCTTGCTGAGATCATTGGAAGCCGAGATGCTTCAGGCCGAGTGGCCAAATGGGTATAGATCTGGCCCCCTACACCATCTACTACCATCCTCGCACCGCCATCAAGTCACAAGCGCTGGCCGACTTCCTCGTCGACTGGCCCAAGACCAAGTATCTGCCGCTAACGCTAGACTCCACCCATTGGCAGATGCACTTTGATGGTTCAAAGATGCGCACCGGTCTGGGAGCCGGCATCGTCCTCACCTCCCCCAAAGGCAACAAGCTCAGATATGTGCTGCAAATCCACTTTGCCGCCTCCAACAATGTTGCTGAATATGAGGCACTCATACACAGGTTCCGGCTTGCCAAGGAACTCGGTGTTCGCCAGATCCTATGCTATGGTGACTCCGACTTGGTGGTCCAGCATTCGTCAGGCGACTGGGATGCCAAGGATGCAAATATGGCAAGCTACCGCTTCCTCGTACAGCAACTCAGTGGATATTTTGACAGGTGCGAGTTCCTCCATGTGCCAAGAAATGACAACAAGCAAGCAGATGCACTGGCACGGATCGGGTCCACCCGGCAAGCAATACCAGCTGGCGTCGCCCTATAACGCCTCCTCAAGCCGTCTATCAAGTCGTCACCAAAGTCTGACTCCATCTTCGTGTCGGCCCCTCCTCAAGCAGTCGGATCCGACTTGAGGGCCCCAGAAGCCGGCGCGGGGACTTCGGTAGGCAGCCGGGGGATTGCAGCCGTCGCACCTGGCCCGGGGACTGCAGCAGTTGGCTCGGGGACTTCTTCAACTCAACAGGTGCTACGTCTCGAGCTTGCGTTGGTTTTCCCTGAAGAGGAAGGGATGATGCAGCACAGTAGCGTAAGTATTTCCCTCGGTTTTTGAGAACCAAGGTATCAATCCAGTAGGAGGTCACGCGCAAGTCCCTCGTACCTGCACAACACGATAGCAACTCGCAACCAATGCTTAGGGGTTGTCAATCCCTTCACGGTCACTTACGAGAGTGAGATCTAATAGAGATAATATTTTTGGTATTTTTGGTAGATAGATGCAAAGTAAAAAGTAAAGGCAAAGTAAAAACAAACCAAGTAAATAAAGTGATATAGATTGATATGATGAGAATAGACCCGGGGGCCATAGGTTTCACTAGTGGCTTCTCTCAAGAGCATAAGTATTCTACGGTGGGTGAACAAATTACTGTTGAGCAATTGACAGAATTGAGCATAGTTATGAGTATATCTAGGCAATGATCATGTATATAGGCATCACGTCCGTGACAAGTAGATCGAAATGATTCTGTATCTACTACTATTACTCCACTCATCGACCGCTATCCAGCATGCATCTAGAGTATTAAGTTAAAAACAGAGTAACACTTTAAGCAAGATGACATGATGTAGAGGGACAAATTCATGCAATATGATAAAAACCCCATCTTGTTATCCTTGATGGCAACAATACAATACGTGCCTTGCAACTCTTTCTATCACTGATTAAGGACACCGCAAGATTGAACCGAAAGCCATGCACTTCTCCCATTGTAAGAACTACCAATCTAGTTGGCCAAACCAAACGGATAATTCGAAGAGACTTGCAAAGATAACTCAATCATACATAAAAGAATTCAGAGAAGAATCAAATATTTTCTGTAGATAATACTGGATCATAAACCCACAATTCATCGATCTCAACAAACACACCGCAAAAGGAAGATTACATCGGATAGATCTCCATGAGAGAGGGGGAGAACATTGTATTGAGATCCAAAAAGAGAGAAGAAGCCATCTAGCTACTAGCTATGGACCCGAAGGTCTGAAGTAAACTACTCACACTTCATCGGAGGGGCTATGGTGTTGATGTAGAAGCCCTCCATGGTGGATGCCCCCTCCGGAACAGGCCCCAAGATGGGATCTCGTGGATACAGAAGGTTGCGGCGGTGGAATTAGGTTTTTGGCTCCTGTTCTGATCATACGGGGATACGTAGGTATATATAGGAGGAAGGAGTACGTCGGTGGAGCTCCATGGGGCCCACGAGGTAGGGGGCATGCCCAGGGGGGCACCCTCCACCCTCGTGACCTCCTCGGAAGCTTCTTGTAGTAGGGTCCAAGTCTCCTGGATCACGTTCGGTTGGAAAATCATGATCCCGCAGGTTTCATTCTGTTTGGACTCCGTTTGATATTCTGTTTCTTCGAAATACTGAAAAAGGCAAAAAAACAGCAATTCTGGGCTGGGCCTCCGGTTAATAGGTTAGTCCCAAAAATAAAATAAAACTGAAAAATAAAGCCCAATATAGTCCAAAACAGTAGATAAAGTAGCATGGAGCAATTAAAAATTATAGATACGTTGGAGACGTATCAAGCATCCCCAAGCTTAATTCCTGCTTGTCCTCGAGTAGGTAAATGATAAAAAAAGAATTTTTGATGCGGAGTGATACTTTGGCATAATTTCAATGTAAATCTTCTTAATCATGGTATGAATATTTTCAGATCCGAAAGATTCAAGACAAAAGTTCATATTGACATAAAAATAATAATACTTCAAGCATACTAACAAAGCAATTATGTCTTCTCAAAATAACATGGCCAAAGATAGTTATCCCTACAAAATCATATAGTCTGGCTATGCTCCATCTTCCCCACACAAAGTATTTAAATCATGCACAACCCCGATGACAAGCCTAGCAATTGTTTCATACTTTAACATTTTCAAAACTTTTTCAATCTTCACGCAATACATGAGCGTGAGCCATGGATATAGCACTATATGTGGAATAGAATGGTGGTTGTGGAGAAGACAAAAAAAGGGAAGATAGTCTCACATCAACTAGGCGTATCAACGGGCTATGGAGATGCCCATCAATAGATATCAATGTGAGTGAGTAGGGATTTCCATGCAACGGATGCACTAGAGCTATAAGTATATGAAAGCTCAACAAAAGAAACTAAGTGGGTGTGCATCCAACTCGCTTGCTCACGAAGACCTAGGGCAGTTTGAGGAAGCCCATCATTGGAATATACAAGCCAAGTTCTATAATGAAAAATTCCCACTAGTATATGAAAGTGACGAAATGAGAGACTCTCTATCTTGAAGATCATGGTGCTACTTTGAAGCACAAGTGTGGTAAAAGGATAGTAGCATTGTCCCTTCTCTCTTTTTCTCTCTTTTTTTTATTTGGGCCTTTTCTCTTTTTTTTATGGCCTCTTTTTTTCGTCCGGAGTCTCATCCCGACTTGTGGGGGAATCATAGACTCCATCATCCTTTCCTCACTTGGGGCAATGCTCTAATAATGATGATCATCACACTTTTATTTTCCTTACAACTCAACAATTAAAACTCGATACTTAGAACAAAATATGACTCTATATGAATGCCTCCGGCGGTGTACCGGGATATGCAATGAAACATGAGTGACATGTACGGAAGAATTATGAAAGGTGGCTTTTGCCACAAATATGATGTCAACTACATGATCATGCTAGCAATATGGCAATGATGGAGCGTGTCATAATAAACGGAACGGTGGAAAGTTGCATGGCAATATATCTCCGAATGGCTATGGAAATGCCATGATAGGTAGGTATGGTGGCTGTTTTGAGGAAGGTTTATGGTGGGTGTATGATACCGGCGAAAGGTGCGCGGTATTAGAGAGGCTAGAAAAGGTAGAAGGATGGGAAAAAGTGCGTACAATCCATGGACTCGACATTAGTCATAAAGAACTCATATACTTATTGCAAAAATTTAGAAGTTATCAAAGCAAAGTATTACGCGCATGCTCCTAGGGGGATAGATTGGTAGGAAAAGACCATCACTCGTCCCCGACCGGCACTCATAAGGAAGACAATCAATAAATAAATCATGCTCCAAGTTCATCACATAACGGTTCACCATACGTGCATGCTACGGGAATCACAAACTTCAACACAAGTATTCCTTAAATTCACAACTACTCAACTAGCATGACTCTAATATTATCACCTTCATATCTCAAAACAATTATCAAGCATCAAACTTATCTTAGTATTCAACGCACTCAAAAGAAAGTTTCACATATCATGAACACCAAGTATATTAACATTAAGCAAATTACCATGCTATTAAGGACTCTCAAAATAATCTAAGTGAAGCATGAGAGATCAAGTTTCTTTAAAATAAATCCACCACCGTGCTCTAAAAGATGTAAGTGAAGTACTAGAGCAAAAATTATCAAGCTCAGAAGATATAAGTGAAGCACTACGAGCAAAACTATCAAGCTCAAAAGATATAAGTGAAGCACTATGAGGAAAACTATCAAGCTCAAAAGATATAAGTGAAGTACATAGAGTATTCTAACAAATTTCAATTCATGTATGGCTCTATCAAAAGGTGTGTACAGCAAATATGATTGTGGTAGACTAACAAGAAAAGACACAAATAATACAAGATGCTCCAAGCAAAACACATATCATGTTGGTGAATAAAAATATAGCTCCAAGTAAATTACCGATGGAAGTGGACGAAAGAGGGGATGCCTTCCGGGGCATCCCCAAGCTTTGACTTTTTAGTGTCCTTGGATTATCTTGGGGGTTCCATGGGCATCCCCAAGATTAGGCTCTTGCCACTCCTTGTTCCATAATCCATCAAAAGAATTCACCCAAAACTTAAAAACTTCACAACACAAAACTCAACAGAAATCTCGTGAGCTCCGTTAGAGAAAGAAAACAAAAGACTACTTCAAGGTACTGTAATGAACTCATTCTTTATTTATATTGGTGTTAAACCTACTGTATTACAACTTCTCTATGGTTTATAAACTAATTTACTAGCCATAGATTCGTCAAAATAAGCAAACAACACACGAAAAACAGAATCTGTCAAAAACAGAACAGTCTGTACTAATCCGTAACTAACGCAAACTTCTGGAAGTCTACAAATTCTACAAAAATAGGAAGTCCTGGATTATTTGTTTATTGATCAGAAGCAGAAAGAATCAACGCAAAATCACTCTCCAGTAAAAAATGGCAGCTAATCTCGTGAGCGCTAAAGTTTCTGTTTTTCAGCAGAATCAAATCAACTATCATCGTAGGTTATCCTATAGGTCCTACTTGGCACAGACACTAATTAAAACATAAAACCACATCCAAACAGAAGGTATATGGATTATTTATTTCTAAACAGAAGAAAAAACAAAAAACAAAAAATAAAATTGGGTTGCCTCCCAACAAGCGCTATCATTTAACGCCCCTAGCTAGGCATAAAAGCAAGGATAGATCTAGGTATTGCCATCTTTGGTAGGCAATCCATAAGTGGCTCTCATGATAGATTCATAAGGTAATTTTATTTTCTTTCTAGGGAAGTGTTCCATTCCTTTCTTTAAAGGAAATCGAATCTAATATTCCCTTCCTTCATATCAATAATTGCACCAATCGTTCTAAGGAAAGGTCTACCAAGAATAATAGGACATGAAGGATTGCAATCTATATCGAGAACGATAAAATCTACGGGCACATAATTCCTATTTTCAACAATGAGCACATCATTAATTCTTCCTGTAGGTTTTTTAATAGTGGAATCCGCAAGACGCAAGTTTAGAGAGCAATCATCAAAATCACAGAAATCTAGCAAATCACATAAAGTTTTGGGAATAGTAGAGACACTAGCACCCAAATCACACAAAGCATGAAACTCAAAGTCTTTAATTTTAATTTTAATAGTAGGTTCCCACTCATCATAGAGTTTTCTAGGGATAGAAACTTTCATCTCAAGTTTTTCTTCATAAGATTGCATCAAAGCATCAACAATGTGTTCGGTAAAGGCCTTATTTTGACTATAAGCATGAGGAGATTCTAGCACGGATTGCAACAAGGAAATACAACCAATCAAAGAGCAATTTTCATAATTAAATTCCTTGAGATCCAAAATAGTCTGCTTAGCAACATCACGGTTTTTATTTTTTTCAATCCCACTTTCATCAATTTCATCATCAAGATCTAGAAACTCCGAATTCTTAGAACGCCTTCTAGGTAAAGGAAGATCATATTCAGATTCATCAAAATTCATATTGCAAAACAACGATTTGATAGGTGACACATCAATAACTTTTAGATCTTCATCTTGATTTTCACAGGGATTAGAAGAACACGCTTTAATAAAGGCATCTTTGGAAGCACGCATCCTAGCGGTTCTTTCTTTGCACTCATTAATGGAAATTCTCATGGATTTGAGAGACTAATTGATATCATGCCTAGGAGGAATAGATCTAAGCTTTAAAGAATCAACCTCAAGAGAAATTTTATCAACGTTAATAGCCAAATCATCAACTTTAAGCAATTTCTCTTCAAGCAAAGCATTAAAATTCTTTTGTGAATTCATATACTCTTTAACACTACTCTCAAATTCAGAGGGCATCTTGTTAAAATTTCCATAAGTGTTGTTGTAGGAATTTCCATAATTATTAGAAGGATTACTAGGATAAGGCCTAGGATTAAAATTCCCTCTATAAGCGTTGTTTCCAAAACTATTCCTACCAATAAAATTCACATCCATAGATTCATTATTATTCTCAAGCAAAGTAGATAAAGGCATATCATTGGGATCAAGAGGAGTATTTTTAGGAGCACACATCTTCATAAGTTCATCCATCTTTTCACTCAAAACATTGATTTCTTCTATACCATGCACTTTTTTACTAGAAGATCTTTCGGTATGCCATTGAGAATAATTAGCCATAATATTATCAAGCAATTTTGTAGCATCTCCTAACGTAATTTCCATAAACATGCCTCCCGCGGCCGAATCTAAAAGATTTCTAGAAGCAAAATTCAATCCGGCATTAAAATTTTGTAGGATCATCCATAAATTCAAATCATGAATAGGACAATTGCGAAGCATCAATTTCATTCTTTCCCAAGATTGGGCAACATGCTCATGATCAAGTTGTTTAAAATTCATGATATCGTTCCTAAGAGTGATAATCTTGGCGGGAGGAAAATACTTAGATAAAAGCATCTTTGCACTTGTTCCAAGAATCAATACTATTATTAGGCAAAGATGAAAACCAAACTTAAGCACGATCTCTAAGTGAAAACGGAAATAACTTCAATTTGACAATAGTGTTATCCGTATCTTTCTTCTTTTGCATATCACACAAATCAACAAAATTGTTTAGATGAGTAGCGGCATCTTCACTAGGAAGGCCGGCGAATTGATCTTTCATAACAAGATTCAGCAAAGTGGTATTGATTTCACAAGACTCATCATTATTAAGAGGAGCAATCGGAGTACTAAGGAAATCATTATTATTGGTATTCGAGAAATCACACAATTTGGTATTATCTTGCGCCATGGCAACATGTAATCCAACACACAAGCAAACAGAAAGGCGAGAAAAAGGCAACCGGGAAAGAGAGGAGGAGATTGGGAAAGAGAGGGCGAATAAAACGGCAAGGGTGAAGTGGGGGATAGGAAAACGAGAGGTAAATGGCAAATAATGTAATGCGAGAGATAGGGATTGTGATGGGTACTTGGTATGTTGACTTTTGCGTAAGCCTCCCCGGCAACGGCGCCAGAAATCCTTCTTGCTACGTCTCGAGCTTGCGTTGGTTTTCCCTGAAGAGGAAGGGATAATGCAGCACAGTAGCGTAAGTATTTCCCTCAGTTTTTGAGAACCAAGGTATCAATCTAGTGGGAGGTCACGCGCAAGTCCCTTGTACCTGCACAACACGATAGCAACTCGCAACCAACGCTTAGGGGTTGTCAATCCCTTCACGGTCACTTACGAGAGTGAGATCTAATAGAGATAATACTTTTGGTATTTTTGGTAGATAGATGCAAAGTAAAAAGTAAAGGCAAAGTAAAAAAACAAAGCAAGTAAATAAAGTGATATAGATTGAGAATAGACCCGGGGGCCATAGGTTTCACTAGTGGCTTCTCTCAAGAGCATAAGTATTCTACGGTGGGTGAACAAATTACTGTTGAGCAATTGATAGAATTGAGCATTGTTATGAGTATATCTAGGCAATGATCATGTATATAGGCATCACGTCCGTGACAAGTAGATTGAAATGATTCTACATCTACTACTATTACTCCACTCATCGACCGCTATCCAGCATGCATCTAGAGTATTAAGTTAAAAACAGAGTAGCGCTTTAAGCAAGATGACATGATGTAGAGGGATAAATTCATGCAATATGATAAAAACCCCATCTTGTTATCCTCGATGGCAACAATACAATACGTGCCTTGCAACTCTTTACATCATCGAGTAAGGACACGCAAGATTGAACCCAAAGCCATGCACTTCTCCCATTGCAAGAACTACCAATCTAGTTGGCCAAACCAAGCGGATAATTGAAGAGACTTGCAAAGATAACTCAATCATACATAAAAGAATTCAGAGAAGAATCAAATATTTTCCATAGATAATCTTGGATCATAAACCCACAATTCATCGGTCTCAACAAACACACCGCAAAAAGAAGATTACATCGAATAGATCTCCACGAGAGGGGAGAACATTGTATTGAGATCCAAAAGAGAGAAGAAGGCATCTAGCTACTAGCTATGGACCCGAAGGTCTGAAGTAGACTACTCACACTTCATCGGAGGGCTATGGTGTTGATGTAGAAGCCCTCCATGGTGGATGCCCCCTCGTGAGCTCCGAACCGCCCCAAGATGGGATCTCGTGGATCTGAAGGTTGCGGTGGTGGAATTAGGTTTTGGCTCTGTTCTAATCATCTGGGATACGAGGTATATATAGGAGGAAGGATGCGTCGGTGGAGCTCCGAGGGGCCCACGTGGTAGGGGGGCGTGCCTAGGGGGGCGCGCCCTCCACCCTCGTGACCTCCTCGGAAGCTTCTTGGAGTAGGGTCCAAGTCTCCCGGATCACGTTCGGTTGGAAAATCACGATCCCGCAGGTTTCATTCCGTTTTGACTCCGTTTGATATTCTATTTCTTCGAAATACTGAAAAAGGCAAAAAAACAGCAATTGCAGGCTGGGCCTCCGGTTAATAGGTTAGTCCCAAAATAATATAAAAGTGAAAAATAAAGCCCAATATAGTCCAAAACAGTAGATAAAGTAGCATGGAGCAATCAAAAATTATAGATACGTTGGAGATGTATCAACATGCGGCAGCCAACTCCAACCCGCCGCTTCCCGGCCCAACCGCCCTTGTACAAGTTACAGTCGTAGCAGTTGAAGAAATAGCAGCACCTTCATGGGCTCAACCCATCCTCAACTTTCTGGTGAACAAAGAGCTGCCGACTGATGAGATCCTAGCCCCACAAGTGCAATGGCGGGCAGCGGCATACACCATAGTCAACAAAGAACTGGTACGGTGCAGTGTCATTGGTGTGTACCAGCGCTGCGTGGAGCCGGACCAGGGTCAAGCAATCCTCAAAGATATCCACCAAGGTGAATGTGGTCACCACGCGGCTTCAAGATCATTTGTTGCCAAAGCTTTCCGCCATGGTTTCTTCTGGCCGACTGCTCTAGAAGACACCAAGGAATTGGTCCAGAAGTGTAAAGGGTGCCAGAAGTTCCGCTCCAAGCCACACTTGCTGGCTTCTGTGCTCAAGACCATTCCCATTGCCTGGCCCTTTGCCGTTTGGGGGATGTACATGGTGGGGCCATTCAAGACGGCTCGTGGCGGCATGACTCATTTGCTTGTCACTGTGGACAAGTTCACCAAGTGGATAGAAGCAAAGCCAATCAAGAAGCTGAATGGGCCGACTGCCGTGACTTTCATCGCCAACAACGGCACAAACTTTGCCAAAGGAGTCTTGGCTCGTTTCTGTGCGACGCAGGGCATCTGACTAGACTTAGCGTCCGTTGCCCATCCGCAGTCAAACGGCCAAGTGGAGAGAGCAAACAGCCTCATTTTGTGTGGCATCAAGCCCCGACTGGGCGAGCCTATAGAGCGTTCGGCCGGCTGCTAGCTCAACGAGCTGCTGGCCGTCCTTTGGAGCCTGCGCACACCTCCAAACAAGTCAACCGGCTTCACGCCCTTCTTCCTCATCTACGGCGCTGAAGCCATCATCCCGACGGACATAGAATTTGACTCCCCACGAGTCACCATGTACACCAAGGCGGACGCCAAGGAGGCACGAGAAGACGGCGTTGATCTGCTGGAAGAGGGCCGGCTGTTGGCACTCAGCCGGTCTGCCATCTAACAGCAGAGTCTGCGCCAATACTACAACCGCAAAGTGAAGCCAAGATCCTTCCAAGAGGAAGACCTTGTGCTCCAACTGATCCAGCGAACAGCCGGCCATCACAAGCTCTCGGCACCTTGGGAAGGCCCTTTCATTGTCGACAAAGTCTTTGAGCAGCGGTTCCTACTACGATTGGCCTTTCGAAGCCCGAGCACGCAAAAGAGATGACTCAGGCAAGGAGACGGAGAGGCCATGGAATGCAAACCTCCTCCGAAGATTTTACACTTAAAAGCAGTATGTATCATGCTACCTTTTGTATTAAGTACGAAGACTCCGGGTCCCCTGAGAAGAGCTCGGGGACTACCCTATTTTATTTATATGATAAGTGTTCTGCCTATGAATGTGTTATTTCATTATTCCGCCTAGCACCCGGTTCGACCAGTCGGCCCGGAGGCTCGCCGCCTTCTGCTCTATGTTGTTTCCTGCAGTCTGACAAGTAGTGTGTCGGCAACAAAACTTCTCCTGTCAGAAACCACAGCTCGCAGAGCGACTGTACGGTGGGGAGGGGTTGCAAAGCAATGCCCACATGAAAAATGGCGATGGAAAATGCGCATATAGCTAGGGTCGGCATCCCGCCTTTTCAGCCGGCTACCGAGCAGCCGGCCAGTCGGCTTCTGCTTACCTTGCCAACACTCCAAACGCCTAAGTAATTGCCCTCCCATAGCTAAATACTCAACCCAGCTGAAGTCCGCAGAGCGGCTGTTTGGCTGGCAAGAGGATAACCAGGGGAGGGCGGCAAAGGAAAAAAGCAAGGAGCAGCAAGCAAGAAAAGTCTAAAGCCGGCAAACAAAGCATAATTTGTGACAAAGAATATTTACATGACAAAAGGCCCATTGGCCAGCATTCAACACAGTTTGATATACACCCCGCGGGTGGAATTGTGCAAATTTAAACAAAGTTCATTGAGACTGATAAAATAGGGAAAACAAAAGCAACAACCTAAGGAGCAGCAGAAGGTTCCAGCTGGACGGTGGAGTCGGCGGCGGCGGTTGGAGCAGCAGAGGGTTCCGACTAGATGGCGGAGTCGGTGGCGCCGGTTGGAGAAGCAGACTGCTGGATGGTAGAGTCGGTGGCGCCAGTTGGTGGAACGGGCGGCTGGTCGGTCTCCGCCTGGCCGCCTCCTGCAGCAGTCAGCGCACTTGAGCGTGGGTCGTTGCTCGAGGCACGGTCAGGTTGAGGCCGGCCATCCGCCCCGACCTCCACCGCGTCCTCCTCGCTTTCCTCGTCTTCCGCCTCCTTCCCCTCGTCGCTGGAATAGATCACCTCGGCCGAGTCCTCGCTGTCCTCCGGGTTCAGCCCGAACCACTCCAGCGGCGCCTCGGCGCCCTCATCAACCACCTCTGGGACGAAGACGCTGGTGTCGGTGTAGTCGGCAATCGCCGCCGCCCTACTGACAAGGTCGCCTTCCATCGCCACCAGCTCCTCCTGCGCCTCTAGTCGAAACGTGGTCAGCTGGGCTAGATCTAGCCCAGGGTACCACGCCTTGACAAACTCCAGGGCCCGGCGCACCCCAGCCAGGGCCGAGGAGCCTTTCCAGGCTTCTAGGCGGCCGACTGCCACCTCTAGCCAGTCGGCAGTCTGACTGGGAGTGCGCGGAGCCTGCATACCTGGCCAGAGGGCGGAGATCGCCTGGGCCCCGACGCGTTCAAGACGGCACAGCATCTGATGGGCTGGAGGAAGGCGGGCCTGGATGCCGAGGAGCTGCTCATTAATGGTCCGGGGGCGTCGGCAGCAATCTGCACGCCTTCCGCCCTCCGCTCCTGGCGATGAGCCTCAATGGCCTGGTTCGCGGCCTAGGAAGAAGTCTTTTGGATGAAGGCAAGTAAGCCAGAGGTTAGAAGCCAGCAGTCGGCGTAAATAGGAGCCAGCGGCTCAAAGAAAGAAAGAAAAAAGAAGAGGCCTACCATCAACCAAGTTCTCCATGCTGCTGAAGCAGGCGGTCAGCTGCACGTCCTTGTCGGCCCAGGCGGAGCGCTCGATCTTGAACTTAGCGAGGAGGTCGATTTCCTTCGTCTTCGCCTCCTTTTGAGCCGTCTTGAGACGCTCCGTCTGTTCCGTGAGCTGTGTGACCAGCCGGTCACTCCTCGGCCAGTTTGCTGCACTCTGCCTCCTTACCACGCAGCGCGGTGTTGGCTTCACCCAGCTGCTGCTACAAGGCGACGTTGGCTTCTGCAAACAGAAAAGAAGAAAGGACGTCAATCAATCAATAGAGAAGGGACGCAGTTGCCGGGGAGATCCGGCCCGACTACTCAGTAGTCGGCCCGAATCTCGGGGACTACAGCCATGGTGCGCTTAGCGCCCTTGAAGAAAGAAGTTATCAACGATCAACAAAGAAATCGATTCTTTGGGAAGATCCGCCCAACCGCTCGTGATCGGCCCAAATCTCGAGGACTATAGCCTGGTGCGCTTGTGCGCCCATGGAGAAAGGAAGCCAAAATTTACTCCGGCCCTCGGACAAGTTGGCGGTCTTCTTCTCCAGCTCCCGGACTCCGGAGTTGAAGGTGGCCGCGAAAAGGTTGGGTAATCCTTCAATAGGGATGTCAGAAGGAGTTAGCGTTTGATGCCCGCAAGTTAAAGTTACGGACCGCTTTGCTTTCGGCAGCCGGCCCGAAACAGGGACTACACCCGATGGGTCTTGTTGGCGCGCCCACCAAGAAACAAGAAGATCAAAAATAAAAGAAGAGAGAAGCTTACTCAGATGGCTGCTCGCGAGTTCAGAAATGCCTCGTTGCACTGCTTGAGGGCATCGGCTTCGGCCCGGAGCTTGGCCTGGACGTCGAGGGCCGCCTGGTTCAAGGCTCCCATCCCGCCTCCGTGCACCCAGCCAGTGGGCGCGGTGCTGGTCGCCTCGGTGTCCGGGACCGACGAGCTCGCGGCGCCGGCCTCCAATGGTCGCGGCGCCGAGAACGCCTTCGCAAGAAGGCGATGTCGGTGTCAAAACCGGCGGATCTCAGTTAGGGGGTCCCGATCTGTGCATCTAAGGCTAATGGTAACAGGAGGCAAGGGACACGATGTTTTACCCAGGTTCGGGCCCTCTCGATGGAGGTAAAACCCTACTTCCTACTTGATTGATCTTGATGATATGAGTATTACAAGAGTTGATCTACCACGAGATCGTAGAGGCTAAACCCTAGAAGCTAGCCTATGATGATTATGATTGTGTCTCTAAGGACTAAACCCTCCGGTTTATATAGACACCGGAGGGGGCTAGGGTTTACACAGAGTCGGTTACAAAGAAGGAAATCTAATATACGGATCGCCAAGCTTGTCTTCCACGCAAAGGAGAGTCCCATCCGGACATGGGACGAAGTCTTGAGTCTTGTATCTTCATGGTCCAACAGTCCAGCCAAAGTATATAGTCCGGCTGTCCGGATACCCCCTAATCCAGGACTCCCTCAGTAGCCCCTGAACCAGGCTTCAATGACGATGAGTCCGGCGCGTAGATTGTCTTCGGCATTGCAAGGCGGGTTCCATCTCCGAATACTCCAAAGTATCTGTTGTAATGAACAGTGTCCAGCTTTTGCGAGATAATTTCCGCACACCACCGTAGAGAGAATAGCACTTCATAAATCTGATCTGCTGACAATTTTTGTACGGCGTGCTCCTGCATCGTGGCCCGTTCCAACATGAACCGGTTTTTCTTGGCCTGCCTCGATACGCGTTGCAAGGCGGTTTTATTGGCACACCTTGCCAAAGCAGAGATCATGTTCCCCTTATCGCGGGATCTTCCATCAATACGGGCATGCGCAACCCCATGACGCCTGTTGGTATGACTCCGTGTTTTTAGGTAAGTCCCAAGCGATTACGCTGAGGACGCTTGATATTCACCCCCTTTATAGAGGGGTCGAGGCCTATCCCTCTTTTCCACCACTCTTGCGCCTTTTCGCATCTCGAGTTCTAACACCCGAAACCCAAGCTCAAGCACTTCGGATCTTCAATCATGTCCGGATCCAACCTCCAAGGCCGATGGATGGCCTCCTCGGTCACAAAGGAGGACATCGCGAAGCTTAGGGAGGTCAGATATCTGACCGCCGACATCAAGCACAGGCTTCCTGCTCCAAGGCAGGTCATCCCTACTCCCGAGCCCAACGAGAGCATCGTATTTGTTTCTCACTTCCTCCGCGGCATAGGCTTCACCCTTGATCCCTTTGTGAGAGGGCTCATGTTCTATTACGGGCTATATTTTCATGATCTAGCTCCGGACGCCATCCTTCACATCTCATCGTTCATCGTTGTGTGCGAGGCTTTTCTCCATGTCACCCCGCACTTCGGCTTATGGCTCAAGACCTTCAATGTGTAGCCGAAGATGATTGAGGGGTGACACGTGGAGTGCGAAGGTGCTGTAATATGCAGGAACGCCAACGCCCCATGGCCAGAGGGCTCCTTCCCAGAGGTGCCCGATCTATGGCAACGGAGGTGGTTTTACATCACGGCTCCCATAGGCACAAAGTGGGTGGCTGCCCCCGATTTCCGTTCGGGCCCTCCGCTTCAACTGGCGTCATGGGCCAATGTAGGACGGGATTGGGGGCCTGCTAATGATGTACCAACCTTGTAGAGCCGCATCCGGGAGCTTCTTGAGAGGGACATTAGCCTTGTCAGCACAATTCAGGTAATGCTAGTCCGACGGATGTTGCCGTGCAAACGCCAGCCTCTCCGGATGTGGGAGTTCAATCCGAAAGGTCAGCGGACTATTCTGCACTTCTTCGCCATGACGGTCGAAGGAATGTGTAAGTTATTCTTCGGACCACAAATAAAGTGTCCGGACACCACCAAGGATGCGGGCCTGAGCTGCAACCGCCCAGATACCCAAGTAAGTAACCTAGAAACCGAACACTTTGTTTATAGTTATCATAACATTATTCTGAAAATCCTCCGTGGCCAGGAATGGCTCAGCAAGGCGGAGAGAATCAGGTGTCCGGCGCCACTTCCCGAAGGCTCACCTAGTCCCGCCATAGCCAAGATGCTTGGTCGTGTTCTAAGTAAAGTGCCCTCGGGGAAAGACGAAGGGAAGAACAGAGAAGCGAGAACTTCACACATTGCACATCAAGCTGGGGAATTGCTACCTCCCAAAGGAGGATAGTCGGGAGGGAATCTAAGGTCTCCTCCCCTCGGGAAGCAGAGGGCCGCCTCCGAAGACTTGGAGACGGAGGTGCCCAGACAAGGGAAGAAAACTTCACCAGGGGGCCCTGCCCCGAAGGGCGTCTTCACCGTGCCATGCCCGCAAACGGGCCAGCCCTTAGCCGAGCTGTAAGTTAATCGTAAATACAAAGCTAGTGCTTCCTCCTCCGAGCACAGTAACCAGGATCCATTCTTTGTAGTCCGGCTAGCAGCTCTTCTCGACAGAGTTCGTCTTCGGGGGATCTCCTTCCGGAGATGATGGAGAGTGAAACACCACCAACCTCTCCGCCTCATCGGGTGGGCGACCCCGAGGTGTCGTCACGGAGGAGTCCAGATTTGCCAAGGCCAGAAGCTAGTACTTCGGCCGCCATGTGCCCGGAGCGTTCGGCTCCCACGGGAGGGCGATAAGAAAGGTCCAGCACAGTTCGGCGACCGGCCAGATATGCTGACGAGCCTTCTGGAGCGAGTTTCTCTTTCGGAGGATCACCGTTCATTAATGAGCACGGTGCTTGCGAAGATTTCATCCGCCACAAGCGGGTTGAATGAAGCTTTTACGAGCCTACTCAGAGGCTTTGAGGTATGTAACGAAATACATAATTCTTGATTGTCGCGCACGCGCTAGGTGTGCTCCATATGGATAGTAGCCCCTGAGACTCTGGTTGCGAGACCAAGGCGGCAAACGGAGGATCACATTGTTGAGTAATGATCATACTGTGCTTATGCACAGGTGGCTAAGGGTCCGGCAGCCGACCGATCCATTGAAGTCGCCGAACTGAGGTGACAGATTGGAGTTATTGATGCCGATATCACACTTGTGAACGAGTGCCTTAACGAGTCACAAGGTATGTGCTCTGCTTTCCTTATTTGTTATAGGAAAATCTAAGAGGAGCATGATGTTAATGTTATATGTTTGGACTGTAGACGGAGTTGCTGCCGTGGAACCCCTGAGGACGGAACTTGCCCTGGCGAAGGAACAAGCCCGGGCTAGCAATGCGGCTGCCCTAAAGGCGGCCAAAGGGTTGAGAGCCGAATAGGCTGCTCGTCACCGAAGTGAAGACAAAATAGGCTAGATGGTTGTGGAGCTGAAAAACGCCGCCGACCGGTATGAGCTCCTTGAAAAAGAGAATAAGGCTAATTCGGCTGACCTGAAGAAGGCCCTTGATGCGGCCAAGGAGACGCGTTCCAAAATTAGGGATGTGCGGGAGGAGCTTTGACAGGCCGGAGAAATCGCGACTGGAAACCCCTATTTGTTGCGGATGAAATTCTTAGATCCGAAGTACGCTCCTCTGGATCAACGCTGGAGTCCTGCGGACGCATATGCGGATCTAGCGAAGAGTACGGCTGATGCGGCGAAGTTTTTCGAGGATAAAAAAGATAATGAAGTGGAAAAGTTGTTCTGGTCGCAATTCAGTGCTCCAACGCGCCCATTGCCGTTGAGTGAGAGGATGGCTGCTGTGGCCGAGCTCCATAGGCTGTTCGGTCTTGCAATGAGGTCTGTGATAGACCATCTATGGCCGAAGCGGCCGAAACCGGACAGTTATTTTGGTTTAGTGCAACAATTCCTTGGTGCCGTGTCGCGAATCGATGCCATGAAAAGGTCGGCGTGCATGGCGGGTGCACGGATGGCTCTTGCCCGCGTTAAAGCATATTGGACAGACATGGAGGCCACCATCTTTGCGACCTAGAATCCGGCAGGAAGCCAGGATCCGACCGAGCACTACTTGGAGCAGGTAACAGAAGGTGCTCGCTTAATAGAGGCTCAGTGCTCGAAGAATGTCATGTTCGAGTGACAAATCGTTTCATTGTAAAAACAATGTTATTTTAATTTAGGGGTCTATGTTTATACTTTTTGCCCGAAAGTGTTATTGTGCCTCATGTGCGGCCGTTTTATGTATATATGTAATCTGAAAGTTAGCAGTCGTTGGCTTCAGCCCCCACGCATACAATGCGGGGGTGTTCGCGAAAATATGCGTACTCACACTTGACCAACGTCTTGGTCCATTAAGGAGGTGATCGCACATCGAACTAGGCAACCGGACTATATAGCTCTAACACTTTCACTTAGCCATAGGAGTTTGACGGTGGGGCTACTATGTAGCCCCTGGTACCTTTGCGTGCATCCGGATACGGGCGTGTGTGTACATGACCGGGAAACGATCCTTCGTTAATGCGGAGGAATCCTAAAGATTCCGATAAGTCTTCAAGTGGTTGAACAGTCTCTCGCTATATCATGACAGTCAGTTTTCGGCTTTCTCTACTGAGGTGCTCATCCGGAATAACCAGGGCACAATCGCAGTAGTTCTCCTTTGGTCGCCTTAGCGATAAGAATGGAGCGTAAGGCGGCAAACCAGAGGCGAGCAAACCCAACATTTGACCAAAGACATGATTCGGAGCTGATGCATATAAGGCCAAACTCGCGACGCCGAACACTCCCAAAGGTATTCGAACTTTATAACACATACTTGGCTGAGTAATGCCCTTTATTATGAACCCTGTATTTCCAAGTACGTGCATTAGTTTGTCATGGTGAAATGCCAATAATGGCAGTATCCTCTGTGGGTGTAGTACCCATAGGATGTGTAAGCAACAAGAGACAATAAAAAAGGTTTTACGCAGGGGCTTAATCTAAAGAGAAACCTTTGAGCGGGGCCCTACTGCACGTCTGCGCCTTTGTCTCCGTTGTGCCGTGTCCTGGGAGGGTATCGCATGAATGGTGTCTGTAAAAGGAAAACTCATGTAGAAGAGTATGACGTAAGCATGCAAAGAGTTGGCTATCATCAATGGATAGTAAAAGTGTAAGACATTGGCCTGTTAATAAGGTCAAGCCAAGAGTTGGGCTTTATTAAATATCTATAGCCCCTGGTGTCCTCTATGGGATTACATGTATAGTGCCCAGCTCAGGTTTATCTGGGCTACTGGACTCGTCTAACCGTGTCTGTGGTCTTGACGACCAGTCATGCATTCTGATATTATAGGTCGCTTAGAGTCCGGCTGCTAGAGCCGTCGCATGCTCTTCCGCGCGTAAGGAACGCTCTGTATTTCCGTTAATGGTGATGACGCCACGTGGACCGGGCATCTTGAGTTTAAGGTAGGCGTAGTGCGGTACTGCGTTGAAGCGGGCGAAGGCCGTTCTCCCGAGCAATGCATGATAACCACTTTGGAGGGGGGCGATGGTGAAGATTAATTCTTCGCTTCTGAAGTTGCCTGGGGAATCAAATGTCACCTCTAGTACGAGGGAGCCCCTGTAGCGAGTTTCAACGCCTGGTATCACCCCTTCAAAGGTGGTGTTACTTTGGCTAATTCTGGATGGGTCTATCCCCATTCTGGTATATTAGATTAAGACTACTGCCGCCGTCCATGAGGACGCGAGTGAGATGGTATCCGTCGATTACTGGGTCTAGCACCAAGGCAGCTGATCCTCTGTGCCGCATACTAGTCGGGTAGTCCCTGTGATCGAAGGTGATCGGGCAGGCTGACCAGTGGTTAAGTTTGGGGGCGACGGGCTCTATAGCGTATGCGTCTCTGAGCGCGCGTTCGCGCCTTCTCGTGGGTATATGAGCCGTGTGGATCATGTTTACTGTTTTTACCACTGGTGGGAATTTTTTCTGTCCCCCAGTGTTCGGCTGGCGAGGCTCATCCTCATCTTCACTTGGTGTTTCCCTCCCCTTGTGTTCGGCATTTAATTTGCCGGCCTGCTTAAAGACCCAGCATTCTCTATGAGTGTGGTTCGCAGGTTTTTTGGGGGTGCCATGGATTTGGCACGGTCGTCTGTCGAGACTTTTTCAGGCAGACGGTCCTTCTTTGCTGCCTTTAAGTGGCTTCTTTTGTTGACCGGGTCGAGGGCCCCTGAATCCGGCGTTGACTGTGTTGTCCGGACTTTCTTCCTTGTTTCGACGTTTGTTTTTATTACGCCGTGGCTTCCCGTTGCCATCCTTGATTTCGGATGTATTTGGGTTGTTGGTGCCTCTACGGTCCAACCAGCTGTCTTCACCCGCGCAAAAGCGGGTCATAAGGCTTGTTAAGGCTGCCATTGTCCTTGGCTTTTCTTGGCCGAGGTGTCTGGCGAGCCACTCGTCCCGGATACTGTGCTTGAAGGCCGCTAAGGCTTCGGCATCCGTACAATCGACAATTTGATTCTTCTTAGTGAGGAATCTGTTCCAAAGCTTGCGGGCGGACTCTCCGGGCTGTTGAATTATGTGACTTAAATTGTCCGCGTCCGGAGGTCGGACATAGGTCCCTTGAAAATTGGCCCTGAAAGCATCCTCGAGTTCCTCCCAACTTCCGATTGAATTTTCGGGGAGGCTTTTCAACCAGTGCCGAGCTGGTCCCTTCAACTTGAGGGGAAGGTATTTGATGGCGTGGAGGTCGTCCCCACGAGCCATGTGGATATGCAGGATAAAATCCTCAATCCAGACCCCGGGGTCTGTCGTTCCGTCATATGCCTCTATGTTCACAGGTTTAAACCCCTGTGGAAATTCGTGGTCCAGTACCTCTTCGGTGAAGCACAAAGGGTGAGCAGCCCCTCTGTATCTGGACATGTTGTGGCATGTCGTCGGCTGTTGTTGTGTCCGCTGCTGATTCTGAACTGGTATTTGATCAGTCTGATCATTTTGGTGACAATAGTCCTGCACCGGGGCGTGTCCTCTAGATCCGTAGATGGACCTATTCGTGCTGGCCTTTTTATCTAGGAGCTCACATATATCGTGTGCAGCGTCAGTAGCTGCTCTATTATGGTTATGAAGTGGTTGGTCCGGCCTACTGGTCGTATTATTCTTCGGTGGAACGGCCTCGTCGTCGAATTCTGGCAGCAACTTGTGCTCTGGGTAGCTCTTTGTGTGGCGATCGTTGTCGTATTTTTCTTCAGTGTCTAGCACTTTATTCCATCTGCGATTGAGCATTTCCTGTGCGGCTTTAAGCCTTTGCTTCTGCTTCTTTAGACTTCTCGCAGTGGCCATAAGCCTTTTGTGGAGGTTATCTCGTTCCGAATGTGTTTCCGGGATGATGAATGTGTCGTCGTCTGGACTATGCTCCTGTCTCGGGGCAGTTTGATGAGTTTGTCCCTCGGGATCACTGTGATCGGGCGTCTGCTCCGGGCTGTCTTCGGCATGACTTGGCTCATCCTGCTCCATCGCTCGGCCCGTATGGTCGTAGTTGCCTACGGAGTTGACTGGGGTGTCGATCTTTCTAGCGCTGTTATCGCTATTTTTACTGAGAATTATAGCGGCGTCTGCGCCGTCGTTTTGGCTTTTGTCTGGGGGTTTTATCCTCCGTTTTGTCGCCATCATCCTCCTTAGGCGTATCCACCATGTATATATCATATGATGAGGTGGCAGTCCAGCGCCCCATGGGTGGTGGTTCTGAATCGTCTCCTGCGCCGACATCCATACCGTTGGTGTCATCAGAGTCGAAGTCAGGCATGTCTGTTACGTCGTCGACAGTGGCTATGAAGTGGGTGGTGGGTGGGCAAAGAATTTCTTCGTCGCCTTCTTCCCCCTTGAGCCGGACATGGTTCGGCAAAGAGTCTCCTGACAAAGAGAGAGACTTTAGTGAGTTCAGCATGTCGCCAAAGGCGAGTCTTTGGAAGATATCCTGATGGCAAATTCCATTCTTGGAGCCGGCCGAGTTGGCGGGCTTGGGGGCCTGTGATGCAGGACCTCTGCTGGACACGAGTCTAGGGGTCCGGAGACACAAGCTTCTTTGGGGGTAAAGTCTGTGTTCGGCTCTACCGCCGATGAGTGTGTGGCCTCCGGGGCGGGGTCCATCCACCCATCCTCGGACGACGCGATCTGCCTCGGATTTAGGTCCGGAGCTCCTGCAGGTGCGATATCCCGAGTATTGTCAAACAATCGGTCTAAGCCGTGCTCGTCATGATTGTTCGACGCTCCTGGCATAGGCCCGAATCTGTCGAAGATCAAGTCTCCGCGGATATCGACCGTGTAGTTCAAGTTTCCGAACCTGACCTGATGGCCAGGGGTGTAGCTATCGATCTGCTCCAGATGGCCAAGCGAATTGGCCCGCAGTGTGAAGCCGCCGAACACGAAGATCTGTCCGGGGAGAAAAGTCTCACCCTGGACCGTGTTGTTGTTGATGATTGAAGGAGCCATCGAGCCTTGAAGCGACGACACAGGGGAACTCTCAATGAAAGCACCAATGTCGGTGTCAAAACCGGCAGATCTCGGGTAGGGGGTCCCGATCTATGCGTCTAAGACTAATGGTAACATGAGGCAAGGGACACGATGTTTTACCCAGGTTCGGGCCCTCTCGATGGAGGTAAAACCCTACTTCCTACTTGATTGATCTTGATGATATGAGTATTACAAGAGTTGATCTACCATGAGATCGTAGATGCTAAACCCTAGAAGCTAGCCTACAATGATTATGATTGTGTCTCTAAGGACTAAACCCTCCGATTTATATAGACACCGGAGGGGGCTAGGGTTTACACAGAGTCGGTTACAAAGAAGGAAATCTAATATCCGGATCGCCAAGCCTGTCTTCCACGCAAAGGAGAGTCCCATCCGGACACAGGAGGAAGTCTTGAGTCTTGTATCTTCATGGTCCAACTATCAGGCCAAAGTATATAGTCCGGCTGTCCGGATACCCCCTAATCCAGGACTCCCTTAGGCGGCGCACGGGTGTGTGGGCCTCAGGAGTTGGGCCCGTCGCCACCTTGTTCCTGGCTGGTGGCACCGGCGGGGCGGCCGGCTGCCTGTCTTGCGCTCCGCCGGTTGGCGGCGGTGGAGGCACGATAACGTCCGGCATGGCCATGTCGCCGCCCTCCCTTTACATGACCCGCTGCTCGTCACCGGCTCCCCCGGTCATCGCCACAAAATCTGGCAGAGGGGGCACAGAATTCAGGGGACCCACGAGCAGCGGCTCCTGGTAGCGCGTAGCCTCCACGAGCCGCCCCTTCGTCACGGCATCAGCCTCCGCCTGCGCCAGCTTCCTCAGCGCAAATGCCGCCGCCTTGTCAGCCTCCGCCTTCTCCAAGCGGGCGGCTTCCTGCTCCTCGCACACCTCCCGTGCGTTTCGCTCCTGCACCTTCCGGAGGTCGGCGGCCGGATCGATTCGCCGGGTGATGGTGGAGGTCTCCGCCGACCTGATGACCGAGGCGGCGGCCGACTTGTTGAGGGTAAGCGGGTCCCTGAGATAAGGAATCAAGACAAAGAAGATTTTTTAGGCCAGAACAGCAAGAAAGGGGAGGCGAAAGAGAAGTACTTACGCCGACACCATGGGAGGCACCTTCGGCTGCCTCTGGAACTTGGCCACCTTCACCGCGGCCTCTTTCCGCCTGGTCGCCGCGGCCGGGTTCTTGGGCTTCTTTGGCACGCTGCCGAACAGGGCGGCGCCCTGTTTCCGCTTGCGCTTGCCGCCTCGAGCAGATGGCCCGGCGGAGGGGCCTGCGCCTGTGTTAGCGGTGCTCTGGGCAGGGCGCGGCTCATCTTCGTCGTCATCGTCGTCAGGCCAGGTCTCCCCACCGCCCCTTCTTCGAAGCCGCCTGCTCCATCGCCGCCGCCTACGGTGTCGTCCTCCAAGGCGGCCGCCCCCAAGTCGGGGTCGTCCTGGTCGCTCACCTCTCGGTCTTGCTAGTAGTCACCACCCGGCCCCACAATGGCGGCCGTCGCCGCCGACATATAGATCTGCGCTCTAGAGAAGGAACCACCACATATCAAGACCAAGACTAAAGCAAGAACTAAAAATGTAGAAGCCAAGAGACTTACGGAAGGTAGCGGGTTGTCACGAGAGTACGGCCGCTTCCCAAACCGCGGGATCCCTCCGACACCTTGAGGTCGGAGATCTCGTTCACCATCCTCGCCACCTCCGCAATCGGCACCTCCTTTGTGCACATCCTGCTCGGGTAGCGGTGCCCGCTCATCCGACAGATCAGATGAGGATGGCCTTGGAGCGGGAGAACCCGGCGCTCGATGAAGGGCGATCAGCAGGTCGGACGCCACGAGGCCCTCCGCCTCCGTCAGCACCCGGAGCCGACCAATGGCGGCAGCCGTGTCAGCCGACACGGGCTTCGGCTTGTAGCCCCAGTTGGGTTGAAGCCCAACAAGGGGGCCGGCCTCGTAGGCTGGCAAGTTGATGAAGTCGACTGCCAGGTCGACGTTCTCCACATAGAAGTAAGATTGCTGCCACAGTTTCACCGACTATGACAGCTTGATGACCGGGAAGGCGTTCTTCTTCAATAGGTGGTACACGGCGACGAAGGTGCCGCACTCGGCCGCCATCTCCTTGGCGGAGGTGCCCAGTTTGCCGTAGAAGAAAACTCCCACAGCTTGAGGGTGGGGAGGATGCCGAGGTAGCCCTCGCACGCCGTGACAAAGGCGGACAGCATCGTCACGGTGTTGGGCGTCAGGTGGTGTGGCTGGATGTGGTTGAAATCCATGAACGAGCGGAGAAACCCGCTCACCGGGAGGCCAAAGCCGTAGAGGAAATGCGAGCAGAAGAAGACCCGCTCGTCCCCCTGTGGCGTCGGCGAGATCTCCTCCCGTGGCGGCACCCGCACCTTAACGAAGGCCGCGTTGGGCATCCGGCGCGTGGCCCGGAGGAAGGTGAGGTGATCCTTGATCACCGTCGAGCCGTCCCAGTCTCCACCCTTCTCACGTGCCATGGCGTCCGAGCAGAGCTACGTGGGGAGGAGGAGCTCGGCGACGGCGAACTGCGGCGGCACTATGGCGGGCACTGAGCAGCATCAGCAACAGCAGAGAGAGAGGAGGAAGAAAGTGTGGGGAGGAGGGCGCACGTGCTCCACCGCTCCCCTGCCTCCCCCTACTTATAGCCTTCGGGCTGCGAAGCCGAGGGGGCGGCACGTGGGATCGTGGGATTAACTGCGCCCATGACCCCACGACCCCCCAATTACTGCGCAGAGTTACTGGGTCGTAACACCCACGGGAATCGCAACCGCCCGCTTCGGCCGCAGCGGATCTGCCCGCATGTCGAGGCCTGGTAGTGACAGGCCTAGTCCACTGTCACGTCCCATCAGGAGCGTGGGGTGGCAGGCTGGCCAAGCTGACGTGCGCCGCGTGGCATGCTTGTGGCTGGTGGCGGGCCTGGGGAAGCTTAGCAGGCACGCCATCTGTTTCCCGCCTTGGAGTTTGAAATTGGCAGACGAGCCCACCTTGTCAATTGACTGCGGTAGTCGGCGCGTCACAAGGCGGACCGAGCATTCGTTTAGAGCGCAGCAAGAGGGGAAGCTGGTGAGACTTCACGGCCCGTCGACCACGATGCCTCACCTGCTTCGGGGACTATTGTCGGAGGAATGGGCCACGGGTAGCCTCACCCGAGTCCCTGAGCCTTTCCTGACTTTGGGCCGGCTCTGCCCCACAAGACTTCAGAATAAAGCGCCGCCTTCCAGTGGCCGGCTGGCACAACGACCGGCTGCCCGAAGATGGTGTGCGCCAGCAGGCGGCACCAAGACAGGCCGGCTCCTAGCGGACGGCCTCCGGAGAGGCCGGCCTCTAGCAGGCGGCCACCCAGTGCCCTCAGAGTCTGCGCCCCTCATCAAGAGGACAAGATTGGGTGAGGCTACAGTGTAGCCCCTCACCCGCGAATCCTGGGCTTGGCATGGCTACAGTGCCCCGAACAGGCGGAGATCTTCGCACGACGCGGCACTGTTGCCACTTCCCCCTTGACATTATTCCTGATAGGCGGGGCCCTGTTCGCACGATGCCCTGTCGGTATGGCCCGCAGGCGGCAGGCCCTACCAGGCAGTGAGAGCCCGGAAGATGGCGGAGGCTAGACCAGCCGGACCCGAGGGAGGCCAACTTCCAGTAGGCGACCAGTTCCTCCCTCGAGGCCATGCACCATTAACCAGATAAAACGTGGTGTGGCTACAGTGATCTCCCACCAAGAGGTAGGACTGTAGCCATGCTCCACTGACCAAGCCTGCGTCATTAGCATCATGGCTATAGTGATCAGACACCAACCAGACCCGCCAGCGGCGAGGGCGGCCTGTCGGCTCCGTACTAGACCAGTCGGCGGGGGCCACCAGGCAGCGGGCCCCAGTTGCCGGCGGAGAAGCCGGCGACCAGAGACACTGACAGCCGGGTCCAGCACCCGGCCAGATTACCATTATACCCCTGGGGGGTAGGCCTATATAAACCCCCAGGGCACCCATGCAAATGGTTCCCAACCCGTTAGAACTAGCATCCACCTTAGAGGAAGAAGAGAGCTAGCCCTGCCTCCTTCTACCTCTAGCATACAGCTCAAGGAGCACCATTGTATCCACTAGTGCCTTAGTGATCATGCGGAGACCTTGCAGAGCAGGACTAGGGGTGTTATCTCCTAGGAGAGCCCCGAACCTGGGTAAAGTGCGCCGGCATCGTGTCTACGCCTCATCCCACTTCCAGGCACCGGTGACGTTCTACTCGCTCCCACCATGATAAGCCATCCCTTGGCATATGTCGCACCCAACCCCCGGCAGTTTGTGATATCAAGTTATCGCACACGAGAACTCGGAGTAAACCGTGCCCAATGTAAAATACAATCCCAGTCGTAATTTTTTTAGGAAACGTGTGGGATCCCAAACAAAAAGCACATGTCACTCTAGCCGCAACCGTCGGTGATACACAACAAATCACAAACGTTCTGTAGCACTTGTATGTGTGTGAAGGGGCTCCTGAACCATTTGTGATTGAACCTTATCGCAGACAGCAAATGTTGGGAGAATGTGTGCGATGGAGTCTTGCATGGCAGACGGGTTCCGCAGAAAACTCATGTGTGATAGGGCACATATCGCACACAGTTCATATGTTGGCCCGCGTGCCTTGCATACTGTTTCCCAAACGGTTCACTACGACACACAATTTGGTTTCACTGCATCATTAGAAATGTTTAATCACCGATCCTACATGTGCGAAAGAATTTAGTGTGTGCTGCATCGCACACGATTACGTTTTGCAAGGCCTCTGGATCATGGCTCCATATCCCCGACGGTTCCTGGGTCGTGTGTGAAGGACCCCCCTATCGCCCACACTCACTTGGCGACGGTTCCGAATACTGTCGCGGAAAGGGGTTTAAAATCATTTGTATAGCACCGACGCGTACCACTGAATTGCCGCATTTTATGATTATGAAATTTGGCAAATGGATGTCAAAACTGCATTCCTTAATTGATTTCTTAAATAAGAGTTGTATATGATGCAACCAGAAGGTTTTTTCGATCGAAAAGGTGCTAACAAAGTGTGCAAGCTCCAGCGATCCATTTATGGACTGGTGCAAGCCTCTCGGAGTTGGAATATACGCTCTGATAATGTGATCAAAGCATATGGTTTTATGCAGACTTTTGGAGAAGCCTATATTTACAAGAAAGCGAGTGGGAGCTCTGTAGCATTTCTAATATTATATGTGGATGACATATTATTGATTGGAAATAATACATAATTTCTGGATAGCATAAAAGGATACTTGAATAAGAATTTTTCAATGAAAGACCTCGGTGAAGCTTCTATATATTGGGCGTCAAGATCTATAGAGATAGATCAAGACACTTGATTGTACTTTCACAAAGCACATACCTTGATAAAGTTTTGAAGAAGATCAAAATGGATCAGTCAAAGAAAGGGTTCTGGCCTGTGTTACAAGGTGTGAAGTTGAGTCAGACTCAATGTCCGGCCACTGCAGAAGATATAGAGAAAATGGAAGTCATCCCCTATGCCTCAGCCATAGGTTCTATCATGTATGCAATGTTGTGTACCAGACCTGATGTGTGCCTTGCTATAAGTTTAGCAGGGAGGTACCAAAGTAATCCAGGAGTGGATCACTGGACAGCGGTCACGAACATCATGAACTACCTGAAAAGTACTTAGGATATGTTTCTCGTTTATGGAGGTGACAAAGAGCTTGTCGTAAATGGTTACATCGATGCAAGCTTTGACACTGATCTGGATGACTCTAAGTCGCAAACCGGATACATATTTTTATTGAATGGTGGAGCTATCAGTTGGTGCATTTTCAAGCAGAGCATCGTGGCGGGATCTATGTGTGCAGCGGAGTACATAGCTGCTTCGGAAGTAGCGAATGAAGGAGTCTGGATGAAGGAGTTCATATCCGATCTAGGTGTAATACCTAGTGCATCGGGTCCAATGAAAATCTTTTCTGACAATACTGGAGCAATCGCCTTGGCGAACAAATCCAGATTTCACAAGAGAACCAAACACATCAACAGATGCTTCAATTCCATCTGCGATCAAGTCAAGGAGGGAGACATAGAGATTTGCAAGATACATAATTATCTGAATGATGCAGACCCATTGACTAAGCCTCTTCCACGAGAAAACATGATCAGCACCAAGACTCCATGGGTGTTAGAATCATTACTATGTAATCTAGCTTATTGACTCTAGTGCAAGTGGGAGACTGAAGGCAAGGTTGTCAGAATCGTGATTTTGAATCGGATCGGAGCTCCGATGGTAGGATCGCAAATCATAGAATCTTCACTATCAGGATCGTAGAAACATAGATTCTATGAAATAAAATCGTAGAATCGGAGGGGTTAGTTTGGATCGTAAAGTCGTAGAATCGTATAACAGAATCGTGATTCTGACAACCTTGACTGAAGGAAATATGCCCTAGAGGCAATAATAAAGTTTTTATTTATATTTCCTTATATCATAACAAATGTTTATTATTCATGCTAGAATTGTATTAACCGGAAACTTAGTACATATGTGAATACATAGACAAAAAAAGTGTCCCTAGTATGCCTCTACTTGACTAGCTTGTTAATCAAAGATGGTTCTGTTTCCCGACCATAGACATGTGTTGTCATTTGATGAACGGGATCACATCATTAGAGAATGATGTGATGAACAAGACCCATCTGTTAGCTTAGCATAATGATCGTTAAGTTTTATTGCTACTGCTTTCTTCATGACTTATACATGTTCCTCTAACTATGAGATTATGCAACTCCTGAATACTGGAGGAACACCTTTTGTGCTAGCAAACATCACAACATAACTGGGTGATTATAAAGATGCTCTACAGGTGTCTCCGAAAGTGTTTGTTGATTTGGCATAGATCGAGATTAGGATTTGTCACTCCGTGTATCGCAGAGGTATCTCTGGGCCCTCTCGGTGATGCTCATCACTATAAGCCTTGCAAGCAATGTGACTAATGAGTTAGTTGCGGGACGAAGCATTACGGAACGAGTAAAGAGACTTGCCGGTAACGAGATTGAACTAGGTATGATGATACCGACGATCGAATCTCGGGCAAGTAACATGCTGATGACAAAGGGAACAACGTATGTTGTTGTGCGGTTTGACCAATAAAGATCTTCGTAGAATATGTAGGAGCCAATACAAGCATCCAGGTTCTGCTATTGGTTATTGAGCAGAGATGTGTCACGATAATATCTACATAGTTCTTGAACCCGTAGGGTCCGCACGCTTAATGTTCAATGATGATTTGTATTATGAGTTATGTGTTTTGGTGACCGAAGTTTGTTTGGAGTCCCGGATGAGAACACAGACATGACGAGGAGTCTCGAAATGGTCAAGAGGTAAAGATTGATATATTGGAAGGTTACATTCAGATACCAGAATGGTTTCGGGAAGTATCAGATAAGTTTTGGAGTACCGGGAGGTTACCGGAACCCCCCGGGGGACTATTGGGCCTTCATGGGCCCTACTAGAGAGAGAAGGCAGAGGCCAGGTGGAGGCGCCCCCCCCCCAAGCCCAAACCGAATTGGACTAGGGGTGGGGGCGCGGCCCCCTTTCCTTCTTCTCCTCCACCTCTTTCCCCTTCCCCCCCCCCCTTCTCCATAAAGGAAAGGGGAATCCTGTTGGGGAACGTAGTAATTTCAAAAAAATTCCTACGCACACGCAAGATCATGGTGATGTATAGCAACGAGAGGGGAGAGTGTTGTCCACATACCCTTGTAGACCCGGCGAAGCGATCTGGCGTAGAGGAAGTAGTCGACGTTCTCCTCGCGATCCGACCGATCCGGCGCCGTTACTCCGACGCCCCGAGTTCTTGACACACGTACAGCTCGATGGCGTCCCTCGTACTCGATCCAGCCGAGTGTCGAGGAGAGTTCCGTCAAGACGACGGCGTGGTGACGATCTTGATGTTTCACCGGCAGTGGCTTCGCCTAAGCTTCATGACGGTATAACCGAGGTGGAATATGGTGGAGGGGGCACCGACACGGCTAAGGAGCGATCTCACGATCAACTTGTGTGTTCCAAGGTGCCCCCTGCCCCGTATATAAAGGAGCAAGGGGGAGGGGGCGGCCAAGGAGGCGCATACAGGAGTCCTACTCCCTCGGGAGTAGGATTCCCCCAATCCTAGTTGGACTAGGATTCCTGGAGGAAAGAGAGAGAGGGGCGGCCCCTTCTCCTAGTCCTAGTAGGACTGGGGAGGGGGGGGCGCGCACCCCACCTAGGGCTGGCCCTTCTCCTTTCCACTAAGGCCCATCGAGGCCCATTTACCTCCGGGGTTCCGTAACCTCTCGGTACTCGGTAAATTCCGTTTCGCCGGAACCATTCGAACTCCAAACATAGGCTTCCAATATATCAATCTTTATGTCTCGACCATTCCGAGACTCCTCGTTATGTCCGCGATCACATCCGGACTCGAACTCCTTCGTACATCAAAATACATAAACTCATAATAAGCATCATCGTAACCTTAAGCGTGCGGACCCTACGGTTCGAGAACAATGTAGACATGACCTAGAACTATTCACGGTCAATAACCAACAGCGGACCTGGATGCCCATATTGGTTCCTACATATTCTACGAAGATCTTTGTCGGTCGACCGCATAACAACATACGTTGTTCCTTTGTCATCGGTATGTTACTTGCCCGAGATTCGATCGTCGGTATCCAATACCTAGTTCAATCTCGTTATCGCAAGTCTCTTTACTCGTTCCGTAATACATCATCTCACAACTAACTCATTAGTTGTAGTGCTTGCAAGGCTTAAGTGATGTGCATTACCGAGAGGGCCCAGAGATACCTCTCCGACAATCGGAGTGACAAAACCTAATCTCAAATACGCCAACCCAACATTTGCCTTTGGAGACACCTGTAGTACTCCTTTATAATCACCCGATTCACGTTGTGACGTTTGGTAGCACCAAAGTGTTCCTCCGTAAGCGGAGTTGCATAATCTCATAGTTACAGGAACATGTATATGTCATGGATAAAAGCAGTAGCAACATACTAAGCGATCGTGTGCTAAGCTAAGGAATGGGTCATGTCAATCGATCATTCTACTAATGATGTGACCTCATTAATCAAATAACAACTCCTTTGTTCATGGTTAGGAAACATAACCATCTTTGATTAACAAGCTAGTCTAGTAGAGGCATACTAGTGACATGTTGTTTTGTCTATGCATTCACACATGTATCATGTTTCCGGTTAATACAATTCTAGCATGAATGATAAACATTTATCATGAAATAAGGAAATAAATAATAACTTTATTATTGCCTCTAGGGCATATTTCCTTCAGCCTCCCACTTGCACTAGAGTCAATAATCTAGATTACACATAATGATTCTAACACCCATGGAGTCTTGGTGCTGATCATGTTTTGCTCGTGGAAGAGGCTTAGTCAACGGTCTCGCAACATTCAGATCCGTATGTATCTTGCAAATCTCTATGTCTCCATCTGGACTAAGTCCCGGATGGAATTGAAGCGTCTCTTGATGTGCTTGGTCCTCTTGTGAAATCTGGATTCCTTTGCTAAGGCAATTGCTCCAAGATTGTCACGAAGATTTTCATTGGACCCGATGCACTAGGTATGACACCTAGATCGGATATGAACTCCTTCATCCGCACTCCTTCATTAGCTGCTTCGGCTGCTATGTATTCCGCTTCACATGTAGATCCCGCCACGACGCTTTGTTTAGAACGCACTAACCGACAGCTCCTCCGCTTAGTGTAAATACGATCCGTCTGCGATTTAGAATCGTTCGGATCGGTGTCAAAGCTTGCATCAACGTAACCATTTACGATGAGCTCTTTGTCACCTCCATATACGAGAAACATATCCTTAGTCCTTTTCGTATTTCAGATGTTCTTGACCGCTGTCCGATGATCCACTCTGGATTACTTTGGTACCTCCTGCTAGGCTTATAGCAAGGCACACATCAGTCCTGGTACACAACATTGCATACATGATAGAGCCTATGGCTGAAGCATAGGAACATCTTTCATTTTCTCTCTATCTTCTGCGGTGGTCGGGCATTGAGTCCGACTCAACTTCACACCTTGTAACACGTGCAAGAACCCTTTCTTTGCTTGATCCATTTTGAACTTCTTCAAAACTTTGTCAAGGTATGTGCTTTGTGAAAGTCCAATTAAGCGCCTTGATCTATCTCTATAGATCTTAATGCCTAATATGTAAGCAGCTTCACCGAGGTCTTTCATTGAAAACTCTTATTCAAGTATCCCTTTATGCTATCCAGAAATTCTATATCATTTCCGATCAGCAATATGTCATCCACATATAAGATCGAAATGCTACTGAGCTCCCACTCACTTTCTTGTAAATACAAAGCTTCTCCAAAAGTGCAGACAAACCCAAATGCTTTGATCACACTATCAAAACGCTTATTCCAACTCCGAGATGCTTGCACCAGTCCATATATGGATCGCTGGAGCTTGCACACTTTGTTAGCTCCTTTGGATCGATAAAACCTTCGTTGCATCATATACAACTCTTCTTCCGTAAATCCATTCAGAATGCAGTCTTTACATCCATTTGCCAAATTTCATAATCATAAAATGCGGCAATTGCTAACATGATTCGGACGGACTTAAGCATCGCTACGGGTGAGAAGGTCTCATTGTAGTCAATCCCTTGAACTTGTCGAAAACCTTTTGCACAAGTCGAGCTTTATAAACGATAACATTACCGTCGGCGTCGGTCTTCTTCTTGAAGATCCACTTGTTTTCTATTGCTTGCCTACCTTCGCAAGTCAACCAAAGTCCACACTTTGTTTTCATACATGGATCCCATCTCAGATTTCATGGCCTCAAGCCATCTTTGGAATCTGGGCTCACCATCGCTTCTTCATAGTTCGTAGGTTCATCATGATCTAGTAGCATGACTTCCGAACAGGATTACCGCACCACTCAGTGCGGATCTTACTCTGGTTGATCTACGAGGTTCTGCAGTAACTTGATCTGAAGTTTCATGATCAACATCATCAACTTCCTCACTACTTGGCGTAGGTGTCTCAGAAACTGGTTTCTGCGACGAACTACTTTCAAGTAAGGGAGAAGGTACTATTACCTCATCAAGTTCCACTTTCCTCCCACTCACTTCTTTCGAGAGAAACTCCTTCTCTAGAAAGGATCCATTCTTAGCAACGAATGTCTTGCCTTCGGATCTGTGATAGAAGGTGTACCCAACTGTCTCCTTTGGGTATCCTATGAAGACACATTTCTCGATTTGGGTTCGAGCTTATCAGGTTGAAGCTTTTTCACATAAGCATCGCATCCCCAAACTTTAAGAAACGACAACTTTGGTTTCTTGCTAAACCACAGTTCATAAGGTGTCGCCTCAACGGATTTCGACGGTGTTCTATTCAGTGTGAATGCGGCTGTCTCTAGAGCATAACCCCAAAACGATAGCGGTAAATCTGTAAGAGACATCATAGATCGTACCATATCTAGTAATGTACGACACGACGTTCGGACACACCATTACGCTGTGGTGTTCCGGTGGCGTGAGTTGCTAAACTATTCCGCATCGTTTCAAATGTAGACCAAACTCGAACTCAAATATTCACCTCCACGATCGGATCGTAGAAACTTAATTTTCTTGTTACGATGATTTTCAACTTCACTCTGAAATTCTTTGAACTTTTCAAACGTTTCAGACTTATGTTTCATTAAGTAGATATACCCATATCGCTTAAGTCATTTGTGAAGGTGAGAAAATAACGATATCCGCCACGAGCCTCAATATTCATCGGACCACATACATCTCAGTATGTATGATTTCCAACAAATCTGTTGCTCTCTCCATAGTCTTAGGAGAACGGTGTTCTAGTCATCTTGCCCATGAGGCACGGTTCATAAGTGCCAAGTGATTCATAATCAAGTGACTCCAAAAGTCCATCAAGATGGAGTTTCTTCATGCGCTTTACACCGATATGACCTAAACGGCAAGTGCCACAAATAAGTTGCACTATCATTATCAACTCTGCATCTTTTGGTTTCAACATTATGAATATGTGTATCACTACTATCGAGATTTATAAGAAATAGACCACTCCTCAAGGGTGCATGACCATAAAAGATATTACTCATATAAATAGAACAACCATTATTCTCTCGATTTAAATGAATAACCGTCTCGCATCAAACAAGATCCAGATATAATGTTCATGCTCAACGCAGCACCAAATAACAATTATTTAGGTCTAAAACTAATCCGAAGGTAGATGTAGAGGTAGCGTGCCGACCGCGATCACATCGACTTTGGAACCATTTCCCACAGCGCATCGTCACCTCGTCCTTTGCGAGTTAAGCAATCAGTAGTCCCTGCTTTGAGTTGCAAATATTAGCAATGTAACCAATATCAAATACCAGTGCTACTACGAGCTCTAGTAAGGTACACATCAATAACATGTATATCACATATACCTTTGTTCACCTTGCCATCCTTCTTATCCGCCAAATACTTGGGGCAGTTCCGCTTCGGTGACTATCCGCTTGCAAGAGAAACACTCGATTTCAGGTTTAGGGCCAGACTTGGGTTTCTTCTCTGAGCAGCAACTTGCTTGCTGTTCTTCTTGAGATTCCCTTCTTCTTCCCTTTGCCTTTCTTCTTGAAACTAGTGGTCTTATTGACCATCAACACTTGATGCTCCTTCTTGATTTCTACCTCCGCAGCCTTTAGCATTGCGAAGAGCTCGAGCATAGTCTTTACTAACCCTTGCATATTATAGTTCATCACGAAGCCTTTGTAGCTTGGTGGCGTGATTGGAGAATTTCATCAATGACACAATCATCCGGAAGATTAACTCCCAATTGTGTCAAGTGATTGTAGTACCCGGACATTACGAGTATATGCTCACTAATGTAACTATTCTCCTCCATCTTGCAGCTATAGAACTTATTGGAGACTTCATATCTCTCAATCCGGGCATTCATTGGAATATTAACTTCAACTCTGGAACATCTCATATGCTCCATGACGCTCAAAACGTCGTTGAAGTCCGGTTCTAAGCCGTAAAGCATGGCACATCGAACTATAGAGTAGTCATCACTTTGCTCGCAGACGTTCATAACATCTGGTGTTGCTCCAAAGAAGAAGTTCTGTCACCTAGCGGTGCATCCAGGCGTAGCTCTTACGTGCAGCAATGAGGATGATCCTCGTTACGGACCCAATCCGTGTAATTGCTACCATCATCTTTCAACTTTGCTTTCTCAAGGAACGCATTAAAATTCAACGGAACAACAAAGACGAGCCATCTATCTACAATCAAACATAAACAAGCAAGATACTATCAGTACTAAGTTCATGATAAATTTAAGTTCAATTAATCATATTACTTAAGAACTCCCACTTAGAAAAACATCTCTAGTTATCTAAGTGATCACGTGATCCAAATCAACTAAACCATAACCGATCATCACGTGAAATGGAGTAGTTTTCAATGGTGAACATCTTATGTTGATCATATCTACTATATGATTCACGCTCGACCTTTCGGTCTCCGTGTTCGAGGCCATATCTGCATATGCTAGGCTCGTCAAGTATAACCCGAGTATTCTGCGTGTGCAAAACTGGCTTGCACCGTTGTAGATGGACGAGAGCTTATCACACCCGATCATCACGTGGTGTCCGGGCACGACGAACTTTGGCAGCGGTGCATACTCGGGAGAACACTTCTTGATAATTTAGTGAGAGATCATCTTATAATGCTACCGTCAATCAAAGCAAGATAAGATGCATAAAAGGATAAACATCACATGCAAATCAATATAAGTGATATGATATGGTCATCATCATCTTGTGCTTCACGATCCCCATCTTGCAGCACCACCATGATCACCATCGTCACCGCGCGACACCTTGATCTCCATCGTAGCATCGTTGTCGTCTCGCCAAACTTATGCTTCTCGACTATCTCTACCGCTTAGTGATAAAGTAAAGCATTACGTAGCGATTGCATTGCATACAATAAAGCGACAACCATATGGCTCCTCGCCATTGCCGATAACTTCGGTTACAAAACATGATCATCTCATACAATAAAATATAGCATCACGTCTTGACCATATCACATCACAACATGCCCTGCAAAAACAAGTTAGACGTCCTCTACTTTGTTGTTGCAAATTTTACGTGGCTGCTACGGGCTTAAGCAAGATCGGTCTCACCCACGATCAAAACCACAACGATACTTCGTCAAATAGACTCCGTTTAACCTTCTCAAGGACCGGGCGTAGCCACTTTTCAGTTCAACTAAAGTGAGAGAGACAGCACCCACCGGTCACCTTTAAGCAACGAGTGCTCGTGGCGGTGAAACCAGTCTCGCGTAAGCGCACGGCGTAATGTCGGTGCAGGCGCTTCATCTCACAATACCGCTGAACCAAAGTATGACATGCTGGTAGGTAGTATGACTTGTATCGCCCACAACTCACTTGTGTTCTACTCGTGCAAAACATCAAACCATAGAAAAACCTAGGCTCGGATGCCTTTGTTGGGGAACGTAGTAATTTCAAAAATTTCCTACGCACACGCAAGATCATGGTGATGTATAGCAACGAGAGGGAGAGTGTTGTCCACATACCCTTGTAGACCCGGCGAAGCGATCTGGCGTAGAGGAAGTAGTCGACGTTCTCCTCGCGATCCGACCGATCCGGCGCCGTTACTCCGACGCCCCGAGTTCTTGACACACGTACAGCTCGATGGCGCCCTCGTACTCCGATCCAGCCGAGTGTCGAGGGAGAGTTCGTCAAGACGACGGCGTGGTGGCGATCTTGATGTTTCACCGCACAGGCTTCGCCTAAGCTTCATGACGGTATAACCGAGGTGGAATATGGTGGAGGGGGCACCGACACGGCTAAGGAACGATCTCACGATCAACTTGTGTGTTCCAAGGTGCCCCCTGCCTCAGATATAAAGGAGCAGGGGAGGGGGCGGCCAAGGGAGGCGCGCCCTGGGAGTCCTACTCCCTCTGGGAGTAGGATTCCCCCAATCCTAGTTGGACTAGGATTCCCGGAGGGGGAAAGAGAGAGAGGGGGGGCCCCTTCTCCTAGTCCTAGTAGGACTGGGGAAGGGGGGAGGCGCGCGCCCACCTAGGGCTGGCCCCTTCTCCTTTCCACTAAGGCCCATCGAGGCCCATTTACCTCCCGGGGGGTTCCGGTAACCTCTCGGTATTCCGGTAAATTCCCGTTTTCGCCCGGAACCATTCCGAACTCCAAACATAGGCTTCCAATATATCAATCTTTATGTCTCGACCATTCCGAGACTCCTCGTTATGTCCGTGATCACATCCGGGACTCCGAACTCCTTCGGTACATCAAAATACATAAACTCATAATAACTGTCATCGTAACCTTAAGCGTGCGGACCCTACGGTTCGAGAACAATGTAGACATGACCTAGAATTATTCACGGTCAATAACCAACAGCGGGACCTGGATGCCCATATTGGTTCCTACATATTCTACGAAGATCTTTGTCGGTCAGACCGCATAACAACATACGTTGTTCCCTTTGTCATCGGTATGTTACTTGCCCGAGATTCGATCGTCGGTATCCATCACCTAGTTCAATCTCGTTACCGGCAAGTCTCTTTACTCGTTCCGTAATACATCATCTCACAACTAACTCATTAGTTGTAGTGCTTGCAAGGCTTAAGTGATGTGCATTACCGAGAGGGCCCAGAGATACCTCTCCGACAATCGGAGTGACAAAACCTAATCTCGAAATACGCCAACCCAACATTTGCCTTTGGAGACACCTGTAGTACTCCTTTATAATCACCCGATTCGTTGTGACGTTTGGTAGCACCAAAGTGTTCCTCCGTAAGCGGAGTTGCATAATCTCATAGTTACAGGAACATGTATATGTCATGGATAAAAGCAGTAGCAACATACTAAGCGATCGTGTGCTAAGCTAAGGGAATGGGTCATGTCAATCAGATCATTCTACTAATGATGTGACCTCATTAATCAAATAACAACTCCTTTGTTCATGGTTAGGAAACATAACCATCTTTGATTAACAAGCTAGTCTAGTAGAGGCATACTAGTGACATGTTGTTTTGTCTATGCATTCACACATGTATCATGTTTCCGGTTAATACAATTCTAGCATGAATGATAAACATTTATCATGAAATAAGGAAATAAATAATAACTTTATTATTGCCTCTAGGGCATATTTCCTTCAAATCCTACTAGGACTGGGAGTCCTAGTAGGACTCCACCCTTGGCGTGCCCCCTCTAGGACGGCCGGCCCCTCCTCCGCTCCTTTATATACATGGGCATGGACATTAATTGTTCTCTTTGCCGTGTGCGGTGCCCCCCTCCACAGTTTACTCCTCCGGTCATAGTGTCGCAGTGCTTAGGCGAAGCTCTGCGTGGCTCACATTGTCAACACTGTCATCATGTTGTCATGCTGACGAAACTCTCCCTCGACCCTCTGCTGGATCAAGAGTACGAGGGACGTCATCGAGCTGAACATGTGCTGCACACGGAGGTGCAGTACGTCCGGTACTTGGATCGGTTGGATCGTGAAGACATTCGACTACATCAACTACGTTAACTAACGCTTCCGCTTTCGGTCTAGAGGGTACGTGGACACACTCTCCCCCTCTCATTGCTATGCATCTTCTAGATAGATCTTGCATGATCGTAGGAAAAAATTTGAAATTTGCATGCTACATTCCCCAACAGAGGCCCGGGGCACGCCTCCATTTCCAAAAAAAGATGACATGTTTATTTGAGCAACCACCTTGTAATAGAATTTAAGTAACTTAGACATCATTCTAAACTTCTTTTCCACAATACATTAAAAAATCAATGAATCTGCCTAGCATTTATTCTAGAATGTAACAGCCATAGCTTATCCATCAGGAACACAGTTAGTTTCCATCGGTACAATAAGAAAACAACATGCAATATATGAATGACGACCACGGTTTCCTAATAAATGTGGTTCCCTAATAGAAATTCACTCAGATATGACACTGCATTAACTATACACCAATATAAAGGAGATGACTTATGCTTAAGGTCATTGTTACTTGTTAGCTGCAAACTCAGGTAATGTTACTTCCTGAAAGCAACCACTCTAACAATGAGATACGGCTCCTATATACAATCCATCATCATCATGCTTGACAATTACATAAGAAATAAGTTGAATTATGCAAATCAAATGTCAGCCATGTCAATTTTGAATGGGTTGACATTTTTATTTTGTTGTAGTTTTGACCATACTACCCCTCTAAGCAAATTGTCTCAATACCATCTGCTAGCTAAAACTATCCAACAATATACAGGAGAGGACGTATGCTTAAAGTCCATTAATCTTTTTTCATAAAAAAAAACCTTTTTGGGTAAGCTCCATTAATCTAAGGCACCATTGTTACTTGCAAGCTGCAAGTTAATGTTTCATGAAATTCAGTCCAAAATCCATTTCCATGCAACTATCCACCAATATACAGGAGAGGACTTATGCTTAAGGTCCACCAACCACATAAGTAATAACTTGAATTATGCAAATCAAATGCCAGCCATGTAAATCTTAAGTGGGTTGACATTTTTAGTTTATTGTCGTTTGACCATACTATCCTCTTTTAAGTTAATGTTTCAAGAAATTAACTCCAAGATGCCACTTTCATGCAACTATCCACCAGTATACATGAGAGGATTTATACTTAAAGTAATGTTTCAAGAAATCCACCAATATACTATTCTCTTTTAAGTTAATATTTGAAGAAACTCACTCCAAAATTTCAGTTTCATGACTATGGGATATGACTCACTATATACAATATATCTTCATCATGCTTGACAATTACATAAGTAATTAGTTAAATTATGCAAATCAAATGCCAGTCGTGTCAATTTTAAATGGGTTGACATTTTTAGTTTATTGTCGTTTTAGCCATACTATCCTCTAAGAAAATTGTATCAATACCTACTGCTAGCTAAAACTAAAACTAAAACAGATCAAACATCTTGCTAGCAAAACTTTAAAAAAAATCAGCAGTCTGTTTTTCAAGCTGACGATGCCATGTCCTCAAGGGCATTCCTACAGATATGAGAAAGGGAAACTCGTTGATTATTATAGTGTTGTCGGAGCTTTGGAAGCACTAGAATGGTTGTGTCTTCAGCGGCTGACGCGGTGACACTCCAAATGTTTCGCTGATCCTACAAATAGGTGACGCCACTCCAAATGCAATGTCACTTGAGCTAGAGCTTGCAATGTCAGTTAGAGTCATTCCACGCCATTGGCGGTCTATCAACCATGTTATGTGACGGAGGCACACCAAAGTAAACTTGAAGGCCTTCTGCCTCAAGCCACACTTGATAGTGCAGAAGTGCCGGAGGAGCAGGTGGTGCAGGGGGGACATGCCACCCCCCCCCCCTCCTGCCGCCCCAAACATCTTCGATCTGAACATAAACATCATGAATGTTAAAATCTTGGGGGTTTTTTTGCGGGGGGTTAAAACCTTGGTTACCACAAGCATTGCCATTGCCTGGAGTAGCTGCATGTTGAGCAAGCTAGTTATTAAGTTCTTGTTCATATAGTTGTTCAACAGATAATCCATGATTATTAAGGTGCTGCCACTTCTCACTATGATGAATTTAAAAGATATGGTGATTATAATTGGCTTACCATAAAAGTATACATTGTAGAAAAGTCAGGAGGTCAGCTGGGACAGGATCATTATGTGTATTTTGTGGTCGTCATATTCTCGCTAGTAATTTGGTACGGTCTGGTTCAAAGATATGATAGCATACTATTTCCAGTGAGTATCATGACTGATTGAATCAAATGCATTTGTCAACTCTTAGAAAAAGAGCGAACTTTTAGCTCATCGGACGTCCCTTAACTTGGTGTGCCCTGACAATTTAGTTAGTTGGCCGCTTGAAGATATTTGGGTATTTGGCTACTCCTTATTTTCTTGATCAACTTACAGATGATTACACTAGAGTATAAGAGAACATCTGTAATACGGCCAACGCATTGCATTGTCACCATTACAACACAAGAAATTCAGAAAGTAACCGCAGGAACAATATAAACGGCAGAACTCAGAAATGCATATCAAACACACCAACCATGAACGAGTGTGCATGTACGCCTGCATGTCTCTAGACACCACCTGGGGCGATGGTGTCGCGGTCGCCAACGTTCTCCTTTGAAAGCTCCTCGAGCGACTTGCCCTTGGACTCTAGACGGTGACGCCACTCAACAGTGGCGACGCTCGACGCCGTTTTCCCTCATGAGGGTGTTGTCGCGCGGCTTAGGTGTACTAGGTTGTAGCGTGGCAGTGTGTTAGCTTCCTGTGTTCTCTGTTGGTACCGTAGTGCATTGCGTGATCTGAATATCTTGGGATCGGCTTTGTAAGAGGATGACCTCATCACCAGTATCTTTCTGCTGTGGTTTTTCTTTGGTTATTGCTTTATTTATAAAGTAGGGAGAAAGCATGTTTCGAGAAGAATGTGCGAATGGAGAGGCCAATGGTGAAGGAGCTCGGTCGTGGTGGCTGCTGGGCCAAATGGGATCGAGCGTGCGCAGAATGCTGTGGTGTGGGCCTGCATGTTTGATGCCCACAGGAGGAGCCGTGGGGAGAATTTTTTTTCTAAATCCTGAGTCAACCAATGCCAGCATGGGCCCACATGGTAGTGAGGCACGAGCGGCAGAGGGCTCAGCGAGCGGGTAGCAAGCAGCGCATAAACTTGTAGGTGTTTGTGTGTCACCTACACATTGGCATGCTCGCCTTAGTCACCCTGCTGCTCCTATAGTTCGTCATGTGCTACATCGTCATGAACTACCAGTTGTGTCCAATAAAACTGTTGAAACAATTCTGATGCCTGTCAGCAGGGCAAGAGTCACCAACTTTCGTTTTCAGAATCTAGTCGTGTTGTGAAACATCCTCTTGAGCTTGTGTTTTCTTATGTATGGGGCCATGCCCAAACATCCGTTAGTGGCCACAATTATTATGTCAGTTTCATTGATGCTTATAGTTGGTTTACTTGGCTTTATCTTATTAAGCAAAAATCTGATGTGTTCGATGTCTTTATTCAGTTTCAAGCACATGTTGAGCGTCTCCTTAAGCAGAAAATTATTCATGTTCAATCTGACTTGGGGGTGAATATCACAACCTCAATACTTTCTTTAATAAGCTTGGGATTTCGCATCGTGTGTCTTGCCCTCATACACATCAGCAGAATGGAACCGCTGAACGTAAGCATCATCATCTTGTAGAAACTGGCCTTACCTTGCTAGCTCATGCCTCCGTGCCGTTTCGGTTTTGGAGTGATGCTTTCTCCACCGCGTGTTTCTTGATAAATAGGCTACCCTCGCGACTTTTTCATATGAAAACTCCTCTTGAACTCTTGCTCAATGAAATCCCATATTACACTTTTCTAAAGGTATTTGGGTGTGCATGTTGGCCCCATTTGCGTCCGTACAACAAACGTAAGTTAGAGTTTCGGTCTAAAAAGTGCGTTTTTCTTGGGTATAGTTCCCTTCACAAAGGGTACAAGTGCCTCCACGTTCCCACCAATCGCGTCTATATCTCTCGTGACGTTGTTTTTTATGAGAATGTGTTTCCTTTTCATGCACTCCCGACTAACTCTACCACTCCTATGCCACCTGTTCACTCCACCGTACCTTTGCCTGACCAATTTGTGGATGTTGCAAGTGCTCCTGTGTTGCTTCCTAATCATGTTGCAGGTATTGGACGTGGTGCTCGCCTTGAGCTACTTGATGAACAGGTGCCGGAGGCTACTCCGGCTCGCGACGTGCCCCTGGAGCGTGACGACGCCCCGCTGCATGGGCCATGCATAATGGGCGCCCCCACCCCGTAGGAACCACCCTCGCCCGGTTCTGCGGCAGCCACCCCGCGGGCGGCGCCCTCACCCGCCTCGGTGGAATCCGCCCCGCGGGGGACGCCCTCACCTGCCCCGCGGGCGTCGCTCTCTCTCGGGCTGGTGGTCGGGCCCTTGGTGCTCTCGCCCTCGCCCGGCCCGGCAGCCCCTTCGACCGCGCCAGATGGGCCGGCCTGGTCTACCTCGACGCCACCACTCTTCCTGCGGGATGGTTCGCCGGTTGCCTCGTATCTGGTGTCGTCGCCTGTGTTGGGCTCGGTCTCGCCAGCACAGCCGGCCGCTGATGCTCTTGGACCTCGCACCCGCAGCCATAACGGGGTTTTCCAGCCAAAGCAGCGCACTGACGGGACTGTCGCATGGCTCGCTGCCTGCATGGCACACATCACTATTGATCCCACTGCTGAGCCTCGTCATTTTCAGGATGCACTAGCTATTCCTCATTGGCGTGCAGCAATGGAATAGGAGTTTCAGGCTCTGCTTCAGAATAACACTTGGCGTCTTGTTCCCCCACAGTCTGGTGTTAACATTATTGATTCCAAGTGGGTTTTTAAAGTCAAGAGGCATGTTGATGGTTCTATTGAGCGTTACAAGGAGCGGCTTGTTGCCAAGGGCTTCAAATAGAGGTATGGTCTTGATTATGAAGACACGTTCAGTCCGGTTATCACGCCCACTACCATTCGCTTGCTATTGTCCTTGGCTATTACTCGAGGATGGTTCCTTCGTCAGCTTGATGTGCAGAATGCTTTCCTGCATGGAGTCTTGGAGAAGGAGGTTTATATGCGTCAGCCGCCAGGGTTTGTGTATCCGGACCGTCCTCACCATCTCTGTCGTCTGGTTAAGACACTCTATGGGCTCAAGCAGGCTCCCCGTGCATGGCATGCACGCCTTGGCTCTGTTCTCCGGGCACTTGGGTTTATTCCCTCCACTGCTGACACGTCCCTGTTTCTCTTCAGCGTCCTGAGGTTACGATGTATTTGCTGGTTTATGTTGATGATATCATCCTCATCAGTTCCTCAGATGCTGCTGCAGATCGCCTTGTGGCTGCCTTGAGTGGTGATTTTGCTGTCAAGGACCTAGGTGCTCTACACTTTTTTCTTGGTCTGGAGGTTTCACGCTCTTCTGCTGGGCTTACTCATACTCAGAAGAGGTACTCTCTGGACTTGTTGCGTCGTGCTGGAATGCAGAAGTGTAAACCTGTCAACACTCCGATGTCGGCCACTGATCGGTTGTCTGCTCTTGATGGAGATCCTCTCTCATCTGATGATGCTGCTGAGTACCGCGGTCTTGTTGGTGGTCTCCAGTATCTTACTATCACCAGACCAGACGTCTCTTATGCAGTCAACCATGTCTATCAGTTTCTCCATGCACCCAGGACATCTCATTGGTCAGCTGTGAAGCGGATTCTTCGTTATGTCTGCCTCACTTCCTCTCATGGCTTACTCCTGCAGCCTGCGCCATCTTGTGAGATCTCAACTTTTTCTGATGCAGACTGGGCTGGTAGTCCTGATGACCGGCGATCCACGGGGGGCATGCAGTGTTTCTTGGGTCTAACCTGATCGCCTGGAATGCTCGCAAGCTGACTACAGTGTCTCGCGGCAGTACGGAAGCTGAGTACAAAGCAGTTGCTGATGCAACGGCGGAGATCATTTGGGTCCAGTCTCTGTTGAGAGAGTTGAGAGTCTCTTCAGCTCATCCTCCAGTACTTTGGTGTGATAATATTGGTGCTACATATCTGTCGTCGAATCCGGTGTTTCATGCTCGAACGAAACATATTGAGGTTGACTATCACTTCGTTCGCGAGCGTGTTGCACAGAAGCTACTTAGCATCAAGTTCATCTCGTCAAAGGATCAACTTGCTGACATCTTCACGAAGTCTCTTCCACAACCACAGTTTGTAGGTTGTAGGCGCAATCTTAACTTAGTTTGTACTTCAGGTCACAGTTAAGATTGAGGAAGGGTGTTAGACTGTATATGCATACGTAGACTTGTGTATATGTAGCCTTGTGCATATACCTTGTATTTGTATCCCTTGGTACTTATATATAATGAGATAGCCGCACCCCCCAAGGGTGTCGAGCAGTTGCCCCAATACTTTCATCTAACATTGATGTGGTAATTTGCTTGCAAATTACTTCGTTTTTGTGAAGAGATTTTTTTCTCTCTGGAATCCCAATCTTTCTTCCAGGCCAAACATTTCAGAAATCTCGTCTTGCACTGCAGGCAACAGGTGATCCCTTGGAATAAAATCAAATGAACCGCATATTTTATTCGCAATTATAAATGAATACAGAGCACCACCACAAAAATGCAACAGCTACACACGTACGGCAAACGACCCCACAAATTCAGCAAGCGACCAGACAGAAGAAAAGAAACGCTGCAATGAAAAAGCGAACACTTGTGCATGACTCTGTGTCTCCGGATGTACACCAGCCTAAGCTTCGATGCCATCGTCGCCGACGTTCTCCTTGGAGAGCTCCTCCAGCGACTTTCCCTTGGACTCCGGCACCAGCAGGGAAAAGAGCAGGCCCAGGAAATTTGTGCCCGCGAGCACGAAAAGTGCGTTGCGCATGCCAATTCCCCGTGAGTAGCCGGTCTCGGGCTTCTTCTGGTCCTGCGACGCATACAGGAACCCGAACGCGCCGATGATCGCGCCTGCCTTACCGGTAGCGGCGGAGATACCATGACATGTGGACCGAAGCCTCGCAGGGAAAATCTCGGCTGGCACTATGAAGGTTGTGCTGTTGGGTCCAAAGTTGGCGAAGAAGAAAGTGAGCCCGTAGAGCACGACGAAGCCGGTGTGGTGTCCTGGCTTCACCAAGTAATCGTATGGTATGGCGATTGCTAGCATGAAAATGGTCATCATGGTGAATCCCATGAGCTGGATCCAGAACCTCCCGATGATGTCGATGAAGGCGACTGTGAACCAGTAGCCCGGCACGGTGCCGCAGAGCGCGATGAGCGCTTGGGCACGGGCGATGCGGTACAACTCCTCCAATGCATTCATTGTCTTGGCCGGCGGGATCCACCCGATCTTGGTGAAGATGTCCTTCTGGAACAGGTTCTGGCTGTAGAAGGCCACATCGAGCAGGAACCAAGTACTTGTGGTCGCTAGCAAGTGCACCCCGTGGCGCTTCATGAACTGTCGGGAGAAGAGGCCCCAGGTATCACCAGTGGCCCGCTCACCCTGCACATCCTCCTCTGAGATCTCCTTGTTGAGCACCTTGGACATGTCTGATGTGGCTTGCTTCGTGTTGCCGGCGATGAGTGCTGTGTACCGCGCAGTTTCGGGCATCTTCATGCGCCAGTAGCAGAGTTTTGGATTTCGTCCGAGAAAACCGAAATTCCAGCGATTTTCGGCCATCTCGTTAGGGCCCGGTAATAGTGTGTACCGGCCCAAAAAATTCGGCCACTTTTAAACTCACAGCCCAGCCCATGGTCTACTACAGCCCACACAAACCCCCCCTTGGTATAAAAGCACGAATTCATCTCCTCCTAACCCTAAAAATCACTTTTCCCATCTCCATCGGATTGAGCGGCGGCTGTGGGCAACGAACCCTAGCGAGTGAGGCGGGGGCGAGGTGCAGCGCCGCCTCCTCCCATCCACCTCGTCTCCCTCCCCTCCCAGTCTCCTCCCTCGTTTCCCTCCCTCCCTATCTCCTCCCTCCCTATCTCTTTCCCGTCCATGGATGGTGGTGGCAGCGCCATGGAGCATGGCCGCACAACTTCAATGTCGGGGCAGGTGGGCTCGGGGGTTGAACGGCTCCACGGGAGCAGCAGCAGGCGGCGCATCCAGTCGGGCTTGGGCAGTGCCCCGGCGCCGGACGCACGCGCTGATTTCCGGCAAGCTGGACATGGTACTGGACGTACTGTAACTATGTTCCTCTAATCTTCTACATGCACCTATTTAGCATTTTTGTATGCTGGCTCATCTTGCAAGATCTGTAGCTAGCTTTTCATTTGTGAAGATCTGTAGCTTAATGTTCGTTGGAGTGGTCAGTGTTCTTTTGCAACATCTTACAAGCGATCGTTTTGGGCAGTGTACTTGGTTCTAGCATGATTAGCTTGAAGTGTTGAGGTCAGTGGCGCTACTGTTCATGGACTATTACTCCCTATGCATGTCAGCATGTGTTTTGTTTAAGTAGATGAATGCTGCTTTAGCTTCTGCTGGGCTTATCTTGGTGATAAAACTAGATGTTGCTTGGCTTCAATGAAATGGGACATGGTGAAAAGACCAGACGTTCATGCATGAGCCTGGTTGAAACTGATCTCTTTGGCTTAAGTAGTGGGTATGGTTTGATAGAACTTACATATACCTATATAATACGCGCTAAGCTAGCGTGATGAACTATCATTAGTGCTGATGTTCATGGACTATCAGTACTCCCTTGCATGCCAGTATGTGTTTTGTTTAAGTTTTGTTCGTAGCGGCTGACTTTTGCAAAGAGCCCTTTTTTCCTCTTCCCCAAGAAAAGTCTGGTTACTCCTCTCATGCTTGCATTTATTTGGATCCAGTTTTTGTTCGTCTTCGTTTCGGTGGAATAATTAATAAATATGGCTTGCTGCTCATGCTTGAATTTATAGGTGATGGAAGTGCGCCCTATGTTAGTAGGGCGAGCATCGATGAAGCCAGAAGGAGGAAAATGTCAACCCGACAATGAAGATAACATTCTGATGGGGAATGGTTCAGCTCCAAGAGAGACAACTTGGAAAGGTCAATACCATGATCTACATTTTCTTAATTTGCTTAACTTTTTGTGTGGGTATTGTGATCCTTTTAGAGAGGAAACATTTAAATAAAAAATGTATTAATTATGTTTAAAGCTGAAATTGTTCTGTATTCTGTTTGTTAGCTTTTACTTGATTTTGTTATGCATTAAAAGTAAAAAAAATGTGGCAATTCCCTTTTTTCTGCCTTATTATCTGAACGGGTTAGGCAAGCCAAGAAGGTCAAGGAGGTCACCAGCCTTTACAATTGACAAGTAAGTTCCTTGTGATGACATCAATAATTTCCCACTATATTAATTGTTGTTTCTGCCATCTACTTGATGTTTATATAATTCATTCACAATGCTTTAGTCCATATGATTATATATGGTGTTTCAATTGGGGCTGCCATCTATGAGTTGTTGCTGCCATCTACTTGTAATGTTTATATAATTCACAATGCTTTAGTCCATCTGAATTTATATGTTGTTTTAATTTGGGCTGTCATCTATGAGTTTTTTTCTGCCATCTACTTGTAATATTTATATAATTCACATTGTTTCTACCCATATGATTTTATATCTTGTTCCAATTGCGGCTGCCATCATTGAGTTGTTGTTTCTGCCATCTACTTGTATTGTTTATATAATTCACAATGCTTTAATTGCAAGGTTAAGCGGCATGGGAGCAAAAGAACCTTTTGGTTTGATGAAGACTAACGGGTGGATGAACGGGAAGTCCGAAGTGAAGGTCTCTGTTCGATTCAATACTTTTGGTGCAAGACTGAAGAGTTGAAGAACAGGAAGTCTGAATTGAACTTTCTGTTTGTATTTTGGGGTCGGCATAATTGAACTTTGAATGCCGTGTTAAATTCATTGTGGACTGTAATTTTGAACCGTTATGGGTGTTCGTTTAGACTCTTCGTAGAACTATTAAGTCGCATGTTACTCTTAGTATATGAACTATTAAGTCACATGTTAATCTGGACTATCATGTTGCTTTTCTAATGGTTGCTGCTCTCTGAATTGATCCACTATGCTATTGCCTGAATGGTTGCAACTGGAGTGTTGATGTTCAGTCTGATACGTAGTGATTTGATGAATAGATTCAGCTGCTTGATTTTTACATGCATATTTTGCTAAAAGTTCCGAAGACTAATTTGTTGTTCTGTCGTATTTCAAAATTTTCGGCAAATTTCGTTCATTTTTCGTCCAATTTTCGTTCATTTTTTGTCCCAAAATTCAAAATTTGGTTTATGATTTTCGTCCGAAATTTTCCGAAAAAATCCGAAAAAACCGAATTTCGCCCATTTCGCCCAGGACCGGTAAAAATCAAAAAACGAAATCCGAAATTCTGCTGTAGACAACTTTATATGATGATCTGAGGGAGTAATGGATGGTATGGGTATTCGTATCACGGATACAGTTCAATGATTGACCGAAGTCCCGCCGTTGGAGTAATCTTGCTTCGAAGAAAATCTTTCTCCACTCGTGCTCCTCTCGTTCGATCCCGTCCACCGGCATCATGACGACGTCGAGCAAAACCCCGGTCTCTCTGAAGACGGCGGCTCCGTTCGACCCCACAGCTCCAAGCACCATGTCAATGATAATCACCTTCCCCCCGGCCTCCTTCGCTGGGATGGCTTCCTTGCAATCACCGTCGTAGTATCTTCACGCAGTCTTCATCCTGCCAATCATGCAAAATCCACTGAAACCAACATCCCGTGAGTATTTTGTACTCTCGAATAAAAGTTCATTAGTTTGAAGCCACCTATGTGGGGCTCCGCTGACGAAGTATGGCCGAATTTCGATATGATTTGCTGTTGCCTTGAGAAGAACGACCCCAGTAGTAGGTCAGGGCGGCCGGGATGGTGCCGAACATGACGATGATGCGCCACACGTAGTCGGCCTCTGGGCCAATGGACGCCGCGGCGTCAATGTAGAATGGCGGTGCAGGGAATGCATGTCGGAATGCGGACGAGACGATGATGGTGACGATAGTACCAAATAGGATGCCAAACCCCTGCATGGCAAACACGGCGGCGATAAAGGTACCGCGGGTCTTCTTGTTAGCATACTCCGACATGATGGTGGCGCTCAGAGGGTAGTCGCCGCCGACGCCGAAGCCGAGCCAGAAGCGGAAGAAACATAGCGTCCCCATTACGCCCTTGGCCTCGTGTCCAAACGAGAGCCCGGACGCGATGGAGCAGAGGACCATGAGGATGAGCGTGAAGCCGTAGACGCTCTTGCGGCCGAGCTTGTCACCGAGCCAGCCGAAGAAGAGCTGGCCGGCAAGTGTGCCGCATAGGGCCACGCCGTTCACGGCGGCCGACACGTTTGCCGGGAGGTGGCCGGGCTCGTTGAGGGCAGGGTCGGTGTAGTAGATGCGCCCCAGCAGCTTGGTGACGAGGGCGATGCAGAAGAGGTCGTAGGCGTCCGTGAAGAAGCCCATGCCGGCGATCACGACCGCCTTGAAATGGTACAGTTGCGTCTTGGCAACATCGAGTGCTTTCAACACGTTGAGCTGTTCAGTCGCCATGGCCGCCGGCGATCTCTCAACTAAACTTCTTCAGCTGCTCTCTTGTTGTGTGCTTTGTTCGGTGCTTCTAGTACGTATATATAGGCATAATTCAGGGTGAAGGCATAAAGGTAAGGAGATATTGTAGTATGCCAATCCAACATTGCTAGTTGTAAGTATAAAATTGCCTATTACGGCATCGCTTACAAGTACAACGGATTGTACATATCAGGATGGTTCTTACAAAAATATACGCAAGGGTCAAATGTCTTGCCTTCACAGCTACAGCTATGTGCATTTCTATTGTTAGAACGATTGTTAAGAAATGACAACTTTTAGTTTTCAGGTTTGACCTTTGAGTTTCCGCACTATAGAATTGTGTGGAGGAAAATAATGAAACCAGATCATGGTTATGCTGGGAATATACCTGAAAGGAACAGACTGTACAGACACAAGCAAGCTTTGGGAGAAAAGGTCAAGATCATACGATGATCTGTATCTTATGTTCTCACTACAAGCATGGATTTGGTGACTTTCTTGAAAGATGGAGTTAATTTGTCTCTCCTCCGTACCTACATGGTATGGCAGGAAGAAGGTAAGCGCACCGCCGGTTTCAGTAGCCCAGAGGAAAGCAAGAAAATACAGAATTTTGATGATAAATGGATATGCAGTGCTAGGTGCTCCAGACATAGCCACATACGGTCTTTTCAGTATTTCTGAGATAGCTTGTCATACAAATACGATGTTTGAAATTGTTCTTCAACGCTTGCTAAACCCAATTTCAGAATTCAGATATGTTTCAGAACAAAAAAGAATGCAGCACCCGCATGTTTCAGAACATTTATAGATTTTTATATAGTATACAAACAAATAAACATACAGATTAAGGGTCTCGTTGGTCCAGGTGATACTAAAAATGCATAGCCACAAATGTAGAATTGTGATGCCATACAATTTTGAATTCTACATGAATAGAGAACACGGGAATCTGCATAGAAATTGCTTGGTTCTAGCACAAGAAAAATGTAGAAATTTTCTTAAAGGATTAGGAAATTTTCTTGAAGGATTAATTAGGTGGATGGTGTTAAACATGTCTTGTACATTGTGTTATTTGACTTGAATTGTACATAAACTGCAAACAAGGGATATGTATTAAAAGTTGTTTGGTTCTAACATAGGAAACATGAAGAAATTTTCATGAAGGATTAGGTGCATGAAATAGTTGTCACAGAAACAAAGGAAAATAACTTCAGAATTCAGACAACGCTCAGTACAAATAGCAACAGCAGCCATATAAACATTGGTCATCTGAAATATAAACTACAGTACTAAACAGTTTTTTGTAACAAACTACTCCTAAACATATGCAGATTAAGCAGCAAGAGCACAGCATTGAAAGCCGTGCTCCGTACTATTTAAATTGTTGTCTTGCATCCTCCCACTTTCTTCGTTTCTCTGCCAAATTGCAATCGTCCGGCGAATCACAGCTCATAATATAGCTGCGGCATTAGATCATCGTGAGAGCAGAACCTGATGCAGACAGTACTTAGCTTATTTAAAACATTCTCGGCGGGAGCAAAATATGTGAAGATCCGATTATGCGGTGGAACCTTGCCAACTTGTCACTAGTTTTTAGTACTAATTTGCAGTATACACAGCTTTCACACGGTGTTGGTCTCCACAATAATAGAGTTATAATTATAAAGGGTGCGGAAGCGGACGTTTGGTTCTCTCGTCGTATCTACACCCTATATGAAAAATAATAATTAATAATTCAACAAAAAGTCATAAAAATCTGAAAATATTTTTGAAATAAACTTGACTTTCCATTTTATTGTGAGAAAAAATCCAAAAAAAGAAAATCCCCTTTTGACTTCTTTTCAAAAAAGACAAATTTTTGGCTAAAATAGTACGAATAGTGACCTATAATAGCAAATAATTTTTTTCCTTTTTTCCCCGAAGTCAGTGTTGGTTTTTTTTCGTGAAAATTTATATACTAGTGCAAAAGAAAGTCAAGTTTATTCCAAAAAACCTTCTAAACTAGTTTGACCTTTTGTTTATTTATTAAAAAAGATCTCATATAGGGTGTATATACAACCAGGTTTCAAAGTGTATTTCCCTCTAATATAAGAGCGGTATAAGGGTCTCCACTCCTACAATCTTACCATCTTAAGGCTAGCTATAAGGGTCTCCACTCCTTCCAATAAGGGCCCCAACCTCTCCTCGCGATCCAACCCTCCCGCGCCGCTCCCGCGAGGCGTCGGGGAGGGGCCTTCCATCTGCACCGGCGATCTGGTGTCTTTGGCTCCGGATTGGATCAGTTCAGCGACGGTGACGAGCACGTGGGATTCATCATGGTGGCTCTCGCGGTTTGGTGAGGTGGGGTGGCGGCCCTTCTCCCAGGCTCCAGTGGTGGCACACGCAGGCAGTGGTCGGTGTGCCAGGGCTCCCATGGTGGCAGTGCTATTGTGGATGGTCGTCGGATCTGGGTGGCCAGATCTGGGGCTTTAAAGGCGGTCTGGACAGTGCACATGTTGTCGGTTGGATACTCATGGGACAGATCTGGGTGAAAACCTGGTCTCCGGCCGGTGGCCGGAGCCGGTGATGGTGACGCCCTCGGCGCCGATTGCTTCTTGAAGGCATCATCGAGGTGAAGCTCCCAACTCCTTCCGCTACCTCCGGGGAAACCCAAGATCAATCGATCGGATGACAGTGGCGCACTTGTGTCGTTCCCTCCTTGGGGGCATCTTTGGAGGTGTGCATTGGCTTGAGGGACCAGTGGACGGTCCCAACGGTGGAGTGGCATTCCACGTGACGCATCGACGACGTGGAGTCTCGGCGGCATGGCACGGCAGGGTCTCGACAGCGTGGCACGGCAGGGCCTCGGCGACGGATGTGTGATGATGGACGCGCGTAGGAAGGAGGCGTTGTCTGGCACCCTGGGGGCGTCGACGGCAGGCCTGGCAAGGTTGATGCGCCAGTACCTGCTCTGAAGATGGATTAGTGGAAGACGGTGGCGATGATATATGAGAGTGTGTCAGACCGGTTTGCGCCCCGTAACCTAGTATGTGGCTTGATTGGGGCCTCCGGCTTTAGATGTTAGGCATTTGTGCGATGTCTATTTGGTATTAGGCTCGGACTATTGGCACCCCTTCGTGAATAGGAATAGCAACAAATGTTGCTAAGATGGTGGTTTCAGACTACATGATGTACTACTTTGTAAGGTCTTTGTGAATAATTAATAAAATGGTTGCATGCATTTTCCAGATGCAGAGGCTGGGGGTCATCCTCCTTTTCGAGAAAAAAAATCTTACCTGTGGAACTCATGGTGTGGTAGTTTACCCAATTAAATATATTTGAATGAAATGTATAAGAGTACAGTCATTGATCGGGAGAGAATTTATCGAAGTCTTATCTATAACAACATCTTTTATCCACAACAACTTTAAAATAAGTAAATAGAATGACATCACAACAACCGCAAACTTGGCATAAGAAATGAAATTATCAATGACAGCTCAATGAAGAAATTAATAGTGTCAATAGCATAAATAAAGTTTTGTCCAGTCAGTGAGATATGCAAACGATCGCTCATACTACTTGATAATTTTCACTAGAAGGAATCAAAAACATTTCATTTATCGATAAAATAGTTATCTTAATAAATATTAGAGAAACAAAAAGACATCTAGCGGGATAAGAATGTTCTGTGTAATTAATATATGACGTTGCACTTCATATATTAGATCTCAGTCATGTGCATTCATCAACTATTTTTTAACACAGTAGATGTTTGGCTCTCTGGCTGTTACTGGAAGCTCATTTTTATTTTTGTTGAAGTATGATGATCCCATTTACTAGAACCTACGACTGTACATATTTTCTCGCTAAATCATTTTCCTTAATCGTGCTCTAAACAAACATATCATTGTGTTAGATGAAATGTTTATTTCAGCAACCACCCTGTAATAATACAATTTAGGTAACTTAGGTATCATTTTAAACTCTCCACGATACCTTAAAAATCAATAAACCTGGCTAGCGTTTGTTCTAGAATGTAACAGCCATAGCTTATCCATCAGAAACATAGTTGATTTCCCTCGGTACAATAAAAGCAAAGCAATATGCAACATGTGAACCACGACCACACTTTCCTAATAAGTGTGGTTCCCTAATACCTGATAGTTGCACAAGCTATTGTTTCAAGAAATTCACTCGAATATGTCACTTTCATTCAACTATACATATACAGGAGATGACTTATGCTTAAGGTCCATAATCTAAGGCGCCATTGTTACTTATTAGCTGCAAACTCAGGTAACATTACTTCCTGAAAGCAACCTCTCATGACAACAAGATACGGCTCACTGTATACAATCTATCATCATCACGCTTGACAATTACATAACTAATAAGTTGAATTATGCAAGCCATGTCAATTTTAAATGGGTTGACATTTTTAGTTTATTGTCGTTTGACCATACTATATCCTCTTTTAAATTAATGTTTCAAGAAATTCACTCGAATATGTCACTTTCATTCAACTATACATATTCGGGAGATGACTTATGCTTAAGGTCCATAATTTAAGGCGCCATTGTTACTTATTAGCTGCAAACTTAGGTAACATTACTTCCTGAAAGCAACCTCTCATGACACCAAGATACGGCTCACTGTATACAATCTATCATCATCACGCTTGACAATTACATAACTAATAAGTTGAGTTATGCAAGCCATGTCAACTTTAAATGGGTTGACATTTTTAGTTTATTGTCGTTTGACCATACTATCTCCTCTTTTAAATTAATGTTTCAAGAAAAAATTACTCAAAGATGGCACTTTCATGCAACTATCCACCAATATACAGGAGAGGACTTATGGTTAAGTTTTAATGTTTCAACAAATCCACATATATACTATCCTCTCTTTTTTTAGTAATCGGGTTGGGGGGGGGGGGGGAGTTCCCCCACCTGAATAAATTTGTCAAAGTGTAATGCAGCCAAGGCCGATTAAAGTTGTAGCAGAATTACATAGGCATGCAGGCGTGTGAGGAGAGGAACGCACATTGTGAGAAAGCGTGTTCCTTGGCAATAGCCTTACAGACTCTATGCGACCACAAATCCAAATCAGAGATCATAAGTCCGAGAGTATTTGCTGAGTGAGTGTCGATGGAGTGAAATGCATGGGCATTCCGGGCGTTCCATATCTTTCAAAAACTCACTATCTTCTTTTAACTTAGTGTTTCAAGAAACTCACTCCAAAATGTCATTTTCATAACTATGAGGTACAGCTCACTGTATACAATGCATCATCATCATTCTTGACAATTACATAAGTAATTAGTTGCATTATGCAAACCAAATGTTAGCCGTGTCAATTTTACGAGAGTTGCCTTCTTTCACATAACCAAATTTATCATTGGTAACGGTAACACGACTAGATTCTGGGAGGATACTTGGTTAGACGCCACTGGCCACACAGTATCCTTCTCTGTACAATATCGTGCAACATAAGGAAGCTTATGTGGCTACAATATTACATATTGTTCCCTTGAATATCCAGTTCAGAAGGTCTCTAGTAGGCGACCGATGGGATAGTTGGTTACATCTCATGCGAAGGTTGATGAATGTTCACCTCTCTAATGAGCCGGACATGATTCACTGAAAACTATCCATCAATAGGATATCTTCCCTCAGGTATATGTATCTAGACCTAATAAACTCTGGTCCAATTCCAAAATCAAGTCATATTTGGAAGATTAAAGTCCCTTTGACAATCAAGATATTCATGTGGTTCGCTCACAAGGAAGTAATTCTTACAAAGGACAACTTAGCCAAGCGAAGATGGGAGGGTAGTAAGCAATGTTGCTTTTGTGATCAGGATGAGAATATAAAACACCTCTTTCTCAAATGTTCGCTCGCCAAACTTCTATGGCATACGATTCAAGTGGCCTTCAATGTTAACCCTCTATCTAGTATTAACACATTATTTGGATCGTGGCTAGATGGAGTGAAGCCGAGTATTGCAGGACATATTTGGATAAGAGTATGTACATTACTATGGGCGATATGAAACTGCATAAACGACATGATTTTTAACAAGCAACCTCTCATAAATTTTTTGTAGGTCATATATAGAGCCACGTCTTAGGTCCGTACGTGGTCCTTCCTCAGTCATGCGAAAGCCAAGGAGCATATGTCTATTGGGTGGAACCATTGGGAGATGGTAGCATGGGATATTTACAACTGGTTTGGATGGTGGTCCAATAATAGACTAGTTGATTAGCCATCTTGTTCTATTTTCGTCGGTTGTGGCAAATTTATTTTTGACCTTACTTTGGCTCTTTTGAGAGCGAGTTTTGTATCAGGGACTTTTTGTGCGATATTTTTGTTACTAATATGATTGCATGCATCATTGAGATGCGCGCCGCAAAACAACTTCAATCTGAACATCAACATCATGAATGTCAACACCTTGGCTACCACAAGCATTGCCATTGTCTGCAGCAGCTGGATGTTGAGCGAGCCAATTATTAAGTTGTTGTTCCTACAGTTGTTCAACAGATAATCCATGATTATTAAGGTGCTGGCAGTTCTCACTATTATGAATTCAACATTCTTTGATGGGATTATAATTGGCTTACCATAAAAGTATACATAGTAGAAAAGTCAGGAGGTTGGCTGCGACAGGAACAGCATGTGTATTCTGTGGTCATCATATTCTCGCTAGTACTCACTCCGTAAAGAAATATAAAAGCGTTTAGTTTACAAAAATAGTGATCTAAACTCGTAGAAAAATAGTGGACTTTTAGTTCTTATATTTTTTTACGGAGGCGGTACTTTGGTACGGTCTGGTTCAATGATCTGATCTCATACTACTTCCAGTGAGTATCATGACTGATTGATTCAAATACATCTGTCAACTCACAGAAAAATAGTGAACTTTTAGCTCACTGAATGTCCCTTAACCTGGTGGGCCCCGACAATTTAGTTAGTTGGCCTCTTGAAGATACAGTTTTGCTATAACTCATCTAGATGAGATATAATTTGGTCTCATTCATTTTTTATAGCCATTGAATGTGATGCTATAAGATGCGTGTGTGCTGACGTGGGTTGTATCTGTTCTTGTTTTCAAAGTGAATGAGACCAAATTATATCTCATCTAGATGAGTTCTAGGTACTCCCTTGAAGATATTTGGGCATTTGGATACTCATTATTTTCTTCATCAAGTTAAGATGATTACACTAGAGTATAAGAGAACATTCATGATTAAAGGTGAACGAAGAGGTATACTTATAGCTTTCACATCTTCCATTTCACAACAGATTCATCTTTTAAAGCAAAAAGGAAATGTTTACTCTCAACTACTGGCAGAATTTGGATTACACGTATCAAAGCTAAAACCTTAACGCATGAATTTTACTAGTTTTAAGGTACTTCTAAATAACGTTTTTTCAGGAGGGAAATAAATCCAGTAGACAGTAAAAGGAGATGAGAAAATACAAATTAGTCTAGAATATTAATGAGATTCAGACAATTTAAGTAGTATAGAAAACTGAGCCAACTTTAGAAATATCTTCAGGAAAATCACATGGTTGTATCATAGACGCCCTAAGAATTAATCTATTGGCATCCATCCTATTTTCATGTTCAAAATGACAAAAAAAATGGCGGTTATTGTCATCTTCCAGGCATAGGGTAGTATAAATTAATCGATCTAATGTCTGAAGACCAAAAGTACTCCCTCCGTCTCATAATATACGACATATTTTGACACTAGTGTCGTGTCGAAAAACGCGTAGTGTCAAAAAACGTCTTGCATTATGGGACGAAGGGAGTAGAATTTTCTTTCCTTCTCAATGTTTAAGAGAGGAATACAATGATAGAGCTCCTTGTGTGGATAATAACCATATTACTTGCGTGTATGTGTTGTCCAACTTGTCATTGGCTACATCGAAGTGCACGTTGAAGAAGATAATATGATTGACAGTATGTATTAAAACCTTAAATATAATTGATGACATGGAAAACAATGGGAGGGAGTACAAATGATATTTTTATTTTTTTTCAGAATTGAAATTTGAATCACTGTTACAGTGTACGCATTACATTGTCACCATTACAACACTAGAAATTTAGAAAGTGGTCGCGGCAAAGAAAACAAAAATAGAATACAAAAAAGCAAATCAAGCACACCAACAATGCACGAGTGTGCCAGTACACCTGCATGTCTCTAGACACCAGTCGGAGCAATGGTGTCGTCATCGCCGACGTTTTCCTTGGAGAGCTCCTCGAGCGACTTGCCCTTAGACTCTGGCACCAACAAGGAAAAGAGCAGGCCCAGGAAGTTTGTGCCTGCGAGCACAAAGAGTGCGTTGCGCATGCCGATTCCCCGTGAGTAGCCGGTCTCGGGCTTCTTCTGGTCCTGCGACGCATACAGGAACCCGAACGCGCCAATGATCGCGCCCGCCTTACCAGTAGCGGCAGAGATACCGTGGCATGTGGACCGGAGCCTTGCAGGGAAGATCTCGGCTGGCACAATGAAGGTTGTGCTGTTGGGGCCGAAGTTGGCGAAGAAGAAAGTGAGCCCGTAGAGCACGACGAAGCCGGTATGGTGCCCTGGCTTCACCAAATAGTCGTAAGGTATGGCGATTGCGAGCATGAAAATGGTCATCATGGTGAATCCCATGAGTTGGATCCAAAACCTGCCGATGATGTCGATGAAGGCGACGGTGAACCAGTAGCCGGGCACGGTGCCGCAGAGCGCGATGAGCGCTTGGGCGCGGGCGATGCGGTACAACTCCTCCAATGCATTCATAGTCTTGGCCGGAGGGATCCACCCGATCTTGGTGAAGATGTCCTTCTGGAACAGGTTCTGGCTGTAGAAGGCCACATCCAGCAGGAACCAAGTGCTTGTGGTCGCTAACAGGTGCACCCCATGGCGCTTCATGAACTGTCGGGAGAAGAGGCCCCAGGTATCACCAGTTGCCCGCTCACCCTGCACATCCTCCTCTGAGATCTCCTTGTTGAGCACCTTGGACATGTCTGATGTGGCTTGCTTCGTGTTGCCGGCGATGAGTGCTGTGTACCGCGCAGTTTCGGGCATCTTCATGCGCCAGTAGTAGGTCAGGGCGGCCGGGATGGTGCCGAACATGACGATGATGCGCCACACGTAGTCGGCTTCCGGGCCAATGGACGCCGCGGCGTCAATGTAGAATGGCGGTGCAGGGAATGCATGTCGGAATGCAGACGAGACGATGATCGTGACGATAGTACCAAATAGGATGCCAAACCCCTGCATGGCAAACACGGCGGCGATAAAGGTGCCGCGGGTCTTCTTGTTAGCATACTCCGACATGATGGTGGCGCTCAGAGGGTAGTCGCCGCCGACGCCGAAGCCGAGCCAGAAGCGGAAGAAGCATAGCGTCCCCATTACGCCCTTGGCCTCGTGTCCAAACGAGAGCCCGGACGCGATGGAGCAGAGGACCATGAGGATGAGCGTGAAGCCGTAGACGCTCTTGCGGCCGAGCTTGTCACCAAGCCAGCCGAAGAAGAGCTGGCCGGCAAGTGTGCCGCATAGGGCCACGCCGTTCACGGCGGCCGACACGTTTGCCGGGAGGTGGCCGGGCTCGTTGAGGGCGGGGTCGGTGTAGTAGATGCGCCCCAGCAGCTTGGTGACAAGGGCGATGCAGAAGAGGTCGTAGGCGTCCGTGAAGAAGCCCATGCCGGCGATGACGACCGCCTTGAAATGGTACAGTTGCGTCTTGGCAACATCGAGTGCTTTCAACACGTTGAGCTGTTCAGTCGCCATGGCCGACGGCGATCTCTCAGATAAACTTCTGCCCCCTTCTGTACTTCCTCTGGTTCTCTCTTGTTTGTATGCTTTGTACGGTGCTTCTAATACGTATATATAGCAGGCATAATGCAGGGTGAAGGCATACAGGTAAGGATATATTGTAGCATGCCAATCTAAAATTGCTAGTTGCAAGTATAAAATGTCCTATCTACCACATCGCTTGCAAGTACAACGGACTGTACATTATCAAGATGGTTCTTACAAAAATTATATGCAGAGTCAAATGTTTGCCTTGAGAGCTACAGCTATGTCGGGGTACATTTCTATTATTAGAAAGATTAAGACATACCAACTTTTAGTTTTCATTCAGGTTTGACCTTCGAGTTTCAGTACTATAGAATTGCAGGAAGAAAAATACTGAAACCAGATCATGGTTATGCTGGGAATATACCTGAAAGGAACATATTGTACAGACACAAGCAAGCTTTGCAAGAAAAGGTCAAGATTATACGATGAGTTGTATCTTACGTTCTCCCTACTAGCATGGAACAGGTGACCTTTCTTGAAATATGGGGTTAATTTGTTCTCTCCTCGATACCTACATGGTATGGCAGGAAGAAGGTAGGCACTCTGCCAATTTCAGTAAGCCAGAGGAAATTAAAAAAAAACTTCGATGATAAATGGATATGCAGTGCTAGGTCCTGCCGACAGCCACATACGTTTTTTTTTTCTTTCGTATTTCTGAGATAGCTTGTCATACTCATACAAATAAAACTTTTGAGATTGTTTTTCAACACTTGCTAGACCCAATTTCGGAATTCAGATATGCTTAAGAACAAAATAGAATGCAGCAGCCACATGTTCCAGAACATTGATCATTTTACATATACTCCCTCCGTCCCAAAATAAGTGTCTCAAGCTTAGTACAATTTTGTACTAAAGCTAGTACAAAATCGAGACACTTATTTTGAGACGGAGGGAGTATAAACTAACAGACATATACAGATTAAGGGTCTCATTGGTCCACATGATACTAAAAACGCATAGCAAATATGTTGAATTGTGACTGTGGGAGTCCTGGACTAGGCGGTCCTCGGGCGTCCGGTCTACTGGATATGGGCCGGACTGATGGGCCGTCAAGATACAAGGCAGAAGACCACCTCTCGCGTCTGGTAGGGACTCTCGTATACGTGGATGGCAAGTTTAGGTGTCCGGATATGTTATTTCCTTCCTGTTAAACCGACTTTGTACAACCCTAAGCCCCTCCGGTGTCTATATAAACCGGAGGGTTAGATCGAAGGCAGGAAGACAACATTACCAAGCTAGCCAAAGTAGGGTTAACCAATACGATCTCGTGGTAGATCAACTCTTATAATCCCTATATCCTTCGAATATAATAAAGCAGGAGTAGGGTTTTACCTCCATTAAGAGGGCCCGAACCTAGGTAAACACTGTGTCCTTTTGACCATAGTTACCACCGATCCTCACACATATAGCTTGGGCCCCCCTACCCGAGATCTGCCGGTTTTGACACCGACATTGGTGCTTTCATTGAGAGCTCCGTTGTATCGTCGACAGAAGGATTGATGACTCTCCTCTTCATCAACAATGATGCTGCGTCCAGGGAAAACTTTCTCCCCAGACAGGTCATTGTGTTCGGTGGCTTCGTGCTTCGTGCCAACTCGATCGGCCGCCTCAAGCAGGTCGACAGTTACGCCCACGGCCACCAGATCAGGTTTGGAAACCTGAACTGCGTCGCTGATATTAGAGGAGATCTAATCTTCGAAGGGTTCACGGCCTCGGCTGCTGCTCTGTCCCCCCGTCAAGAAGGCTCTTCGGATCCCCTGCTAGATCCCATTCAGGGGTCAACACTCATACCTGCCCCAGCCTTAGATCCGGAGCGGGTCGCATCGTTCGAAGACGGGAGCCTGAGCCCCGCCGGACTCCTTCCCCTCATGGAGCTCCAGACCGAAGACCCAGATGCAATCTTGGACTTGCCTCTGGACAATCACTCCAAACTTTCGAGGTCTACGCTCAGTGGGTCCGATCAGGTGTCCCATGCCGAACTCAGCCCTGCAGACCCATAGTTTCCGGTCCAACTTTCGCTCCTAGATGAAGCATTCGGATTAATGCAGTCTCTCGCCATCACGGGGGCTTTGCCTCCGAACTGTACCCAGCTCGGGCTGGGGGCTGAGAGCGGGGAATTTTATGCCCCACCCACCACCCACTTAATAGCCACTGTCGAGGATTTAACCGATATGCTGGACTACGTGTCCGAAGACTTCGACGGTATGGACGACGATGCCGACGGTGAACCGAGCCAAGTCCCACCTATCATAGGGCGTTGGACGGCCACTTCAACTTATGATGTATACATGGTGGACACTCCTAATAAAAAGGATGACGGGGATAACCAGAACCCTGATGAGGACAAACCCGTCGATAAACCACCAAAGCGCCGACGTCAGCGGCGCTGCTCACGATCGCGTCGGGGAGGGACGGTAATACCGGCACTGGAGACAATGAGACTCCGGTTGATGCCGAAGATCCCGAATACCCCGTCGAGCCCACATCCGAACAGGACGAAAGGGAAGAGGGTCAGTATAGTCCTGAACACGCTGATCACGAAGATTCGGAGGACAACAACTATATGCCCGAATCCGAAGAGGGTGTTAGCCTCGCTAATGAAGACTTTATCGTCCCAGAAGAACCCCTCGAACAAGAACGCTTCAAGCGACAGCTCATCGCCACAGCACGGAGCCTGAAAAACAAACAGCAACAGCTCAAAGCTGAACATGATACGCTCAATGAAAGGTGGACTAAGGTCCTGGCCGCTGAGAAATACGGCCACGAGCGACCCGCCAAAAGTTACCCCAAGCGCAAGCTGCTGCCACAATTCAACGATGAGGCCCTTGAGCCAATAACGTCGAAATATAATCAGGCAGATCAACCAGACGAACCACCACGTGGACGGGATAAAGCGGCATATCAAGCCGAACACACCCGCACCCCCTTGCTGAAGAGGCAGGGAGACAACAGCCGCAGGATACACATATGACTTGCAACGTGACCTAGCCAATAAGGCTGCCCAGACTAGGTCAATCTACGGATCAAGAGGCCGTGCCCCGGTGCGAGACAATGGCTATGAAGCCCGTTGTGATGACCATTACTATACTCGGGATCAGAACCAAACTCAGATGTTAGCCGACCTCCGCCGCGATATTGCGTGATATAGAGGGGCCGCACACCCTTTATGCTTCACCAATGAGGTAATGCAGCACCAATTTTCGGAAGGGTTTAAATCCGTAAACATCGAACAGTACGACGGATCCGGCCGTCTGGATTGAAGATTTTCTTCTCCACATTCACATGGCTCGAGGAGATGATCTCCATGCCATTAAATATCTTCCTCTGAAGCTGAAAGGACCGGCACGGCACTGGCTGAACAGCCTCCCAGAAAACTCCATTGGAACCTAGAAAGATTTGGAAGATGCTTTTCAGGCCAACTTTTAGGGCACTTATGTCCTGCCACCGGATGCTGACAACTTGAGTCACATAATCCAGCAACCAGGCGAATCAGCTCGCAAGCTTTGGAATCAGTTCCTAATTAAAAAGAACCAGATCATGGATTGTCCGGACACCGAAGCCTTAGCGGCCTTCAAGCACAGCATCCGGGACGAGTGGCTCGCCCGACACGTCGGGCAGGAAAAGCCAAAGACCATGGCAGCCTTGACTATACTTATGACCCTCTTCTGTGCGGGTGAGGATAGCTGGTTGGCTCATAGAAGCAATAGCTCGGGCGACCCCGGCACTTCTGAGGCCAGGGATGGCAATGGTAAACTTCGCCGCAATAAAAATAAGTGTTGGAACAACAACGACGCAGACGATACGGCAGTCAATACCGGATTCAGTGGTTCTAAATCTGGTCAGCAGAAGAAACCTTTTAACGGCAACAGGGACGGTCCATCCAGTTTGGATGAAATCCTTGAGAGGCCCTGCCAGATTCATGGCACACCCGATAAGCCTGCCAACCACACCAACAGGTATTGTTGGGTCTTCAAACAGGCCGGTAAGATAAACACCGAACACAAGGGAAAGGGACCACCAAGTGAAGACGATGATGAGTCCCGTCAGCCGAACATCGGGGGTCAGAAGCAGTTTCCCCCCGAGGTGAAAATAGTGAACATGATCTATGTCACTCACATCCCCAAAAGGGAGCGCAAGCGCGCACTAAGGGACATCTACGCTGTAGAGCCTGTCGCCCCAAAGTTTAACCCATGGTCAGCCTGTCTGATCACTTTTGATCGCAGGGATCACCAAACTAATATCCGTCACAGGGGTTCGGCCGCCCTGCTAATTGATCCAATTATTGACGGATACCATATCACTAGAGTCCTTATGGACGGGGGCAGCAGTCTCAACTTGGTCTATCAAGATACTATTCGCAAGTTGGGCATTGACCCATCAAGAATCAAGCCTAGTAATACTACCTTTAAAGGCATGATACCGGGTGTGGAGGCTCGTTGCACGGGCTCACTAATACTGTAGGTAGTATTCGACTCCCCAGACAACTTTTGCAATGAAGAGTTAATCTTCGACATCGTCCCTTTCCGCAGTGGCTATTGCTCGGACGAACTGCTCTCGCCCGTTTTAATGCAGTCTCGCACTACGCCTACTTGAAGCTTAAGATGCCTGGACCTCGGGGCGTTATTACAGTCAATGGAAATATGGAGCGCTCCCTCCGTATTGAAGAGCACACCGCAGCCCTCACAGCCGAGGTGTATGGTGGCCTTATCAAGCCAAACAGTTCATCAGCCAATAAAGCCAATGATGTATCTAAACGAGTCCGGTCCGCGCATAATTGCGATAAATCAACGGATCCGGACCTTGATTAGCAGTTCGGCCTCCGCCGATCGCCCCATTAGGTTGCGGCTTACGTACCGTGCGCACATAACTACGCACTAAAAATACCCTGGGCGGTGCCGGAGGCACACTGTGGAATGGCTTGACCCCATCTGGACTACATATACCTTCTTTCACTATAGGTTCATCAAGAGCCCTACTTGCTATATGGTTGTTCCAGGAGATCCTTTTAAAGCTAGCGTTTCCCAACCATCAAATACTCCTATCAAAGGACTTATTACTAAGGAGAAACGGCACAGACGTGCGATAGGGCATCACTGGAGTTTTTGAACTATTATTTTAGGCCCTGTGTTAGACTTTCCCTTATGTAAAACGGCACAGACGTGCGACGGGAGTTTTTGAACTATTATTTTAGGCCCTGTGTTAGACTTTCCCTTATGTAAAACTTTTTTTTTCTCTTTAGGCATTTAACATGACCTTAATATTAAACGGCAATGTCTGTCGAAACACGCCTCGACGTACTAATAAGGATATAAAAGAAGTAGATGATCATCACCTTTTGGGTTAGGTTCTTGTATTATGTTGTCATCCGCGTTCCCCCTGACGTTCGACTAACACACGTGGTTCGGCACGGCCTTCTTACCAGGGGTTGTATTCGGCCCCGCAAACTCTTAAGTCCGAACACCTATAGGGAACTCTTCAGCGTCCCCGATATTGCATTATATGCATCAGCTTCGAATCATGTCTTTGGTCTATAGTTGGGTTGCCCGGCTCCTGTGTTTGCCACCTTACGTTCTGCAAGTTAGGCTAAGGTAGTAAAGGGAGAACTACTGCGATCGTATTTCTGGTTCGTCCGGTTAAGTACCTTAGTAGAGAAAGCCGAAAACTGACTGTCATGATATGCGAGAGCGGGTCAGCGATCCGGTGACTCAGTGTTATACTACAAATCATTCGCGATTTATACCACGTTATACGAGGGGCTGGGCTTCGACCAGCCGCGTTGCAAAGGTGTCGTACTCCGGATTACCGTTCACGTAACAAGGGGCTAGTACTTAGCCCCACCAATGGACTCTTATGGCTAAGTGAAAGTACTAAAGCCGCATAGTCTGATTGCCTAGTTCACCTCGCAAGACACCTCCTCCATTGGACCAAGACGTTGGATAAAGTGCGGTCATGCATTCCCGAACACCCCTGTAAATTTACGTGGGGGCAGAAGCCGACGACTGGTAAACTTTCAGACTTATAAATTAAAATGGCCAAACAGGAGGATAAAATAATCATAAAGTGCAAGCATAAAATATTTTACACCATAAGTTCATTACACGGTTCTTACCTGTCGGACTCTACAAATCAAATATGATATCTTTTGAGCACTGGCCCTCTACGATGCGGGCTCCCTCGAGGACCTCGCCAAAGTATTTCTCCGGCCGCCGGTGATCCTTGAGTTCAGGCCGCCCCGCGGTGGCAATCTCGGTGGCCTTCATCTTCGCCCATTGTACCTTGACTCGAGCGAAGGCCATCCGGGCACCTTCTATGCAGGCTGACCGCTTGATGGCGTCAACCTGAGGACATGCTTCGACTAGCCGCTTCACCAGTCCGAAGTAGCTGTTGGGTATGGGCTCGGCTGGCCAAAGACGGACTATTACGTCCTTCATGGCTAGTCCGGCCACCCTGTGCAGCTCCGTCAGCTGCCTCAGCTGATCGCTAAGGGGCGCCGGATACTCTGGCGCAAGGTACTGTGACTAGAATAGCTTCTCCGTTGAGCTCCCCTCTTTGGCGCGGAAGAACTCGGCGGCGTCAGCAATACTCCTCGGCAGATCCGCAAATGCGCCTGGAGAACTCCAAACCCGTGTCAGCAAAATGTATCGCTTCCTTGTAAATTTACTCTGCATAAGAAAGGCCTTACCAGCCACTATTTTCCTCGCCTCTTGAATCTCCTGGCAAGCGCCCTGGGCCTCAACCCAGGCTTTTTTCACGCTTTCCAGCGCTCCGGTGAGCTCAAAGACTTGTACTCTTCTGGTCCAAGGACTCGCACTTGGCAATGGTGTCCTTGAGCTCTTGTTCAGCCTCCCCCACACATGCCTCATGTCTTCAGCGGGTGGTTTGCTCCACCTCTAACTCCTTGGCCGCTTTATCAGCGGCCGCCTTGCTCACATCCGCCTCCTTCTTGGCTTGGGTGAGGGCGCACTTGAGGGATTCGACCTCGGCTGCGCCAACTGTGGGTATAGTCATAACATTTAGTCAGTTTAAAAAGATTAACACACATATCACTTTCGGGTATGTAGTAGTGCCGAATACCTTGGGTTTCGTTAAACCGCTTGTTGATGTGGTCGAGTTCCTAATGGGATAGCTGAAGCTTCCGATTGAGCTCAGCAACCTCTGTGGCCTGGGCAGTAGCCGCCAGCATAGAAGCCTGTCCAACAACATAGTATGATACATTATAAATTTGTTTTTGATCCTCTATCCGGATTGTTCTAATCCGTACAGAGTCTCAGGGGCTATTGTCTATGCACAGGTTCGGCCTTATATCGCATACCAAAAAAGAAAGCTTGTAAAGAGCATTACAACGCATACCTCAAAGCCCGTCAGTAGGCTGTTGAAGGCTTCGGTCAGTCCGCTCTTTGCGGACCGAACCTTTTCCATAACCGCACCCATCAGGGTGCGGTGTTCCTCCATGATGGAGGCACGTCGCAGTGCTTCCTGCAGAGTGTCAGCGGCCTCCGGATTGACCGAGGACACTGATGGACCTGCTGCTCCTTCTCCCTCTGTCGAAGGGGGGTGTTGGTCCGAACCCGGAGCCATATTGGTCTCCGGGACGGTGTTCGGCAAGGGCCCGAACTGTTAAATCCCCCCACCCTTGGTGGTCATGGGGGTCGCCGTGCCTCGCTCTACAGCGTCCGGGGTGTTATCCTCGGGCGCCTTCTGGACGACCTCGTCCGCTCCTCCTCGACCAGGAGATGTCCTCTGGGATGAAACCTCGGTGTCCTCCATGGCAGGGGGGGAGAAGGCGTGCGATGGTCCGTCACTCTCCACCTCTTCAGGTGCCAGAGAGTTCCCCTCTGAAGAAGAGGGAATCGGGATCTCGTGCGGAGGGCTGAAAGGCAAAGAAAAAGACTTGATTCATATAACAAAGGCAGATTTAAGTGATAACTGAACAAGTAAGTTTTCGATACTTACGTTTCGGCCAGGGGCTTCTCCCTTTGGATCCTCTTTGGGCTGTGCTCGGACTTTGTGTCTGAACTATCCGAGAGGACTACCCTCCCCTTCTTCGGCGTCGTCCCCTCCAGGTTCTCGAAGGCTGTCCTCTTTCCCCTCCTCGTCTTGAGTGCGGAGTCGCTCTCCACTTCCTCCTCCTCCTCATCTTCCTCGTGAGAGGAGACGGCCTCGGTCTCTCCGGACACTACGTGCAGGACCTTTGCGGCGGGGCCCGTCCTTGGGCCCCTTGCCCTTCTTCTTGATTTTCTTCTCCGACGCCTGATAGGGCACCGGGACCAGCATCTCCTCCAGTTAAGGAGTGACTAGGTCTTTGGGCAATGGAGCCGGACTCTTAATCCGCTCCGACTTCTTGGTCCGGCCCTGCAAAAAGGTGGGATGATGAGTTTTGTATTGATCGAATACATAAACGAGATATATCTTCAGAAAATTAAACACTTACCGGGGTGGCCGGATTCTTGGCGTTGAGGCCGACGTCTTCGGTCTCCATGGGCCAGCTATTCTGCACCTTGAAGAGCAGCTTCCACATTCCCTCATGCATTGTGCCGAGGAAATGCTGCAGAGTACGCGGCTCCTCCGGATTGAACTCCCACATGGGGGAAGTCCGATGCTAGCAAGGGAGGATGCGGCGGAAGAGCATAATTTGCACTACGTTGGTTAGACCAATGTTTTTGCTCAGCACGTTGGTGATACGCATTTGCAGCGTCTGCACCTCCGCCTGAGACCCCCAGTCGAGGCCTTTCGCGATCCAGGAGACGAGCCTCATGGGGGGTCCGGATTTGAATTCTGGGATCGCCGCCCACTTAGTGCGGCGGGGCTTAGTGATATAAAACCACTCTTGTTGCCAGATCTTGACAGTCTCCACGAAGGCCCCCTTTGGCCACATGGCGTTGGGCAACTTGCTGATCATAGCTCCGCCGCAGTCCGTGTGCTGCCCGTCGACCACCTTTGGCTTCACATTGAAGACCTTCAGCCACAGGCCGAAGTGTGGGTGGATGCGGAGAAGAGCCTCACACACGACGATAAACGCCGAGATGTGGAGGAAAGAGTTCGGGGCTAGATCATGGAAATCTAGCCCGTTGTAGAACATAAGTCCTCAGACGAATGGGTGGAGTGGAAAACCTAACCCTCTAAGGAAATGAGGAAGGAAGATGACCCGTTCGCCGGGCTCCGGAGTGGGAATGATCTGGCCCTTGGGGGGAGCCTGTGCGCAATGGTGGCGGTGAGGTATCCCGCACTCCAAAGATCCTTTATCTCTTTCTCCGTGACGGAGGAGGCCGCCCACTTGCCTTTGGAACTGGATCCGGCCATGGTCGGAGGAGGTGGTGGTGGTGGTGAGGAAGACAGAAACTTTTTTGGCGCTGAGAGCTTGGGAGATTGGAAGGCAGAGGAGACTGGAAGGCATGGGGAAGAAAAGAGAAATCCATTGCCCTCTTATAGGAGGTAAAAATGCCAACCGTCCCCCTGCTTGCGCCTTGAAGCTCGCCTATTCCCAATGAAAGCGTGCGCCATAAACGGTTGGATTGACCAAATTTTATTGATGAGCAATCCTGTATTAAGTGGGCACGATCTCTGTTTTGACAGGACGGGCCAATGGGGCTTGTCCTCGAAACATGGGATGCGGGATGAGAAAACGGTTCAAAACGTCGAAGGGTCAAGTCTGACGCTTCGCCAAAAAAAAGTTGTCAGTAAAAGACACAATTCTTATTTTATATATATCATGCCTTCGCGGCTAAGGGTTGTGTTAATTATGCAAGGCCGAATACAGTTCTTTTATGGAGGAAGATTGACGTATATTGTTTAGGGAACCCGCCTCGCAATGCCAAAGATAATCCGCGTGCCGAACACGTCGTCATTGAAGACTGGTTCAGGGGCTACTGTGAGAGTCCTGGACTAAGGGCTCCTTGGGCATCCGGTCTACTGGATATGGGCCGGACTGATGGGCCGTCAAGATACAAGGCAGAAGACCACCTCTCGTGTCCGGTAGGGACTCCCGTATACATGGATGGCAAGTTTAGGTGTCCGGATATGTTATTTCCTTCCTGTTAAACCGACTTTGTACAACCCTAAGTGAGGGAGTCCTGGACTAGGGGGTGTCCGGACAGCCGGACTATCATCGTCCGCCGGACTCCAAGACTACGAAGATACAAGATTGAAGACTCCGTCCCGTGTCCGGATGGGACTTTCCTTGGCGTGGAAGGCAAGCTTGGCGATACGGATATGTAGATCTCCTACCATTGTAACCGACTCTGTGTAACCCTAGCCTTCTCCGGTGTCTATATAAACCGGAGGGCTTTAGTCCGTAGGACACAACATACATTACAACAATCATACCATAGGCTAGCTTTAGGTTTAGCCTCCTTGATCTCGTGGTAGATCCACTCTTGTACTACCCATATCATCAATATCAATCAAGCGGGGACGTAGGGTTTTACCTCCATCAAGAGGGCCCGAACACAGGTAAAACATCGTGTCCCTTGTCTCCTGTTACCATCCACCTAGACGCACAGTTCGGGACCCCCTACCGAGATCCGCCGGTTTTGACACCGACATTGGTGCTTTCATTGAGAGTTCCTCCGTGTCGTCACCGATAGGCTCGATGGCGTCTTCAATCAACAATGCTGTCCAGGTGAGACTTTTCTCCCGGACAGATCTTCAGATTCGGCGGCCGCGCTGCGGGCTAATTCACTTGGCCATCTGGAGCAGATCGAAGCTTCGCCTGGCGGTCAGTCGATTCGAAGCCTAAACTTGACGGCCGACATCCGCGGGACTTGATCTTCGACGGGCTCGAGCCACGCCAAGCGCGCCGCCTTTATTACGATGGGTATGATCTAGCTCGCCGCCCGACAAAGTGCCTTGGTGGCAAGACAAGAATCCGCTCCGGCCCTTAGTCCGGAGCCGATCGCCCAGATCGAGGACCGGTGGTTAGACACCGCCTCGGGGGCTGCAACTTCTACGGCGATGGAGCCGAACACTAACCTTGTCCCTCACGAAGCCCGTGACTCCGAGGTGCCGGACTCCTTGCCGGACTCCGGACCTCCCACGCCCTTGCCAATCGAATCTGATTGGGCACCGGTTATGGAATTCACCGCCGCGGACATCTTCCAACACTCGCCCTTTGGCAACATCCTAAATTCGCTAAAGCATCTCTCGCTATCCGGAGAGTCCTGGCCGGATTATGACCAGGATGGTTGGGATACGGACGACGAAGAAATTCAGAGCCCACCCACCACCCACTTTGTAGCCACTGTCGATGATCTAACCGGCATGCTAAACTATGACTCCGAAGACATCGACGGTATGGACGAAGATGCCGGAGACGAACAAGAACCAGCGCCTACAGGGCACGGGAAGACCACCTCGTCATACGACGTATACATGGTGGATACCCCAAAAGGAAGCGATAACGAGGACCAACGGGGCGCGGCAGAAGATAATCCCACCGACAAACAACCAAAACGGCGATGCAGACGCCGCCCTAAGTCCCGCCTCGACAACAACAGCGCTCCTAATGACCCAGCAATACAGCAGGGCAAACCGGTGGACGACGAACACGCAGACAAGCAACCGTCCGAGTAGGACGAGTCAGATAATTAGCCCAGGCCCGGCGAAAACAACAGTCCAGACGACTTCACGCCGGACACACCGACGGAGAATAAAAACCTTCGAAAAAGACTCGTCGCCACCGCAAGAAGTTTGAAAAAGGAAAAACGGAAGCTCAAAACAGCAGAAGATACACTCAGAATGAGGTGGAGCAAAGTGCTCAAAACCGCAAACAAATACGGCAATGGCCATCACTCAAAGAGCTACCCGAAGCGCAAGCTGCTGCCAGAATTTGACGAGGAGGCCATAGAGCCCCCACAGTCAAAAAACAAAGAGGCTGCATGGTTGGATAGACGGCCAGATGATAGGCCAAAATCTGAAAGCGGCGCCGCACATAAGCCGACTAATGACCCCGGAAAGACAGATGGCCCAGCCAGATCCATTTACGGGCCAAAGAGGAGGGCCCCAGGAAGCAATGCAACACGCCAAGTGTCCGAAGATAGCGGTACACCCAAATACAGGGGCGCCGCACACCCACTATATTTCACCAACGAGGTGCTGGATCATGAATTCCCAGCAGGATTTAAACCCATAAACATAGAGGCCTACGACGGAACAACAGACCCTGGAGTCTGGATAGAAGATTATATACTACACATACACATGGCTAGAGGAGATGATCTCCACGCCATAAAATACCTACCCCTCAAGCTCAAAGGGCCAGCCCGTCATTGGCTCAAAAGCCTCCCGGAAAACATTGTTGGAAGTTGGGAAGAGCTCGAGGACGCGTTTAGAGCAAATTTTCAAGGAACTTATGTCCGCCCTCCGGATGCAGATGATCTAAGTCATATAACTCAACAGCCCGGAGAGTCAGCGCGCAAATTCTGGAACAGGTTCCTCACCAAAAAGAACCAAATAGTCGACTGTCCGGACGCCGAAGCCTTAGCAGCTTTTAAACACAACGTCCGAGACGAATGGCTCGCCAGACACCTCGGCCAAGAGAAGCCGAGGACAATGTCCGCGCTAACAAGCCTCATGACCCGCTTTTGTGCGGGAGAGGATAGCTGGCTAGCAAGATGCAGCACCAGCGACCCAAGTACATCCGAGATCAGAGATGGAAACGGAAAATCACGGCGCAGAAAAGACCAGCGCCGGAATAAAGAGAAAAGCCCAAAGAGCACGGCGGTCAACGCCGGATTCAAAAGCTCGCGGCCAGACAACAAAACACCGCCTCTTAAGGATAACAGCGATGAGCTATCCAACTTAAACAAGATTTTGGGTCGGATATGTCAAATCCACAGTACCCCCGGAAGGCCTGCAAACCACACCCACCGAGATTGTTGGGTTTTCAAAAAGTCCGGCCGATTAAACGCCGAACACAAGGGGCTCGACGCATCAAGCGAAGACGATGATAAACCCCATTAGCAGAGCACCGGAAAACAAAAGACTTTCCCACAAGAGGTCAAAGTAGTAAATTCACTTCATGTGATAATACAGAAAAACAGTGCGGCACCCGTTAAAATGGGTCTCGCACGGTCCAACCCAGCGGAACATAGAGATTGGACATCAAAACCAATCACTTTCGACCACCTGGATTGTTCAAGAAGCGTTCGAAATGCAGGATGGACTGCCCTGATATTGGATCCTATAATCGACGGACTACAATTTACACAAGTCCTGATGGACGGAGGCAGTGACTTAAACCTGCTGTATCCAAACACAATCCGCAAGTTGGGGATAGACCTTACTAAAATTCGACACAGCCGCACTTCCTTTAAAGGAGTGCCGCCAGGCCCTTACGCCAAGTGCACAGGCTCCTTATTACTAGAAGTTGTGTTCGGATCATCGAACAACTTTCGACGCGAAAAACTAATCTTTCATATCGTCCCATTTAAAAGTAGCTATCAAGCACTCTTGGGACGAGAAGCTTTTGTCCGCTTTAACGTCATACCACATTACGCGTCTCTTACACTTAAGATGCCTGGTCCACGTGGCATCATTTCAGTGCGAGGGTCATTTAAAGACCCCGGACACGGTCAGACGAGTCCGGCATAAATAAGCTAGGTTCCCAAGCCGCACATCCTTCACAAGGGCTACAAGACAAGCAACAGCGAACTCATATAGACTCCGCTTTACTTATTTATTTATAGTTTTTCCTTCGTATATATTTTTTCGCACGATTTCTTTCCAAACTAAGTTCGTCTCTTTTTACAGATGAACAACGTGCACACCCGTCCAGGATAACGGCACAACGGAGACACAGGCGCAGAGGCGTGCAAGAGGGACCCGTCGCAAGGATTCTTTTCAGATTAAGACCCTGCGTAAACCTTTTTTACTGTCTCTTGTTGTTATAATCCCTTGGTTTCTCATTATAACCAAAGTGGAGCCTGACGTTTTGGCATCGGCCGCGTCAGAGGACCTTGCCGTGCACAGGCACTAGGGGCTTAGGGCATGGTTACGCCCATTATTATAAAGACCGAACACCTTAGGGAGTGTTCGGCGTCTCGAGTTAGGCCTTATATGCATCAGCTCGAATCATGTCTTTGGTCAAATGTTGGGTTTGCCCGGCTCGTGTTTTGCTGCCTTACGTTCCGTATCATCGGCTAACGCGCACCGGAGAACTCTGCGATTGTGCCCCGGTTAATTTGGCGAGCACCTCGAGAGAAAGCCGAAAACCGATCGTCATGATACAACGAGACTGGTCAACCACTCGATCGACTACCGGAATGTTTAGAATTTCGCTTGACGAAGGACCGTTTCGGTCAGCACACGCGCGCCCGAATCGAGAAGCGCGGTTCCCCGTGGGCTATATCATAGCCCCACCCCGAACTCAATGGCTAAGTGAAAGTGATAAAGCATCATAGTCCGGATTGCCTCGTTTGCTACGCTACCACCTCCTTAACAGGACCGAGACGCCGGATTAAGTGTGAAAGCGCGCTATTTTTGCGAACACCCCGCACCTTGTGCGTGGGGCTGAAGCCAACTGCCATCTTCGGGTTATACAAACGTATACATAAGCGGCCGATAGGAGATATTTTAATACTTGGAACGCACAAGTATAAAAGGCGGTTCAATCATAATCATTGTTTTACAAGATAAAACGTTCATTTGAACGTGACATTTTTCGAGCACTGCGACTCAATTACACGAGCGCCACGCATAACTTCCCCAAAATAGTGCTCGGCGGGTAACCGGCTTTCGTCCGAATCCTGGGCTACAATAGCGGTGGCATCCATCTCTGTCCAGTGTGTCTTCACACAGGCAAGGGCCATCCGCGCACCTTCTATGCAGGCCGACCGCTTCATCTCCTTGATATGCGGCACCGCTCCAAGAAATTGCTGCAATAAGCCAAAATAGCTCGTCACCTTGGGCCTCTCTGGCCAGACATGAGCCACGATATCAGTCATGGCAAGTCCAGACAACCTGTTCAGCTCAGCCCATTCGGCCAACCGATTGGTCAACGGAAGTGAACGATCCGGACTATGGAATTGAGACCAAAATAGCTCTTCCGTCTTGTGATCCTTCTGACTCCGGAAGTGCACAACGGCATCCGCCGCACTTGCCGCCAAGTCCATATATGGATCCTCCGGACCCCACAGCTGGCCAAGTTAGGCATACTTTGGATCCGTAAACCGGCGACGCAGCAGAAAAGGCCTGCCAGCCACAATATCTCCGGCCTGGCGCAGCTCCTCCTTCATAGCCCGCATTGCAGAACGGGCATCCTTGGCCTCGGCGGTGGCCTTCCCCAGGTCTTCTCGCTCCGATAGACGCTCCTTTTCAAGAGCCTCATTGCGGTCGGTAGCATCCTTCAATTTCACGGCCAATTCGGTCATCTTTTCCCTGCTTAGGCACTGTGCAGCCTTTTCGGCTTTCAACTCCTCGGCCGCCCTCGAGGCAGCCGCATCACTCCTTCGGGCTTGCTCCTTGGCTTGAGCAAGCTCGCCCGAAAACTCTCCACGAGAGCAGCACCATCGTATCACAGCATATATATTGTCAGAGGCGGGCTTTGGCTCCCTTAAATAAGTGACTGCGGAGAATTCATTTACCTTGCGACTCGTCAAGTCGCCGGTTGACAAGCGCAATGTCCGCATCCGCCACATCAAGTTGCCGCATTAACTCGACAACTCCACTAGTCCGGCTAGCCCCCGGACTATCCGCCACTTGCATAGGAAGGGCAACATTCAATACCTGCGATTTTGATCCTCAGCACGCTATCGCTTTCGACAACCTACCGAGTCTCAGGGGCTACTATCTATACAGGGCGCACTTCTATGTGCAAAACTGTCGTAAAGGTGCGTCGTTCTTGCGTACCTCAAATCCCGCCAGCAAACTCCTGACGGCATTATGCAATCCGCTTTCGGCGGATGAAACCCTTCCAATCACCATACTCATCAAAGCACGGTGATCTTCTAAGATAGACGCCCTCTCAAGCAGATCCTTCAGCTCCCCCGGCCGGACACTAGTCGGCGCCGAACTCTCCGGCTCCACCGAGCTCTGGGATACCCTCCGTGACGATACTTCAGCTCGCTGCCTCTGTCCGACGGCAAGCAGTGACGGAGGCGTTCACTCTCCATCATCTCCGGACGAAGATCCCCCGAAGACAAACTCATCTGAGAAGGCCGCAGATCCGAACTGTAAGGTAAAAATTTCGGTTATCCACGGAAGCACAAACAGGGGTATTTTCTTATTAATGAACGCCCCTTTTCCTACTCACGGCTCGCTGGAGGGCTGATCCTTTAGAGACGATTGTACGTCCGGGTTCTCCCCGGACGCAGGACCCTCCGGTGAAGATTTCTTCCCCCGCTTAGGGGCTTTGGCCTCCGGGTCTTCGGAGGCGGTCCTCTTCTCCCCTGGAAGGAGGGATTTTCGATCCCCCCTCTTCAGGCGCCCCCTTGGGCGAGGTGATAGCTCTTCTATTTTCCCCATCGCCTCCTTCTACGGGCGCGACCTCCAACATTCTGACCAGCACGGGCTCCGGTGCGGTCTCTGGGAGGGGGGCCGGACACCTTATCAGCTTCGATCGCGCTACCCACTCCTGATGAAGAATAATGGGTTAGAAGGAGAATTTCAGAAAAGCAAACAAACAAAACGTCCGGACTCTGAGCTACTTACCTGAGTATCCGGGCGATTGCAGCTTAGGCCTGCGTCCTCGGTCAATTCCAGACACGCCACCTGCGGTCCGAAGAACAACTTGTACATCTCCACAGGCGTCATACCCATGAGGTGTTGGATAATTCGTGGTCCCTCCGGATTGAACTCCCATAACCGGAGAGGACGGTGTTTGCAGGGTAGAAGATGCCTGATTAGCATGACCTGCATCACCACAACCAGATTGATCTCCCTCGCTTGGAGTTCTCGAATCCGGCCCTGCAATAAGGGCACGTCTTCGAACGGCCCCCAATTGAGCCCTTGGTTGACCAACGACATCAACCGGCGTGGAGGTCCCGGGCGGAATGAAGGCGGCGGCTTTTGCTTGCTGCCCTTCGGAGCGGTGATATAGAACCACTCCTGCTGCCACAAGCCGAGCTCCTCTTGAAGGAGCCCTCGGGCCACGGGGCATCGGCCCTCCTGCTTATGGCCGCCCCGCCGCACTCCGCTTGACGCCCCCCAATCATCTTCGGCTTCACATTGAAGGTCTTCAGCCACAGGCCGAAGTGGGGGGTGACGCGGAGGAAGGCTTCGCAGACGATAATGAATGCGGAAATATGGAGGATGGACTCCGGAGCCAAGTCGTGAAAATCCAGCCCGTAGTAGAACATGAGCCCTCTCACAAAGGGGTCCGTCGAGAAGCCTAAACCCCGACGGAGGTGGGATACGAAGACGACGTACTCACCGGGCTCGGGAGTGGGTACGGCCTGCCCTTGGGCGGGCAACCTGTGCGAAATCTCGTAAGACAGGTACTTGGCCTCACGCAGCTTTAGCACGTCCTCCTCCGTCACGGATCCACCGACCCTGAAGGTCGGAGCCGGACATCGTTGAAGGTCCAAAGCGCTCAAATCTGGGGCTCTGGGTGTTGGAACTTGGAGCAAGGAGAGGATTCGATGGAAGATTGAAGAAGAGAAACGAGCCTTGGTCCTCTTATAAAGGGGGAAAATACCAAGAGCCGTCTCCGTGACCGTTCGGGATTCACCTTCGATAGAGGAGGCGTGGCGACGGGCACAGTTGGGTTACCCACGTTCGTATTGATGAGAATCCCGGAATAAGGGGAACACGATCTCTGCTTCGACAAGACGTGCCAAGGAAACCGCTTCGCTAAACGTGCTGAGGTGGTATAATAAAAAACGACTCAAGTAAAGGCTTGGTAGCGGTGTGATGTCATGCCGCAAAATACGTCAGCAGATTGGACTTGTGTACATTTTATTCTCTCTACGGTGGAATGTGGAATTTATTTTGCAGAGCCGGACACTATCCTGGTGTTCATGATCTTCTCTGGATTATTCAAAGGAGGAACCCGCCTTGCAATGCCGAACATTATGCGCGCCGGACTTATCGTCATTGAAGCCTGGTTCAGGGGCTACTGAGGGAGTCCTGGACTAGGGGGTGTCCGGACAGCCGAACTATCATCGTCCGCCGGACTCCAAGACTACGAAGATACAAGATTGAAGACTCCGTCCCGTGTCCGGATGGGACTTTCCTTGGCGTGGAAGGCAAGCTTGGCGATATGGATATGTAGATCTCCTACCATTGTAACCGACTCTGTGTAACCCTAGCCTTCTCCGGTGTCTATATAAACCGGAGGGCTTTAGTCCGTAGGACACAACATACATTACAACAATCATACCATAGGCTAGCTTTAGGGTTTAGCCTCCTTGATCTCGTGGTAGATCCACTCTTGTACTATACCCATATCATCAATATCAATCAATCAGGACGTAGGGTTTTACCTCCATCAAGAGGGCCCGAACCTGGGTAAAACATTGTGTCCCTTGTCTCCTGTTACCATCTGCCTAGACGCACAGTTTGGGACCCCCTACCCGAGATCCGCCGGTTTTGACACCAACACTAAGCCCCTCCGGTGTCTATATAAACCGGAGGGTTAGATCGAAGGCAGGAAGACAACATTACCAAGCTAGCCAAACTAGGGTTAGCCAATACGATCTCGTGGTAGATCAACTTTCGTAATCCCCATATCCTTCGAATATAATCAAGCAGGAGTAGGGTTCTACCTCCATTAAGAGGGCCGGAACCTGGGTAAACACTGTGTCCTTTTGACCATAGTTACCACCGATCCTCAGACATATAGCTTGGGTCCCCCTACCCGAGATCTGCCGGTTTTGACACCGACAATGACGCCATATAATTTTGAATTCTACATGAATATAGAACACGGGAATCTGTATAGACAATGTTTGGTTGTACCACAGGACAAATGTAAAAAAATTCTTGAAGGGTTAAGTGCATGGTGTTAAAGATGTCTTATACTTTGTGTCATTTGACTTAAATCCTACATGAACCGAAACGAGGGGTATGTATTAGAAGTTGTTTGGTTGTAGGTTGTAACACAGGAAACATGAAGAAATTTTCGTGAAGGATATTAGGTGCATGAAATAGTTGTCACAGAAACAAAGGAAAATAACTTCAGAATTCACATTAGGTGCATGCAGCAGTCATATGTAGAACATTGGTCATCTGAAATATAAACACTACTAAACAGTTTTTTTTGTAACAAGCTACTCCTAAACATATGCAGATTAAACAGCAAGAGCGCAGCATTGAAAGCCGCGCTCCGTAATACTTAAATTGTTGACTTGCATCCTCCCACTTTCTTCTTTTCTCTTTGCCAAATTGCAATCGGTCCAGCGAATGACAGCTCATAATATAGCTGCGGCATTAGATCATCGTGAGAGCAGAACTTGATGTAGACAGTACTTAGCTTATTTAAGATCTTCTCGGCGGGAGAAAATTATGTGAAGATCCGAATATGCGGTGGAACCTTGCCAACTTGTCACTAGTTTGTAGTACTAATTTGCCGTGTAGACAGCCTTCACATGGTGTTGGTCTCCACGATAATACAGTCTTAATTATAAAGGGCTGCAGCTAAACTAATATAAGAGCTGTATAAGGGTCTCCATTCCTACCATCTTAAGGCTAGCTATAAGGGTCTCCACTCCTGCCATCTTACCTGTGGAACTCATGGTGTCGTAGTTTACGTGATTAAAAATATTTGGACGAACTGTATAAGAGCAAAGTCATTGTTCCGGAGAGAATTTATCAAACTCTTATCTATAACAACATCAGTTATCTACAACAGCTTTAAAATAAGTAAATAGCATGGCAGCAGAACAACCGCAAGCTTGGTATAAGAAATGAAATTATCAATGACAGCTTAATGAAGAAATTAGTAGTGTGAGATAGCATAAATAAAGTTCCGTCCAGTCAGTGAGATATGCAAATGATCGCTCATACTACTTGATAATATTCACTAGAAGGAATCCAGAACATTTCATTTATCGATTATAGTTATCGTGATAAATATTAGAGAAACGAAAAGGACAGCTAGTGGGATAGGAATGTTTTGTGTGTAGAAATTGTAGGATGTCTGAAATTGTTGTTGTATTGATCTGACCCTCATAATGGGTATATATTGAGTGCAATGAGGAGAGAGATTTGGAGTAGAGAGCAAGTCGTACATGTTTAATCCTATTCTATCTCTAACTCCTAATATATATCTTTAAACCCAATATAATATTCTAACATTGTGTAATATATGAAGTTGCACTGCATATGTATTAATCCCTCCGTTCCTAAATATAAGTCTTTTTAGAGATTTTTATATGGATTACATATGGATGTATATAGACATATTTTAGAGTGTAGATTTACTCATTTTGCTCCGTATGTAGTCCATATTAGAATCTTCGGAAGACTTAAATTTAGGAACAGAAGGAGGGAGTAGCTTTGTTAGGTCTCCCCCACCACCCACCAAAAAGAGTGTGCTGCTGTTTGTAAAAATGAGGACCTCCTCCTAGTGATGGTTTGGCAATAAAATTCAGGTGGAGGGATCGCTATCCCTCCCCCGGTGACAGTTCAAAAAAAAAACACAGCTGATGTTTGGCCCTCCGGTGGTTACTGGAAGCTCATTTTTATTTTTGTTGAAGTATGATGATCCCATTTAGTAGAACCAACGACTGTACATATTTTCTCGCTAAATCAATTTTTCTTAATCATGCTCTAAATAAACATATCACTGTGTTAGATGAAATGTTTATTTGAGCAACCACCTTGTAATAGAATTTAAGTAACTTAGATATCATTCTAAACTTCTTTTCCACAATACATTAAAAAATCAATGAACCTGCCTAGCATTTGTTCTAGAATGTAACAGCCATAGCTTCCATCAGGAACACAGTTAGTTTCCCTCGGTAAAATAAGAAAACAGCATGCAATATGTGAATGAAGACCACGGTTTCCTAATATGTGTGGTTCCCTGATAGAAATTTACTCAAATATGTCACTTCATTAACTATACACCAATATAAAGGAGACGACTTATGCTTAAGGTCATTCCGTCATTGTTACTTGTTAGCTGCAAACTCAGGTAATGTTACTTCCTGAAAGCAACCACTCTGACAATGAGATACGGCTCCTATATACAACCCATCATCATCACGCTTGACAATTACATAAGCAATAAGTTGAATTATGCAAATCAAATGTCAGCCATGTCAATTTTGAATGGGTTGACATTTTTATTTTATTCTAGTTTTGACCATACTACCCCTCTAAGCAAATTGTCTCAATACCTACTGCTAGCTAAAACTATCCACCAATATACAGGAGAGGACGTATGCTTAAAGTCCATTAATATTTTTCCGTAAAAAAAACCTTTTTGGGTAAGGTCCACTAATCTAAGGCACCATTGTTACTTGCAAGCTGCAAAGTTAATGTTTCATGAAATTCAGTCTAAAATCCACTTCCAGGCAACTATCCACCAATATTTAGGAGAGGACTTATGCTTAAGGTCCACCAACCACATAAGTATAAGTTGAATTATGCAAATCAAATGCCAGCCATGTAAATCTTAAATGGGTCCGACATTTTTAGTTTATTGTCGCTTGACCATACTATCCTCTTTTAAGTTAATGTTTCAAGAAATTCACTCCAAGATGCCACTTTCATGCAACTATCCACCAGTATACATGAGAGGACTTATGGTTAAATTAATGTTTCAAGAAATCCACCGATATACGTACTATCCTCTTTTAAGTTAATATTTCAAGAAACTCACTCCAAAGTGTCAGTTTCATGACTACGAGATATGACTCACTGTATACGATAATATCATCATCATGCTTGACAATTACATAAGTAATTAGTTGAATTATGCAAATCAAATGTCAGTCGTGTCAATTTTAAATGGGTTGACATTTTTAGTTTATTGTCGTTTTGGCCATACTATCCTCTAAGAAAATTGTCTCAATACCTACTGCTAGCTAAAACTAAAACTAAAACAGATCAAACATCTTGCTAGCAAAACTCAAAAAAATAATATCAGCAGTCTGTTTTTCAAGCTGATGGTGCCATGTCCTCAAGGGCGTTCCTACAGATATGTGAAAGGGAAACTCGTTGATTATTATAGTGGCATCGGAGCTTTGGAAGCACTAGGACGGTTGTGCCTTCAGCGGCTGACGCAGTGACACTCCAAATGTTTCGCTGGTCCTACAAACAGGTGGCGCCACTCCAAATGCAATGTCACTTGAGCTAGAGCTTGCAATGTCAGTTAGAGTCATTCGACGCCATTGTCGGTCTACAACCATGTTATGTGACGGAGGCACACCAAAGTAAACTTGAAGGCCTTCTACCTCAAGCCACACTTGATAGTTAAGAAGAGCCGGAGGAGCAGGTGGTGAAGGGGGGACATGCCACCCCCTGCCCCAAACGTCTTCGATCTGAACATCAACATCATGAATGTTAAAACCTTGGTTTTTTTTGCGGGGGGTTAACACCTTGGTTACCACAAGCATTGCCATTACCTGGAGTAGCTGCATGTTGAGCAAGCCAGTTATTAAGTTGTTGTTCGTACAGTTGTTCAAAAGATAATCCATGATTATTAAGGTGCTGGCACTTCTCACTATGATGAATTTAAAACATATGGTGATTATAATTGGCTTACCATAAAAGTATACATAGTAGAGAAGTCAGGAGGTCAGCTGGGCAGCATCATTATGTCTAGTGTGTGGTCGTCATATTCTCGCTAGTAATTTGGTACGGTCTGGTTCAAAGATCTGATATCATACTATTTCCAGTGAGTATCATGACTGATTGAATCAAATGCATTTGTCAACTCTTAGAAAAAGAGCGAACTTTTAGCTCATGGGACGTCCCTTAACTTGGTGCGCCCTGACAATTTAGTTAGTTCGCCGCTTGAAGATATTTGGGCGTTTGGCTACTCGTTATTTTCTTGATCAACTTACAGATGATTACACTAGAGTATAAGAGAACATCTGTAATATGGCCAACGCATTACATTGTCACCATTACAACACAACAAATTCAGAAAGTAACCGCAGGAACAATATAAACGGCAGAACACAGAAATGCATATCAAACACACCAACCATTCACGAGTGTGCATGTACGCCTGCATGTCTCTAGACACCACATGGGGCAATGGCGTCGTGGTCGCCAACGTTCTCCTTTGAAAGCTCCTCCAGCGACTTGCCCTTGGACTCTTGAGGGTGACGCCACTCGACAGTGGCGACGCTCGACGCTGTTTTCCCTCTTGAGGGTGTTGTCGTGGGGCTTAGGTGTACTAGGTTGTAGCGTGGCGGTGTGTTAGCTTCGTGTGTTCTCTGTTGGTAGCGTAGTCGCGTGCATTGTGTGATCTGAATATCTTGGGATCGGCTTTGTAAGAGGACTGTGTGATAGCGGAAAACGTCCTGCCTCTTTTGAGGGACGTGGTTCGTGTTATAAAGGAGGGGGGCGACCCCAACGATTGTTACACAGAGAGAGATTCTCCAGGAGAGATTACTTGGAAAGAGGAGATAGAGATAGTTACAATTGTGATATATTTGAATAGCCTAACAACCAAATCTATCTCTATCATGCCGAACACCTCCTGGTTGGGATCTTACGTGTAACGTGACATGCATGTTATTTAACACCCTCCTTTAATCACAACTTCATTAAGTTGAGATTATGCTTGAAGTCTTCAAAGCTTCTTGTAGGCAAGGGCTTTGTGAATCCATCTGCAAGTTTATCTTTGGAATGCACAAAGCGAATGTCAAGTTGTTTCTGAGCAACTCTTTCTCTGACAAAATGAAAATCGGTCTCTATATGCTTTGTCCTGGCATGGAACACCGGATTTGCAGAGAGATATGTGGCACCAAGGTTGTCACACCATGAGTAGGGAGCTTGTTTACTTTGTACACCAAGTTCCTTCAACATGGACTGAACCCATATTATTTCAGATGTGGCATTAGCCAATGCCTTGTATTCTGCTTCTGTACTCGACCTGGATACAGTAGCTTGTTTACATGCACACCATGATATCAAGTTTGATCCAAAGAATACTGCAAAACCACCAGTGGAGCGTCTGTCATCAAGACAACCTGCCCAATCAGAGTCGGAGAATGCACTGACAAGAGTGAAGGGTGATTTGCTCAAGTTCAGTCCTAAGTTCAAATATGCTTCACATATTGAACTATACGTTTTGCAGATGTCAAATGAACATTGATAGGTGCATGAAGAAATTGGCAGACTTTGTTAACAGCAAAGGATAAATCAGGTCTGGTAAGTGTGAGATACTGAAGAGCTCCTACCAAACTCCTGTATTTTGTGTTGTCCTCTTGATTCAAGGGCTCACCTTCTGCAAGAGATAGTTTCTCCGAGCTGGACAATGGAGTAGATGAAGGCTTGCATCCCTGTAACCCGGCCTTCTTAACCAAATCGGTGGCATACTTTTCTTGAGAGAGGAGAAGTCCATCTTTGTGCTTCTTCACCTCAATCCCAAGAAAATAGTGCAAGTCACCAAGATCCTTTAGTGCAAAATCTGCACTTAGATCCTTAAGAAGTCCTCTGATAGCTTCATCAGATGAGCTAGTTACAATAATATCATCAACATATATGAGAACAAATATGCATGTGCTGGACTTGTTGTAGATGAACAATGATGTGTCAGATTTAGAGGGAACAAAACCAAGTGCTTGCATTTTGTGACAGAGACGAGCATACCATGCCCTTGGAGCCTGTTTTAACCCATATAGTGCCTTATCAAGCTTGCACACATAAGAAGGAGCATTCTTACTCTCAAACCCAGGAGGTTGTTTCATGTACACTTCCTCTTCCAGAACACCATGGAGAAACGCGTTCTGAACATCAAGCTATCTGAGACTCCATCCTCTGGAAACAACAATAGATATGACAAGACGAATAGTGGCAGCCTTTACCACTGGACTGAACGTGTCCTCATAGTCTATGTCGTATCTCTATATAAATCCTTTTGCTACTAGCCTAGACTTATAATGATCAATAGTTCCATCAGTTTTTCTTTTAATCCTGAAAACCCACTTGCAATCAATCAATCAGCAAGTCCTTGGCTTCCTACTGGCCAACCTCATAAAGGAGGTTTTGGTCACTGTGACCACGGTCACCATGGCGAGCGCGCTCTGGACGACGCTCGCTGCCATGTTCTCGTCGCACTCGGCGAGCCGCATCAACAACATCCGCACCTCCCTCATCAATGCGAAGAAGGGTAATCTCTCGGTTGCTTCTTACTTTGCTGCTATGCGAGGATATGCAGATGAGCTAGCCGCGGCGGGCAAGGCTATCTAGGATGACGAGCTGGTCTCCTACATCATCCACGGGCTAGATGCCGATTACCAACCTCCGGTATCTGCCCTCGATGCTCGTGTCACCCCCGTCACCCTCGACGAACTCTACGCCATGCTCCCCAACTTCGACCAGCGCGTGGCCCAGTACCACGGGTCCGGCAGCGGCGGCTTCAAATCTTCAGCCAACATGGCATCTCGTGGACGGGGTGGCGGCCCCCGTTCACGTGGCACTCCCCGCAACAAGGGGCGACCTGGCGGCGGCGGCAGCAGCGACCGCGGCTCCTCTCCTCAGCGCGTGGGTGGCAGGGGCCGCCGTCGCGATCGTGGCAGCGGCAACAGGACGCGTCCCGATGATAACCCACAAGTATAGGGGATCGCAACAGTTTTCGAGGGTAGAGTATTCAACCCAAATTTATTGATTCGACACAAGGGGAGCCAAAGAATATTTTTATTTATTAGCAGTTGAGTTGTCAATTCAACCACACCTGGATAACTTAGTATCTGCAGCAAAATATTTAGTAGCAAAGTAGTATGATAGTAATGGTAACAGTGGCAAAAGTAACGATAGCAGTTTTGTAGTAATTGTAACAGTAGCGACGGTAAAGTAAATAAGCAAAGCACAATATGTGGGAAGCTCGTAGGCATTGGATCAGTGATGGATAATTATGTCGGATGCGATTCCTCATGTAATAGTTATAACATAGGGTGACACAGAACTAGCTCCAATTCATCAATGTAATGTAGGCATGTATTCCGAATATAGTCATACGTGCTTATGGAAAAGAACCTGCATGAAATCTTTTGTCCTACCCTCCCGTGGCAGCGGGTCCTATTGGAAACTAAGGGATATTAAGGCCTCCTTTTAATAGAGTACCGGACAAAAGTATTAACACATGGTGAATACATGAACTCCTCATACTACGGTCATCACCGAGAAGTATCCCGATTATTTTCACTTCGGGGTTGTCAGATCATAACACATAATAGGTGACTATAGACTTGCAAGATGGGATCAAGAACTCACATATATTCATGAAAACATAATAGGTTCAGATCTGAAATCATGGCACTCGGGCCCTAGTGACAAGCATTAAGCATAGCAAAGTCATATCAACATCAATCTCAGAACATGGTGGATACTAGGGATCAAACCCTAACAAAACTAACTTGATTACATGGTAAATCTCATCCAACCCATCACCGTCCAGCAAGCCTACGATGGAATTACTCACGCACGGTGGTGAGCATCATGAAATTGGTGATGGAGGATGGTTGATGATGACGAGGGCGACGAATCCCCCTCTCCGGAGCCTTGAATGGTCCAGATCAGCCCTCCCGAGAGAGATTAGGGCTTGGCGGCGGCTCCGTATCGTAAAACGCGATGAAACTTTCTCTCTGATTTTTTTCTCCGCGAAAGAGAGTATATGGAGTTGAGTTAAGGTCGGTGGGCATCCAGGGGGCCCATGAGGCAGGGGGCGCGCCCAGGGGGAGGGGGCGCGCCCCCACCCTCGTGGACAGGGTGTGGGCTTCCTGGCCTTAATTCTTTCACCAGTATTTTTTATATTTTCCAAAAATAATCTCCGTGGAGTTTCAGGTCATTTTGAGAACTTTTGTTTCTGCACAAAGATAACACCACGGCAATTCTGCTGAAAACAGCGTCAGTCGGGTTAGTTTCAGTCAAATCATGCAAGTTAGAGTCCAAAACAAGGGCAAAAGTGTTTGGAAAAGTAGATACAATGGAGACGTATCAACTCCCCCAAGCTTAAACCTTTGCTTGTCCTCAAGCAATTCAGTTGACAAACTAAAAGTGATAAAGAAAAACTTTTACAAACTCTGTTTGCTCTTGTTGTTGTAAATATGTAAAGCCAGCATTCAAGTTTTCAGCAAAGATTATGAACTAACCATAATCACAATAACAATTGGGTCTCATGTTTACTCATATCAATGGCATAATCAACTAGCGAGCAATAATAATAAAACTCGGACGACAACACTTTCTCAAAACAATCATAATATGATATAACAAGATGGTATCTCGCTAGCCCTTTCTGAGACCGCAAAACATAAATGCAGAGCACCTTTAAAGATCAAGGACTGACTAAACATTGTAATTCATGGTAAAAGAGATCCAGTCAAGTCATACCCAATGTAAACTAATAGTAATGAATGCAAATGACAGTGTGCTCTCCAGCAGGTGCTTTTTAATAAGAAGGTGATGACTCAACATAAAAGTAAATAGATAGGCCCTTCGCAGAGGGAAGCAGGGATTTGTAGAGGTGCGAGAGCTCAATTTTTAAATAGAGATGAATAACATTTTGAGCGGTATACTTTCATTGTCAACGCAACAACTATGAGATCTTGATATCTTCCATGCTACACACATTATAGGCGGTTCCCAAATAGAGTGGTAAAGTTTATACTCCCCCACCACCAACAAGCATCAATCCATGGCTTGCTCGAAATAACGAGTGCCTCCAACTAGCAACAGCCCTGGGGGGGGGGGGGTTGTTTAATTATTTTGATTTGTTTTGATCTTTTTGATCATGGGACTGGGCATCCCGGTTACCAGCCATTTTCTCGTGAATGAGGAGTGGAGTCCACTCCTCTTGAGAATAACCCACCTAGCATGGAAGATACAGACAGCCCTAGTTGATACATCAGCTGCTCGAGCATACAAAAGAGAATTTCATTTGAAGGTTTGGAGTTTGGCACATACAAATTTACTTGGAACGGTAGGTAAACACTGCATATAGGAAGGTATGGTGGACTCATATGGAATAACTTTGGGGTTTATAGAGTTTGGATGCACAAGCAGTATTCCCGCTTAGTACAGGTGGCTAGCAAAAGACTGGGAAGCGACCAACTGAGAGGGCGACAACAGTCATGAACATTGTAGGACCTTGAAGTATGTCTAGAGGGGGGTGATTAGACTACTTGACCAATTAAAAACATAAAATTTTCCCAATTTTAGACTTTGGCAGATTTTAGCTATCTTTGCACAAGTCAAGCAATCTTCACACAACTCAAGCAAGCATGCAAAGAGTATATGAGCAGCGGAATTTAAAGCTGCAACTTGCAAGAATGTAAAGGGAAGGGTTTGGAGGATTCAAACGCAATTGGAGACACGGATGTTTTTGTCATGGTTCCTATAGGTGGTGCTATCGTACATCCATGTTGATGGAGACTTCAACCCACGAAGGGTAACGGTTGCGCGAGTCCACGGAGGGCTCCACCCACGAAGGGTCCACGAAGAAGCAACCTTGTCTATCCCACCATGGCCATCGCCCACGAAGGACTTGCCTCACTAGCAGTAGATCTTTATGAAGTAGGCGATCTCCTTGCCCTTACAAACTCCTTGGTTCAACTCCACAATCTTGTCGGAGGCTCCCAAGTGACACCTAGCCAATCTAGGAGACACCACTCTCCAAGAAGTAACAAATGGTGCGTTGATGGTGAACTCCTTGCTCTTATGCTTCAAATGATAGTCTCCCCAACACTCAACTCTCTCTCATAGGATTTGGATCTGGTGGAAAGAAGATTTGAGTGGAAAGCAACTTGGGGAAGGCTAGAGATCAAGATTCATATGGAAGGAATGGAATATCTTGGCCTCAACACATGAGTAGGTAGTTCTCTCTCAGAACTGGTAAGTTGGAAGTGTAGGTTTGTTTTGATCGCTCTCTCCACGAATGAAGAGGAGGTGCAGGGGTATATATAGCCTCCACACAAAATCTAACCGTTACACACAATTTACCAATCTTGGTGGGAACGAATCAACAAACTCGGTCGGACCAATTCAGTAAACCTTGTGACCGTTAGTGATTTCGGTGGGACCGACATGCAACTCGGTGAGACCAATATGGTTAGGGTTAGGGCATAACGTAATCTCGGTGAGACCGATTTTGGTAATTAGCTAACCAGAGAGTTGGTCAGGTAAACTCGGTGGGACCGATTCGCTCTTTTCGATGAGACCGAAATGTTACGAAAGGGAAACAGAGAGTTTACATTGCAATATCGGTGGGACCGATCGCTCACTTCGGTTAGACCGAAACGTTACGAAGGGAAACTGAGAAATTACAATCCCATCTCGGTGAGACCGAGATCCCTATCGGTGAGACCGATTTGCCTAGGGTTTGTGGCAGTGGCTATGACATTTGAACTCGGTGGCGCCGGATAGAAAGAATCGGTAGGACCGATTTTGACTTTGGGTTTAGGTCATATGTGGATGTGAGAAAGTAGTTGAGGGTTTTTGGAGCATATCACTAAGCACTTGAAGCAAGAGGCTGATTAAGAAATACCTCATCCCTCCTTGATAGTATTGGCTTTTTCTATAGACTCAATGTGATCTTGGATCACTAAAATGTAAAATGTAGAGTCTTGAGCTTTTGAGCTTGAGCCAATCCTTTGTCCTTAATATTTTGAGGGATCCACTTTCATCATCCATGCCATGCCATTCATTGAGCTTTCCTGAAATATTTGTCTTGGAATAGCATTAGCTCAATGAGCTATATGAAGGAAATATGCCCTAGAGGCAATAATAAAGTTATTATTTATTTCCTTATTTCATGATAAATGTTTATTATTCATGCTAGAATTGTATTAACCGGAAACTTGATACATGTGTGAATACATAGACAAACATAGTGTCACTAGTATGCCTCTACTTAACTAGCTCGTGAATCAAAGATGGTTAAGTTTCCTAGCCATGGACATAAGTTGTCATTTGATTAACGGGGTCACATCATTAGGAGAATGATGTGATTGACTTGACCCATTCCGTTAGCCTAGCACTTGATCGTTTAGTATGTTGCTATTGCTTTCTTCATGACTTATACATGTTCCTATGACTATGAGATTATGCAACTCCCGTTTACCGGAGGAACACTTTGTGTGCTACCAAACGTCACAACGTAACTGGGTGATTATAAAGGAGCTCTACAGGTGTCTCCAAAGGTACATGTTGGGTTGGCGTATTTTGAGATTAGGATTTGTCACTCTGATTGTCGGAGAGGTATCTCTGGGCCCTCTCGGTAATGCACATCACTATAAGCCTTGCAAGCAATGTGAATAATGAGTTAGTTGCGGGATGATGCATTACATAACGAGAAAAGAGACTTGTCGGTAACGAGATTGAACTAGGTATTGGGATACCGATGATCGAATCTCGGGCAAGTAACATACCGATGACAAAGGGAACAACGTATGTTGTTATGCGGTTTGACCGATAAAGATCTTCGTAGAATATGTGGGAGCCAATATGAGCATCCAGGTTCCGCTATTGGTTATTGACCGAGAATAGTTCTAGGTCATGTCTACATAGTTCTCGAACCCGTAGGGTCCGCATGCTTAAGGTTTCGATGACAATTATATTATGAGTTTATGAGTTTTGATGTACCGAAGGAGTTCGGAGTCCCGGATGAGATCGGGGACATGACGAGGAGTCTCGAAATGGTCGAGACGTAAAGATCGATATATTGGACGACTATATTCGGAGTTCGGAAAGGTTCCGAGTGATTCGGGTATTTTTCCGAGTACCGGAGAGTTACGGGAATTCGCCGGGGAGTATATGGGCCTTATTGGGCTTTAGGGGAAAGAGAGAGGAGAGGTTGGGCGCCCCCCAAGGCCTAGTCCGAATTGGACTAAGGGGAGGGGCTGCGCCCCCTCCTTCCTTCTCTTCTCTTCCCCCTTTCCTTGGCTCCTACTCCTACTACTTGGAAGGGGGGGAATCCTACTCCCGGTTGGAGTAGGACTCCTCCTTGGCGCGCCTCCTCCTAGGGCCAGCCTCCTCCCCCCTTGCTCCTTTATATACGGGGGCAGGGGGCACCCCATAACAACAAGTTGATCTACGGATCGTTCCTTAGCCGTGTGCGGTGCCCCCCTCCACCATATTCCACCTCGGTCATATCGTCATGAGTTTAGGCGAAGCCTGCGCCGTAGAACATCATCATCGCCACCACGCCGTCAGGTCGACGGAACTCATCCCCGACACTTTGCTGGATCGGAGTCCGGGGATCGTCATCGAGCTGAACGTGTGCTGAACTCGGAGGTGCCGTACGTTCGGTGCTTGGATCGGTCGGATCGTGAAGACGTACGACTACATCAACCGCGTTGTCATAACGCTTCCGCTTACGGTCTACGAGGGTACGTAGACTATACTCTCCCCTCTTGTTGCTATGCCATCACCATGATCTTGCGTGTGCGTAAGAAATTTTTTGAAATTACTACGTTCCCCAACAGTGGCATCCGAGCCTAGGTTTTATGCGTTGATGTTATATGCACGAGTAGAACACAAGTGAGTTGTGGGTGATACAAGTCATACTGCTTACCAGCATGTCATACTTTGGTTCGGCGGTATTGTTGGATGAAGCAGCCCGGACCGACATTACGCGTACGCTTACGTGAGACTGGTTCTACCGATGTGCTTTGCACACAGGTGGCTAGCGGGTGTCAATTTCTCCAACTTTAGTTGAACCGAGTGTGGCTACGCCCGGTCCTTGCGAAGGTTAAAACAGCACTAACTTGACGAACTATCATTGTGGTTTTGATGCTTAGGTAAGAACGGTTCTTGCTCAGCCCGTAGCAGCCACGTAAAACTTGCAAACAACAAAGTAGAGGACGTCTAACTTGTTTTTGCAGGGCATGTTGTGATGTGATATGGTCAAGACGTGATGCTATATTTTTATTGTATGAGATGATCATGTTTTGTAACCGAAGTTATCGGCAACTGGCAGGAGCCATATGGTTGTCGCTTTATTGTATGAAATGCAAACGCTCTGTAATTGCTTTACTTTATCACTAAGCGGTAGCGATAGTCGTAGGAGCAATAGACAGTGTAAACGACAACGATGCTACGATGGAGATCAAGGTGTCGCGCCGGTGACGATGGTAATCATGACGATGCTTCGGAGATGGAGATCACAAGCACAAGATGATGATGGCCATATCATATCACTTATATTGATTGCATGTGATGTTTATCTTTTATGCATCTTATCTTGCTTTGATTGACGGTAGCATTTTAAGATGATCTCTCACTAATTATCAAGAAGTGTTCTCCCGAGTATGCACCGCTGCCAAAGTTCGTCGTGCCTGCACACCACGTGATGATCGGGTGTGATAAGCTCTACGTCCATCTACAACGGGTGCAAGCCAGTTTTGCACACGCGGAATACTCAGGTTAAACTTGACGAGCCTAGCATATGCAGATATGGCCTCTGAACACGGAGACCGAAAGGTCGAGCGTGAATCATATAGTAGATATGATCAACATAGTGATGTTCAGCATTGAAAACTACTCCATCTCACGTGATGATCGGTTATGGTTTAGTTGATATGGATCACGTAATCACTTAGAGGATTAGAGGGATGTCTATCTAAGTGGGAGTTCTTAAGTAATATGATTAATTGAACTTAAATTTATCATGAACTTAGTCCTGGTAGCATTTTGCAAATTATGTTAGATCAATAGCTTGCGTTGTTGCTTTCATTTGATATGTTCCTAGAGAAAATTGTGTTGAAAGATGTTAGTAGCAATGATGCGGATTGGATCCGGGATCCGTGGTTTATCCTCATTGCTGCACAGAAGAATTATGTCCTTAATGCACCGCTGGGTGACAGACCTATTGCAGGAGCAGATGCAGATGTTATGAACGTTTGGCTTGCTCAATATGATGACTACTTGATAGTTTAGTGCACCATGCTTAACGGCTTAGAATCGGGACTTCAAAAGACGTTTTTGAACGTCATGGCCCATATGAGATGTTCCAGAAATTGAAGTTGATATTTCAAGCAAATACCCGAGTTGAGAGATATGAAGTCTCCAACAAGTTCTATAGCTAAAAGATGGAGGAGAATCGCTCAACTAGTGAGCATGTGCTCAGATTGTCTGTGTACTTCAATCGCTTGAATCAAGTGGGAGTGAATCTTCCAGATAAGATAGTGATTGACAGAATTCTCTAGTCACCATCACTAAGTTACTAGAACTTCGTGAAGAACTATAGTATGCAAGGGATGACATAAACGATTCCCGAGCTCTTCGTGATGTTGAAATCGATGAAGGTAGAAATCAAGAAAGAGCATCAAGTGTTGATGATTGACAAAGATCACTAGTTTCAAGAAAAGGGCAAAGGGAAAGAAAGGGAAACTTCAAGTAGAATGGCAAACAAGTTGTCACTCCCGTGAAGAAGACCAAAGCTGGACCAAAGCCTGAAACTAAGTGCTTACACTGGAGAAGAAATGGTCACTGGAAGCGGAAATGCCCTGAATATTTGGTGGATAAGAAGGATGGCAAAGTGAACAAGGGTATATTTGATATACAGGTTATTGATGTGTGCCTTACTAGTGTTTATAGTAGCCCCTGAGTATTTGATACTTGTTCGGTTGCTAAGATTAGTAACTCGAAATAGGAGTTACATAATAAACAGAGACTAGTTAAAGGGGAAGTGACGATGAGTGCTGGAAGAAGTTCCAAGATTAATATGATCATCATCGCACACTCTCTATACTTTCGAGATTAGTGTTAAACCTAAATAAATGTTATTAGGCGTTTGCATCGAGCATGAATATGATTTGATCATGTTTATTGCGATACGGTAATTATTTAAAGTCAGAGAATAATTGTTATTCTGTTTACTTGAATAAGACCTTCAATGGTCATACACCCAATGAAAATAGTTTGTTGGATCTCGATCGTAGTGATACACATATTCATAATATTGATGCCAAAAGATGCAAAGTTAATAATGATAGTGCAACTTATTTGTGGCACTGCCGTTTGGGTCATATCGGTGTAAAGCGCATGAAGAAACTCCATAAAGATGGATTTTTGGAATCACTTGGTTATGAGTTATTTGATGCTTGCGAACCGTGCCTTTTGGGCAAGATGACTAAAACTCCGTTCTCAGGAACAATGGAACAAGCTACTGACTTATTGGAAATAATACATACCGATGTATGCGATCCAATGAGTATTGATGCTCGTGGCAAGTATCGTTATTTTCTGACCTTCACAAGATGATTTGAGCAGATATGGGTATATCTACTTGATGAAAAATAAGTATGAAATAGTTGAAAGGTTCAAAGAATATCAGAGTGAAGTGGAAAATCATCGTAACAAGAAAAATAAAGTTTCTACGATCTTATCGTGGAGACGAATATTTGAGTTACGAGTTTGGTCTTCAATTAAAACAATGTGGAATAATTTCACAGCTCACGCCACCTGGAACACCACAACGTTATGGTGTCTCCAAACGTCGTAGCCGCACTTTATTGGATATGGTGCGATCTATGATGTCTCTTACTAATTTACCACCATTGTTTTGGGGTTATGCATTAGAGACAGCTTCATTCACGTTAAAAGGGCACCATCTAAATCCGTTGAGATGACACCATATGAACTGTGGTTTAGTAAGAAACCCAAGTTGTCGTTTCTTAAAGTTTGGGGCTGCGATGCTTATGTGAAGAAACTTCAACCAGATAAGCTCGAACCCAAATCGGAGAAATGTGTCTTCATAGGATACCCAAAAGAAACTATTGGGTACACCTTCTATCACAGATCTGAGGGCAAGATTTTCGTTGCTAAAAATGGATCCTTTCTAGAGAAGGAGTTTCTCTCGAAAGAAGTGAGTGGGAGGAAAGTAGAACTTGATGAGGTAACTGTACCTTCTCCCAAATTGGAAAATAGTTCATCACTGAAATCAGTTCCAGTGATTCCTACACCAATTAGTGAGGAAGCTAATGATGATGATCATGAAACTTCAGATCAAGTTACTACAGAACCTCGTAGGTCTTCGAAAGTACAGTCCACACCAGAGTGGTACGGTAATCCTGTTCTGGAAGTCATGTTACTAGACCATGATGAACCTACGAACTATGAGGAAGCGATGATGAGCCCAGATTCCGCGAAATGGCTTGAGGCCATGAAATCTGAGATGGGATCCATGTATGAGAACAAAGTGTGGACTTTGGTGGAGTTGCCCGATGTTCGGCAAGCCATATTGTATAAATGGATCTTCAAGAGGAAGACAGATGCTGATAGTAGTGTCACTATCTACAAAGCTCGACTTGTCGCAAAAAGGTTTTCGACAAGTTCAAGGTGTTGACTACAATGAGATTTTCTCAACTGTAGCGATGCTTAAAGTCTGTCTGAATCATGTTAGCAATTGCCACATTTTATGAAATCTGGCAAATGGATGTCAAAACTGCATTCCTTAATGGTTTTCTTAAAGGAGAGTTGTATATGATGCAACCAGAAGGTTTTGTCAATCCTAAAGGTGCTAACAAAATGTCCAAGCTCTAGCGATCCATCTATGGACTGGTACAATCATCTCAGTGTTGGAATATACGCTTTGATAAGTTGATCAAAGCATATAGTTTTATACAGACTTGCGGTGAAGCCTATATTTACAATAAAGTGAGTGGGAGCACTACGCCTTTCTGATAAATATATGTGAGTAACATATTGTTGATCAGAAATGATATATAATTTTTCTGGAAAGCATAAAGGAGTATTTGAAAGGAGTTCTTTAAAAGAAAGACCTCAGTAAAGCTACTTACATATTGAGCATCAAAATCTATTGAGATAGATTAAGACGGTTGATAAGTTTTTCAATAAGTACATACGTTGTCAAGATTTTGAAATACTTCAAAATGGAACAGTCAAAGAAAGAGTTCTTACCTGTGTTGCAAAGGTGTGAAATTGAGTAAAGACTCAAATCCTGACCACAGCAGAAAATAGAAAAGAGAATGAAAATCATTCCCTATGCCTCAGTCATAGGTTCTATAAAGTATGCTATGCTATGTACCAGACCTATTGTATACCTTGCTCTGAATTTGGCAAGGGAGTACAATAGTGATCTAGGAGTAGATCACTGGACATTGGTCAAGAACATCCTTAGTGAGGACTAAGTAAATATTTCTCGATTATGGAGGTGATAAAAGAGCCTGTCGTAAAAAGTTACCTCGGTGCAAGTTTTCACACCGATCCAGATGACTCTAAGTCTCAATCTGGATACATATTGAAAGTGGGAGCAATTAGCTAGAGTAGCTCCGTGCAGAGCATTGTAGACATAGAATATTTGCAAAATACATACGGCTCTGAATGTGACAGACCCATTGACTAAGCTTCTCTCACAAGCAAAACATGATCACACCTTAGTACTCTTTGGATATTAATCACATAGCGATGTGAACTAGATTATTGACTCTAGTAAACCCTTTGGGTGTTGGTCACATGATGATGTGAACTATGGGTGTTAATCATATACAGATATGAATATTGGTGTTAAATCACATGGCGATGTGAACTAGATTATTGACTCTAGTGCAAGTGGGAGACTGAAGGAAATATGCCCTAGAGGCAATAATAAAGTTATTGTTTATTTCCTTATTTCATGATAAATGTTTATTATTCATGCTAGAATTGTATTAACCGGAAACTTGATTCATGTGTGAATACATAGACAAACATAGTGTCACTAGTATGCCTCTACTTGACTAGCTCGTGAATCAAAGATGGTTAAGTTTCCTAGCCATGGACATAAGTTGTCATTTGATTAACGGGGTCACATTATTAGGAGAATGATGTGATTGACTTGACCCATTCTGTTAGCCTAGCACTTGATCGTTTAGTATGTTGCTATTGCTTTCTTCATGACTTATACATATTCCTATGACTATGAGATTATGCAACTCCCGTTTACCGGAGGAACACTTTGTATGCTACCAAACGCCACAACATAACTGGGTGATTATAAAGGAGCTCTACAGGTGTCTCCAAAGGTACATGTTGGGTTGGCGTATTTCGAGATTAGGATTTGTCACTCCGATTGTCGGAGAGGTATCTCTGGGCCCTCTCGGTAATGCACATCACTATAAGCCTTGCAAGCAATGGGACTAATGAGTTAGTTGCGGGATGATGCATTACATAACAAGAAAAGAGACTTGCCGGTAACAAGATTGAACTAGGTATTGGGATATCGACGATCGAATCTCGGGCAAGTAACATACCGATGACAAAGGGAACAACGTATGTTGTTATGCGGTTTGACCGATAAAGATCTTCGTAGAATATGTGGGAGCCAATATGAGCATCCAGGTTCCGCTATTGGTTATTGACCGAGAATAGTTCTAGGTCATGTCTACATAGTTCTCGAACCCGTAGGGTCCGCACGCTTAAGGTTTCGATGACAGTTATATTATGAGTTTATGAGTTTTGATGTACCGAAGGAGTTCGGAGTCCCGGATGAGATCGGGGACATGACGAGGAGTCTCGAAATGGTCGAGACGTAAAGATTGATATATTGGACGACTATATTCGGAGTTCGGAAAGGTTCCGAGTGATTCGGGAATTTTTTGGAGTACCGGAGAGTTACGGGAATTCGCCGGGGAGTATATGGGCCTTATTGGGCTTTAGGGGAAAGAGAGAGGAGAGGTTGGGCGCCCCTCAAGGCCTAGTCCGAATTAGACTAAGGGGAGGGGCTGCGCCCCCTCCTTCCTTCTCTTCTCTTCCCCCTTTCCTTGACTCCTACTCCTACTACTTGGAACGGGGGGAATCCTACTCCCGGTTGGAGTAGGACTCCTCCTTGGCGCGCCTCCTCCTAGGGCCGGCCTCCTCCCCCCTTTCTCCTTTATATACGGGGGTAGGGGGGCACCCCATAACAACAAGTTGATCTACGGATCGTTCCTTAGCCGTGTGTGGTGCCCCCTCCACCATATTCCACCTCAGTCATATCGTCATGGAGTTTAGGCGAAGCCCTGCGCCGGTAGAACATCATCATCGTCACCACGCCGTCGTGCTGACAGAACTCATCCCCGACACTTTGCTGGATCGGAGTCCGGGGATCGTCATCGAGCTGAACGTGTGCTGAACTCGAAGGTGCCGTACGTTCGGTGCTTGGATCGGTCGGATCATGAAGACGTACGACTACATCAACCGCGTTGTCATAACGCTTCCGCTTACGGTCTACGAGGGTACGTAGACAATACTCTCCCCTCTTGTTGCTATGCCATCACCATGATCTTGCGTGTGCGTAGGAATTTTTTGGAAATTACTACGTTCCCCAACACTATATGTTGTTATGAATTACCAAAACCACCTAGGGATAGTTGCACTTTCAATCTCCCCCTTTTTGGTAATTGATGACAACATATGGATCAAAGCTTCGACAAATGATAATAAGATTGAAAAACATCGTCGCTTTGATAAGTATGTGATAAGTAAGAGCTCCCCTAAATTTGTGCATAGTTTAAGGTTTGCTTTGGACTGCAAATGCACAAGGAATTAGGCTCATGGGTTACTCTTCCATGTCACATACATCTTGGTGGAGCGCTCAAAATAATAAAGATTGAATACATGCACTCATCACCAAGCAGAGTGAATGATCATATAAGGATAAGTAAGATAATATCATTTAACAAGCATAAGTGTAGCTTATGATCAAACACATGATCATCAATGTCTCACAGTTAATAGCATAGTATCTCAAGCAATCAAAAGCAAACAAAGTTCAACCAAGAAGATAAGAGAGAACAAAAGCAAACTCTCTCTCTCGAAGCCTATGATCTGTACATTTTTCTCCCCCTTTGGCAACAAGTTACCAAAAAGTTCCTAGAAAATGCATAGTACTATATCGTCTCTCAGGCTTGGTCTTCAGTTGGTGGTGTAGAGATGGCTCCTTGGACGAAGACTTCAGTTGATGTGGATGGAGCTGAAGGAGTTGGTGCTGGAGCTGGTTGCACTGGAGCTTTAGCTGGTGTAGATGAAGTGACTCTGTTGTCTGTTACTGGCTCTGCAGCTGATCTCTGAGCTCGAGGCACTCTGGAAAATGCATCTGTAGTTGTCCTGCCCTTCCTCTCCTGCATGTCATCCTGTAGCTGCTCCACAACTGACTGAATCTCAGTTACTTTGACATCTAAATCATAGAATTTTTGTTCCATGATTCTTTCCAGGCTCTCCTGGTTTTGAGTTAGGATGGCCAACCCTTTCTCAATCCTCAGAGTTGATGCTATCAAGTAACCAAGCTGGTCCTGCTTGTTCTTCAAAAAGTACTCAGATGCCTCCTCTTGAGTTGGCATCTTGGCAGCCTTCTCTTTCTTTGCTTTCTCCTTCTTGTCTTGAGCTTGTACTGATGATGGTTCATTCTCATTCATCACAACTTGATTGTCCACAAAGTCTGGATAGAGAACAAAGGGTCCTTATCCAACAGATATTTTCATGTGCCCATCTTTGAGTTAATCAACTCCTGAATTTGTGGGGCATATCCACAACTTCTCTTTTGGTCTGCTGCTATCCACTTGATAGTCTCAACCATGAGGCTCATGACCTTGAATTTCTGTGGCACATCAAATATGTGTAGCAAATTAATTGCATGCCCTCTGATCATGTTGTGGTCACCTGACTTGGGCAAAAGATTGTGCCTTAGGATCCAGTTGATCGTTGGCATCCCTGACAGAAGAAAATGGACTGACCCAAACTTGAAAGTCTCAAGAGCTTTGTCTGGGATCTCCTTGTACATATGTGACATAGAATTGTGATCCATCTTTTTCTTGGCATAAACGTCCAAGTCATCTTCACTCTCCTTTGGGGCATTGATCAGATTGGCCCAATCCTCAATAGTTGATTGGTATCTCGTACCTTCAGACATCCAAACTATCCTGCCATCTGGATAGAAATGTTTGTGGAGTAGAATTGCATAATGAGCTCATCATTTCAGTTTGTGAGCTTCTGCCCAACAAAGTCTGCAACTCCACACGCACTGAAGCTGTCATACACTCCAGGATAATGTTCTTCATTCTCTTTCATGTAGGTCCAGTCGACCCACCTCATATCACACACTATAGGCTTCTTGTCCAACAAGATTGTCTCATAGAAATCCTGTTGTTCCTTTGTGTGGAACCTGTAATCAACAGATGTCCTTCTCCTAGTGGCATATGGATCTGACTCTCTCCATAGCCTCAACCCTGAGTCTCTCCTGATCTTCATGTTCTCAGCCACAGGATGAGCATCATTGTGGTCTGGAATCTTGGGTTTGAGCTTCCTCAGGACTTGTCCTTCATCATCTTCCTCAGCAGCAAATTCAGGCACTGGGGCCTTGTTCTTCTCAGCAGCTGGTATACTCCTGGTTTAACCGAAGTGAGACCGAGATCCCTATCGGTGAGACCGATTTGCCTAGGGTTTGTGGTAGTGGCTATGACCTTTGAACTCGGTGGCGCCGGATAGAAAGAATCGGTAGGACCGATTTTGACTTTGGGTTTAGGTCATATGTGGATGTGAGAAAGTAGTTGAAGGTTTTTGGAGCATATCACTAAGCACTTGAAGCAAGAGGCTGATTAAGCAACACCTCATCCCTCCTTGATAGTATTGGCTTTTCCTATAGACTCAATGTGATCTTGGATCACTAAAATGTAAAATGTAGAGTCTTGAGCTTTTGAGCTTGAGCCAATCCTTTGTCCTTAATATTTTGCGGGATCCACTTTCATCATCCATGCCATGCCATTCATTGAGCTTTCCTGAAATATTTGTATTGGAATAGCATTAGCTCAATGAGCTATATGTTGTTATGAATTACCAAAACCACCTAGGGATAGTTGCACTTTCAAACATGCATTAAAATTAATCAACACTGAGTGCAAGCATGAGTAGGATATAATCCACCATGAACATAAATATTGTGCAGGCTATGTTGATTTTGTTTCAACTACATGAGTGAACATGTGCCAAGTCAAGTCACTCGAATCATTCAAAGGAGGATACCACCCTATCATACCACATCACAACCATTTTAATAGCATGTTGGCACGCAAGGTAAACCATTATAAGCTCCTAGCTAATTAAGCATGGCATAAGCAACTATAATCTCTAATTGTCATTGCAAACATGTTTATTCATAATAGGATGAATCAGGAACAATGAACTTATCATATTTACAAAAACAAAAGAGGTCGAGTTCATACCAGCTCCTCTCATCTCAATCAATCCATCATATATCATCATTATTGCCTTTCAGTTGCACGACCGAACGATGTGTATAATAATAATAGTGCACGTGCATTGAACTAAGCTGGAATCTGCAAGCATTCAATTCAAGGGAGAAGACAAGGTAATATGGGCTCTTGGTTAAATCAACAATCGTGCATAATAGAGCCACTAAACATTTTCATTATGGTCCTCTCCTCTCGACCCCCAAAGGAAAAAAAGAAATAAAACTATTTACACGGGAAAGCTCCCAACAAGCAAAAGAAGAACGAGAAATCTTTTGGGGTTTTCATTTTAATTACTACTACAGCATGAAAATTAAACGAACTAATTTTCTTGTTTTTTCTTAAGGTTTATCAAACACACAAGAAGAAAGCTAGAAAAAGAAATTAAAGTAGCATGGATAGTACAATGAAAAAGTATGAGCACCGACAACTAGAATAAGTGTGTGAACATAAATGTAATGTCGGTGAGAAATATGTACTCCCCCAAGCTTAGGCTTTTGGCCTAAGTTGGTTTATTGCCATGGATAGCCTGGCTGATATCCGAAGTTGTAACTGGGGTCGTACTGAGATGCAGCAGCCATTGCCTCCTGAGTTGCGGCATGGCGGCGAGCTGCCTCCGCTCTCCCCTCGTATTCAGTTGCCTCCTCCCTGGTTATGACATATCTTCTTTTTGCCTGGTAATCAAAAAGGCCAGGAGCAGGAAAGAGTAACATGGACAGAGCGACGTCTGTCAAAGATTAGTCGATATTGGAGGAATTGTTCATTCCTCACAAGAAAATGATGACTGGCCATAGCATTGCAATCTAAATAAGCGGGAAGCAACTCCCTATCACCCTCACGTGGAGGTATACCAAGATAATTAGCAACACAGTTCGCATAAATCCCTCCAAACATGTCTCCAAATATACCATTATTATGCAACCTACGTGCAACAATTACCCCAAGTTGTAATCTCTATTACCTAATACAGCACTCTTGAGAACACAAAGATCAGGGACACACATGTGACATGCTTCATCCTTACCATTAATGCATCTACCAATGAAGAGAGCAAAATAATGTATAGCAGGAAAATGAATGCTCCCTATGGTAGCTTGTGCTATATCTCTAGATTCTCCCACAGTGATACTAGCAAGAAAGTCTTTATATTCAGATTTACGGGGTTCATTAACACTACCCCACTGTGGGAGTTTGCAAGCAGTAGTAAAATCTTCTAGGTCCATGGTATATGATTGATCATAAATATCAAACAGGACACTTTGAGAATTACGCGAAGATGAAAATTTAAACCTTCTCATGAATGAATCAGTCAAATAGTAGTACTGAGGACACTTATCTTGCATGAAGTCCTCAAGATCGGCATTACGCACTTATGCGTCAAATTCATCCTTGATGCCTCCATTGACCATAAACTCTTCTGACGACCATTCACAAGGCCGCACATCAGCTTCCCTTGGTGGTTCATCGTCTTGCTCACGCAAAGCACGCCTGGGTCCTTTCTTTGTTGAAGAACCACCTTGGTACAATTTCCTAAACACATTTCTTCCTCTGAAAAATTTCTGAAATTTTTAGTAATTCAAAATAAAAGTGAATCAAACTAAACAAGATTGATAGCAACTACTCCCACAAGTGCCTAGAGCCTATATCATGCATTAGAATTACTTGGGGCCTCATAAATTTGACATGCAAGCTCAAGAATAGGGTCACCTAGGCAGCAAAAATTTGCAATGAATAAAGCACTAGAACAAAAACTAATTGGACCATTGGAGGAGTCACATACCAAGGAAGAATCTCCCAAAGCAGTTTTGTGAATGGAGCTTTGAGCAAGGAGATCAAAAATCATAGCAAAATGAGCTAGAACTCGTGCTTGAGCTGGATGGGGATTTTTTTGGGAGGAAGATGGAGTGTGTGGGTGCAGGAATAAGTGGAGGGGGGCCACCATGGGCCCACGAGGCAGGGGGCGCGCCCTATAGGGGTGGGCGTGCCCTGGACCCTCGTGGCCAGGTGCTTGCCCCCCTGCTGTATTCTCAGTGCCTAAAATCCTCAAATATTCCATAAAAAATCATACTAAATTTGCAGGGCATTTGGAGAACTTTTATTTTCGGGATATTTTTTATTGCATGGATAATTCAGAAAACAGATAGATAATACTATTTTTGCTTTATTTATTCTAAATAGCAGAAAGTAAAAAGAGGGTACAGAAGGTTGTGCCTTCTAGTTTCATCCTTCTCATGCTCATCAAAAGGAATCCACTAACAAGGTTGATCAAGTCTTGTTAACAAACTCATTCTGAATAACATGGAACCAGAGAAATTTCGAATAACACTAGGTTACCTCAATGGGGATATGAACATCCCCAATAATAAGAATATCATTTTTTTCTTGACAGTAGGAAGAGGAAATTCAAAACCTCCAGTAATGATAGTTGGAACTTTTCCAATAGAATTGATGCTATGAACTTGAGGTTGTTTCCTCGAAAAGTGTACCGTATGCTCATTACCATTAACATGAAAAGTGACATTGCCTTTGTTGCAATCAATAACAGCCCCTGCAGTATTCAAAAAGGGTCTAGCAAGGATAATCGACATACTATCGTCCTCGGGAATATCAAGAATAACAAAGTCTGTTAAGATAGTGACATCTGCAACCACAACTGTCACATCCTCACAAATACCGACAGGTATAGCAGTTGATTTATCAGCCATTTGCAAAGATATTTCAGTAGGTGTCAACTTATTCAATCAAGTCTACGATATAAGGAGAGAGGCATAACACAAACACTGGCTCCAAGATCACATAAAGCAGTTTTAACATAGTTTCTTTTAATGGAGCAAGGTATAGTTGGTACTCCTGGATCTCCTAGTTTGTTTGGTATTCCACCCTTAAAAGTGTAGTTAGCAAGCATGGTGGAAATTTCAGCTTTCGGTATCTTTCTTTTATTTGTTATAATATCTTTCATGTACTTAGCATAAGGGTTTACTTTAAGCATATCAGTTAAGCACATACGTAAGAATATAGGCCTAATCACTTCAGCAAAGCGCTCAAAATCCCCATCATCCTTTTTCTTGGATGGCTTCGGAGGAAAAGGCATGGGTTTCTGAACCCATGGTTCTCTTTCTTTACCGTGCTTCCTAGCAACAAAGTCTCTCTTATCATAACATTGATTCTTTGATTGTGGGTTATCAAGATCAACAGCAGGTTCAATCTCTACATCATTATTATTGCTAGGTTGAGCATCAACATGAACATTATCATTAACATTATCGCTGGGTTCATGTTCATCACCAGATTGTGTTTCAGCATCAGAAATAGAAATATCATTGGGATTCTCAGGTGTGTCTACAACAGGTTCACTAGAAGCATGCAAAGTCCTATCATTCTTCTTTTCTTCTTTTTAGAAGGACTAGGTGCCTCTACATTATTTCTCTGAGAATCTTTCTCAATTCTCTTAGGGTGGCCTTCAAGATACAAAGGTTCCTGAGTCATTCTACCAGTTCTAGTAGCCACTCTAACAGCAAAATCATGTTTATTATTTAATTCATCGAGCAAATCACTTTGAGATTTAAGTACTTGTTCAGCTTGAGTGGTAACCATAGAAGCATATTTGCTAATGAGTTTAAGTTCACCTTTAACTCTAGCCATATAATCACTCAAGCATCCAATCATGTCAGCATTACTCTTTAATTCTCTACCAACATAAGCATTAAAACTTTCTTGTCTAGCCATAAAGTCATCAAATTCATCCAAACTTTGGCTACGAAACTTAGTAGACGGGATTTCAACTTTATCATATCTATAGAGAGAATTTACCTTTACTACCTGTGTCGGGTTATCAAGACCATGTGTTTCTTCAATAGGTGGTAGATTAAGACCATGTATTTCTTCAACAGGAGGTAAATTCTTAACATCTTCAACTTTAATACCTTTTTCTTTCATAGATTTCTTTGCCTCTTGCATATCTTGAGGACTGAGAAATAGAACTTCCCTTTTCTTCGGAGTTGGTTTAGGAATTGGCTCAAGAGTTGGCTCAATTGGCTCAGGAATTGGTTCAGGTAGAGTCCAATTATTTTCATTAGTCAACATATTATTCAATAGCAATTTTGCTTGGTCGACCGTTCTTTCCCTGAAAACACAACCAGCACAACTATCCATGTGGTCCTCGGAAGCATCGGTTAGTCCATTATAAAATATATCAAGTATTTCATTTTTCTTAAAAGGATGATCAGGCAAAGCATTAAGTTATCGGAGAAGCCTCCCCCAAGCTTGTGGGAGACTCTCTTCTTCAATTTGCACAAAATTATATATTTCCCTCAAGGTAGCTTGTTTCTTATGAGCAGGGAAATATTTAGCAGAGAAGTAATAAATCATATCATGGGGACTACGCACACAACCAGGATCAAGAGAATTAAACCAAGTTTTAGCATCACCCTTTAATGAGAACGGAAATATCTTAAGGATATAATAATAGCGAGATTTCTCATCATTAGTGAATAGGGTGGCTATATCATTTAACTTAGTAAGATGTGCCACAACAGTTTCAGATTCATTGCCATAAAAAGGATCAGATTCAACCAAAGTAATTGTCTCAGGATCAACAGAGAATTCATAATCCTTATCAGTAACAAAGATAGGTGAAGTAGCAAAAGCGGGGTCATATTTCATTCTAGCATTCATAGATTGCTGCTTCCATTTAGCTAATAACTTCTTAAGATCAGATCTATCATTGCAAGCAAGAATAGCTCTAGCAGCTTCTTCACCCATAACATAACCCTCTAGAACAACAGGCAATTCATACTTAGGGGGAGAACCTTCATCATCACTATCTTCAATAATATCATCTTCAATAATTTCATTCTCTCTAACCCTAGCAAGTTGTTCATCTAGAAATTCACCTAATGGCAAAGTAGTATCAAGCATAGAAGTAGTTTCATCATAAGTATCATGCATAGCAGAAGTGGCATCATCAATAACATGCGACATATCGAATTCATAGCGAAGAGGTGTTTAGGTGTCGAAAGCTTACTCAAAACAGAACGAGAATCTAGTGCAGAGCTAGATGGCAGTTCCTTACCTCCCCTCGTAGTTGAGGGAAAAATCTTAGTTCTTTCGTCTTTCAAGTTCCTTATAGTGACCAGCAGATATAAATCCCAAGTGACTCAAAGAATAGAGCTATGCTCCCCGGCAATGGCGCCAGAAAATAGTCTTGATAACCCACAAGTATAGGGATCGCAGCAGTTTTCGAGGGCGAGATTCAACCCAAATTTATTGATTCGACACAAGGGGAGCCAAAGAATATTCTCAAGTATTAGCAGTTGAGTTGTCAATTCAACAACACCTGGATAACTTAGTATTTGCAGCAAAATATTTAGTAGCAAAGTAGTATGATAGTAATGGTAACAGTGGCAAAAGTAACGATAGCAGTTTTGTAGTAATTGTAACAGTAGCAACGGTAAAGTAAATAAGCAAAGCACAATATGTGAAAAGCTCGTAGGCATTGGATCAATGATGGATAATTATGTTGGATGCGATTCCTCATGTAATAGTTATAACATAGGGTGACACAAAACTAGCTCCAATTCATCAATGTAATGTAGGCGTGTATGTATTCCGAATATAGTCATACGTGCTTATGGAAAAGAACTTGCATGACATCTTTTGTCCTACCCTCCCGTGGTAGCGGGGTCCTAGTGGAAACTAAGGGATATTAAGGCCTCCTTTTAATAGAGTACCGGACCAAAGCATTAACACATAGTGAATACATGAACTCCTCAACTACAGTCATCATCGAGAAGTATCCCGATTATTGTCACTTCAGGGTTGCCGGATCATAACACATAATAGGTGACTATAGACTTGCAAGATAGGATCAAGAACTCACATATATTCATGAAAACATAATAGGTTCAGATCTGAAATCATGGAACTCGGGCCCTAGTGACCAGCATTAAGCATAGCAAAGTCATAGTAACATCAATCTCAGAACATAGTGGATACTAGGGATCAAACTAACAAAACTAACTTGATTACATGGTAAATCTCATCCAATCCATCACCGTCTAGCAAGCCTACGATGGAATTACTCACGCACGACCGTGAGCATCATGAAATTGGTGATGGAGGATGGTTGATGATGATAACGGCGATGAATCCCCCTCTTCGGAGCCCTGAATGGTCCAGATAACGCGATGAAACTTTCTCTCTGATTTTTTCTCTGTGAAAGAGAATATATGGAGTTGAGTTAAGGTCGGTGGGCATCCAGGGCTCCTAGGGGGAGGGGGCGCACCCCCCACCCTCGTGGACAGGGTGTGGCCCCCCTGGCCTTGATTCTTTCGCCAATATTTTTTATATTTTCCAAAAATAATCTCCTTGGAGTTTCAGGTCATCCTGAGAACTTTTGTTTCTGCACAAAGATAACACCATGGCAATTCTGCTGAAAATAGCGTCAGTTTGGGTTAGTTTCATTCAAATCATGCAAGTTAGAGTCCAAAACAAGGGCAAAAGTGTTTGGAAAAGTAGATACGACGGAGACGTATCGCCCGACACTCCAAGGTGCCAGATATGTGGGAAGCATGGCAACACAGCAAAAGATTGCTGGTACAGGTACGAGGAGGATGATGATGACTCCTAGGATGATGACAAGGTTGTTGCGGCGGCTGATGGGTCCTACGGTGTTGACACAAATTGGTACGTCGACAGTGGGGCCACAAACCACATCACCAATGAGCTCTAGAAGGTAACCATGAAGGAGAAATACCGCGGCAAGGATCAAATCCACACTGCTAGCGGAGAAGGTATGAGTATATGTGACGTTGGTCACTCAATATTTCGTACCCTGATGACCCACAAGTATAGGGGATCTACCATAGTCCTTTTGATAAGTAAGAGTGTTGAACCCAACGAGGAGCAGAAGGAAATGATAAGAGGTTTTTAGCAAGGTATTCTCTGCAAGTACTGAAATAAGTGGTAACAGATAGTTTTGTGATAAGATAAATTGTAACGAGCAACAAGTAACAATCCTTTTTGTAGCAAGGTGGCCCAATCCTTTTTGTAGCAAAGGACAAGCCTGGACAAACTCTTATAATGGGAAATGCGCTCCCGAGGACACATGGGAATATCGTCAAGCTAGTTTTCATCACGCTCATATGATTTGCGTTTGGTACTTTGATAATTTGATATGTGGGTGGACCGGTGCTTGGGTGTTGTTCTTACTTGAACAAACATCCCCTTATGATTAAGCTCTATTGCAAGCATCCACAACTACAACAAAATTATTAAGGTAAACCTAACCATAGCATGAAACATATGGATCCAAATCAGCCCCTTACGAAGCGACGCATAAACTAGGGTTTAAGCTTCTGTCACTCTAGCAACCCATCATCTACTTATTACTTCCCAATGCCTTCCTCTAGGCCCAAATAATGGTGAAGTGTTATGTAGTCGACGTTCACATAACACCACTAGAGGTTAGACAACATACATCTTATCAAAATATCGAACGAATACCAAATTCACATGACTACTACTAGCAAGACTTCTCCCTTGTCCTCAGGAACAAACGTAACTACTCACAAAGCATATTCATGTTCATAATCAGAGGGGTAATAATGTGCATAAAGGATCTGAACATATGATCTTCCACCAAATAAACCAACTAGCATCAACTACAAGGAGTAATCAACACTACTAGCAACCTACTAGCACCAATCCTGGACTTGGAGGCAAGAATTGGACACAAGAGATGAACTAGGGTTTGGAGATGAGATGGTGCTGGTGAAGATGTTTATGGAGATTGCCCTCTCCCGATGGGAGGAGCGTTGGTGACGATGATGACGATGATTTCCCCCTCACGGAGGGAAGTGTCCCCGGCAGAACAGCTCTGCCGGAGCCCTAGATTGGTTCCGCCAAGGTTCCGCCTCGTGGCGGCGGAGTCTCGTCCCGAAAGGTTGCTTCTTTTTTTTTGTCATCGAAAGACTTCATATATTAGAAGATGGGCGTCGGAGAGCCACCAGGGGGCCCACGAGGTAGGGGGCGCGCCCAGGGGGAGGGGCGCGCCCCCCACCCTCGTGAGCAGGGTGTGGGCCCCCTGGCCTTCATCTTTGGCGACGATTTTTCTTTATTTATTTTAAGATATTACGTGGAGTTTCAGGACTTTTGGAGTTGCGCAGAATAGGTCTCCAATATTTGTTCCTTTTCCAGCCAGAATTCCAGCTGTCGGCACGCCCCCTCTTCATGGTAAACCTTGTAAAATAAGAGAGAATAGCCATAAGTATTGTGACATATCGTGAAATAACAGCCCATAATGCGATAAATATCGATATAAAAGCATGATGCAAAATGGACGTATCAACTCCCCCAAGCTTAGACCTCGCTTGTCCTCAAGCGAAAAGCCGATAACAATAAATATGTCCTCATGTTTAGAAGTAGAGGCATCGATAAAAATAAAATACGGACATGAAGGCATCATGATTATTTTCATAACAACAACATATATAGATATGTCATATGATTACTTATGTTCAAGTGGTGATCTTTTCACAAAGCCAAAGTATGAATCATAAACCTTATTGAGCACCAACAAATTATACCCTCAGTCATTGAAGAAATTGCAATTTATCATAACATCGGAAAGAGTCTATGTCAGAGCTTAAAAGCAAGTCCACATACTCAACTATCACTTAGTCCTTCATAATTGCTAACACTCACGCAATACTTGTGGTTACAGAGTTTTAACCGGACACAGAGAAAGATAGGGGCTTGTAGTTTTGCCCCACAACCTTTTACCTCAAGGGTAATGTCAACAATAATAATTCATGCTCCCCAACATCCAATTAGATATATATATCATGTTCTTTCCAACATGCTGAGCTTGCCAAAGGATAAAATGAAAAAGGAAAGGTGAAGATCACCGTGACTCTTGCATAAAGTAGAGGATAATAATAAAAGATAGGCCCTTTGCATAGGGAAGCAGAGGTTGCCATGCGCTTTTATGGTTGGATGCACAAAATCTTAATGCAAAAGAATGTCACTTTATATTGCCCCTTGTATGTGAACCTTTATTATGTAGTCCGTCGCTTTTATTGCGTCCACAACAAGTTCGTACAAAACTTATTTCTCTGCACTAATAAGTCATGCATATTTAAAGAGCAATTTTTATTGCTTGCACCGATGACAACTTACTTGAAGGATCTTACTCAATCCATAGGTAGATATGGTGGACTCTCGTGGCTAAACTGGTTTAAGGGTATTTGGAAGCACAAGTAGTATCTCTACTTGGTGCTGAGAATTTGGCTAGCATGAGGGGGAAAGGCAAGCTCAACATGTTAGAGGAACCATGACAACATACTTTATCTCAGATGTAAGAAAACATAACTCATTATGTTGTCTTCCTTGTCCAACATCAACTCTTTAGCATGTCATATTTTAATGAGTGCTCCCAATCATAAAAGATGTCAATGATAATATATCTATATGTGAAACCTCTCTCTCGTTATTACTTCCTATTAATTGCAACGATGACCAAAGCTATATTTGCCAACTCCCAACAACTTTTAATCATCATACTCTTTCTATGTGGAGTCATTACTTTCACTAAGATCAATATAAACTCTTTGTTTCTTTTCATTCTTTTCTTTATTCACCCAAGATCATGGGAAAGTAATCAAGCCCTTGACTCAACACTAATCTTTATTATATATAGCTCACGGACTCGACTGCATAGAGGGACCATAAAGCAAAACTCAAAACTAGATCGTGCCATGACTTTATTCTACTAAATCAATATACTACTAATAGGATCGAACTAAGAAAAACGGTAAAGATAGGAGTTGTGATGGTGATACGATACCGGGGCACCTCCCCCAAGCTTGGCAGTTGCCAAGGGGAGTGCCCATACCCATGTGGTTATATCTCCTTTTTTGTTGTTGGCGGTGGAGGTGTTGTTGATGATGGAAGCTTGTCGTCCACCTTCCATGGCATAGGCTCACCCTCATAAAAGGATGATCGAGTCTCCGGAATCCTCAAATCTGCAACGGAAACAGTTCGAAACGAAAACAGAGGATATTTGCGTGATACGGTCATCAAAACCTTCGGGAGAATATATAATGAATTTTACCGACCAAAATACGTATCGTGCAAGAAAACGGAGTCCGGAGGGCACACGAGGTGCTCACGAGGTAGGGGGCGCGCCCAGGGGGTAGGGCGCGCCCTCCACCCTCGTGGAGGCCTCGTGTCCTCCCCGGACTGCTACTTATTTTTCTATTTTTCTAAATATTCCAAAACGGAGAAATATTGCTTTAAAAACTGTTTTGGGGTCGGTTTACTTACCGTACCACATACCTATTCCTTTTCGGAGTCTGGAACGTTCTGGAAAGTGTCCCTTATGTATTCCTCCGGGGTTACGGTTTCAATAATATTGGTTTCAACATTTATGGGATTACCTGAGATATAATGTTTGATTCTTTGACCGTTTACCACCTTCGGATTTGTGCCTGTGAAGTTGTTGATTTTTATGGCACCGGAACGATAGACCTCCTCGATAATGTAAGGACCTTCCCATTTGGAGAGAAGTTTTCCTGCAAAAAATCTTAAACAAGAGTTGTATAGCAATACATAGTCCCCTACATTAAACTCACGCTTTTGTATCCTTTTATCATGCCACCTTTTAACTTTTTCTTTAAACAGCTTGGCATTTTCATAAGCTTGGGTTCTCCATTCATCAAGTGAGCTAATATCAAACAACCTCTTCTCACCGGCAAGTTTGAAGTCATAATTGAGCTCTTTGATAGCCCAATATGCCTTATGTTCAAGTTCAAGAGGTAAATGACATGATTTTCCATAAACCATTTTATACGGAGACATACCCATAGGATTTTTGTACGCAGTTCTATAGGCCCATAATGCATCATTCAGTTTTTCGGACCAATTCTTTCTAGACCTATTGACAGTCTTTTGCAAAATTAATTTGAGCTCTCTATTGCTCAATTCTACCTAACCACTAGACTGCGGGTGATAAGGAGATGCAATTCTATGATTAACATCGTATTTAGCAAGCATCTTACGGAAAGCACCATGAATAAAGTGTGAACCACCATCAGTCATTAAGTATCTAGGGACTCCAAACCTCGAAAAAATAACTTCCTTAAGCATTTTAATAGAAGTGTTACGATCAGCACTACTAGTTGGAATAGCTTCTACCCACTTATTAACGTAATCAATAGCAACTAAAACATGTGTATATCCATTAGAGGCAGGAAAAGGTCCCATATAATCAAAGCCCCAAACATCAAATGGCTCAATAACAAGTGAATAATTCATAGGCATTTCTTGACGTCTACTGATATTACCAATTCTTTGACATTCATCGCAAGATAAAACAAACTTACGGGCATCCTTGAAGAGAGTAGGCCAATAAAAACCGGATTGCAATACCTTATGTGCAGTTCTATCTCCAGCGTGGTGTCCTCCATAGGCTTCGGAGTGACACTTGCGTAGGAACTATTCCTGTTCATGCTCAGGTACACAACGTCTAATAACACCATCTACTCCTTCTTTATAAAGATGTGGGTCATCCCAAAAGTAATGTCGCAAGTCATAGAAAAACTTTTTCTTTTGTTGGTATGTGAAGCTAGGCGGTATAAATTTAGCAACAATATAATTAGCATAATCAGCATACCATGGAGTGCTATGAGAAGTACTTATGACATTTAATTGCTTGTCAGCAAAGCTATCATCAATAGGTAGTGGGTCATCAAGAACATTCTCTAGCCTAGACAAGTTGTCTGCAACGGGGTTCTCAGCTCCTTTTCTATCAACAATATGTAAATCAAATTCTTAAAGCAAGAGAACCCATCTAATGAGTCTAGGTTTTGCATATTTCTTTTCCATAAGATATTTAATAGCAGCATGATCGGTATGAATAGTTACTCTAGAATCAACAATATAGGGTCTGAATTTATCACAAGCAAATACAACCGCTAAAAGTTCCTTTTCGGTAGTAGCATAATTTCTTTGACCATTGTCTAGAGTCTTACTAGCATAATGGATAACATTTAACTTCTTATCAACTCTTTGCCCTAGAACAGCACCTACAGCATAATCACTAGCATCACACATAATTTCAAAGGGTAAATTCCAATCAGGTGGCTGAACAATAGGTGCAGAGACTAATGCTTTCTTAAGTATTTAAAATGCTTCTACACAATCATCATCAAAGACAAATGGTACATCTTTTTGTAATAAATTAGTCAGAGGCCGAGAAATTTTTAAGAAGTCCTTAATGAACCTCCCATAAAATTCGGCGTGACCAAGGAAACTTCTTATACCTTTGATGTCCTTGGGACATGGCATCTTTCCAATAGCATCAACCTTGGCTTTATCAACTTCAATACCTCTTTCAGAAACTTTGTGCCCCAAGACAATACCTTCATTAACCATAAAGTGGCACTTTTCCCAATTCAAGACAAGATTAGTTTCTTCACATCTCTGCAAAACTCGAGCAAGATTGCTCAAGCAATCATCAAAAGAAGAACCATAGACGGAAAAGTCGTCCATGAAAACGTCACAAATTTTCTCACAAAAGTCAGAGAATATAGCCATCATGCATATTTGAAAGGTAGCAGGTGCATTACATAAACCAAAAGGCATACGTCTATAAGCAAAAGTACCAAAAGGGCATGTAAAAGTAGTCTTTAATTGATCTTTAGCCGACACAGGTATTTGAGAGAAACCAGAATAACCATCTAGAAAGCAATAATGTGTATGTTTGCATAATCTTTCTAGCATTTGATCAATAAAAGGTAAGGGGTAATGATCTTTCTTAGTAGCTTTATTTAATTTGCAGAAATCAATTACCATCCTATAACCTGTGATAATTCTTTGCGGGATCAATGCATCTTTATCATTAGGGACAACAGTAATACCTCCCTTCTTAGGGACACAATGGACAGGACTTACCCACTGACTATCAGCAACGGGATAAATTATACCTGCCTCCAGAAGCTTGAGTATTTCTTTTCTTACCACTTCTTTCATTTTAGGATTCAAACGTCGTTGAGGATCACGAACTGGTTTGGCATCCGCTTCCAAATTTATTTTATGTTGACATAGAGTGAGACTAATGCCCTTGAGATCATCAAGAGTATATCCAATAGCGGCACGGTGCTTCTTCAGAGTTTTCAATAATATTTCTTCTTCATGCTCTAAATGGTTAGCGCTAATAATAACAGGATATATTTTCTTTTCATCAAGATAAGCATATTTAAGATTATCAGGCAACGGTTTAAGTTCAAACTCGGGATCACCCTTGGGTGGAGGAGGATCCCCTAGGATTTCAACAGGCAAATTGTGTTGCAGAATAGGTTCCTGTTTAAAGAATGCTTCATCTATTTCCCTTCTTTCATTCATGAACATCCCATTTTCATGGTCTAGCAAATAGTGTTCTAAAGGATCACTAGGAGGTACGACAATAGAAGCAAGACCAATAATTTCATCCTTACTAGGCAATTCTTCCTCACGATGTTGTTTACTAAATTTAGAGAAATTAAACTCATGAACCATATCATCCAAGCCAATAGTAACAACATTCTTTTCGCAGTCTATCTTAGCATTAACAATATTCAAGAAGGGTGAGGGAGTCCTGGACTAGGGGGTGTCCGGATAGCCGAACTATCACCGTTGGCCGGACTCCAAGACTATGAAGATACAAGATTGAAGACTTCGTCCCGTGTCCGGATGGGACTTTCCTTGGCGTGGAAGGCAAGCTTGGCGATACGGATATGTAGATCTCCTACCATTGTAACCGACTCTGTGTAACCCTAGCCCTCTCTGGTGTCTATATAAACTGGAGGGTTTTAGTCCATAGGACGAATAACAATCATACCATAGGCTAGCTTCTAGAGTTTAGCCTCCTTGATCTCGTGGTAGATCTACTCTTGTACTACCCATATCATCAATATTAATCTAGCAGGAGTAGGGTTTTACCTCCATCGAGAGGGCCCGAACACGGTAAAACATCGTGTCCCTTGTCTCCTGTTACCATCCGCCTAGACGCACAGCTCGGGACCCCTACCGAGATCCGCCGGTTTTGACACCGACATTGGTGCTTTCATTGAGAGTTCCTCCGTGTCGCCACCTATAGGCCCGATGGCTTCTTCGATCATCAACAACAACGCGGTCCGTGGTGAGATTTTCTCCCGGACAGATCTTCAGATTCGGGCGGCTTCCTTGTGGGCCAACTCACTTGGCCATCTGGAGCATATCGAAAGCTACGCCCCTGGCCATCAGGTCAGATTCGGAAGGTTGAACTACACAGCCGACATCCGCGGAGACTTGATCTTCGACGGATTCGTGCCACAGCCAGGCGCGCCGCACTGTCTCGATGGGCATGATTTAGCTCTGCCGCCGGACAATGCCCTGGAGGCCTCACAAGAGTCCGCTCCGGCCCTTGGTTCAGAGCCGACGACGCCAATCGAGGATGGGTGGTTGGACACCGCCTCGGGGGCTGTTACCCCTACGGCGATAGAGCCGAATACCGACCCTGTCCCTCATGAAGCTGGTGACTCCAAGGTGCCGGACTCCTCTCCGGACCCTGAACCTTCCACGCCCCTGCCAATCGAATCCGATTGGGCGAGAATCATGGAGTTCACCGCTACGGACATCTTTCAGCACTCGCCTTTCGGCGACATCCTGAATTCGCTAAAGTGTCTCTCTTTGTCAGGAGAGCCTTGGCCGGATTATGGCCAGGACGGTTGGGATGCGGATGACGAAGAAATTCAAAGCCCACCCACCACCCACTTCGTAGCCACTATCGATGACTTAACCGACATGCTAGACTTTGACTCCGAAGACATCGACGGTATGGACGATGCCGGAGATGACCAAGAACCAGCGCCTACCGGGCACTGGAAAGCCACCTCGTCATACAACATATACATGGTGGACATCCCAAAGGATGTGAATGGCGACGGGACAGCGGAGGATGATACCTCCAAAAGGCAGCCTAAGCGCCGGCGTCAGCGGCGCCGCTCCAAATCCCACCACAGCAAGAATGGAGATTCCGGCACCGGAGATAATAACACCCCGGATAGTGCCGAAGACAACCCCCTCCAGCAAGATTCAGCACAGGAGGACGGAGAAGCCAGCCCTCATGAGAGAGCGGCAGACGAAGAGGTAGAGGACGATAATTACATGCCTCACTCCGGAGACGAGGCAAGCCTCGACGACGATGAATTTGTCGTGCCTGAGGATCCCGTCGAACAAGAGCGTTTCAAACGCAGGCTTATGGCCACGGCAAGCAGCCTCAAAAAAAAAGCAGCAACAGCTTAGAGCTGATCAAGATATGCTAGCTGACAGATGGGCTGAAGTCCTCGCAGCCGAAGAGTACAAACTTGAACGCCCCTCCAAAAGCTTCCCCAAACGCAAGCTGCTGCCCCGATTAGAGGAGGAAGCATATAAACCTACATCACCAGCGCACAATACGGCCGACCGGCCACCTCGTGGACGCGACAGAGAGGCCTCTAGGCCCTCCACTAAAGCCGCATCCCGGCATCGCTCGAAAAGTACCAAGCCACAGGGGAATACACCGGACTTGCGAGAAATATTGGAGGATAAGGCAAGACAATCAAGATCGATCTAAGGATCGCGTGGGCACCCCATGATACGCGACGACAACCGTCGCGCCGGATACAGCAATTCCGGCCAGGCCGCACACAGTAGACAAAGCTCGCTTGAGCTACGTCGTGATATAGCCCAATACAGAGGCGCCGCACACCCACTATGCTTCACAGATGAAGTAATGGATCACCAAATCCCCGAAGGGTTCAAACCCGTGAAAATTGAATCCTACAATGGCACAACAGACCCCGCGGTTTGGATCAAAGACTATCTACTTCATATCCACATGGCCCGCGGTGATGATCTTCACGCCATCAAATACCTCCCACTCAAGCTTAAAGGACCAGCTCGACATTGGCTCAACAGCTTGCCAGCAGAATCAATTGGGTGTTGGGAGGACCTGGAAGCCGCATTACTTGATAACTTCCAGGGCACATATGTGCGACCACCAGACGCCGATGACCTAAGCCACATAATTCAGCAGCCAGACGAACCGGCCAGACAATTTTGGACTCGGTTCTTAACCAAGAAAAATCAATTGTCGACTGTCCGGATGCAGAGGCCCTTGCAGCCTTCAAACACAACATCCACGACGAATGGCTGGCCCGGCACCTAGGACAGGAAAAGCCGAAATCAATGCAGCCCTCACATCACTCATGACCCGCTTTTGTGCGGGAGAAGACAGCTGGCTAGCCCAAAGTAACAACCTAACCAAAAACTCTGGTAGTTCGGATACCAAAGACAGCAATGGAAGGTCGCGTCACAATAAGAACAAATGCCGAATTAACGGCGATAACACTGAAGATACGGTAGTCAACGCCGGATTCATAGGTTCCAAACCCGGTCACAAAAAAAGCCATTCAAAAGAACTACTCCAGGCCCGTCCAATTTGGACCGGATACTCGATCGCTCGTGCCAGATACACGGCACCCCCGAAAAGCCAGCTAATCACACCAACAGAGATTGTTGGCTGTTCAAGCAGGAAGACAAGTTAATCGTTGAAGGCAATGACAAGGGGCTGCATAGCGACGACGAGGAGGAGACACGGCCGCCGAACAATAGAGGACAGACGGGATTCCCCCCACAAGTGCGGATGGTGAACATGATATATGCAACCCACATACACAAAAGGGAGCGGAAGCGTGCGCTCAGGGACGTATACGCGATGGAGCCAGTCGCCCCAAAGTTCAATCCGTGGTCCTCCTGCCCGATCACTTTTGATCGAAGGGACCACCCCACCAGTATCCGCCACGGCGGATTCGCCGCATTGGTTTTAGACCCACTCGTCAACGGATTCCACCTCACTAGAGTCCTAATGGACGGCGGCAGCAGCCTGAACCTGCTTTATCAGGATACAGTGCGCAAGATGGGCATAGACCCCTCAAGGATTAAACCCACAAAAACGACCTTCAAAGGTGTCATACCAGGTGTAGAGGCCAACTGCACGGCTCACCACACTTGAAGTGGTCTTGGATCCCGGATAACTTCCGAAGCGAGGAGTTAATCTTCGACATAGTCCCGTTCCGCAGCGGCTATCATGCACTGCTCGGACGAACCGCATTCGCAAAGTTCAATGCGGTGCCGCACTACGCATACATCAAGCTCAAGATGCCAGGCCCTAGAGGAGTCATCACGGTCAACAGAAACACTGAACGCTGTCTCCGCACGGAGGAGCATACAGCGGCTCTCGCGGCGGAAGTACAGAGCAGCCTCTTAAGGCAATTCTCGAGTCCGGCCATTAAGCGACCGGACACCGTCAAGCGCGCCCAGAGTAACCTACAACAAGACCACCTGGCACATTCCGAGCACGCGTAGCAATGCGGCCCCAACCCCAGCCCTCGCGACATCGCGAGATAAGTGCCACGCGTACATCATTACGCTTTGGAGATACCATGGCATAGGGGGAGGGGCACGACCACGGCAGGCCCAGAGTTCGGATCAACCACACCAGGGGCTCCCGAATTGGTCATTCTTTTTTTTCTTACTCTTAGGACTCCGTTTTTCAGAAGCCCTGTCCGGTAGTGGATCTGCCGAACTAACGATGCAACAGCCAGGGAAGCAGACAAGCTACGACGAGTACCCAGGTGGTCTCCATTACGAGCATTATACCTATTTTACATACCATTCCGCAGCCTACCCCTGGAGGGGGACATGTTAAGTAGTCCCACCCCTTGCTTATCGCACTATTTGTATCATTCTGCCTTTATTGCAGTATCTTTTGAATAAAAAATGCATCGCTTTTTGCCTATCATTGCATTCCTTTTTATATGTTCGCTTGTGACATGTTGCACCCGTACGCTTTGGTATGGCCAAATACACCAGGGACTTAAGTTCTCCAAATTATGGTGTAATAAGTCCGAACACTTTCACAAGTGCGGTACCCCGAACTTATAGCAATATATGCATCGGCTTTGAATCATGTCTTGGGTCAATAGCTGGGTTTGCCCGGCTCCCATGTTTTGGTACCTTACGTTCTGTTATATCGGCTAAGGTAGCGCTGGGAGAACCACTGCGATTGTGCCCCAGTTGAGTTGGGTTGAGCACCTTAGTGGAGAAAGCTAAAACTGACCGTCATGATAAGGCGAGAGCTGATCGTTGTTCGAGAGGTCTCTTCAAGTCCCTAAAGACTTATGCCGCTTAGAGCGAGGAGCCGGCTGTGTCTGGTCCAAGGCGTGGATAGCGCCCCGAATTCGGCCTTCTGAATACTAGGGGCTTCGCCGAAATTTAAAATTATAGAATTCTATGGCTAAGTGAGAGAGTTCAAGCATTATAAGTCTGGTTGCCTCGTTCGTTGTGTTGAGCGCCTCCCCAGAAGGACCCAAAAATGGGAACAAGAGCGCTCAAGTTTATCCCGAACACCCCAGCACTCGTGGCACGGGGGCTGAAGCCAACGACTTGCCATCTCTCAGATTTAATAAACGGCCGCACAGAAGGTAATATTTTAAATTAACAACCGTTGCTTAGCGCATCTGAACAAAGTTTTCAGCGCACAGGATAACAAAACGCGAGTCTAATCAAAGATTACATCTTTGGAGCACTCATCCGCAATAATGCGGGCACCCTTCAGGACACCCTTGTAGTACATCTCGGGCGTGCGATACTCCTTGCCCGGCGGTGGCGCGTCCGTCACAAGCTTCTCGGCGTCCATCTTGCCCCAGTGCACCTTAGCGCGGGCAAGGGCCCGACGGGCACCTTCAATATAGGCGAAGTGCTTGAGGACATCAACCCACGACAAAGGCCCACCACGCTGCCGCACTGCATCAAGTAGCTCCTGTGCACGGCTTCTTTAGGCCACAGCCGAACTATGAGGCCCTTCATGGCCTGTTCGCCACCTTGTGGAGCTCGACCACTGCTTCACTGGTCGCTCAGGGCACGGATGTCCAGCCTCAAAGATATCGAGACCGAACACCTTCTCCGCCGAGCTCCCCTCCTCGGCTCTATAGAATGTGGCAGCATCGGACACGCTGCGGGGCAGATCTGCGAACGCTCCTGGAGAGCTCCGAATTCGGGTAAGTAACAGGTAATTCACTTTTACATGCTTGCTTTGCATGAAGAATTCCTTACCCGCTGCTATCTTCTTCACCGCCTCAAGCTCCTGGAGGGCCTTTTGGGCTTCGGCCTTAGCGGCTTTGGCACTCTCAAGAGCGGACGCAAGCTCGGACTCTCGAGTCTTCCAGTCACGCTCCAAAATCTCGTGTTTTTTCACGAGAGCCTGGAGCTCTTGCCGCACCTCCGCCACCCGCGCCTCCTGCTTCTCTCGCTCTGTGCGTTCTATGGCCGCATTGCGCTCGGCCGCGGACACCGCCTCCTTCAGGGTTGCCACCTCATTTGTGGCCCCTGCAATACCCACGTTATCCCTGTCATTTTTTTGCAACCAAATCCTTTTTTTATAAGGAACAACTTTAATAAGGTGCTACTTACCTTCTTTGTCCTCAAGCTGCTTCTTGGCATGGCCGAGCTTGCTCTCGGACCGCTCGAGACTTTCCTTCAAAGCACCGACCTCCGCAGTCAGTGCGGCAGAGGTCAGCAGCGCAGCCTGCATCCCCATATTGACATATTTGTGTTAGACTCCTGCGTATATTTTTTTAGATCCTCAGTTCGGCTTTTCTTTCCAACACCGAACCGAGCATCGTGGGCTACTGTCTATGCGGTACTATTTTTACATATCTTGAAACCCTTACCTCAAAGCCTGTTAGAAGGCTGGTGCAGGCTTCTGTCAGCCCGCTCTTGGCGGACTGAACTTTTTGAATCACCGCACTCATGACAGTGCGGTGTTCCTCGTTGATGGAAGCGCCGTCGAGCGCCTCCAGCAAATTATCTGGCGTCTCCGGTTGGACGGAGGCCGCCGGCGTCGCCATCTTGCCCTTCTGACGAAGGGGCCGCCCACCGGACTCTGGAACCACTGAAGGTTCCGGTGCGGAGTCCGGTTTGAAGTCCGGGAGGCTGCCCTGCGGCACCTCCGAGACCTCCTCCTCCTGGCGATGTTGTCTGCATCACGGGGGGAAGAGGCGGTCGGAAGTGAAGCGCTGTTCACATCCGACGAACCCAAGGACCCGCTCGACGAAGTGGGGAGATCATCCTTGGGCGGACTACAGACTTGTATGCGGCGTTAGAAGACACTATGCGACAAAAAGAAAAATTATGAGTTATTCGGGAGTCCGGACACTTACGATCTCGCCAGGGGCTTGGCCCTCGAGGGCCACTCCTCGTCGCCGTCGTCGGCATTGGTGGAACAGTCCGGGGGAAGGGTCCTTCCCTTCTTGGACCCTTCGGCCTCCCCCATTGGGGAAGCCTCCCTCTTCCTCTCTCCCCCCGCTGGGGGAGAGGCCTCTTTCTTCTCCTCCCCATCTTCGTGGGAGGAGTCCACCTCGGAGTCGTCGGACGATAAGTCCGATAACACCTGGCGCCGGGAACTCCTCCGAGTTCCCGTGGCCTTCTTCTCCGGCACCACATAAGGTGCCGGGACCAGCAGTCCTGTCAAACGGGCATCCGCTGGGTCTTCTGGAAGGGGAGCCGGACAGTTAACCTGTCCGGACGTCTTCTGCCAGGCCTGTTAAAGGTATTGGGAGTTTAAATCCCGCATAGAGTCAAACTATGGAAAGCAAGTGTCCCGTAAAGGATAATATAGCTTACCTCGCCAGCCGGATGATGCAAGCTGAACCCGCAATCTTCGGTAGCGGATGCGGGCGCCTCGGCGCCCTTGAACAGCACCCTCCAGGCCTCTTCGTATGTAGTGTCGAAGATCGAACTCCCACAGGTTGAAATCCCGCTATTGGCACAGGAGAATCCGGCGGATGAGCATGACCTGGACCACATTGACAAGTTTGAGCTTCTTGTTCACCAGGGTTTGGAGACAGGATTGGAGTCCGGTCAGCTCCTCCGAATCGCCCCACAACAGGCCCTTCTCTTTCCAGGAGGTGAGCCGCATGGGGATGCCAGATCTGAATTCGAGGGCCGCTGCCCATTCAGGGTCACGTGACTCGGTGATGTAGAACCACCCTGATTGCCACCCTTTGATGGTTTCCACGAAGGCGCCCTCGAGCCTGGCGACGTTGGGCATCTTGCCCACCATGGCGCCTCCGCACTCCGCTTGGCTGCCGCCCACTACCTTCGGCTTGACATTGAAGGTCTTTAGCCATAAGCCGAAGTGGGGCTGGATGCAGAGGAAGGCCTCGCACACGACGATGAACGCCGAGATGTTGAGGATAAAATTTGGGGCCAGATCAAGGAAATCCAGGCCGTAGTAGAACATGAGCCCCCGGACAAAGGGGTGAAGTGGGAAGACCAGTCCGCGGAGGAAATGGGGAAGGAATACCACCCTCTCATGGGGTCCGGGGGTGGGGACGAGCTGCCCCTCGTCGGGGAGCCGGTGCGCGATATCGCTGGACAAATATCCGGCCTTGCGCAGCTTCTTGATGTGCCCCTCCGTGACAGAGGAGGCCATCCACTTGCCTCCCGCTCCGGATATGGTTGGAGAAGGTTGAGGTGAGATGTGCGGACTTGGGCGCTGGAGCTCGAGTGCACGGAGATGGATAAGCAATGGAGGAAGAAGGCGTAGGTGAAAAGGTGGATCCTTATCCCCTATATATGAGCGGACGAAACTATGCGTCCCCACCGGCCCAGTAAAACTCGCTTATCTCCCAAGCGCCGCAATCAATGGCGCGGTTGGGTTACCCACGTCCGTATTGATGAGAATCCCGGAATAAGGGGACACGATCTCTGCTTTGACAAGACGTGTCGAGGAAACCGCTTCGCTAAACGCGCTGAGGTGGAGCAAAAAAACAATTCGAGTAAAGGCTTGGACGTGGTGTGATGTCATGCCACGAAATACGTCAGCAGATTGAAGTTATGTAAATATTATTCTCTCTACGGTGGTAGGGGGTGTCCGGATAGCCGAACTATCACCGTCGGCCGGACTCCAAGACTATGAAGATACAAGATTGAAGACTTCGTCCCGTGTCCGAATGGGACTTTCCTTGGCGTGGAAGGCAAGCTTGGCGATACGGATATGTAGATCTCCTACCATTGTAACCGACTTTGTGTAACCCTAGCCCTCTCCGGTGTCTATATAAACCGGAGGGTTTAGTCCATAGGACGAATAACAATCTTACCATAGGCTAGCTTCTAGGGTTTAGCCTCCTTGATCTCGTGGTAGATCTACTCTTGTACTACCCATATGATCAATATTAATCCAGCAGGAGTAGGGTTTTACCTCCATCGAGAGGGCCTGGACCTGGGTAAAAACATCGTGTCCCTTGTCTCCTGTTACCAACCGCCTAGATGCACAGTTCGGGACCCCCTACCCGAGATCCGCCAGTTTTGACACCGACAAAGGGTCTACCAAATATAATGGGACAAAAGCTATCTTGTGGAGAACCAAGAACAAGAAAATCAGCGGGATATTTGGTTTTCCCACACAAGACTTCAACATCTCTAACAATTCCCATTGCAGATATAGTGTCTCTATTGGCAAGTTTAATTGTAACATCAATATCTTCTAACTCAGCAGGTGTGATATCGTGCATAATTTCTTTATATAAGTCAATGGGTATAACACTAGCACTAGAACCCATATCACATAAGCCATGATAACAATGATCTCCTATTTTAACAGAGATAACAGGCACGCCTACCACTGGTCTATGTTTATCTCTATCACAGGGTTTAGCAATTCTAGCAGTTTCACCAGAGAATTCAATGGCATGCCCATCAATATTATCGGATAAGAGATCTTTAACAATAGCAATATTAGGTTCTACTTTGACTTGCTCAGGAGGTGTAAAAGTTCTAGTATTGCTTTTACGAACAACAGTTAAAGCTTTAGCATGATCCTTTACTCTAGCAGGGAAAGGTGGTTTCTCAACATAAGAGGTGGGAACAATAGGATCATTATAAGTTATGGTCTTTTCTTCAACTTTAATAGGTGCAGCTACTTTTACTTCTATGGGAGGATGATATTTAAACCACTTCTCCTTGGGGAGATCAACATAAGTAGCAAAAGATTCACAGAAAGAAGCTACTATCTCAAAGTCAGGTCCATATTTAGTGCTAAATTTACGGAAAATATCGGTATCCATAAAAGATTTAACACAATCAAACTTAGGTGTCATACCTGACTCCTTACCTTCGTCGAGGTCCCAATCTTCAGAGTTGCGTTTAATTCTATCCAATTAATTCCATTCAAATTCAATAGACTTCATCATAAAAGAACCAACACAAGAAGTATCAAGCATGTTGCGATTATTTTCAGAAAGCCGAGCATAAAAATTCTGGAGAATTGTCAATTTTGAGAGCTCATGATTGGGGCATGAATATAACATTGATTTAAGCCTCCCCCAAGCTTGAGCGATGCTTTCTCCTTCGTGAGGCCAAAAATTATATATATAATTGCGATCACGATGAACAAGATGCATAGGGTAATACTTTTGATGAAATTCCAATTTCACTCTTTTATAGTTCCATGATCTCGTATCATCACATAGCCTATACCATGTCGATGCGTCTCCCTCCAAAGATAAAGGGAAAGCCTTCTTCTTAACAACATCATCGGGTATACCTGCAAGCTTAAATAATCCACAAATATCATCCAAATAGCGTAGATGCTCGTTGGGATGCTTTGTCCCATCTCCTGTAAAAGTATTAGCCAGCAGTTTTTCCATAATACCCGAAGGAAATTCAAAAGGAGTTTCATTTTCAATAGGTTCAGTAGGTTGAGGAGCAACTCTTTGCTCTACTGGACGGGGTGAAGATACCTCTTTGCTTCACTTTCCATAGTAACAAGTGACAGAAAATTTCAGCACACTATATAAATTTTTCCTTACCAAATTCCACTTACCAAAGGCACTACACTCCCCGGCAACGGCGCCAGAAAAGAGTCTTGATGACCCACAAGTATAGGGGATCTATCATAGTCCTTTCGATAAGTAAGAGTGTTGAACCCAACGAGGAGCACAAGGAAATGATAAGCGGTTTTCAGCAAGGTATTCTCTGCAAGTACTGAAATAAGTGGTAACAGATAGTTTTGTGATAAGATAAATTGTAACGAGCAACAAGTAACAAAAGTAAATAAAGTGCAGCAAGGTGGCCCAATACTTTTTGTAGCAAAGGACAAGCCTGGACAAACTCTTATAATAGGAAAAGCGCTCCCGAAGACACATGGGAATATCGTCAAGCTAGTTTTCATCACGCTCATATGATTCGCGTTCGGTACTTTGATAATTTGATATGTGGGTGGACCAGTGCTTGGGTGCTGTTCTTACTTGAACAAACATCCCACTTATGATTAACCGATATTGCAAGCATCCACAACTACAACAAAAGTATTAAGGTAAACCTAACCATAGCATGAAACATATGGATCCAAATCAGCCCCTTACGAAGCAACGCATAAACTAGGGTTTAAGCTTCTGTCACTCTAGCAACCCATCATCTACTTATTACTTCCCAATGCCTTCCTCTAGGCCCAAATAATGGTGAAGTGTTATGTAGTCAACGTTCACATAACACCACTAGAGGTTAGACAACATACATCTTATCAAAATATCGAACGAATACCAAATTCACATGGCTACTAATAGCAAGACTTCTCCCTTGTCCTCAGGAACAAACGTAACTACTCACAAAAGCATATTCATGTTCATAATCAGAGGGGTAATAATGTGCATAAAGGATCTGAACATATGATCTTCCACCAAATAAACCAACTAGCATCAACTACAAGGAGTAATGAACACTACTAGCAACCTACTAGCACCAATCCCAGACATGGAGGCAAGAATTGGATACAAGAGATGAACTAGGGTTTGGAGATGAGATGGTGCTGGTGAAGATGTTGATGGAGATTGCCCTCTCCCGATGAGAGGAGCGTTGGTGATGATGATGACGATGATTTCCCCCTCCCGGAGGGAAGTGTCCCCGGCAGAACAGCTCTACCGGAGCCCTAGATTGGTTCTGCCAAGGTTCCGCCTCGTGGCGGCGGAGTCTCGTCCCGAAAGGTTGCTTCTTATTTTTTTTCTCATCGAAAGACTTCATATAGGAGAAGATGGGCGTCGGAGAGCCACCAGGGGGCCCACAAGGTAGGGGGGCGCGCCCAGGGGGGAGGGGCGCGCCCCCCACCCTCGTGAGCAGGGTGTGGGCCCCCTGGCTTTCATCTTTGGCGATGATTTTTCTTTATTTATTTTAAGATATTCCGTGGAGTTTCAGGACTTTTGGAGTTGCGCAGAATAGGTCTCCAATATTTGCTCCTTTTCCAGCTAGAATTCCAAATTTAGCATTCCCCTCTTCATGGTAAACCTTGTAAAATAAGAGAGAATAGCCATAAGTATTGTGACATATCGTGAAATAACAGCCCATAATGGGATAAATATCGATATAAAAGCATGATGCAAAATGGACGTATCATACCCCTAGACGTAAAATACATCTTAAGAAAATTTTGCATGTCCCTAGTGCACATAAAAATCTTCTTTCTGTTCATCGAACTGCCATCTATAATCATGTTTTTCTCGAGTTTCACCCTTATTTCTTTTTGATCAAGGATCAGACAATGAGGGAAATTCTCTATCGAGGTAGATGTGTTTGAGGGCTCTATCCGTTGATTCCAGAGTTTAGAAGATTCAATAAACAAGCTTGTGGTGCCATCATCCTTACGTCCACACGATGGCACGATCGTTTAGGACATGCCTCTTTTTCTTTAGTTGAAAATTTGCTTAGGAAAAATAAGCTCCCGTTTGTTGGTGAGCGCCATGTTGAAACTATTTGTGATTCATGTCAATGAGCTAAAAGTCATCAATTGCCATATCCCGTTTCTACTCTTGTTTCTACCAAACCTTTACAACTCATTTTTTTCTGATGTTTGGGGTCCAGCCCCTCACTCTGTTGGTAGACATACTTATTATGTGAGTTTTATTGATGACTACAGTAAATTTTTTGGATCTATCTTCTCAAACGAAGATCAGATGTGTTTCAAGTTTTCCAAAACTTCCAAGCTCTTGTTGAACGCAAGTTTGATAGCAAAATCATCGCTATCCAATCACATTGGGGGGGTACGAAAAGTTGAACTCCTTCTTCCAAAACCTTGGCATCTCTCACCAAGTATCATGCCAACATGCTCACCAACAAAACGGTTCAGCTGAACGCAAGCACAGACACATCGTTGAGGTCAGCCTTGCTCTTTTGGCAGGAGCCTCCATGCCCCTCAAGTTTTGGGATGAAGCATTCCTCACTGCCGTTCATATTATCAACATGCTACCTAGTCGTGTCATTAATAATGAAACTCCTGTAGAGCACCTTCTTCACACAAAACCTGACTATAAATCTCTTCGAGTCTTTGGGTGTGCATGTTGGCCAAACCTCCGTCCTTACAACAATTGCAAACTCATGTTTCGATCCAAATAGTGTGTCTTCCTAGGATATAGTGCCCAGCATAAAGGTGTCAAGTGTCTAGATGTCTCCACGGGTCGCGTTTACATCTCACGTGACGTTGTATTCGATGAAACCAAATTTCCATTCGTTGATCTTCACCCTAACGCTGGCGCCCTCCTTCGCAAAGAAATCCTTCTTTTGCCTCCTCATCTCACTAGTTTTGCTCAAGGGGAACAAAATATTGATGATCAATTACTGACTAACTCATCTAATGATCTGCATGAGCTTTGTGTTGATGAAACAGGAGAAAATCGCAAAGAAATTGTTGTTGAAAAAAATCCGGACGGTTCATATTTCATGTGTCCCACCGGAGGAGACAGATCCTCCTCGGGATCCGCCCAGGAGCAGCGGATCAGTTCTGCCTTGGGATCGCCGCCCACTGACGAGGCAGGCGCAGGCGAGCGCGCGGTCTTCCCAGATTCCCGCAGCGCCGGCCCCGCGGGCGACACGCGGACTTCGTCAGCTGGCTGCGCTGGCTCCCTTGCTCCGCGCCAATCGCCATCTTCCACCTGGCAGGCTCCGGGTGGCCCAGGAGCCGTGCGCTACTCCGCCCAACCGGTGACGTACAAGCGGCACGACGGCGCGCGGTCCAGGGAGGGCGCGGGACCTGGCGCGGGTCCGACCGGCGCGGAAACCCGCGTGGGACCTGGTGTGGATCCGACCGGCGCGGAAACCCGAGTGGATGCGGCTCCGGGATTCTCTGCGGCTACTCCAGGCGTCCCGCATCGCGTCTTAGCCGCAGAAGATCCGACGCTGCTGGGTGGTGCTGCTGCTGATACCATGTGCGATAGCGGAAAATGTCTTGCCTCTCTTGAGGGACGTGGTTCGTGTTATAAAGGAGGGGGCACGACCCCAACGATCGTTACAGAGAGAGAGAGATTCTCCAGGAGAGATTACTTGGAAAGAGGAGATAGAGATAGTTACAATTGTGATATATTTGAATAGCCTAACAACCAAATCTATCTCTATCATGTCGAACACCTCCTGGTTGGGATCTTACGTGTAACGTGACATGCATGTTGTTTAACAAGGACGACCTCATCACCATGTATCTTTCTGCTGTGGTTTTTCTTCGGTTATTGCTTTATTTATAAAACGGGGCGAAAGCATGTTTCGAGGAGAATGTGCGAATGGAGAGGCCAGTGGTGAAGGAGCTCGGTCGTGGTGGCTGCTGGGCCAGATGGGATCGAGCGTGCGCAGAATGCTGTGGTGTGGGCCTGCATGTTCGATGCCCACGGGAGGAACCGTGGGGAGATTTTTAACTTGTAGGGGATTTGATGTGGTAATTTGCTTGCAAATTACTTCGATTTTGTGAAGAGATTTTTTTTCTCTCTGGAATCCCATATCTTTCTTCCAGGCCAAACATTTCAGAAATCTCGTCTTGAACTGCAGGCAACAGGTGATCTCTTGGAATAAAATCAAATGAACCGCATATTTTATTGGCAATTCTTTACAAATGAATACAGAGCACCACCACAAAAATGCAACAGCTACACACGTACGGCAAACGACCCCACAAATTCAGCAAGCGACCAGACAGAAGAAAAGAAACGCTGCAATGAAAAAGCAAACACTTGTGCATGACTCTGTGTCTCCGGATATACACCAGCCTAAGCTTCGATGCCATCGTCGCCGACGTTCTCCTTGGAGAGCTCCTCCAGCGACTTTCCCTTGGACTCCGGCACCAGCAGGGAAAAGAGCAGGCCCAGGAAATTTGTGCCCGCGAGCACGAAAAGTGCGTTGCGCATGCCGATTCCCCTTGAGTAGCCGGTCTCGGGTTTCTTCTGGTCCTGCGACGCATACAGGAACCCGAAGGCGCCGATGATCGCGCCTGCCTTACCGGTAGCGGCGGAGATACCATGACATGTGGACCGAAGCCTCGCAGGGAAAATCTCGGCTGGCACGATGAAGGTTGTGCTGTTGGGTCCAAAGTTGGCGAAGAAGAAAGTGAGCCCGTAGAGTACGACGAAGCCGGTGTGGTGTCCTGGCTTCACCAAGTAATCGTACGGTATGGCGATTGCTAGCATGAAAATGGTCATCATGGTGAATCCCATAAGCTGGATCCAGAACCTCCCGATGATGTCGATGAAGGCGACGGTGAACCAGTAGCCCGGCACGGTGCCGCAGAGCGCGATGAGCGCTTGGGCACGGGCGATACGGTACAACTCCTCCAATGCATTCATAGTCTTGGCCGGCGGGATCCACCCGATCTTGGTGAAGATGTCCTTCTGGAACAGGTTCTGGCTGTAGAAGGCCACATCCAGCAGGAACCAAGTGCTTGTGGTCGCTAGCAAATGCACCCCGTGGCGCTTCATGAACTGTCGGGAGAAGAGGCCCCAGGTATCACCAGTGGCCCGCTCACCCTGCACATCCTCCTCTGAGATCTCCTCGTTGAGCACCTTGGACATGTCTGATGTGGCTTGCTTCGTGTTGCCGGCGATGAGTGCTGTGTACCGCGCAGTTTCGGGCATCTTCATGCGCCAGTAGTAGGTCAGGGCGGCTGGGATGGTGCCGAACATGACGATGATGCGCCACACGTAGTCGGCCTCTGGGCCAATGGACGCCGCAGCGTCAACATAGAATGGCGGTGCAGGGAATGCATGTCGGAATGCGGACGAGACGATGATGGTGACGATAGTACCAAATAGGATGCCAAACCCCTGCATGGCAAACACGGCGGCGATAAAGGTGCCGCGGGTCTTCTTGTTAGCATACTCCGACATGATGGTGGCGCTCAGAGGATAGTCGCCGCCGACACCGAAGCCGAGCCAGAAGCGGAAGAAACATAGCGTCCCCATTACGCCCTTGGCCTCGTGTCCAAACGAGAGCCCGGACGCGATGGAGCAGAGGACCATGAGGATGAGCGTGAAGCCGTAGACGCTCTTGCGGCCGAGCTTGTCACCGAGCCAGCCGAAGAAGAGCTGGCCGGCAAGTGTGCCGCATAGGGCCACGCCGTTCACGGCGGCCGACACGTTTGCCGGGAGGTGGCCGGGCTCGTTGAGGGCAGGGTCGGTGTAGTAGATGCGCCCCAGCAGCTTGGTGACGAGGGCGATGCAGAAGAGGTCGTAGGCGTCCGTGAAGAAGCCCATGCCTGCGATCACGACCGCCTTGAAATGGTACAGTTGCGTCTTGGCAACATCGAGTGCTTTCAACACGTTGAGCTGTTCAGTCGCCATGGCCGCCGGCGATCTCTCAGCTAAACTTCTGCCCCCTTCTGTACTTCTTCTGCTTCTCTCTTGTTTGTGTGCTTTGTTCGGTGCTTCTAGTACATATATATAGGCATAAATAATGCAAGGTGAAGGTGCATATTGTGCTAGTTGCAACTACGTATATAATATCATAATGTACGGCATCGCTTGTAAAACAACGGATTGTACATTATCAGGATGGTTCGTACAAAAATATACGCGGAGTCAAATGTCTTGCCTTGAGAGCTACAGCTATGTCGGGCTACATTTCTCTTATTATTAGAAGGATTAAGGAATGCTAAACTTAAGTTTATCAGGTTTGACTTTCAAATTTCAGTACTATAGAATTGTGGAAATAAAAAATAATGAAGCCAGATCATGGTTATGTAGGGAATATACCTGAAAGAAACATATTGTACAGACACAAGCAAGCTTTGCGAGAAAAGGTCAAGATTATACGGCGAGTTGTATCTTAATTATGTTCTCACTACCGGCATGGATTTGGTGACCTTTCTTCAGAGATGGGGTTAATTTGTTCTCACCTCTATAAGGCTGGTTATAATGGGGAGTATCATATACTAGTATCATGCATATGATACTAGTGTATGATACTACCTCCCTAATGCATAGTATCATATATTAGTATCATGTAGTACTCTATTTATTGTCATGCATGACACAAAGTAGCATAGCATTTAATATGATACGGTATCATGATATGATACTACACCCTCTCTTTCTTCATTTAATGCTACGACACCTCATCAAAATTATCTAGTTGGCATGCATGATACTAGCTATGATACTACCATTACAACCAGTCTAACTACATGGTATGGCAGGAAGAAGGTAGGCACTCCGCCGATTTCATTAAGTCAGGAAAGCAACAAAAAAAACAGAATTTCGACGATAAATTGATATGCAATGCTAGGTCCTGCAGACATAAGCATACAAATATGATGATTTCAATTGTTGTTGCTAAGTTGCTAAAATCTAATTTCATACTTCAGACAGTTTGAGAACAAAATAACATATGCGACGGCAATATGTTCAGAACATTGGTCATATTTTACATAAAAAGGGAATGTTTAGTTCTCATTGTTCTAGAAATGTAGGATAAGAGGGGGATATATGTATTAGAAGTTGTTTGGTTGCAACCAATGCAAAAAATAGCGTGCTATGGCATAATAGCGCAACCCTTAAAATCAGCTATAGCGAAGCTGTATCGCGCTAAGCCAACGCTATCTTCACGCTATAGCGAGCAACTGTACATTGATTTCATTTAGGAAGACATTGCTCAGAAGGCTATAGCGTGCAATTGTTTTTATTGGTTGTAACAGAGAAAAAATGAGGAAATATTCTCGAAGGATTAGGTGCATGACATAGTAGTCACAGAAACAGAGGAGAATCCCCAACTTCAGAATTTACACAAGGTTCTGAACAAAATAGCGTGCAGCAACCATGCGTTTAGAACACTGGTAATCTGAAATATAAAATAAAAACTACTAATTGTGTTTTTTTTTAAAACTACTCCCTTCGTCCAGAAATATTTGTCATCAAAATAGATAAAAAGAGATGTATCTAAAACTAAAATACGTCTAGATACATTCCTTTTTATTCATTTTGATGACAAGTATTTTTGGACGGAGGGAGTACTAACATATGCAGATTTAGCAGCAAGCAGACAGGGCAGCATTGAAATCCGTACTCCGTACTATTTAAATTGTTGACTTACAACCTCCCACTCTCTTCGTTTCTCTTTGCCAAATTGCAATCAGTTGGGCGAATCACAGCTCATAATATAGATGTGGACAGTAATTAGCTTATTTAAAACCCTCTCAACGGAAGAAGAATATGTGAAGATCCGAATATGCGGGGGAACCTTGCCAACTTGGCACTAGTTTTGTAGTAGTAATAATTTGTAGTATACTCGAGCATGACCTGGTGCTGGCCTCCACGATAATACTGCCATAGTTATGAAGAACACGCAGCTAAAGTAATATAGAGGGATATATTCCATCTGTACCACAGCTTGCAACATGAAATGTGACCATAGTTACCAATTTTCCTCAGGAATGGAAAAGTCCACCTTTCGATCTGTCAACTATTGTATTGTATGAGTTTAATTTTGGATGCGATCCTCCAAAATAATTGGCCCGACTCGCAAGCTTACCTAATAAGGGTGTCCACTCCTGCCATCTTACCTGTAGAACACATGGTGTCGTAGTTTATGCGATTAAAAATATTTGGATGAAATGTACAAGAACACAATCATTGATCCGGAGAGAATTTATCAAACCCTTATCTACAACAGCTCTTATCGACAACAGCTTTAAAACAAGGAAAGAGTGTGACAGTACAACAACCGTAAGCTCAGCCTGAGAGATGATCAATGACAGCTTACGGAAACAATTAGCGGTGTTAAATATAGTATACAATTAAGTTTTGTCAAGTCAGTGAGGTGTGCAAAAAACTTGTAGTTCTCACTAGAAGGAATCCAGAGCATTTTGTATATTAGTTATAGTTTTTTTTTTGCGTGGTATATTGATTATACTCCCTCCGTTCCTAAATATTTGTCTTTCTAGGCATTTCAAATGGACACAACATACGGATGTATGTAGACATATTTTAGAGTGTAGATTCACTCGTTTTGCTCCGTATGTAGTCACTTGATGAAATCTCTAGAAAGATAAATATTTGGGAACGGAGGGAGTAGTTCTTATCTTAATATAAAGATTAGAGAAACGAAAAGGACGGCAGGACAGGAATGTTTTGTGTAATGCCGGGTCATCTTGTGCTGGTTAGTATGGTCACGATGCGGTTCAGTTCGTTGCACACTGTACATACTAGATGTTGATTCGTGTGCAGTTGTCAACTAATTTAAAGAAAATGTAGACTTTTGGCCCTCTAGCGGTTACTGAAGGCTTATTTTTATTTGTGGAACTATGATGATCTCATTTGGTTGAGCTGATTGTAGATATTTTTTCGCTAACTCAAAGTTATCTTAATCATGCTCTAAACAAGCATATCATTGTGTTGGGGAACATACGAGATGAAATGTTTGAGGACAACCACCTTGTAGTAGAATTTAAGTAATTTCAGTATGATCTAACGAATACATGTGATAGATCATTCTAAACTTCTTTTCCACAATACCATAAAAATCAATAAGCCTGCGTAGCATTTGTTCTAGAATGCAACAGCCATAGCTTACCCATGAGGAAGACAGTTTCCCTCGCTATTACAATGGAAAAAACAGCATGCAAATTGTGAACGACGACCACAGTTTCCTAATAAGTGTTGTTCCTGATAGTTCCACAAGCTATTATTTCAAGAAACTCATTCCAAAATGTCACTTTCATGCAACTATCCACCAATATATAGGAGATGACTTATGCCTAAGGTCCAATAAGCTAAGGCGCCATTGTTACTTGTTAGCTCAAAACTCAGGCCTGAAAGCAACCTGTCATGACAACAAGATACGGATAATGGTGTACAATCTATCATCATCACGCATGACAGTTACATAGGTAATAAGTTGGGTCTACAAAAATCAAATGTCAGCCATGTCAATTTTAAATGGGTTGACATTTTTACTTTATTGTTGTTTTGACTATACTATCCTCTAAGTAAATTTGTCTCGACACCTACTGCTAGCTAGAACTCATCAAACTAAAACAAATCAAACATCTCGCTAGCAAAAAAAATCAGTACAGCCTCCCACGCTTTGTTTTTCAAGCTGGTGGTGCCATGCATGTCCTCGAGGGCCTTCTGAAATACTCCCTCCGTTTTTATTTACTCTGCGTATCAGAGTTAACTGAAGTCAAACTTTGTAAAGTTTTTGACCAAGTTTATAGAAAACAATATAAACATTTACCTAAGAAATCTATATGATGTGAAAATACATTAAGTAATAAATATAATAATATTGATTTGATATTGTATATGTTAATATTTTCGTTTATAAACTTTGTCAACGTTTACAAAGCTTGACTTTGATCAAAGCTAATATGCGGACTAAATAAAAACGGAGGAGTATCTTCACCAAACAATTGTGCCTTCAACGGCACCACTCCAAATGGTTCCGTGATAAGTTGTGGGCAATCGTTTTCCTATCTTCCTCCCGAAGACGGGAAAACCGATCTAGCTTTCCGCCGCCGTTCTCTGGCGGCTCCCCTCCGTCGACGACCTCGGTCGTCGGTGGTTAGAGGGGCCGTCGGATCCACGTGTGTGGATAGTTTTAGGCCAAAGTAGCTTAGTTTTTTAGGCTGTTCATCGTCTTGGCTTCGGCGGCGGCGATGGTGGCTAAAAGATTGTGGATGTCGCCTAGAGGGGGTGAATAGCGCTTTAAAATAATTACGGTTTAGGCTTGAACAAATGCGTAATAAAACTAGGATTTAATTTGTCAAGCACAAAGCCTAAAACAACTAGGCTCACTTATGTGCACCAACAACTTATGCTAAGAAAGATAAACAACTAGGTGATAGCAAGATAGATATAATGAAACACTATGGTTATCACAAAATAAAGTGCATAGGTAAAGGGCTCGAGTAAGAGATAACCGAGGCACGCAGAGACGACGATGTATCCCCAATTTCACACCCTTGCGGATGCTAATCTCCGTTTGGAGCGGTGTGGAGGCACAATGCTCCCCAAGAAGCTACTAGGGCCATCGTAATCTCCTCACGCCGTCGCACAATGAAGATGTCGTGATTCCACTAAGGGACCCTTGAAGGCGGTCACCGAACCCGTACACTTTGGCAACCCTTGGGGGCAGTCACCGGTACCCGTCAAATTGCTCAGGGCAATCTCCACAACCTAATTGGAGACCCCGACGCTTGCCCGGAGCTTTACACCACAATGATTGAGTTTTGACAACACCAACCTTCTAGGGCACCAAGGCACCCAAGAGGAACAAGCTCTAGGTGCCCAAACACCCAAGAGTAACAAGCTTCTCAACTTCACTTCCACGTATCACCGTGGAGAACTCAAACTGATGCACCAAATGCAATGGCAAGGGCACATGGAGTGGCCAAGTCCTTCTCTCCCAAATCCCACCAAAGCAACTAATGCTATGGAGGAAAATGAGAGGAAGAACCAAGAAGAGAACACAAAGAACTCCAAGATCTAGATCCAAGGGGTTTCCCTCACATAGAGGAGAAAGTGATTGGTGAAAACGTAGATCTAGATCTCCTCTCTCTCTTTTCCCTCAAGAACTAGCAGGAATCATTGGAGGGATTGAGAGATAGCAAGCTCGAAGAAGGTCAACAATGGGGGAAGAACAAGAGATAGAAGGATAAGGTTAAATGGGGAAGAAGACCCCTTTAATAGGAACTCTCGAATCCAACTTTTATGTGCTCAGCCCGCACACAAGCAGTACTACCGCTCAGAGGAGCGGTACTACTTCCCAGGCGGTAGTGCACGTAGTGTAGTCCAACGGTGCAAGACCGCAAGCCGGTAGTTCCACCGGAGCGGTACTACCGCTCGCCCCAGCATGGGGTTGCAGCACATGGCACTAAGGAGGCAGAGCAAAACAGGGGGTGAGGCAGAGCCGCATCAGCGGCACTGCCACTGGAGCCAGCGGTAGTGCTGCCCACCCACAGCCGCTCTACAACCGGTGAGAACACACGGCGTCCAGAAAGGGAAGCGGAAGTGGAGCGGTAGTGCAGGGGTGGTACTACCGCTTGTGCTACTGTCCCACTGTCGCGCAAGCCGACATAAAAAACGCATCCCCGAAAGTAGCGGTATCACGTGCTGCACTGCCCCCATAAGTGGTACTACCGCTCAGCTAAGCAGTACTACCGCTCGGGGTGCTACAATGAAGCCCCAAGCAAAATAGATGGATACAATAAAACCTGAACAACCATAACTTCTACAAAAGAGCTCTGAATTGAGCAAACTCAAGCTTGTTGGATAGATGGCGACGAGTACTATCTAAACAGCGGCTGGTTATAGTAAGAAGAGGCAGACAGAGTATGCCTAAGATATGGAGATGTGAAACCTCTATAAATGAAGAACCGGCAAAAACTCCAACATTGGAAACATCATAGAAGATGCATATATGAACTCCATTTTCGATGAACTCGAGCTTGTCATGAAGATGGCCATAAGCTCTAAATATCATAAGAGAAACACCAAGCAAGAACCAAGAAGATGATGCAAGGATGCAATGGTTTGAGCTCTCTACGAACAATACGATCAAGCTACTCACTTGAGAGCCCCCCTTGATAGTACGACAATCGATCATATAACCCGGTCTCCCAACTACCACCATGAGACCAGTAAAATAGAAAACATATCAAGGGCAAACATTTGCTTTGCACATAGTCCACTTGAGCTAGGTGATGATATCCCCCTCCCCTCCCGGGTCGCTCACGCGAGCAGCTTCGGAGGGCCCCGAAACCCTAGCCGAAGAGGCTGCCAGATCCACCTACTCCGGCCGCTGCCGCCACTGGTGGTGGCGGCCACGCCCAGCCGTCGAAGGCGACGGGTGGTGGAGGCACTCCCTGACTGGCTCCCTTCGCGTGGAGGCAGGCTGTCCTAGGAGAGGGGCTGGTGGTGGATGGCCGTTGGCGCGAGGCAGCGGCGGGCCTTGCCGGCGCACGATGTGGCTCGTGGTGGAGCGGTGAGCTCTGGTGGTGAGGCAGCAGCAGCGACGAAGCTGGGCAGCGCGGCGGCGCGACCTGGAGGTGGCAGTGTTGTGGAGGCTCTGCCAGGAAGGAGCTCCTGGCGAGCAGCGGGTGGTCGGCTTCCTCTGCTTCGGGGCACGCGGTGGTGTCTTCCCGGTGGTGTTGCTGTCAAAGTGGAGTGCGGAGGGTTGGGTCAGATCTATGACCTCCTCGGGTTCGAGCTGAGCCTGGGAGAGGAGGCTGTTGCGTGGATGCCCCCTAGAGCGGGTGACGACCAACGCAGCGTGCCTAGTCCTTACCCCGGGTGATGGGAGGCTGCTAGCCGGGGTTGTTGGTGGAGATTTGGGCCGTGTTTATCACTGTTGTGCGCGATGTCGGTGGACCATGGCTATGGGGCTTCGACGGCAGGGTGCTGCGATGGCGGCGGTGTGAGGCTACAAGGATGCTGCTGCCCCAATCCTTCACTACAAGAAATATGTCAACTTATGACCTTCTGTCAGTGACCCTGGAAGAATTGGTCATAGATTTATGACCATTTAAGACCAATGGCTCAAAAGCTGTTCGAGGGGCTCCAAACCCTAAACCATTGCGACCATTTTGGTCAGAAAGGTCATAATTTCCTTACATGAAATGGTCATAAAGCTAACATCGCTAGTCCGCTGCCTTATTTCTAGTTGTTAACGACCAATATAGATGGTCATATCCTTGTAGATTGTGGTGGGTTGTGATGACTAGGCGCCATCTCATCAGTTTTGCCTATGTGTCATGTCTATGTGGCAGTTTTTGCCCTAGGTTGTGAAGCAACCTATATTTCTATCATTCCCAAAATTCCCAAAAAAATCTCATAAATTCTTTGGGTCATATCTTCATCAAATATGTAAAAATCCTTCCTTGCCTAGTTCAAAATTAATTCAACAATATTCATTTTCCTATTATGTTCACAACAACACTTTATGAAGGAAGTGCTATTTATGTATTCTTGATTGCCCTACGAATTTTTGGGCACTCTTTCCTATCCAAATCATTACCGCATGACAAAATTCAGCTCCGTTTGCCTAGCAAATCTTCCTCGGCAAATTTCCAAAGTTTTTGTCCACCTAGAAGCATTGTGAAGGAAGTACCTTTTTTATATCTCTAAATGACATGAAATTTATACAGATTCTTCATATGCCCAAATTATCACCCTCCTCCAAATTGCAGCTCAGTCAAATCATCTATGTGAGCCCAGGTTCAATTTATATTTTATGGCCAAATTGGCACGTTGCAAAGCAAGTGTTATATAGACCCCTCCTATTACCCTCAAACTTTTCGGGCACTCTTCCATACCCAAATCATTGCCACATGATAATATTCAGCTCAATTTTCGTAGTAAATCTTTCTCGGGAAATTTCCAAAGTTTCTACCTCGAGAGAAGCTTTGTGAAGTAAGTACTAGCTAGGCTTACCCAAATGATCTGAAAATTGACCAGCGCATGACCATACCTAAGTAACTTACCTACACCAATTTTGAGCTCATTTCATTCATCCAATCTCTCTCACTAGTTTTCCCAAGTTTTTGTCCATAGAAGAGCATTGTGAAGGAAGTACTACTTTGGCATGTCCAAATGGTATCAATTTTCTACAATGCTTTCCTATGCCCAAATAACCATCCTCCACAAAATTTCAGCTCAATCCATTCATTATTTTGAGCCCAGCTTCAACATTCATATTTTTGTCCAGCGTGGTACTTTGCAAAGCAAGTACCACCTAGGATCCTCCTTTTGAGCTAAAAATTTGTGAACACATTCTCCTTAGTAGATGATCATCCTCAGCCAAAACTCACGCCCATTGGCCATGTGCATTTCCCGTACCGCTAATCAAACACTTGGATGCTAATTCATGTTTGAGCATCGATCGGTCTTCTCGTGAGAATCTTATGTTGTAATTTTCTTCCTAGCACCAACCTGGGGAGTGCCCAACCTACTAGACATGCCTAAGCCTCCCAGAACACATGGCAACATTATGGTCACGCGGTGACCACGCGACGGGCATGCGAGTTTACGTGCTCTAGAGTTGAGGCCATCGGCCACCGCCCAAACCTCGACGTATCGCCACCAAACCATGTATTTATGATTAAATAGGTCCTTATGTACCTAGAAATGATTTTTGGAAAAATAAATAGCAAACTATGAGGCAGCTGCAGTTTAAATTTGACCCGCTTCCGGTGATTCATGGAAATTTGTCTTTTTCACGAGAGGTGGATCAAAAAAATTTACACCCAACCATTTTGTCAATTGTGTATTAAATATGGCCTAGTATTTTATAAAAATGATTCGGTCCAATTTTGAAACAATTATTTGGTAGTTCCTTCACAAAAAAACCTCCTTTCGGACACTCAAAAAATAGAAAATGGTTTTTTCGTCCAACGAAAATGAAAACTTCCTTAGGCAACATTGTTTGCCATTCCAATATGCACCCTTGTGCACAATATGAGATCATTTGAACAAACTATGCCATGAATGTGGCCATAAGATTGATCATTTGGCTTGAAAGCCATTGATCTCCACACATGATAGCTCGTTTCTGAGAACACTTTTTTAAAATAATTGCCGTATTACAAGTTTGTTATTTTTCCTAGGAACTTGGCCACATATGATGACACAATGCGAAGGTTTCCCAATTTTTTGATTTTTTTTGAATTTTTTATACCCGTTTCAAAATGCGGTCAAAAGTATGGAATGACCGTTCCTAGCTAGTTGTTGAATCTTGGAATTTTTTGGTGTTTATCTGATTAAATAGGTACTTATGTACCTAGAAATGATTTTTGGAAAAATAAATAGCAAACTATGAGGCGATGCGTTCAAATTTGACCCGCTTCCACCGAATCATGGAAATTTGTCTTTTTCACGAGAGGTGGATCAAAACTTTTTACACCCAACCATTTGGTCAATTGTGCATTAAATATATCCTAGTATTTTAGAAAAATGATTTGGTCCAATTTTGCAACAATTATTTGGTAGTTCCTTCACAAAAAAACCTCCTTTCGGGCACCCGGAAAATGAAAAATGGTTTTTTCGTCCAAAGAAAATGAAAAGTTTCTTAGGCAACATTTTTTGCCATTCCAATATGCACCCTTGTGCACAATATGAGATCATTTGAACAAACTATGCCATGAATGTGGCCATAAGATTGATCATTTGGCTTGAAAGCCATTGATCTTCACGCTTGATAGCTCGTTTCTGAGAACACTTTTTTAAAATAATTTCCGTATTACAAGTTTGTTATTTTTCCTAGGAACTTGGCCACATATGATGACACAATGCGAAGGTTTCCCAATTTTTTGATTTTTTTTTTGAATTTTTTACGCCCGTTCCAAAATGCGGTCAAAACGGCGGGAATGACCGTTCCTAGCTAGTGGTTGAATCTTGGAATTTTTTTGGTGTTTCTATGATTAAATAGATACTTATGTACCTAGAAATGATTTTTGGAAAATATAAATAGCAAACTATGAGGCAGCTGCAGTTCAAATTTGACCCGCTTTCAACTGAATCGGCGGAAATTTGTCTTTTTCACGAGAGGTGGATCAAAACTTTTTAAACCCAACCATTTGGTCAATTGTGCATTAAATATGTCCTAGTATTTTAGAAAAATGATTTGGTCCAATTTTGCGACAATTATTTGGTAGTTCCTTCACAGAAAAACCTCCTTTAGGGCACTCGGAAAATGAAAAATGTTTTTTTCGTCCAAAGAAAATGAAAACTTCCTTAGGCAACATTGTTTGTCATTCCAATATGCACCCTTGTGCACAATATGAGATCATTTGAACAAACTATGCCATGAATGTGGCCATAAGATTGATCATTTGGCTTGAAAGCCATGAATCTTCACACTTCATCGCTCATTTCTGAGAACACTTTTTTAAAATAATTATTGTATTCCAATTTTATTATTTTTCCTGGAAACTTGTTCACATATAATGACACAATGCGAAGGTTTTCCAATTTTTTGATTTTTTTTGAATTTTTTATGCCCGTTTCAAAATGCGGTCAAAACGGCGGGCTTGACCGTTCCTAGCTAGTGGTTGAATATTGGAATTTTTTGGTGTTTCTCTGATTAAATAGATACTTATGTACCTAGAAATGATTTTTGGAAAAAATAAATAGCAAACTATGAGGCAGCTGTAGTTCAAATTTGACCCGCTTCAAATTGAATCCATGAAATTTGTCTTTTTCACGAGAGGTGGATCAAAAGTTTTGACACCCAACCATTTGGTCAATTGTGCATTAAATATGGCCTAGTTTTTTAGAAAAATAATTTGGTCCAATTTTGCAACAATTATTTGGGAGGTCCTTCACAAAAAACCTCCTTTTGGGTACTCGAAAAATGGAAAATGGTTTTTTCGTCCAAAGAAAATGAAAACTTCCTTAGGCAACATTGTTTGCCATTCCAAGATGCATCCTCGTAGATGTATAATCACACAATGCGAAAGTTTTTCATTTTTTTGTGAATTTCCTATGCCGATTTCAAAATGTGATCAAATTTGCCCACATGACCCTTCTTAGTTAGGTGGTTAATAATGCAAAACTATTGGTTTGTCTATGATGAAATAGCTACTTTTGTATCTAAAAATGATTTTTTTAGAAAATAAATATCAAACTATAACATACATGTAGTTCAAATTTGACTCGTTTCTTGCCGAATTGGATGTTTCTCAAAATACCTAGAAAGATAGGAAATGCAATCAAATTGATGATCATCGATGAAAGGTGGTCTAACTTAAGTGAAAAAATTAGTGATGCCATTTTGCAAAATATTTTTGGTAGCTGCCTCACAAACCTCCCTTGTTTTTAACACTAAGAAGAGGAAATTTTAATAGCTCATTTTCGAACCAATCAGACACAAAGACACGGATCACCCCATCAGATTCGATCCGAGCCGTCCGCCTCCCATCGATCCAAAGATCTCCCTTCCTCCTCGACCCCTCCTTCCCGAGAAACCCTAGGTCAGCTGCCGTCTCCTCTCCCGATCCAGACCTCCCCGCCGCCCTCTCCCGATCCAGATCCGTCTCGCCTACTACTCTTCTCCCCAAATCCAGCCTCGCCACGAGCACCTCCGCCTAACGCCCGGCGACTCCCACCACTACCCATCGCCGGACCCCATGACCTCCACCATCCTGCATCTCCTCCCTTCTCTCCAGCAAAATCCACGGATCGACTCGACCCACAGAGGCGCGCGCCAGATCCGCTGTCGCCGCCCCGTCCTCCCTCCCCTGCACCGCAAAAAGGAAAACCCTCCGCCGCCCCACCCGCTCCTCCCCCATCCTCCCGTTGCCGCTCAAGCCCACCGCCCGACGGCGCCGATGCCGCGACCCACCCCCTCCGGCAAGGTCAGTCCCCCTCCTCCTCCCACACCCCTTCCCGCGAATCGCGAGCTCAGATCGGGCGCCCCGCCGCAGGGACAGAGATCTCACGGGTTGTTTCTTTGGTGCCTAGTTCCGCAGATGAACAAAGAGAGGCTCATGAAGATGGTCGGCACTGTCCGCATCGGCGGCAAGGGCACCGTGCGCCGGTAGGTCCTCCGCCGATCGCAAGCCCATCCAACAAGAACGCCGCCGCCGCCGGACACCGTCAAGGCGCCGCTGCTCCTACGCCGTCAGCAGCCATCGCCCGGTAAGAATGCCGTAACCCTATCGCCGCCGTTTTCTCCAAAGACCCTGTGGTCTCCTCCACCCACCCAAGTACCCACCTACTCATCCATTCACTCACCGTTTTTTGCTGACCGCCCCCAATCGCACAGTTCTAGATTTCTAATGATGCTCCTTTTTCTTGCAGGCACCAACGGCTGCAAGTACCCTGCGACCCCAAGGTAATGCACCTCCTTCTGAGTTCATCGTCCTCTCTTTTTTCCTTGAGAGAATAGACAAGGACATCTAAGAACAACTAGTAGATGTAGGAGGATTGTTGACCATTATTTCAGTTTCATGTAAGATGCCATTGCAGCCCAGCTATGGTTGTCATTGCCTTGCCTCATTAGGTCATTGACCAGCAATAATCACAGGATATATTTGGTGGCTGCTGCCATGTGATGGCATCTGCTGTGGGGCGGTGTGTCCGTTACTTGGCTGGGGAAACCTCATGCGCGTGGGGTTCCCCTCTTTTCCCACATTTGGCTGCATCATTTTCCTTAATAATGATGATGGCCTCTAATTTGGACATGCCAGGAACTTCAGACTTAAGAAACAACATATTAGTGCATCTTTACACACTACTGCTTAGTTTCGATTGTTATGGCTCACAACTGGTTACGTATGTTGATTGTTCAAAATGTTCCTGATATATCATGCAGAACCCTATGTAGTAAATGTGGTAATTCCATTCATCTATTAAATGTAACTAGTATACCTTTTCAGTTTCAGTTCAATTAATTAATTGTGCTTGTAAACTCCACCCATTATTAAGGCGCACTGATCCGTAGCTTACTGCTTTGCCTGCAGGTGTCGTGCTGGCGACCGGGTTCGGAGCGCTCGGATCGAAGGTGGCCGAGCACTGGTACGAGGTCTACAAGATGGACAAGCAGGGGGGCCAACCTCACTCTCATGTAGGAAGCAGAAAGGGGTGAGTCCCTTTTGTGGATCGTGACTTGCCTCACTCTCATGTTACACACTTGGCATCAGAAAGGTTGATAGATGCATCCACTGATCCACGTACATACAGACTTAGTTTCTGTTTATAGAGACTGAACTATGTTCGGGAGAAAATACTGTAGGATAGTTTGTAAAGTGTGTGTTCTTAAGATTTGTAGCAGCAACTACAGTCCTGTTCATGCTGATTGGTCCCTGTTATGCACCTGCTTGATTGTCAGCATATGCATCTGGTTTTGTTTTATATTTGAATTTTATGCCCTATTCAGTTAGTCCTAATGGTCTCATCTCTTAGGAAGATTCTAGCTAACTGAAAGGGCCTTCCTTAATTATTCTGATCATTAACCAGAATATATACACTACACACTACACACTCACAAGAATATATACACTACACACTGATCATTATATGCTGTATCTGGTATGCGGTATGCATATATCTTGCTATCTGTATCTATCGTTAGTAGATACTAGTAGTTAGGTACTTAGGCCTTGGTTGCATTATTCCTATCCATCCAGGGGGATTAAGCAAAGATGTTTTCATTATAAGTTCTTTCGAGTATCGTGTTCTCCAAATCTCTTCAGTTACTTTTTTTCTTTTCTGAAAAGAAATCTCTTCAGTTAATGCTTTTGAACTTATTGCACAGATGTTGGTCTGCTTCTGAATATGGTTGAGTTGGGTTCTTAGTTGTTCAATTCCAATACTCTGTGTGCAGCAGATAGCGAATTCAAATTCCGTGAATTGCTTTTGCTGCCTGAACTAGTTAGTGTTGTGCAGTGCTAGTAGAATCCAGGATCACTGCACAGCCTACATGACCGACGTCCATGTGTTTATGTACATTTGTATGCTGCACCTGATTGAGACTCTGTTTACATAAGATAAGACTACTCTGTTTTACTTACTGAATTTTGGACAGCTGATCAAAACTCAGTATGCGTACATGTGTGTGTGTGTGTGTGTGTGTGTGTGTGTGTGTGTTTATTCATTTGACGTTTCTTTTTTATTTCTGCCCTGATTTCTTCTAGCTTGATATAGGTTGCAGGTCAGCGCTACATACTACACATCACATCACAGCAACATAGTAGACCATCATTAAGTGCACAAGTTTTCAGGATAATTCGCAACTGCATTAAAAAATTCTAGTGGGAGTTATACATGTTTTCTCATGATAGATTGATCTAGACTGAAACATGATTTTGCATCCCGTTTTCCGTCGACAAATATACAAGTTATACAAGTTATATCAGCAAGTTACTGTATGTGTTAGACAAATCAGTGTTGATTTATTTGTTGTTCTTTTTTTTCTTTCTAATTTTTGCATGAGAGCAAACTGGTGTAGCTAGCTAGACTATGCAGCCATGAATCAGGAAATAGCATATTCAGTTTTGCTAATAGAAAATAAATGTATTAAAAACTTTAAAAACTGCATAATAAGTGCTTGTTCATGTTTGGCTTTCTCTAAACTTTGTTTGTATGATTGAGGGAAAATTTACTTGGTTCTTTTCTCTAAACTGTGCTTGGAACATTTGTTTTTATGATCTAAAATTGCCTTCATGTGATGATGCAGGTGCCCAGTTTGTGCTCGCTACCAAAGGAGCTCCATGTTGAAGAAGATTGAAGACACTTGTAGAGCTACAGGGTTAACACCAGGGCAGCTTGTAGAGCTTGTAAATGTATCACATGTAGAGCTTGTAGAGCTTGTATATGTTAGAGCTTATTATGTGTAGAGCTTGTAAAGTATATGTTATTTGTACAATAGGAGCTCAGTCTTGAATCTGGTGATAATATTTGGAGTATTATGTGTGTGTTTTGTTTGTGCCAATTTAAATACTGGTTATTTATTTACTGTTAAATTGAAATATGAAGAATATGAACTTGCTAGCTGGGACCCACGTACCAGACATCTGGGACCCATTTGTCTAGTGGACCTTTTTTGTACTACAAAAAAACTAAAACTTTCTAGCAGAAAAGGCCACGGCCCCAAAATGAGAAGGCTTAATTGTTGGGCTTGGCCCATCTACCTAGCCAAAATTAATATGAGAAAAAAACACAAATAGGCCGAATTAATGGGTTCGGCCCATGTAGAACACCAAATCGGACCGGGCTGAATCTTGTGCCACATCAGCTTGCCACGCTGGATGCCTACGTGGCCTAGGGAGGTTGCTAGTGACCAAAACGCCATAGTAGGAATATTTTGGTCGTAAACGTTTTTTACCATTCCAGAAGAAAGGTCGCTATAGTCGCATTTCTGACGGCCGCTTTTGACCTTCTGTTTTTGGTCACAAAAAGGTCATAAATGGAAATTTGTGACCTTTCAGTGACCAATAGTGGTGGTCATAAGTTGACATATTTCTTGTAGTGCTTGGAGGTGTGGAGATATGCAGCGATACAGACGAAAGTCCTGCCCAGTGTTTGCCGGGCCGGCGGCGAGGGCACCCGCGGGTGTCTTTTCCCTTCTTGGAGGCGTCGCTGAGGCGTGCAACCATCTGCCTCCCTCGCTTGGCGTTGGTAGTTGTCTCCGGGCGAAAGCCTTGATTTGTAGGATCGGCACGATGGCGGTGTCCCCGACGTTGTTCCTCTGTTGGGAGCATCGTGCCTGGATACATGGTTTGAAGGTCCTTCGCTACCCTCCTCCGGTTTTCGCCGTTGTTTATGATTTGACCTACTGCGGCGCAATGTATGACCATCGCTAGTGATTCCAAGACGGTGGCTTTTTCGGGTCTGATCGAGTCCCGCCATTCACTTGCCACCTCCTTTAGGCATAAAGAGTGGATGGTGCGTTGACAAGGGATGCTCGGCAAGAGTTGTTGTTTTTTCGGTGGTGACCGGCATCGGTCGAGACGCGGCAAGGTTGTTTCGGTTTTGGGCAAGCGCTTTTGCGTGGTAGTTGCTTTGTCGTCGGTGGAGTGGAGTAAGTGGAGTTCTTGCTATACTCGATGTTCGCACTGAGTTGTAGTTGCCTTGTATTTGCAATTCTCTCTTCTATAAAGCTATGGTACCCAATTTGCGTACTCTCGAAAAAAAACTAGGTGATGATGAACTTGACTTCCTCAAGTTGGACCACCTTTCTTGATTGCATTGGCTCGATGAATACTAGTTGATGGCTCCTGTATACTCCACTATGGGCGAGCCACTCTTCGGCGCATCTTCACAAGTCAACTGACACCGCAATGGACAGCAAGCTTCAAGGACGTGATCTCTTCGTGATGCTCCACTTGAACTTGCACACCACAATCTTGATGACGATCACCACTTGATGTCATCCTCCGTGGGTTGTATGAGATCTTCCTCTTGATGCAAACCCATGGAAACATACCTAACCCCACACAGAACTCTCACGTAGACCATGGGTTAGTACACAAAGCGTAATGGACAATGCTTACCATACCATGGGATCACGAGGATCACTTGATCCCTCTCGGTACATCTTGTATGCTTTGTGTGTTGATCAACTTGATTCACTCTTGACTTAGTCTTGATCAACCATGTATCCTGACCAATCTTTATATAATTCCTTGAATAGCACCTTGGTCAACACATAAATTCCTTGAAACCAACACATGGACTTCAAGAAATTCCTATGGACAAATCCTTCAAATATAACTCAAGACAACCATTAGTCCATAGAGATTGTCATCAATTACCAAAACCAAACATGGGGGCACCGCATGTTCTTTCAGCAACGCTGAATAAAATTTCTTCATATTCTACTCCGATGAGACGATTGGTCCTATCGTTGGGGATGGATTTGGAATCCAATCTATTCAAGAGGATGGTGTGGTGGCGGCGGCGTCCTCGTGGTGAACATGTGTCCTCGGGCTCCGCCGTTGCGACGACGTTTGTTCCAGCATCGGCGCGGAGCTTGGGAGGTAGTTCAAAAGCGGATGCAGATTGTGGTCTGCATCAACGACATCTGGAAGATGGAACGTGTGCTGGGTTCGTGGTTGATGGATGGCAGGTGTGATTTCCTCTTCGGTGTCTAAGTCATGGTGGGGTGTCAGATCTAGAGTTCGATGGCGTGTCCGGGGTGTTGCCATGGTCTAATTCGTTCAACGGCAATGGCTTCACTTTTGGGGAGCCACCTTGGAGGTCCGCAAAGCTGCATATAATGGAGCCGCGTTGTGCTCGGATGAGGAGGTGATCCGTCATTCTATTCTTCAGTGGCTGCTGTGGTGGTGCCGAAGGCGGATGATGGAACATTGGTGTCAACCTCAGAAATGTTCTGCTATCTTTTCAGTTTTGTCGTGTCGGTCCTTACGTGACTTATACTTTAATCTTTATACTACCTCCGTTTCACTTTACAAGTTCTACGCGTGTACCTAGGTTGCTAATTTTATCACCATAATATAAACTATATAACACAAAAATTATACCTTTTGAAAGTAAAAACTCCGAAGTTTATGTTGGTATATTTTTTATAATATATGATTTGTATTAGGTTGGTCAAATTGACAACCTAGGGGTACGCGCACGCCCTGTAAACTGAGAGAGAGGTAGTAATATGAATAAGACATATATTACCATGAAAAAAATGGTTCCGTGTCACACCAAATGCTTGGCCCAGATTCCAGTTCGTTGTTGGCTCCAAACCAATTACATATTTACTTCCTCTGTAAAGAAATATAAAAAAATAGATCACTAAAGTAGTGATCTAAACGTCCTTAATTTCTTATATTTTATTTACAGGTAGAGTACATCTCTAGTTAATGTAAATATGTGTGCAGTTTTCCTACGTTTTCGAGAAAGAAAATTACCAGTGTGGACGAAATGGCAAATAACAAATACTGTAAGTTCACTTATCCACACCATACAGTACGGATTCTATTGGGAAGGGTATCTATGTGACTTTACAAGATTATTACGCCAGCATGTCCAGAACATTGATAACAGGACAATCTGTTGCTCCACTGCAAGGACCAGTCAAAATTTTACAGTACACAAGGACTAGGCGATTTAGCCCAGCGGAAGAACACTTGAGAGACACAGCCTTTATTTGGTTATACAGAACAAGATACATATACATAACTACCTTCCTAAGATAAGAAAGAATGTAATGCAGAACATAATGTCAACTCAACTAGATACATACTTCACGGATCTAGATGTGAACTCTTCTACAGAGAACAGAGATTTGACAAGAGGGGTGGCCGGAAACTGGGAGCAACAAGTTGCTAAATGTTAACCTGACGGTCTTTGGTAGACATGCTTTGTTCTAGGATCAACGATTATGCCCTTTCCACCATTCACTTCTAGATCATGCCTGCATGATCAATAATGTCAGCAGCGAACATACAGTGGCTACCAGACCTTGTAAAAGCTACTCCGTCCGTCCCATGATATAAGATCTTAGTGTCAAAAAACGTCTTACATTATGGGACGGAGGGAGTACAATTTACTCACATATTGGATGTAATAACATCTTATATTATGGGATGGAGGGAGTAGAAAATTTGCAAGGATTGCTTACTGGAAGACAAAATCTGGAATTGTTAGTTGTTCCCGTGGCACGTATCTGAACAGCTGCATAAGTCTGTCGACATAGACAACTTTCTTCCAGACCTAATTGACACAAACAAAAAAAAGGTTGGAATTGAAAGAAAAAACTGGCCCAATAATATAATCAAATGGAAAGTAGTTGCAGCCACACTTACATCTCCATCAACAAGAAGCTGCAACGCCAAAATAGCTGTTCTCAATCCCAGCGTTGGGTGGAGTACATATATAGCCTGTGTTGACCGATGCCATCAGATGTTAATATTCTTCAAACATAAAATTAAAATTGCACAATGAGATCAAATGAGGTACCAACCTGAAGATTTCGCTGATGCTTACGACCTAGCATTTGTTGTAACCGCTTCATGAATCCCAAGTCTGGCTGTCTGTAAATTAAATTACAAAAAATTATATTACATCCAGTGCTTCTTATATGTTGCATGCGCTAAGGTTCAGACAGGGATGCAGTTTCCTTCCCAGCCTGCATATCCAACACTTACACTTGTAAGGACGCTGCTGAGTGGAAATAGACAATTGAGTAAGGCTTTTGAATCAAAGGTTCAAACTCCTGCAAACAAAGTACATCATGATACTGTCAGATTTTACTGTCCAAATGTTCCAAACCAAGATGAATGGATACTATGAAAAGAGGTAGTACCAATAATCATACAAGTTAGAGAGAAGTTTGTAGATCTACTTCCATAGTCAAAGGTTGTTGCTACGTTAACTGCCAGATACATTGGCTAGAATTTCTTGCTGCACGCCCACTCAATTTTGTCAAATTGTGTATATATAGGATTCCTTTATACACTCACGGGAGTACTACATTCAGTACACATTGTAAACAAATCTATGATACCGATTTATCCTTCTCGATATACTCCCTCCGTTCCTAAATATAAGTCCTTCTAGAGATTTCAATATGGACTACATACGGAGCAAAATGAGCGAATCTACACTCTAGAATATGTCTATATACATCCGTATGTAGCCCCTAGTGGAATCTCTAAAAAGACTTATATTTAGGAACGGAGGGAGTACTTCATTAATTATTCAAAGATACCCCATATGAATAGTACGAAAAATATCACCAGGGCACCTTCGTTTTGCAATATATCTTCTTTTTTCGAGAAAACGCAAAGGACCTTTGCGTTTCATTTCATTGAGAAGGTAGAAGTACAGTTACAATCCTCCTAGGAGGCATGGGTTACAGATAGTTGGGAGAAAGTCAGTGGACATCCCAGGTTGAAGGCAAGACAGTTCTAAGTCCTAGAGCACTGGCAATATATCTTCTCACATACAGAAAATCAGTATATATGCAAAGTATGTAAAATATATGGACTTGGATGAATTTTTTTATGGAACTCACTTTGGGGCATCTAGTATCATTTCTAATGTGGGTAGCCTCAGACATCAGAAATGCAGCAAAAGACTTTCGGTATACACAGTTATGGGGATATGCAAGAATGAATTATGAGATGATACAAAAAGTAAAATTGCATTCAAGTATTATATTAAGTAAAATCACAGTAAAAACATTGGACAAGCTCGAGCAATTCACTAATCAATATACGAGCGTTGAACTACCCTAACTGGCAAATCCTAAGTCGGAAAGTCAAAGGTGAACCTTTGGGGATGTTTGTGGTCAATCAAGTTTAGTTGGTACATGGAAAAGCAGTCAGGTGTTCTGTACAAATAGCATGCAGGATTCAACTATTTCAACAAAATTAAGGATCAACTAAATTACCTTTACTACATATAGAATAAATCGTTCCAGGTCCAAACAGCGAAGAAGAAAGTGAGCGCCAACAACAACCATAATTGGACGCCCTTCACTGTCAACTCCGCCACGGTAACTGCAATTGACCCCAAAAAATCAAAATACAAGCAAATGATACAGTAGCAGAAGGAAAATACCCATGGATAGAAAACAAACTAAAGAAAATCCCCAAAAAGAAGACGAATTTACATACATTATTTTCATTTCAGCGATTTCTGAAAGATTAAGGGAATTTGCTTTAGCAAGGTATCGTTGATGAAGTGAATATTCTTCTGCAGCCGATAATGCAGGACCACCAAGATCACCAAAACCAAGCAACTTAGCAAAATTAAATCCCTTCTTTGCCTGCGCAGACTTTTCCCATTGCTCCTTGCGTCGGAGATCCGGATCTTTAATTATGGACATAAAGGATGGGTCCAAATATGAATCCAACTTAGAATTTCTGTATGGAATAAATTAGAATCAGAAAAACTCCAACTAAAACTAAGTATCTTGCCATTTCTGCCAATCATCGTTAATAGTATGCTTCAGTCTCACCTTCTACGTGTCAATCCAGAACCAGAAAGAGGAATATCTGCGGGCACGGGAACTGCATACTTGCTATTTGCTGCCTCAGCAGGCAATGTTTTTATTCTTATTTTCCTTTCATCTATTATTGGCTCACCATTCTCATCCCCAACATCAGCTGGAAGTTTTAACGAAGCCATCTCTTCCTCTTGTTTGTCCCGTGGGAAATAAAGAGGAAGCAGTCTGCAGAATGCAACACTGTCAACGTATGCAGGAAAATCACCACATTTAATTAGTATAGTACTGGATTTCAGTCTAAGTACCGCTTATATATCTCTGTATCAGTTGATGATATGGTACAAAAGACAACAGCAGTTATTTTGTCCTTCTGCTTCTCCAGAAAACGTCTCACAGTTCCTGCTCAACCTCATCCAAAGAAGATGGGACTTAGAAACTAGGAAAAGGTAGCTGTTGAACAGAAAAATCATGAACGCAGATAAATCCATTCTTTGCAGTTTGCATCCGCAGGATAACAGCCATAGAACTAATCAAACAATAGCGGAATATAAAGAGAAATGAAAGAAGATATTGACAATATAACTCACTTATTGCCACATGGGCAGCCGGTTCACGGGGATAATTTTTGGCTTCTGTGTATATGCAGCCCATTGCAATGCTAATCACATGAAAGGCAAAATAAATAACTTAACCTCACATAAATTGCAGGGCGTACAACATGGAATGCAGTATTGTAAGACATCAAACTGTAACACAAACAGAATATGCAAGTATTCAAGCGTCAAAGCTTTTTAATATACCTTTCAAGACCATTCTCTACGAGTAGTTCCAGGCAAGACCTGTAGCAGTGGCTAAGTGCACTCTCTGCAGCTGTGTGATACTTGACAGCATATTTAGGACCCACTGTATGGATGACTTTCCTGCAAAGCATGTCAATAAGCATGATAACAGATGGAAGAGCAAATATAGCGGAATCGATTGTCATCCTTGAGTGTAAGACAGGTACAAATTCTGTTCTGCTACACTTACAGAAAGTATTTACTCAACTGGAAAATGAGTCATTCAAATTGCACTGTTAAGCACATTACACCCAAACTACTATAAGCTTTACAGTATGAAATGCAGAATGGGACATGGAAGCAGACAACTTGTCTGAGCATACTATGGCTATCCCATGGTGAGCAAGCATTGCAATTGTAATGGCTGGTGTGATGTTGCACAGCCAGAGTAATCACCCAATATGGTCAGTCCATAGTGGGCATTTTGGGCTAAATAGAGATGTTCCCACTACATTGTTATATCTGTAAGTAACTAAATGTAAAATATCATCGAATGTCTAATGTAAAATACATCAGCACTTCAGCAGATTAGTATTGCCTTGGCAAAAAAAAATCGCTCAGTTCACAGCAGTAACTGACTTGACAATTTTTTTCCAGAACGGTGGGTGGGGTGTCTCAGAGAGCATCCAGGGTCAGTTGGTGAACAACAGTGACCACAAGATTGTCCGTTCTTCATGCCCATGGAATCATTGGCAGTAAAATCTTGCTCATTCTGTTAATCCAGACGATAATGTACTTAATCATTAATTCCTTCTGCAGGGATCTAACTACTGGCTTTCCAAGTTACCCAAATGAACTTTATGGTGGGCACTACTTTTGGTATCCAAGTTCATTTTCTGCAAATACATGCTAGATTAAATCCAAGTGGATTTCTGTAATCCCTGGAAACTTGTGCTTGCCAACTTAAAAACGAAGATTATAAGACGTCAAGAGCACAAAAAAGAACAATTGTCTAAAATTTGACTGTCCTCATAAAAGGGGGCAAAATCAGTAATTACAAAGGATTATTGATCAAATGCACTTCTCTAGTGAGCAAACATCTTGTATATACCCAATGGGCAATGGACGACTCCCTTTGTTTAAGAATGCGTAGGCAGAACATTAGAACTCCAGCAATGGTTGCCCAACTACATTTCAATACTGGGAGGCTCAGCTACTACAGTACGCATGAAAATCAAATCACCAACCTAGCAGGCAGATCATACGCATTGGTCATCTTCGCCATCCCAGTCCGGCACCCACCCTGCAAATATCCACAAAAATAGAAACGAGACAAACTGTGATCGCGATTCCAAATCCAAATGCGCCCCTAGAACAGCAACCTAGAAAGTGGCGTACCAAGGTGGCACACTCCTCAGCAAGCTCCGGCCCCGCCGCAGCATGCAGCCCAGGGCTACTATGCGCCTCGTCCAAGCTCTGCATACAGCAACCACGCAGGAACCATTAGCATACACATCGATCGTGGCACGCATACTTGCGGCATCGGAAGGCGGGCGCGAAGGGACCCCGACCTCGTTGGTGGAGTTGACGACGGCGTCGACCTCGAGGTTCCAGGGGTGGCCCCGCCAGAGGTAGATCCTGGAGTTGACCTCGGGGTCTACCGGGAAGCGGCACGCGCCGTGGCCCCCGCCCGCCGCGGCCGCGTCGAGCGGGTCGGCGAAGGAGAGGAAGGAGGAGGCCGGGGCCTCGGATCCGGCGGCGGTGGGGGAGGAGGGCGAGTGGAAGCGCTGGTCGGGGTCGCTCCAGCGCGGGACCTGGTCGAGCGCCACGGCCGGCTCGACCCCGCCCACGCCGGGCGCCATGGCCGCCGCCGCCGCCGCCACAGCCCCGGGGGAGGCGGAGGCCGAGGCGGCCGCCGGCGAGCGGTGCTGCATGGGGGGCGACGACGGCCGGATCAGAGCCGCCGCGAGGGCATGGGCGGAGGCACGGGGTTCGCGCGCGCGCGAGGAGGCTGGCTGGTGCGAGAGGAGTTTGGGGATCGGGGCGGAGGGAGGAGAGAGAAAGGGAGATTGGATTTTGGATCCTTTTTTTTTAATTTGCCACAATAATTGCTGCGGTCTGCGGAAATTTTTTGTGCACGCGGGGTAAGGAAGAGGTGATGGGCGCACCCGTCTCGCTGACCATGGTGGCCGGTCGAATGGTCGGCCCGGCATGTCAGTCTGCGTGATTGGTCATATTTGGGTACGTTTGGGTTCCGCATGCAGCCGATGCCAGGAGTTGCTGGATTTTATTTATTTTTTTGCCAAATCATAGCTACTTAGCTCTGTACCAAAATACTTGTAGTCGGAGGAACTTGTACTAGTTCCCCCAACTACAAGTATGTCGTGGATCAACTTGTGGTTGAGTTGGTTAGGTGGACAGTGGTATCCACAATCCACCAGGATTCAAATCCTGGTGCTCGCATTATTTTTGGATTTATTTCAGGATTTTCGGCGATGTGCTTTTAGTGGGAGGAGACGGGTGAGTGTATGCGCGTGTATATGAGCGCTTGTGTCTGTACTGATGCTCAAAAAAAAGTATGTCAATACAAAAAGAGTATGGTGTGTTTGGTTTCAGTCATGAAGTAGAACGGCATGGGTCGGTTCCGTTCCGAGTGCCCATTCACGTGTTTAGTTCGTCGAAGAAATTGAAACTCACTCGTTCCCAGGAACGGTATATTCGCTCAATATGCGGAACGAACCAATACAAATCGGTGGAACGACAGGGAACGGCTCGCGGCGCTCGCTCTCACCCATCCTTCCACGACTCGCACTCAGCGCCGCCACCCCTCGTCCCTCTCCCTCTTCCGATCCGAGGCTTCGTTGAGCCGTGGCGGCAAGAATCGGAGAGGCGCGACGACGGCGGCATGTGGTGGCACCAATCGCTGGAGGACATCCTCCCGATCCGAGGTGTCACAGATATCGGCAAAGAAGGCGGCAGCTTGGGAGGCGGTCGCCGGCGGCCGGCGCGGGTAGCACCAGCTGCTGGAGGACATATTCCATCTGTGCTTGGGGAAGGCGAGGACGCGCAGCACCATCGACCTCCTTGTTGTAGTTGTTAGAGTTGTGTCGAATATAGTGTACAAGGTAGGTTACATCGTGTGTCTACCCCCGCTATATATGAGAGGCCTAGGATACAAGTATCCTATTAGGACACAACTCAACATCCTGTGTAAACACGATACAACTCCTAGTCCAACTGTAACCTACCTTGTACACTATATTCGACACAACTCTAACAAACTCCACCTTGGCGAATATACTCCACCATCTTGAATTCATCAATGCGTAAAACTTCCATGTACATTGGACTTGAGCTTATCCCATGAGCACCGCTGCTACTCCAAAGACTCCATATGACTCCACCTGCAACTTGTAGTCCCTCCTTTTCTCGACCACAGTCAACACTCGAGCAAAATTAAGTTCCTTGTTACTCTACACTGTGCTCCCAACCTCCAGAGTATCAATCCAACGCCATCACACACTGATCACTGACCTGCGTGAAAGCGAACAACTCACATATTGAGTGTCACACATAAGAGTTACCTGAACTCAACATCACCGCTCATTTCTCGACCCTTTGCCAAACTTGAAGGAATTTCACCGTTGTTTGTAGTCATCCCGAGTCAAATTCGCAGGTTGTCTCACAACATGTATGACCACCGAGCTCGCCCGTCTCCATGTCCTGTGCAGACGCAGACGCCGCTATTATTAAGGCCGAGCCTCCATTGCCTTGGTTGAGTCTCAAGGGTCGCAAACCCACACCACTCAACCCCCACTCGCAGAGTACCACCGATCATCACCGGCCAGACGACGAAGTTTCATGCTTCCCTCGCACCATCGGGCTCCAGTCCAAACTGCATGTCACTCGCTTTTCCCAGCTGAATAGGCTTCGACTCTCTGTCGACTTACGCCGTAGCCCCTCAATCCAGCTCCACCTTCAACATGACTCCATGGTAGATGATCAATCCACCCCGCGCCCCGTCGACTTCAAGCTCTCCTGTGCACCGTCTTGAATCAACCCCGCGCCATAGCCTTGTCGAAGCCACACAAGCACTCGGGCCTGTGCCACGTGTTTCCACGCCCGGAAGTCGGTCACCATCAACATCACGCTCCCATGTCGTCGTCGCCGATTCCACCACCGTCTTCTGTACCAACCGACTTGCGTCGATCCATCAGGCCGTCCAGTCCAACCCAACCGAACTTGTTCGACTGCAACGACACGCTCGAGGCTCCCAAATCGTCGTCCGTGAATTTCCATTCATCACATGATAATTCCATCACATCTGACATGAATTCCCGCAACGCCTTCAAGCATCCCTCGTTGTGCCAATAAATCTTTCACCCGTATCTGCCATAACACGAACCTGATATCCGTTGACACCATGATTTTATATGTACTGCTAACCCGTGAAAAATAATACTCAGCACAAGATCCAGTGCCATGTTGCTTTTATCCAATGCCTTGCGTCTCCCATGGACTATCCCTTGTGATTTCCGTATTCGCCACATTATTTTGCCTCTTGCCAGCCGTTGCATATGAGAACTCGGTCCTTTTTTTGTCTCAAACAAATCTGAGGTGCTCCACAGCATACGGACGTAGGCCTTTCCGATCAGCAGCACTTCTCCATAGGCTTTAACACACGCAGCCCAATGTGGGCATCGCCCAGCCCCAGCACAGTGCAGGCCTCCAGCACACACAACCCGACAAGGCCTCACCAGGCCATCACGCCAAGGTCTTCCAGTGCCATGGCCCACTACGCTGCACCTGGTTTTGATCAATCCGATTGCTGATTATGCAATACATCGCGCCGCCGCCGAGAAGTCCGCCTGCTGAACCGCATCGCTGCTGCCGCAACTCCGCGCGCCGCTTGACGCTCGCCCGATTGATCCACTTGATCGACCGCCGCACGTCTCGACTGATGCTGCCACATATCTGATTACTTTCTTGGATCTGATGACGTCTCCCGATCGCTTCCATCGGCTGCCTATCCTTTGACGGATTCACGCCGACGATGATCATGACATCGAATCTTCCTTCCCTAGATCAACAATCTTGCAACCTCCGAACAACCTAGCTCTGATACCACTTGTTAGAATAAATCCAAGGCATACCGTCGATCATCCGAGGACCAAGCAATCACACGAGCACGACACCGAGATTTGTTAACGAGGTTCACCGACATGGCTACATCCCCGGGGCTTGACTACGGGCGCTCCTCCCCGTGACACCGTCACAATACCGCACACCGGCCACCCGGGCGTCGGCACACGCCGCCGGCTCCCCCTTGCGCGCCTGTGCTATTATGTTGGCATAGGTTACATCGTGTGTCTACCCCCGCTATATATGAGAGGCCTAGGATACAAGTATCCTATTAGGACACAACTCAACATCCTGTGTAAACACGATACAACTCCTAGTCCAACTGTAACCTACCTTGTACACTATATTGTTGGGTTTAGTCCCACATCGGTTGTGGGGGGAGACATAACACGACTTATAAGGGCGGGGGTGTCCCCTCCTAACAGGCTAGTCTTTTGGGGGGAGAGGGCCCAAGGCCTGTCATAAGTCGGTGTTGCTCTCCGGTTGGGCCTGGTTGACGCATGTGGGTCGGAAACGCTGGTGATAGCGGACCCGGGATTGCGTAACAATTGGTATCAGAGCCCAGGTGCCCGGAATAAATCTCGGTGAACTCACGGGTGGTCGGTCATGGTTGGTGGGCTGGAAACGCTGGTGTTAGCGGGCCCATGGGTGACCGATGTGTGAGGGGAGATTGTTGGGTTTAGTCCCACATCGGTTGTGGGGGGAGACATAACACGACTTATAAGGGCGGGGTGTCCCCTCCTAATGAGCTAGTCTTTTGGGGAGAGGGCCCAAGGCCCTGTCATAAGTCGGTGTTGCTCTCGGTTGGGCCTGGCCGACGCATGTGGGTCGGAAACGCTGGTGATAGCGGACCCGGGATTGCGTAACAGTAGTTGTAGGCCTCCTCGATTGGACCTCCCCACTCATGACGCAGAGCACCATCGAGTTCCTCCTCCACCACACAGTTGTGCTCCTAGTCCGCTCACAAGCCTTCTCCAATAGCGGCAGTGCAAGTTCTTGGTTGTGTGGCTGCGAGCAACAATCAGCGGCGAAGCTCCGCCCAGCCATAACAGCAGTTTTGGAAGCTCCCTCTTTCTGGTTATCTACACTCTTTGTTGTGGTTCTGTACTTTTGTTATCTGTAGTTAGAATACTAACAGCATATTTATTTCTGAAAATATTGGAAGTTTAATTAACTCATGGATTTTCAAATGTGAAAAGCTATATGTGAAAGGTAATCTCACAATTCATATTTAAAAATAACTTTTTGATTCAAATTCATTCCATGTTATCTCTTCAACCAAACACCGAAACAGAACCGTTCCATTCCACCTAATTGTCACTACTACACGCAGAAACGGAACCGACCCATTCTAATGAAATGGAACCATGACATTCCATTCCACCTTGTTCTCCAACCAAACACACCCTAGATTCCTGTGTGGTTCAACGGGGAGAAGGGTGGGCAGCGAGAGGAAGGCACAGCTCGACTCAAGCAGTTCTCGACACTGGGCCGGCCAGTAGCTGTCGTTCCATTTCAGTTTTTCCTTTTTTTATATGTTTCTACTTTTGTTTATATACCAAAATATTATAAATATATACATTCCAACAAATAATGTACTTACATTTTTTAAAGCGTTTACAGTGCATTTACCGAAACATTCTTTAGTCAAGCATTATCCTTAAACATAACTTGCCTGTTGAAAAATTGGGATATCCTCCTCCATCTGAAGGTGATCTTGTGTTCGAATTAAAGAAACTCCATGATATTTGATCAAATGTTAGAAAGGTTGTCAAAGCGTACACACTTTTGTTTCTTGATGGATATTTTGGTTTCTCTTAAATACTTGTGTGCAAAAAGATCAAGAGAAACTAATTTTACTTGTACTTATGGAACCTCTGTTTATATATGTATGCTTTTTGGTTTATGCAATGCACCTGCTACTTTTCAAAGATGTATGACTGTTATATTCTTTGATTTATGTGAGAAAATTATTAAGGTCTTCATGAATGACTTTTCCGTATATGAAACTTCTTTTAATGACTATTTGAGCAATCTTGATAGAGTTTTGCAGAGTTGTGAAGAGACTAATCTTGCCTTGAATTGGGAGAAGTTCAACTTTATGATGAAGGTATAGTCCTTGGTCATAAAATTTCTGAAAGAGCCATTGAAGTAGATAAAGTTAAAGTCGATACAATTGAGAAAATGTCGTGTCTTTTTTTTAAAACATTAAGCTTTATTAATTAGAAATAAAAGTTACATCGTCAATACGAAGAGAAACAATATCATCCATGGGCTCCTCAAACCAATCGCTAGTCGCAGAAAATTTCGCTAGCCTAGCCAGTTCATGAGCAACTTTATTTGCTTCCCTATTACAATGTTCAAACCTAATAATAGTAAATTTGCAAGCCATAAAATAGCAATCATCGAACACTGTCGTCGCCGCCGCCGACTGTCCTCCATTATTCATCATGTCAATCACTTCCATATTATCCAAGTTGACAATAAGGCGGTTGTATCCTGCCTTCTCTGCTAGGGTAAAGCCAAACATTAGTGCAATGCTTCTGCCGTCAGAACATCTGCACACCAGTCAATCCTCCAACTTCCGCCAACAATGAACCTTCCTTTGTCATCTCTCGGGACTGCCCCGCCGCGCCTGTAAGCAGATCATGGTCAAAGCATCAATGTTTAGCTACACAAAACCCAGAGGAGGTCTAAACCATCCCTTTTTTTACTGATTGCCTTAGGGGAGTTTGCTTTAACATAATTTGCCGCTATAGCGCGGGCCCCCATCAAAGTTTGATATGCATCTTGATGCTTTCCTTCATAAACCAGTTTACGTCTATCCCATCATAATTACCAAGCTGTTATAACGATCAATTCACGTGTATTCTGGAGTCCCAAAACAGATATTTCTTCCTCTGACATAAGTATTTGTCGGCGTTCTGGGAACGGGGGTCCCCAGACTTGCCTGCCTGCGGCGTGGCTCAAACGGGGGCCCAGTGCGGCCCAGCTTCATCAGCTCAAGCTCAAGACCCTCGCGAGGGGCCAAGCCTGGCGGGGCGGATGACGGGAAGCTTCCTCAGGAGCAGCCTCATCAGGCGGGCTCGCAAGGAGGCAGAGAGATCAAGGCAGGGTACCTCGCGAAGTGCCCGCGATGCAAGCCATGACGATCGACACCAGGAGAGCGCCAGGCGGGCACCGGCCTGCGCAGTGTCCTTGATTCCCCTTTGGTGCAAAGGGGCAGGCCAAGGCATCAGGCAAAGGTTGCCGTTTCGGTGCAACAAGACCAAGACCAGCGAGACGGCAGGATGGAGGTCACCATGGAGCCCAAGAGGGCGTCACCGTTAGAGTCTTTGGCAGTCGAAGACCAACTTTAGTCAGGATAAGTGTACTAGATGTTCCCCTTCAAAATGGCCAATTGTTGGCGCCCTTCCCGCTCATTATTTGGGAAGAGGCCCAGGGTCTCCCTCTATAAATAGAGCTAGCCACCACAGAGTAGGGGATCCAGATTTTGGGTAGACTAGAGAGAGAGAGAGAGAGGCGATTGAACTCACCCCAGCAGTTCATCACACCAGCTCAAGAACAGCCCCTCGCGAGGCTGTTCTCCCTTTGTATTGTTCATCATCAGCCCCTGAGGCAATCCACCACACCACACACTGGAGTAGGGTATTACACCACAATGGCGGCCCGAACCAGTATAAACCTCATGTCCTTTGTGTGTTCTTCTTTCTAGCTTAGATCCCTTGCGAGGCTTCGAGACGTGAGTAGGTAGGGGAGAGATATTCGCGCGCACCCCAGAGTTCGAACCTCAAGGGTTTGCCGGAACCCGAAATTCGACAGTATTAAAAAGGGTCTTTTACAGTTATGTCCCTAACTAGAACCCACTACTCATATTTGCCCCTAATTTCAATGCCTCCTCACATTTGCCCCTATGATGTTATGTGCACTTATAGAATTGCCCTTGTGTGTCGTTACCGTCCGGTCAAAGGCGGTTAAAGGGCTTTGACCATCCTGAAAAAAATAGCAAAAAAATCTAAAAAAACTGAAATTTTGTGGGATCAAAGATACCCAGGTTCGCTAGATGCATGCAAATTTTTGTGATGTTTGGACATTCTAGGAGCTCGTGGCAAAGAATAAACAGTAAATATGTACGCCTGCGAATAGTAAATTCAAAAATATAGCAAGAAAATTCAAAAAAATATGAAAAAAATTGGCATCAAAGAGGCTCGGGTCCGCAAGGTGCGTGCAAATTGTTGTTGTGTTTGGACATTGTAGGACCTCGTGGAGAAAAAAACAAAATTTGGCTCGGGAAAAAACTTTGGGAAAAATGACTATTTTTTTTGCTAGAGCTCCTCGCATGTCATTTGATCAGAAAAACTTGCAAGCACCTTGTGCACCCAAGCCTCTTTGATACCAAACAATTTCCTACTTTTTTGAATTTTCTTGCTATTTTATTTCAAAATTAATGTTCACAAGCGTACAGATTAACTATTTTTCCTCGCCACGAGCTCCTGGAATGTCCAAATAGCACAAAAAAATTGCACGCACCTGGCGCACATGAGTATCTTCTATCTCAGAAAAAATTAGATTTTTACATTTTTTTGCTATTTTTTATACGGTCAAAGCCCTTTGACCGGACGGTAACGACACAGAAGGGCATTTCTATAAGTGCACATAACGGCAGAGGGGCAAATTTGAGCACCTTCGAAATTAGGGGCATATATGAGTAGGTGGTTCGGACAGAAATGCAAATGGCCCTATTAAAAATTTAATAACTGCCTTTCCTGCCCGATCAACAACACAAGCTCTATTGAACACCTCATACAATCCTAACTTATTCCAGACCTCTTTCGCCTTTTGACATAGAAACAAGATGTGTTTTGTGTCTCCTAGCCCGTTTGAACATGTTGGGCAGATGGGAGAGATCTTCATATGTCTATTAGCGAGCGTAACAGGACATGGGAGTGTTCCATGCAATGTACGCCAGATGAAGATTTTTACCTTTGCCGGACAAGATAGCTTCCAGATCTTGCTCCAAACAGGATTAGCATTGGATCTACCCATACCATCTATATTTTACAATTTTCTTCCATGTTGTTTGTTCCATTCCTCCCAATAAGCAGATCGAACAGTGAACAACCCATTTGTTGTGAAACTGCAAGCGATGAAGTCCGACATTTCATGCATCGGAAGGGGAATCGCAAGCACCCTTTGAGCATCAATTGACCACAACATTTGTCTCACCAAGTCTTTATCCCAATAACTCATGATTGGATCAATAAGATCAGAGACATTTGACAAAAGTTGCCCCTTCCAGGAGTAATTATTTTCCCATTTGCACATTTCGGATACATGCATCTTCCCAAATATCAATTTTTTGTTCGTTTCCAACTCGCCAGATATAGCCATTCCTTAGAGAATTAACCCCCGCCATAACACTTTGCCAGGTAAAAGAGGAACCCTTCTTTAGATTTGTATTCATTAAATCGTCATTTGGGAAATATTTAACTCTCAAGATTGTGGCACATAACGATTCCGGGTTATCAAGCAAACGCCATGCTTGCTTGGCTAGCAAAGCCAAATTGAAACAATGTATATATCTCGAAATCCTGTTCCTCCTTGTTCTTTTCGGACACACATCTTCCACCACGCCATCCAATGCATCCTTTTCTGATTGTCTTCGTCACCCCACCAAAATTGCGACATCGCATCAATGATTTCTTTGCAAACTTTTTAGGAATTTTAAAGACGGACATAGCATAAGCTGGGATAACTTGTACAACAGATTTAAATAGAATTTCATTTCCTGCTGCGGATAATGGCACCCCGGCTCAGAGAAACCGAAACGCCCCATATTCCAGCCCAGAGCTCGAAGCGAAGTCTTCTGGAATACGACACTGCTTAGCATAGAACAAATCAGCTCTTTATTACATTCTATTTGGTACAAGGGGATACATCAGCACAACGACACTACGTCTGCCACAGTTGCTCTATGCAAGCAGCAGGACAACTCGAAGCAGCGAAACAACGGCGACGGTGAACTCCGCAGGGACTCTGGCTGGAACGCTTATCCTAGCTCGCAAACAAGGAATCCACGGCAAACAAGCAATCAAATCCGGCATGACCTGCAAACTGGCATGACACACCAGGTTAGTACATTGAATGTACTTGCAAGCTCATAATAACCAGAAGCATTCAAGAAAAACAACAGCATGGCAATTACAGATTAAGCAGGAAGTAACATGATATCATCAGAACAACCTGGCATGAACCACATGAACATGGTACAGCTAGAACAATATGAGCATGGCATGAACATATGAATCTGACGATACCAGCATGCAACATGATGACACTATCATGGCTCACTTATTCTACTCGGGTTACCTCGTAACCATCACATACATCACTTACCAACCTCGGACATCTCGCGATCATCTCAGGATCAAATCAAGCTTGGTATAAACAATACCGTAGTAATCATGTCATGACCACAAGGAGCTTGACCTTTACCCTTGACTCTCACATAACACCACAAATATCCAAAACCTCGGTATCCTCGATACCACGGTGATCCTCTCACGATCACATAACCAAACTCGGTATCCTCGAAACCATGGTGATCCTCTCACGATCACATAACCAACTCGGTATCCTCGATACCATGGTGATCCTCTCATGGTCACATAACCAAACACGGTATCCTCGATACCACGATGATCCTCTCACGATCACATAACCAACTCGGTATCCTTGATACCACGGTGATCCTCTCATGATCACCTAACCAACTTCTTTCATCATCAAACCGGGGTTGTTAATCAGGTTATCATTATTATTATTACTGTTGACTCATAGTGTGACCAACTATGAACTGGGCCCTTAACTGCGGGCGCGGCTATCGATAGATTTAAGCACACACTCTGCAGAGGTTAGTACACTGCACCCACACCATGGAACCTGTTGACACCAGATTTTGGCACGGTCAATAACTTATTTAAGATGGCCTCAAATGGAGAAGTGATCTTCATGAAAGAGTTCCGTATTGTCGATATGAACATCTTTGAAGTTTGGGTCATCGCAGTCCGATTTCATCTCGAAGGCCGAAACTATGCTCAAAATACTAAGATCTTATATTCAGAGTACAGTTTGGCTGATTAAGGCCCCAAGACGACCTCAAATGGAAAAATTATATACACGGATTGTCTTCGTCTCGTCGAAACGATCGATTATGATATAAAAACCGTTCCAATCCGAGTTCGTATGCAAAAGTTAGAGCCATCGGCATACAACCCTGTCAAGAGGCAAAAGCTGGCGCGCCCCACCAGACACCCTGTCTGATGGGTAGCGCGAGGGATAGCCTGTTTTGCGTGACCGATTTCACCCTCAAGATGACCTCTGATCAAAAAACGTTCAACATAAAAGTTGTTCGTTTAAATTTAAACGGTCAAGATTGCTTTTGGGCTTGTTTCCATCTGAGATCGTTTATCACCACAAAAAAGACCCGCAAGGTGCAGCCAGTTTAAACCGAACAGTTTTGGAAAGTTCGGGCAAAATCAATCCGAATTTGACTAGGGTTTTGGATGTGAATCCAAGCCTTTTCCTTGCACGGGAAGTCCAGCCGCCTCTTATATACCTAAGGGGTGACGGCCGATTGAACAACACACAATCGATCAATCAATTTACCACTTTTTATCTTTTATCTTTTCTCCTTAACCCTAGTTCTTCTTCTTCCTTGTTCTTCGTTCGTTCTTCTTCATTGCAGGGCGGCGAACCTCGAGGCCCTAGGGGCGATCAGGTCGACCTAGGGCAGCCCATAGCCGCCACGCCCAGACGGGTCCCTCCCGGCGTGTGGGGTTTCGGTCCCAAAAGCGCCGGCTTGTTGTCTTGCGTGATCGCTACCGAAGTCGGCCTCCCGCAGGTGAGTTATGAGCATCTCCTCGGCGTCGCGGGTACACATCGACGTGTTCGTGTGACGCGATCCAGCGTCAACACACTTTTGGCGACTCACTGGGACGAAGCTTTGAATGGTCTCCCCTCGTTCTTGCTACTTAAGAGATCGTCATCAAGTTGTTGCAATCTACAAAGGTAATATGAATACCCAATTCCCTTTGTAGATGCAAATAATCCATATGTTGTTGCTGGATCACCTATTAAGCATAATGTATCGGCTAGCCCTAGTTTTATCAATCATGCATCTAATTATGTGCAAGGGCCGATGCAAAATAATCTTCACGTTTCAAATTCTTATAAATTTAGCAACATGCAACATATGTATCCCAACTCCCATGCATCGGCAACCCCACAAATTAATATGCCGATGAGCAACATGATGAGTTCGATTAATCAATTTGAAACATCCCAAGTTAGAATTTTCAATGCCATACAAGAAAGTGTTTCACCCTTTTATTCATCGGTAGCTAATGTGCAATATAGTAATCCAACCATGCCGATGAATGAGAGAATTGGACATGCTACTAATGGCTATTTGGCAAGTTACTCTCAACCGTCATATGCTACACCTCATGTTAGTAATTCTTCGGCACCATACACAACTATAGATGCTCATAATTCGGCTTCACACCTTCCTGGTTATAGCCAAATGAATGTAAATTTTACAGGAGCGGTTGTGCCCAACATTCTAGAAGATGAGGTAGTGGTGGCTGCATTGAAGAGTTTAGCCCAAAATAAGAGAATTAGTGCTCTTTGCCTTGAACAACATGAAAAGGGGCTATTTCCTGATTATGCCGCAATAAAAGCTAGAGTTTTGCAAGAAGATGAATCTTTGCCAATTGATAAAATTGGCGAGCAAAAGTATGGTCTTACAACACTGCATATGCCTTCACCTAGTACTACATCATATTATACACCCCTACACAATTGCAAAATTTCGCAACACCCGTGTGTCATTGCCAAAGAATCTAAAAGCATTGGGGGCAATCATATCCGAGTGGGCTCAAATTGAGAAAAAGTTTAAAGCTAATTTTGCCGTCGCCGTCGAAACAAATAGAAAAGAATTGGCTCAGATAAAAGAAGCATTGCCAATTGGTACTATCAATGAAAAGAAGGATGATTCGAACATGAAAGTGCTTCGTTGAAAAAGCCGAATCAAGTAGTATATATTCTGAATCCATCAAATCCAACGAGGCAAGCATTATTGAGAAAGGGCATGGCAAGCGAGGAAAACAATGGTGCTTGATTTTTCCGGGTTAATGGAACCTACTTCCTGCCCTATGAGTTCCGTGTCAGAAATTGACAAGCTTCAAGGACAAGAACAAGTAGCGAACAAAGTTCGCCGACAAAAATCTTCAAAGCAATGATGCACGGATTCAAGAAAAAGATGATGACAAGGTGTTGGGGAGCCATCCAAAGACGGAGCAAGATGTTCTTCAAATGGCACCACTATCATATTCTCCCAACATATTTGAAGAGGTATGGATAGCGAGTAATTTACCTATTTTCATATTTGGTCGCAACTTCATTATTGATGCATCTATAAGAAATATTCTCATAAGTAATTTTGAAAGACCAATGAGGAAGGGTAATTTACTTGTTAGCAGTAAAATTGTTATGGAACATATCGGTCAACCCATTGCACCATTTATAAAGACCGATAATGACTTATTGTTACAGCCAAAGCTTTTCCCGTTGCTTTCTCTAAAGTTCATATCTAGTTGGGTAGCTTTGCTTATTTCTTACTTGGCTTACACTTGGTCTTAACTGAGACATGTATGTTCTAAATATCTTCGTTTCAGAAATTTAAAGCCAAGGTTAAATTCTATTGAGAAAACCAATGCTAATATAATATCATATCCAAAGACATCAGAGATAGAGTGGAAAACACAATGCATAGCCGAATGGGGAGATTCCAAATCTGAACCATTCGTTTGCTTATCTCCAAAGCCGTTCAAACAGCAAGATCGGCTAGGAAACAAGAAGTATACTTTCAATTCAAGCATGTGTGATAAAATATTTGATTTGTTGCTGAAAAATAATTACATTACAATTCTTGATCACCATGTTAAGCCATCAATTCAAGGACAAATGTATTGTAAGTTGCATGATTCGCCCAAGCATAATTTTGAGGATTGCAACATGTTTCATTAAATAGTTAAATCGGCCATTGAAAAGGACGATTGAAGTTTGTTCAAACACCAAGAGATGACCAGTCTATTCCGATTGGTCCCGATGGCAAAAGTTTTACATCGGCTGCTTCAAGCCGATCCATTTAAAAAGAATGTAAAAGCTGCAGTGATGGGATCAAGCTTTCAAGTAAAGAAGTTGTTGAAGAGCATAACGAGCATAATCTTGAGGGCGGAGTTCCATCGGCTACAATGGAGACGCCAAGGACTGGGGGCGACAAGCAAATCTAATGATCAATGAAAGCAAACCAAAAGAAAACAAAGGCCGGAATAAGCGCAAGTGTAAGAGATCAAAAATCACCTTTGCTGAACTATTGGATAAATATCAAAAGAAGAGTGAAGAGAAGAATGCTTATCGGCCAAATCATGGAAAGAAACCAAGATCACCCCCAAGGCGCAAATATGAGGATCGGCATTGGCAAAGTGATAATTTTAATGCAACATATTCATATCCTTATTTTGGATCGCCGATGCCAATGCCGTGGATACCTCCCTATGCTCATATAGATACATATACATCATGGGACAGGTATGATACAAGGGCACATTCTACATCTTATTCTAGACCATCTCACCAATACTATGCAGCTCAAAGAAGATCAACATTTGAACAATCACGCGTCAAAGACCATTTCAATCATAAGAAATCGGTCCAGAGCTCAAGGAAGAAGAAAGAGGTGGTCAAGCAGGTTTACCGCATTAAAAGAGATGGTCGTAAGAGTGCAATTTCAGATTTGATCTCAAATGAAAAAGAGCCAATTAAAGTGTTGACATTGGCTACTAAAGGCAATGAGACAAAACAATCAATTGATAAAAATCAGAGTGCCAAATCTGAAGAAAATAAGTTGAGGGTGCACAAGGACCAAAAAGAGTTGCCATTTGTTGAAACAAAATCACAGCCGAGATGCCCACTCGGTTTATCGTATTGGCGAAAGAAGGAATTACAAAAACTTAATGCACAAGAGCTGAAAAAGAAGAACATGGCATGGGTTCCGAAGAGGAGCAGTCAAAATGAAAGTGATGTGCAACCTTCTATTGCAACAAGTGTTACAAAAGTGAAGAAAGAGAAGGATGGAAGCCAAAAACAGTTAAGCCGAAGGTTTGCATCACCCCATCAAAATCTTCGGTTAGCACATCATCCATATTCTTCAACCATACCATTGATGCCTTTGCCATGGAATTCATCATCAGGTATAATAAATTACCCTCCCTGGATTTATTTTAATCCATGGAAGCGACATAATTTTCTGCATCATGAGAGGGTATTACCAAATCTCTATACATTTTATTAGCTACATTTTTTCTTGCTAATCCAAAGGGCCGAAATATTTGATTGCTATTTCATTTGTTTATTTCGGCTATACATGATTTGGTGAATGAATTCTACATGGGCATTATGTTGATGGCCGGTATTTATCTATCGCCCTAAGAATATGTCAAAGCATGGTTGATGTAGTATCCTAACATCGTCCTTAGTTCAATTAGAGGCCAAAACGAGGTACATGTTCATTGATATTGCTCTTGTCTTTCTAGCACTATGGAGATTATTTTTGACGGTAAATTTGTGGCAATGGCCAAGGTGTTGGTGTTGCTTATTTATCTTCATATGGAGCTATTTTGTGAAGCCTCATGCCGCTTATAATATTTTTGCACAATCAGCAAAGCCGAATATGCATTGTCATTCGGATTGGAGCTTTGCCTTGATATAGGTGCTATACATATTGAGGCTTCCGGTGATTCGTTATTAGTAGTGCAACAAATATCCAAGGGTTATCAATGTTTTGACGGATCACTTATAGTTTATCTTTTGGTATGTCTAGATGCAAGATTTACCTTGGGTTGCTTTGAAATTGTTCATATATTTAGGCACGACAATTCAAAGAGTTGGCACGACAAGCGTCCGCTACTATGTTAACCATGGTGTATTGCATTTCTATCAATAGCCGATGCTGGGTCTTGTCAACATAGGTAAGGCTGAATCGAAGCCCACCACTTCGGCCACTAATGAAACTTTTATGCAGGCGAAGTAAGGATTGAAGGAAGTTCATTCTTGATTATCTGCAAAATCCTAGCGAAAGGGTGAACAATATGGTTCGGAGGATGGTTTTGATCTATGGAACCTTATCACCGGATTGTTATAGAAGCTAAGAAGTTTTCACCCAAGTTTGCATCAAGAGGTTCAAACAAGCAATCGCCGATATGTACTTGTCGTCCTAAGAACATGCAACATGGCCGATGGAGTGTTGACATCGTCCTTAGAACAAGCTATGCAGAAGTTATTTTTCAGCACACAAACTTTGCCGAAAAACAGGGGGGCATGTGTTGACACCAGATTTTGGCACGGTCAATAACTTATTTAAGATGGCCTCAAATGGAGAAGTGATCTTCATGAAAGAGTTCCGTATTGTCGATATGAACATCTTTGAAGTTTGGGTCATCGCAGTCCGATTTCATCTCGAAGGCCGAAACTATGCTCAAAGTACTAGTATAGTTTGGCTGATTAAGCCCCCAACACGACCTCAAATGGAAAAATTATCTACACGGGTTGTCTTCGTCTCGTCGAAACGATTGATTTTGATATAAAAATCGTTCCAATCCGAGTTCATATGCAAAAGTTAGAACCATCGGAATACATCCCGTCAGAGGCAAAATCGGCGCGCCCCACCGACACCCGTCGTCGATGGGTAGCGCGAGGGATAGCCTATTTTGCGCGACCGATTTGACCCTCAAGATGACCTCTGATCAAAAAATGTTCAACATAAAAGTTGTTCGTCTCGTCGAAACGGTCAAGATTGCTTGTGGGCTTGTTTCCATCCGAGATCGTTTATCACCACAAAAAGGACCCGCAAGGTGCAGCCAGTTTAAACCGAACAGTTTTGGAAAGTTCGGGCAAAACCAATCCGAATTCGACTAGGGTTTTGGACGTGAATCCAAGCCTTTTCCTTGCACGGGAAGTCCAGCCGCCTCTTATATACCTAAGGGGTGACGGCCGGTTGAACAACACACAATCGATCAATCAATTTACCACTCTTTATCTTTTATTTTTTCTCCTTAACCCTAGTTCTTCTTCTTCCTCGTTCTTCGTTCGTTCTTCTTCATTGCAGGGCGGCGAACCTCGAGGCCCTAGGGGCGATCAGGTCGACCTAGGGAAGCCCATAGCCGCCGCGCACCCAAACGGGGTCCCTCCCGGGCGTGTGGGGTTTCGGGTCCCAAAAGCGCCGGCTTGCTGTCTTGCGTATCGCGTTGGAAGTTGGCCTCCCGTAGTGTGAGTTGCAGAGCATCTCCCTTAGCGTCGCGGGTACACATCGATGTGTTCGTGTGACGTGTTCCAGCGTTAACAGAACCCAAGGCCTCGGACTCCCATTCGGGTGGACCAATGGCGTTCTGACAAAACCGCTCTATTGCCCATGACAATCTCCCAGCCACTCCAACTAACTCCCTACTAGGCTAAGTCATGGGTGGCCCCGTGCCTACCAAAGGCATCAATGGCCACCGTCGTGGGAAGATGGTCACCGTCGTGGCAAAACAATAAACGGTCCCAAACGGGGACAATGGTATACCAATCACAACAACGGGCGCATAAGGCTTATGCCGTCCTACCCGGCCAAGGTAGCGCCCGCGCATAACCTTCCCTCATTGGAGGCACCGGCGAGAGGCATGACAATAAACCTAGTTAGGACCTTCCCATAAAGGCAAATGTGGTTGCACTGGTTAGCTTGATATGGTGGCGCCATGACTCAGCCAATAGTTGTTCAAGTTCAATTAAGTCCGGTTAAACTTGAATGCGACAAGCTGAGTCATAAGAAAATAACATGATGCAACTACAATGCATGAGCATGATATCAACATAAGCATGGTTGTGCAACATCACTACCTAACATCTCAACAACAATAAATCATATATCTGACTGAGCATGGCATACTGACTAGCATGAACATCACAGGTACCCTACTCAGAAACATAGCAGGACCACGAGCATCGACAATAATACCATGCAAGAACATATCAAGCATTCTACCAGGTAAGCATATAACCAGCTAGATGCAAAGAAACATGCATATCAACAGTACTTGGTAACCGACAATAGTCATGCAACAAAGCACATTACCAATACCAACAGGTACTACTACCAAGCATGACTTACGAACATAATACAAGCAAGTATCACAAGATAGCAAGATGCATCGGAACATAGCATGCAAGTGAACATGAAACCATGAGCATAACCGAAACCATGATAACAGTAGCAAACAAGCAGACAGATAACGGGCAAACTTTTATTAAATATTCAAGTTGAAAACCATGGCTACTGCATGACTATCATGCAAGTGGGTGTTGTGGCTTGCCTGGGAATGAAGGACACCGGGGAGAAGTGTGGAAAGCTCGTGGAACGAAACGCCCGAAAAGATTCTCTCTCAAAAGGGGGCTGATAAGGGCAAGGGCATCAAGGTCATTTTCAAAATGTCAAAACATGGTGAAAATAATGGGAACAGAACGAGCTCGACGAGATGAAGATGTGGGCATTGGATTCACCTCAATCGGAGTTACGAGTGAAAAGTTGTGGCCATTCACTTTTTAGGCAAAAAATCAACTAAAGCAGTGAACGTTCACAAAATAATCACTTCGTCCGGCTGAACTGAAAAAGAGAAAGCGCCTTTCGATGAATACGTCTTCAAAGCAGTGAAAGCGTATTTCATCCTGAAACAGAACCAAAGTGCGCTTACAGAGAAGGGAAAACGTATTCTGAGGAATATGTTTCCACTAGAATGACGTGGCAAGACGGGGCCAGGGCTTGAGCGGCTGCCGGGTGGGGCCATTCCACGCGCTTGGTCAACTCCCTCCTCCCGCCTCCTTCTTCTTCTCCTCGTCGCTCGCCCAACGGAGCATAGGACGGGGTTGGTGCTGGCACTCGTTCCGGTGGCTCGGTCCACCTCAGGCGGAGCTTGATACGTCCATTTTGCATCATGCTTTTATATCAATATTTATCGTATTATGGGCTGTTATTTCATGATATGTCACAATACTTATGGCTATTCTCTCTTATCTTACAAGGTTTACCATGAAGAGGGGGAATGCCGGCAGCTGGAACTCTGGCTGGAAAAGGAGCAAATATTGAAGACCTATTCTGTGCAACTCCAAAAGTCCTGAAACTCCATGGAATATCTGAAAATAAATAAAGAAAAATCGTCGCCAAAGATGAAGGCCAGGGGGCCCACACCCTGCTCACGAGGGTGGGGGGCGCGCCCATCCCCCCTGGGCGCGCCCCCCTACCTCGTGGGCCCCCTGGTGGGTCTCTGATGCCCATCTTCTCCTATATGAAGTCTTTCGATGAGAAAAAAAAATCAGAAGCAACCTTTCGGGACGAGACTCCGCCGCCACGAGGCGGAACCTTGGCGGAACCAATCTAAGGCTCCGGCAGAGCTGTTCTGTCGGGGACACTTCCTTCCTGGAGGGGGAAATCATCACCATCGTCATCACCAACGCTCCTCTCATCGGGAGAGGGAAATCTCCATCAACATCTTCACCAGCACCATCTCATCTCCAAACCCTAGTTCATCTCTTGTATCCAATTCTTGTCTCCAAGTCCGGGATTGGTGCTAGTTGGTTGCTAGTAGTGTTGATTACTCCTTGTAGTTGATGCTAGTTGGTTTATTTGGTGGAAGATCATATGTTCAGATCCTTTATGCACCTTATATCCCCTCTGATTATGAACATGAATATGCTTTGTGAGTAGTTACGTTTGTTCCTGAGGACAAGGGAGAAGTCTTGCTATTAGTAGTCATGTGAATTTGGTATTCATTCGATATTTTGATAAGATGTATGTTGTCTAACCTCTAGTGGTGTTATGTGAACATCGACTACATAACACTTCACCATTATTTGGGCCTAGAGGAAGGCATTGGGAAGTAATAAGTAGATGATGGGTTGCTAGAGTAACAGAAGCTTAAACCCTAGTTTATGCGTTGCTTTGTAAGGGGCTGATTTGGATCCACATGTTCCATGCTATGGTTAGGTTTACCTTAATACTTTTGTTGTAGTTGCGGATGCTTGCAATAGAGGTTAATCATAACTGGGATGCTTGTCCAAGTAAGGGTAGTACCCAAGCACCGGTCCACCCACATATCAAATTATCAAAGTACCGAACGCGAATCATATGAGCGTGATGAAAACTAGCTTGACGATATTCCCATGTGTCCTCGGGAGCGCTTTTCCTATTATAAGAGTTTGTCCAGGCTTGTCCTTTGCTACAAAAAGGATTGGGCCACCTTGCTTCACTTTATTTACTTTTCTTACTTGTTGCTCGTTACAATTTATCTTATCACAAAACTATCTGTTATCACTTATTTCAGTACTTGCAGAGAATACCTTGCTGAAAACCGCTTATCATTTCCTTCTGCTCCTCGTTGGGTTCGACACTCTTACTTATCGAAAGGACTATGATAGATCCCCTATACTTGTGGGTCATCAAGACTCTTTTCTGGCGCCGTTGCCGAGGAGTGTAGCGCCTTTGGTAGGTGAAATTTGGTAAGGAAAAATTTATATAGTGTGCTAAAATTTTCTATCACTTGTTACTATGGAAAGTGAATCTCTGAGAGGCTTGTTCGGGGTATCTTCACCCCGTCCAGTAGAGCAAAGAGTTGCTCCTCAACCTACTGAACCTATTGAAAATGAAATTCCTTTTGAATTTCCTTCGGGTATTATGGAAAAACTGCTGGCTAATACTTTTACAGGAGATGGGACAAAGCATCCCGACGAGCATCTACGCTATTTGGATGATATTTGTGGATTATTTAAGCTTGCAGGTATACCCGATGATGTTATTAAGAACAAGGCTTTCCCTTTATCTTTGAAGGGAGACGCATCGACATGGTATAGGCTATGTGATGATACGAGATCATGAAACTATAAAAGAATGAAATTGGAATTTCATTAAAAGTATTACCCTATGCATCTTGTTCATCGTGATCGCAATTATATATATAAATTTTGGCCTCGCGAAGGAGAAAGCATCGCTCAAGCTTGGGGGAGGCTTAAATCCATGTTATATTCATGCCCCAATCATGAGCTCTCAAAATTGACAATTCTTCAGAATTTTTATGCTCGGCTCTCTGATAATAATAAAACCATGCTCGATACTTCTTGTGCTGGCTCTTTTATGATGAAGCCTATTGAATTCAGATGGAATTTATTGGATAGAATTAAACGCAACTCAAGATTGGGACCTCGACGAAGGTAAGGAGTCGTATGACACCTAAGTTTGATTGTGTTAAATCTTTTATGGATACCGATATTTTCCGTAAGTTTAGCACTAAATATGGACTTGACTCTGAGATAGTAGCTTCTTTCTGTGAATCTTTTGCTACCTATGTTGATCTCCCCAAGGAGAAGTGGTTTAAATATCATCCTCCCATAGAAGTAAAAGTAGCTGCACCTTTTAAAGTTGAAGAAGAAACCATCACTTATAATGATCCTATTGTTCCTACCTCTTATGTTGAGAAACCGCCTTTCCCTGCTAGAGTAAAGGATCATGCTAAAGCTTCAACTGTTGTTCGTAAAAGCAATACTAGAACTTATACACCTCCTGAGCAAGTCAAAGTAGAACCTAATAATGCTATTGTTAAAGATCTCTTGTCTGATAATATTGATGGGCATGTCATTGAATTCTCTGGTGAAACCGCTAGAATTGCTAAACCCTGTGATAGAGATAAACATAGACCCGTGGTAGGCGTGCCTGTTATTTCTGTTAAAGTAGGAGATCATTGTTATCATGGCTTATGTGATATGGGTGCTAGTGCTAGTGTTATACCTTATGATTTATATAAAGAAATTAAGCATGAGATTGCACCTGCTGAGTTAGAAGATATTGATGTTACAATTAAACTTGCCAATAGAGATACTATTTCACCAGTGAGAATTGTTAGAGATGTTGAAGTCTTGTGTGGGAAAACTAAATATCCCGCTGATTTTCTTGTTCTTAGCTCTCCACAAGATAGCTTTTGCCCCATTATATTTGGTAGACCCTTCTTGAATACTATTAATGCTAAGATAGACTGCGAAAAGGATGTTGTTACTATTGGCTTGGATAATATGGTTCATGAGTTTAATTTCTCTAAATTTAGTAAACAACATCGTGAGGAAGAATTACCTAGTAAGGATGAAATTATTGGTCTTGCTTCTATTCATTGCACCTCCTAGTGATCCTTTAGAACACTATTTTCTAGACCATGAAAATGAGATGTTCATGAATGAAAGAAGGAAATAGATGAAGTATTCTTTGAACGAAACCTATTCTCAAACACAATTTGACTGTTGAAACTTAGGGATCCTCCTCCACCCAAGGGTGATCCGTGTTTGAGCTTAAACCGTTGCTCGATAATCTTAAGTATGCTTATCTTGATGAAAAGAAAATATATCCTGTTATTATTAGTGCTAACCTTTCGAGCATGAAGAAGAAAGATTATTTAAAACTCGAAAAAGCACCGTGCGCTATTGGATATACTCGATGATCTTAAGGGCATCACCCCACTCTATGTCAACATAAAATAATTTGAAGCGGATGCCAAACCAGTTCGTGATCCTCGACGACGCTTGAATCCTAAAATGAAAGAAGTGGTAAGAAAAGAAATACTCAAGCTTCGGAGGCGGTATAATTTATCCCGCTGTCGATAGTCGATGGGTAAGTCCTATCCATTGTGTCCCTAAGAAGGAGGTATTATCGTTGTCCCTAATGATAAAGATGAATTGATCCCGCAAAGAATTATCACAGGTTATAGGATGGTAATTGATTTCCGCAAATTAAATAAAGCTACTAAGAAAGATCATTACCCCTTACCTTTTATTGATCAAATGCTAGAAAGATTATGCAAACATACACATTATTGCTTCCTAGATGGTTATTCTAGTTTCTCTCAAATACCTGTGCCGGCTAAAGATCAATCAAAGACTACTTTTACATGCCCTTTTGGTACTTCTGCTTATAGACGTATGCCTTTTGGTTTATGAATGCATCTGCTACCTTTCAAAGATGCATGATGGCTATATTCTCTGATTTTTGTGAAAAGATTTGTGAGGTTTTCATGCACGACTTTTCCGTCTATGGTTCCTCTTTTGATGATTGCTTGAGCAATCTTGATCGAGTTTTGCAGAGATGTGAAGAAATTAATCTTGTCTTGAATTGGGAAAAGTGCCACTTTATGGTTAATGAAGGTATTGTCTTGGGGCACGAAGTTTCTGAAAGAGGTATTGAAGTTGATAAAGCCAAGGTTGATGCTATTGAAAAGATGCCATGTCCCAAGGACATCAAAGGTATAAGAAGTTTCCTTGGTCACGCTAGATTTTATAGGAGGTTCATTAAGGACTTCTCAAAAATTTCTCGACCTCTGACTATTTTATTACAAAAAGATGTACCATTTGTCTTTGATGATGATTGTGTAGAAGCATTTGAAATACTTAAGAAAGCATTAGTCTCTGCACCTATTGTTCAGCCACCTGATTGGAATTTACCCTTTGAAATTATGTGTGATGTTAGTGATTATGCTGTAGGTGTTGTTCTAGGGCAAAGAGTTGATAATAAATTAAATGTTATCCATTATGCTAGTAAGACTCTAGGCAATGCTCAAAGAAATTATGCTACTACCGAAAAGGAACTTTTAGCGGTTGTATTTGCTTGTGATAAATTCAGACCCTATATTGTTGATTCTAGAGTAACTATTCATACCGATCATGCTGCTATTAAATATCTTATGGAAAAGAAAGATGCTAAACCTAGACTCATTAGATGGGTTCTCTTGCTCCAAGAATTTGATTTACATATTGTTGATAGAAAAGGAGCTGAGAACCCGTGCTGTGCATAACTTGTCTAGGCTAGAGAATGTTCTTGATGACCCACTACCTATTGATGATAGCTTTCCTGATGAGCAATTAAATGTCATAATTACTTCTTGTAGCACTCCATGGTATGCTGATTATGCTAATTATATTGTTGCTAAATTTATACCACCTAGCTTCACATACCAACAAAAGAAAAAAATTTCTATGACTTGCGACATTACTTTTGGGATGACCCACATCTTTATAAAGAAGGAGTAGATGGTGTTATTAGACGTTGTGTACCTGAGCATGAACAGGAACAGATCCTACGCAAGTGTCACTCCGAAGCCTATGGAGGACACCACGCTGGAGATAGAACTGCACATAAGGTATTGCAATCCGGTTTTTATTGGCCTACTCTCTTCAAGGATGCCCGTAAGTTTGTTTTATCTTGCGATGAATGTCAAAGAATTGGTAATATCAGTAGACGTCAAGAAATGCCTATGAATTATTCACTTGTTATTGAGCCATTTGATGTTTGGGGCTTTGATTATATGGGACCTTTTCCTGCCTCTAATGGTTATACACATATTTTAGTTGTTGTTGATTACGTTACTAAGTGGGTAGAAGATATTCCAACTAGTAGTGCCGATCATAACACTTCTATTAAAATGCTTAAGGAAGTTATTTTTCCGAGGTTTGGAGTCCCGAGACTCTTAATGACTGACGGTGTTTCACACTTTATTCATGGTGCTTTCTGTAAGATGCTTGCTAAATACGATGTTAATCATAGAATTGCATCTCCTTATCACCCGCAGTCTAGTGGTCAGGTAGAGTTGAGCAATAGAGAGCTGAAATTAATTTTGCAAAAGACTGTCAATAGGTCTAGAAAGAATTGGTCCAAAAACTGAATGATGCATTATGGGCCTATAGAAGCTGCATAAAAATCCTATGGGTATGTCTCCAGATAAAATGGTTTATGGAAAAGCATGTCATTTACCTCTTGAATTAGAACATAAGGCATATTGGGCTATCAAAGAGCTCAATTATGACTTCAAACTTGCCGGTGAGAAGAAGTTGTTTGATATTAGCTCACTTGATGAATGGAGAACCCAAGCTTATGAAAATGCCAAGCTGTTTAAAGAAAAAGTTAAAAGGTGGCATGATAAAAGGATACAAAAGCGTGAGTTTAATGTAGGTGATTATGTATTACTATAAAACTCTCGTTTAAGATTTTTTGTAGGAAAACTTCTCTCCAAATGGGAAGGTCCTTACGTTATCGAGGAGGTCTATCGTTCCGGTGCCATAAAAATCAACAACTTCACAGGCACAAATCCGAAGGTGGTAAACGGTCAAAGAATCAAACATTATATCTCAGGTAATCCCATAAATGTTGAAACCAATATTATTGAAACCGTAACCCCGGAGGAATACATAAGGGACACTTTCCAGAATGTTCCAGACTCCGAAAAGGAATAGGTATGTGGTACGGTAAGTAAACCGACCCCAAAACAATTTTTAAAGCAATATTTCTCCGTTTTGGAATATTTAGAAAAATTGAAAAATAAGTAGTAGTCCGGGGAGGACACGAGGCCTCCACGAGGGTGGAGGGCGCACCCTACCCCCTGGGCGCGCCACCCTACCTCGTGAGCACCTCGTGTGCCCTCCGGACTCCGTTTTCTTGCATGATACGTATTTTGGTTGGTAAAAATTCATTATATATTCACCCGAAGGTTTTGACGACCGTATCACGCAAATATCCTCTATTTTCGTTTCGAGCTATTTCCGTTGCAGATTTGAGGATTTCGGAGACTCGATCATCCTTCTATGAGGGTGAGCCTATGCCATGGAGGGTGGATGACAAGCTTCCATCATCAACAACACCTCCACCGCCAACAACAAAGAAGGAGATATAATCACATGGGTATGGGCACTCCCCTTGGCAACTGCCAAGCTTGGGGGAGGTGCCCCGGTATCGTATCACCATCACAACTCCTATCTTTACCCTTTTTCTTAGTTCGATCCTATTAGTAGTATCTTGATTTAGTAGAATAAAGTCATGGCATGATCTAGTTTTGAGGTTTTCTTTATGATCCCTCTGTGCAATCGAGTCCGTGAGCTATATAGAATAAAGATTAGTGTTGAGTCAAGGGCTTGATTACTTTGCCATGATCTTGGGTGAATAAAGAAAAAAATAAAAAGAATCAAAGAGTTTGTATTGATCTTAGTGAAAGTAATGACTCCACATAGAAAGAGTATGATGATTAAAAGTTGTTGGGAGTTGGCAAATATAGCTTTGGTCATTGTTGCAATTAATAGGAAGTAATAAAGGGAGAGAGGTTTCACATATAGATATATTATCATTGACATCTTTTATGATTGGGAGCACTCATTAAAATATGACATGCTAAAGAGTTGACGTTGGACAAGGAAGACAACATAATGAGTTATGTTTTCTTACATCTGAGATAAGGTATATTGTCATGGTTCCTCTACCGTGTTGAGCTTGCCTTTCCCCCTCATGCTAGCCAAATTCTTAGCACTAAGTAGAAATACTACTTGTGCTTCCAAATACCCTTAAACTAGTTTAGCCATGAGAGTCCACCATATCTACCTATGGATTGAGTAAGATCCTTCAAGTAAGTTGTCATCGGTGCAAGCAATAAAAATTGCTCTCTAAATATGCATGACTTATTAGTGCGGAGAAAATAAACTTTGCACGAACTTGTTGTGGACGCAATAAAAGGGACGGACTGCATAATAAAGGTTCACATGCAAGGGGCAATGTAAAGTGACGTTCTTTTGCATTAAGATTTTGTGCATCCAACCATAAAAGCACATGGCAACCTCTGCTTCCCTCTGCGAAGGGCCTATCTTTTATTATTATCCTCTACTTTATGCAAGAGTCACGGTGATCTTCACCTTTCCTTTTTCATTTTATCCTTTGGCAAGCTCAGCATGTTGGAAAGAACATGATATATATATCTAATTGGATGTGGGGGAGCATGAATTATTATTGTTGACACTACCCTTGAGGTGAAAGTTTGTGGGGCAAAAACTATAAGCCCCTATCTTTCTCTGTGTCCGGTTAAAACTCCGTAACCACAAGTATTGCGTGAGTGTTAGCAATTATGAAGGACGAAGTGATAGTTGAGTATGTGGACTTGCTTTTAAGCTCTGACATAGATTCTTTCCGATGTTATGATAAATTGCAATTGCTTCAATGACTGAGGGTATAATTTGTTGGTGCTCAATAAGGTTTATGATTCATACTTTGGCTTTGTGAAAAGATCATCACTTGAACATAAGTAATCATATGACAAATCTATGTATGTTGTTGTTATGAAAATAATCATGATGCCTTCATGTCCGTATTTTATTTTTATCGACGCCTCTACTTCTAAACATGAGGACATATTTATTGTTATCGGCTTTTCGCTTGAGGACAAGCGAGGTCTAAGCTTGGGGGAGTTGATACGTCCATTTTGCATCATGCTTTTATATCGATATTTATCGCATTATGGGCTGTTATTTCACGATATGTCACAATACTATGGCTAGTCTCTCTTATCTTACAAGGTTTACCATGAAGAGGGGAATGCGCACTGGAATTCGGCCGAAAAGGAGCAAATATTGAGACCTATTCACAAGAACTCCAAAAGTCCTGAAACTCCACGGAATATCTTAAAATAAATAAAGAAAAATCGTCGCCAAAGATGAAGGCCAGGGGGCCCACACCCTGCTCACGAGGGTGGGGGCGTGCCCATCCCCACTGGGCGTGCCCCCCTACCTCGTGGGCCCCCAGGTGGCTCTCCGATGCCCATCTTCTCCTATATGAAGTCCTTCGATGAGAAAAAAAAATCAGAAGCAACCTTTCGGGACGAGACTCCGCCGCCACGAGGCGGAACCTTGGCGGAACCAATCTAGGGCTCCAGCAGAGCTGTTCTGCCGGGGACACTTCCTTCCGGGAGGGGGAAATCATCACCATCGTCATCACCAACGCTCCTCTCATCGGGAGAGGGCAATCTCCATCAACATCTTCACCTGCACCATCTCATCTCCAAACCCTAGTTCATCTCTTGTATCCAATTCTTGTCTCCAAGTCCGGGATTGGTGCTAGTAGGTTGCTAGTAGTGTTGATTACTCCTCGTAGTTGATGCTAGTTGGTTTATTTGGTGGAAGATCATATGTTTAGATCCTTTATGCACCTTATATCCCCTCTGATTATGAACATGAATATGCTTTGTGAGTAGTTGCGTTTGTTCTTGAGGACAAGGGAGAAGTCTTGCTATTAGTAGTCATGTGAATTTGGTATTCGTTTGATATTTTGATAAGATGTATGTTGTCTAACCTCTAGTGGTGTTATGTGAACATCGACTACATAACACTTCACCATTATTTGGGCCTAGAGGAAGGCATTGGGAAGTAATAAGTAGATGATGGGTTGCTAGAGTAACAGAAGCTTAAACCCTAGTTTATGCGTTGCTTTGTAAGGGGCTGATTTGGATCCACATGTTCCATGCTATGGTTAGGTTTACCTTAATACTTTTGTTGTAGTTGCGGATGCTTGCAATAGAGGATAATCATAAGTGGGATGCTTGTCCAAGTAAGGGTAGTACCCAAGCACCGGTCCACCCACATATCAAATTATCAAAGTACCGAACGCGAATCATATGAGCGTGATGAAAACTAGCTTGATGATATTCCCATGTGTCCTCGGGAGCGCTTTTCCTATTATAAGAGTTTGTCCAGGCTTGTCCTTTGCTACAAAAAGGATTGGGCCACCTTGTTGCACTTTATTTACTTTTGTTACTTGTTGCTCGTTACAATTTATCTTATCACAAAACTATCTATTATCACTTATTTCAGTACTTGCAGAGAATACCTTGCTGAAAACCGCTTATCATTTCCTTCTGCTCCTCGTTGGGTTCGACACTCTTACTTATTGAAAGGACTATGATAGATCCCCTATACTTGTGGGTCATCAGAGCTCCGACCATCGAGATGAACGGCACGGAGAGGCGCATCCGACTGGAGGAGCCACGCTCGCCGGAGAGCACTCGAATGAACGGGATGTTGAACATGGCGGACGGTTGGTTCGGCCACCACTGGGTTCGGCGCTGAGGTTGCTCCGGCGACGAGGGAAGTGGATGAGGCAACTCGCCGGAGCTCAGGGGAGCTGGTGGTGGTGGAGAGAGGGAGGGAAGAGGCACGGCTCGCCCGAATCGAAGAGGGGCAGAGGCGGCGTCCGTGATGGCATGGGACGGGCTGTGGAGCTCCTGAAGCTTGTTGGAGCGGTCAGGGAGGCTAGAGGGGGACTGGGGATGAGCTTGGAGTGCTCGGACACTGCAGAGAGGTGCTACTTATAGTCGGGGCAAGGGAGGCCGAGCTGGTTACCGCCGAGCACGTCCGGTCGAAGCTCTGCCGGCCACAACGATCAAGTGGAGGCATGGGGAAAGCGACGAGGGAGACGTGGATGAGGTGCAGAGGTCACGGAGAAGAGGTGGCACACGGGGACACGAGGAGGAAGAAGCCACGGCGCAAACAGGGACTGTCGGCTACAGGTTTCCCGTGGGCGTGCGACGACAAGCACCGGCGAGGAGGTTTCCGGAGGGGAAGAGAGGTCCAGGGGGGGGACGATGATGCGGGTGAGCTCGGAGACACGCCCGTGCTAGCTGAGACGACGAGCAGGAGAGGGGCCCGAGCAAGAAGACGCTCTAGACGCGGCCAGTACATGCCAAAACGGTGGTCACCGAGCAGGCTGGCAAGGAGAAGGTGCCAAGGGCTGGAAAATTTTGTCTAAGGGGGAGTCCTTCCAGGGCAGGTTGCAACTGAGGTGGTAGCTCAGTAAAAGATGATGTGGTTAGATAGGAATTAACCGCTGTATTTTACTGCATCAAACTTAATCATGATGCAGTGATCATCAGAGAAGAGCTTGGGGCCAAAGAGTTGTCTGGGGGGTTTAGGCTAGGAAGGACAAGAATCCTGTGAAGTTTGGAGAGACTTGGACCAAGGATTAATATAGTTGATTTGCAACTGACCAAAATGGTCCAAAAAAACAAATTAGGATGATTAACTCAATTTAAGAAGCCACTTGAGCTGAGATTTGGCATGGCAAGGTTATTTGGTCATATGAAGATGTTGTAAAAGTTTCATACTAATTGGATAAACAAAAATGGTACTAGCTCCATAAGCATCTCCTCTGGACAGAAACTTGCAAAAATTCCCGAGGGAAAACGGCTAGATGAAATATGCCCAAATTTGGTGGAGATATGTTATACGGATAAGAGAAGGCCTAGGAAAATTTTCAGCCATAATGGAGCAAGATAAAATATACTTGCTTCACAAACTGAAAATTTGGGCGGAATCAAAGATTTGAAGATGAGCTCACATGGAGTCATGACATGAGCTCAAATTTGGTTGAGAGCTATGATATGATGATATTGAGGTCATGCATAAATTTCAACTCATTTGGATATGCCTAGCTTGTACCTCCTTCACAAAGTTTTTTTTCTGGACAGAAACTTTGGAAAATCATTAATAAATAATTACTAGGCAAATGAGGTTGAATTTTGGCATGTGGCAATGATATGGACAGGAAAAGATGTCCAAGAAGTGTGAGGTCAATTGGGCAAAGGAAAATAGCACTTGCTTCAGAATGTGCCATTTAGGGCAGAATAGGAAAATAATTATTTGAGGGTTATTTTCGAACATGGCAATGAAAAGTTTTGCCACATTTGATGAAGATATGACCCAAACAATTTATGAGAATTATTTGGGAATTTTTGGAGTGATGGAAATATAGGTTGCTTCACAACCTAGGGCAAAAAGGATAATTCCTTTAATAGAAAAGGAATATTCCCAATAAAAAGAATATAGGGATTTGGTCTAGGATGAAAATGGCAAGGTCTAGAGAAGGGTTTGGGTATGACAGGCCACTCTGGAAAGAAAGAAGATGTCATCTTCTTCAGTTTCCAGACCACAAAGCCACAGAAAAAGAAAACTTGGGCAAAATACTCAGAAAAATAAAAGAAAAAGAAAGGGCCAAAAATCAGGCTGTGACATTGAAAGTGCAACTAATCCCCGGGTGGTTTTGGTAATTAATAACAACATATATATCATTGAACTAATCATTTCTTGAGAATATTTCAGAAAGTTCATTGATATGGGTATGGCAATGACCGATGATGTGGACCCTCAAAATGCTAAGGAAAACATTGGCAAAAGCTCAAGACTCCATTTTGGTTTAGTGATCAAAGATCACATTGAGTCCATAGGAAAGCCAATACTATTAAAAGGGGATGAGGTTATGATGATGATCTGGTTGCTCTAAGTGCTTAGTGATTTATCTCTCAAACTATCAGCAATCTTTCATTCCAACATAAACTCATAAGTAATCTCGGTCCCACCGATTCTAAACCCACCACACCGAGATGAACCACCTCACCATATACCCAAACCCTAAGAATTTCGGATTTTCCGATTCCAAACTCGGTCATACGAAATTGGTGTTGCAAGCTTCAGAACCTTCAGACTCAAATCGGTGTCACCGAGATGAGAAAGTCGGTCCCACCGAGATTGGCAAACCCTAGACTTTGGAAGAATCGGACTAACCGAGATTGTATTTTCGGTCCCACCGAAAATCCCAATGTTCACAAGATTTGAACTTTCGGTCCCACCGAGTTGTCAACTTCGGTCTGACCGAGATTGGTCAAATGTGTGTAACGGTTGGATTTTGTGTGGAGGCTATAAATACCCCTCCACCTCCTCTTCATTCGTGGAGAGAGCCATCAGAAAGAACTACCACTCCTACCTTACATTTCGAGAAGAAAACTACCTACCCTTGTGTTGAGATCAAGTTGCTCCACTCCCACCATATGAAACTTGATTTCTAGCCTTCCCAAGTTGCTTTCCACTCAATCCCTTCCTCCACCACAGCCAAATCAGTGAGGAGAGTTGAGTGTTGGGGAGATTATCATTTGAAGCACAAGAGCAAGGAGTTCATCATCACCAACCCCATCTATTACCTTTTGGAGGGTGGTGCCTCCTAGATTGGTTAGGTGTCGCTTGGGAGCCTCCGTCATGATGTGGAGTTGAACCAAGGAGTTTGTAAGGGCAAGGAGATCGCCTACTGTGAAGATCTACCCCGAGTAAGGCTAGTCCTCCGTGGGCGAAGCCATGATGGCATAGACAAGGTTGCTTCTTCGTGGACCCTTCGTGGGTGGAGCCTCCGTGGACTCAAGCAGCCGCTACCCTCCGTGGGTTGAAGTCTCCATCAACGTGGATTGACGATAGCACCACCTATCGGAACCACGAGAAAAATCTCCGTGTCTCCAACTTGCGCTTGCTCTTCTCCACCTCTCATTTACTATCGTGCAATTTACTTTCCGCTGCCACAACTCTAGAATTGCATGTGTAGGGTGATACTTGACTTGGTTATCATTGTGAACTTGCTAAGAATCTACTCCAATCAAAAGGCAAAATTTTTAAGTTGTCAAGTAGTCTAATCACCCCCTCTAGACATACTTCCGATCCTACAAGTGGTATCGAGCTTTGGTCTCCATTGGATTGGTTTCATTGCATTGACTCCATAAGCTTGGTTTCACAACCTAGGAGAGTATGGCGCCTAGTGAGGGTAATTTTCAGAGAGGTCCTTACTTTGATGGTTCAAACTTTGCTAGTTGGAAGCATAAAATGAAAATGCATATTCTTGGACATAACCCCGCCGCATGGGGCATTATTTGTGTTGGCTTGCAAGGTGAGTTCTTCAAGAAGGAAAAGTTCCGGATCGTGAAGCTATCGGATGAGTTGCGGATGTTACGTAACAATGCTCAAGCTTGTGACATTCTCTTCAATGCTTTGTGTCCCGAGGAGTTCAACAAGATCAGCCGCCTTGAGAATGCAAAAGAGATTTGGGATACTTTGGTCGAAATGCACGAAGGTACCGAGTCCGTGAAGGAATCAAAGCTAGATGTTCTTCAAGGTCAGCTTGACAAGTTCAAGATGAAGGAAGGTGAAGGAGTCGCTGAAATGTACTCTAGGCTCGCTCTCATCACCAATGAGATGGCAGGCTTAGGAAGCGAAGAAATGACCGACCGATTCATCATCAAGAAGATTCTCAGAGCTTTGGATGGAAAGTATGACACCGTGTGCACTTTGATCCAAATGATGCCAAACTACAAAGATCTCAAGCCCACCAAGTCATTGGAAGGATTGTTGCTCATGAGATGACACTTAAAGATAAGGAAGAGCTTCACAACAAGTCAAGTGGTGCTTACAAAGCTGCAGTTGAAGCTCCCACATCCTCAAGTGACAAGCTGGTTTCCAATGAAGAGATAAGCCTAATGGTGAAGAACTTCAACAAATTCTACAAGAGTAGAAGCAAGGAAAGAAGCTCAAAGTCTAGATCATATGATGAAAAGAGATCTTCTAGTCGTGATCGAATCTGCTACAATTGTGGAAGACCCGACACTACTCAAATGAGTGTTCGACTCCCCACAAGAGAAGAGAAGAATCTCCAAGAAGAAGAAGCTCAAGAGAAGAGTCGCCTCAAAAGAGAGAAGGAGTAGAGATGATCGTTATGAACGAAGATCCTCTCTGAGAAGCAAGGATTCGGAAAGGAAAGACAAGTCATCAAGGAGCTACACAAGAAGAAAACATCAAGCTCATGTTGGTGAATGGGTTTCGGCCCGACTCCGACAATCACTCGAAAGAAGCTATCACTCCAACTCCGAGTATACCAAGATGAAGGTGTTGCCGGTCTTGCTCTAGTGTCCTCCAACTCCAACTCCTATGACATATTTGATTCACCAAATGAGGGAATTGGAAGATGCTTCATGGCAAAAGGCCCCAAGGTATCACATCCCGAGTTTATTGACTTTGATAGTGATGAGGATGACTTGCTTGGTGAAGATGAGCTTTTACATGATAAATCTAGTAAGCTTAGTAATGATGAACATGCTAATAGTCTTTATAGTCGAGAAGAGTCGAATGACAATGCTATGAAGGAGATTGAGCGCCTAACTAAAGAACTAAACACTCTTAAGTTAGCTCATGAAACAACTCAAGAAGATCATAGAGAGCTCCTAAGATCTCATGAGAAGCTACGCTCGAGAAGCTCAATCTAGAGCAAGAACATGAGTTTCTAAAAGCTATCAATGACGATCTTCAAAGAAGAGTTCTTCATATCTTGCCAAACGACTTATCTTGTCTAATTTCTTGCCACCTATCAAAACTAAGCATGACAAGCATAAGAAAAATTCTTCATCTAGTAGTAACAATAATCATGCTAAATCAAATGTTGTTACTTCTAGTAATTCTCTTGATTCCACTAACAATGTTTCAAGCCAAGTTTCACTTGAGCAAGAAAATAGTCTATTGAAAGGGATTATAGAGAAAGGTGTCTACAAGAGTCTTGCGGAAGCAAGAGCTTTGAGGAAATTGTTCGCAAACAAGGAAGACAGGAAGAATCAAGGAATTGGTTTTGAGCGAAAGTTCAACGCCAAGGTGTTGAATGGGAAGAAGGTCAATATCCCACTCCTAAGTTCGTCTCTCAAGAGGAGAAGTATGATCCTACTTCTTCCAATGAGGAACAAGCTCAAGATGACCTTCCACCACAAGACCACAAGCTAAAAGGCAAGGACAAGCTTCAAGAGGAGATTGATGCATTCATTGAAGCACCCAAGGCCATGGTCAAGTGGGTTCCCAAGGCAACTTCAAGTTCTACTTGACAAGCTCAACTACTACACCAAGGATTCCCATCAAGATGATGTGGATCCCAAGAAGAAGAACTAGAGAGTTCTTGAGGGTGACTCCGCCAACATACTTCACTCACATTCATTTTGGCAAGGACTTGTGCAATCAACTTCCACATCTTGCACTAGTTCATGGAGTCACAAACCCTCATGTTGGTAAGTCAAGGGACAAGGTAATCATTGCTTTCATGGACATCATCTATTGTGTACTTCAATCTATGTCCATGGATATCCTTGTTTGTTCCTTGTGGGACTAACCCATGTAGGTATTGAAAGTGCCCGAATCCAAAGGATTGCTCCCAACTCTTGATGATCTTCATCAACATTGAGCATCCACATCTTCAACATCTACATGAAGTCTTCAACGACAACCCAAGGTTAGTTTGACCCTTTAAAAGGGGTTCTCACATCAAGGGGGAGCTTTGCTCTAAAGAAATGAGCTAAAGCATCTTCTAATGATGTGAACACATCAATGCTTTATGGAAAAGTGGTAACCCCACTTGTGCTTAAACGATGAGTATGACATATGATCAAATGTTCTCATTTGACTCCTAAGTCAATATACTCATATATAGATGACCTAGTCATCGCCAAATTGTGTGCTAGCTGTTAGTGTTTTGTTTGTGCATGTTTGACACATATTTCATTTGCTATCTTATTGTGTGAGCATGTTGGATGCATGATTTTATCCATTCGAGGACATCCATTTGTTGCTTTGGTCTTTTGGTTTTCTTTCTTTTTGACCAAATGGATGGACAAGAATGCCTAAGTTCCTCCCCTAGCTATCTATGCTTTCTTGTCTCAAACTCTATTCATGCTTATATCACAAACTTTGAACAAGACTTTTTGGACGCATCGAGTGAGGAGCACTGAGCCACCGATCCGTCAAAAGCCTAACTTCCAAAACCTTCTAAGTACTTTCGGTCAAACCGATATACTCAAATCGACAGACCAAATCACTTGGATTGATCTAGGTTTTCACCTCGGTGAAACCGAAGTTTCAAATTTCGGCGTGATCAAGTGTGTAATCGCACGCAGCTAACCATCTCGGTCCCACCGAAGTTTTCAAACTCGGTCCCACCGACAGAAGGGTATATATACCCGAGGACAGCGCTGATTACTTCTTCAAACGCCTCGCCTCAAACCCTTCGCTTGCGCCGCCTTGGTCTCCGGATCGTCTCCGCCATCACCTGGCGCCCTCGCCATGGGTCTCCATCGCCAACGGTTCATCTCATCGCGCCGTTGCCGCCAGAGTGAAGCTCCACCGCATTGGGTGAGTTTCATCCTCTCGTGCTCAACCGCTGATTCAATGCACGATAGGTGTTGTTAATATTCTTGCCAAGATTGAAATCCTTCTATCCAGCCGCTTAGGTCATAGAACAAAATTCGAGTGAAAATTTTAGGTTAGGTTTCACGAACACATCTCGGTGTGACCGATTCGACATTCTCGGATCGACCGATTTGGCCTCTGGCCATCAGACCGCACTTTTCGTGAAACCGAAGTTGTGCAAATCGGTAAGACCAAGTGAGGATTTAGTGAAACCCTAGTGCTCTCGGCTAGACTGAAACCCATTTCGTCCAACCGAAAGTGGTGTATGTGGTCTGTTTAGACACTTCGGTTTCACCGAATTTATAGACTCGGTCAGACCGACATGTATTCTGTGAAAACCTAAAACTAAAGTTTGAACTCATTCTTTTTGCAAAATCCTCTGCTGTTTGTGATAACTCTTCTATTCTCGCCTATGCCTATTCTATTCACAAAGTTGTCGGTCATGTCTCGATGGAAGTGACAATGAACAGTCCGAGTTGCCGTTGAGATTCCCGAGGCAAAGGACAAGTCCGAAGAAAGCAGTTTTTCAGATGATGGAGAGAGAAGCACTCCAAGTGGATCGCCTGCACTGCTACCAGGGCAGGAGGAAGAGAAACTCTGATGAGGAGGATTCAGACTTTGTCGCAGATGAGGAGATAACTTCTAAGCCAAAAGGCAAGTGGTTGCCAAGAGCTATCAAGGGCAACAACAAAGAAAGGCACAAGCAAAGTGAAGAAATCCATCGCTGCAAAGAAGCTCAAGATGGAAGAAGAAACCTCCAAAGAAGATCAAGAAGACTTCCAAGAGGAAGAGGCTAGTTCATGAAGAAGGCGATGATGAAGATTCGATGAGGAAGCACCTCGGCCTCCTCGAAGCGAAGTTGATGGGAGATGCCATCGGCAGGAGCACCTCCAAAAGCTAAGCCATCACCAAGCAAAGGCAGCCCAAGCCAAACCTGCCGCCAAGCCAAAGAAGACTGTGAGGAACATACCGCTTCAGAGAAGAAGAAGGACGATGTGCCACCGCAGATCGATGATGAGGCTCATGTTTTGCTCAAGCTCGCATGTAAACCGCCAGTTCATAATGAAGCTCATCCTCGAGCTGAAAATATGAAAGAAAGGAAGGATAAAGGTCTCGTGCTATGGAGGCAAGTAGATCCATATGCCACCAGAGAAGAACAGCATTGACCCAAGATTCCACACCGAGAGCAACAAGACTTTTATGAGGCGGTGCTTATGGATAAGAAGCCAATTGTTGCCGACACAGATATGTAGACCGGGAATACATCGACAGTGAAGAGCACAGAGACTACTTCCCACATGTGCATGAAAGCTTCACTGCTTGTGGGATTGCAGAGTTTGTTGGTCGAAATCGATCGCTTGGAATGATGAGATGATCATGCGGTTCTATGCCACCGCACACTTCTATCCAGATGGCGAATTGTATGGATGATGATAGGCGTAGATTCCATTCTACTTGTTGAAGAATGGAGAGCGTTCTTGAATGCACCGATTTCAAGGGAAGATGATATTGATGTCTATGGCATTCCAAAGAAAAATCACGAGTCTATGAAGAACATGTACAATGAGGTAAATGAGAAGGATGTTGAGATATGGAAGCTTGGTTCAGTCTATTATCTTCAGGCAGGTCTCCCAACCACCAACACCATTCTGAGGCATACTTTGATGCCTAAGTCAGGAGACCACCGCATGATAAGAGGGTATTCTATCAACATGCTGCACATTCTAGATCGAAGACACCTTTTAAGGTGATGGACCCGATAGTTGAGACTATCAAGAGGACAAAGCGGTGACCGTAAGAGGTCGTGTGGGTTTGCTCCGCATATTCAGATGCTCATTAATGCCAAGTTTGGCACGGACACCTACCTGTTGGATAGACCCCACTTGCCACCGCAGCCTGAACACGAGGATAATGAGGTTGTGATGACCGAGGATGCTCCCACATCCGTAGAAGGACATGCTAAGTCCTGAAGCTGCCAAACAAGCTAAAGCCGAGAAGGAAGCAAAGCTGCAAAGCCCAAGAGCGTTGAGAACAACTTCTTGAAGCCACTCAGAGAATTGAGCTACGCCTGCCAAAGATAGTGCGATCTCGTGGAGAGCCTTGAGAGGATAGTAGAAGATAAGTTCCATGCTATGGACGCAAGTCGATCAAGTGCAGTCACCGTCAACAAGCTTGAGGCGACATCGAGGAAGCTAAGAGGAAAAGCAGAACTCATGAGGGAGATGGAAGGTGATATGGTCCAGATGACTATGAGCAGCCTGCCCAAAGGCCCACAAAGCCCAGATCACTGCTATTCCGAAGGTCGAGACCCTGTGGCTACTACATCAAGACCTCCTACAGCTCCGTCTGGCCCAAAGACTAGCCCAAGATCCACTCCTCCAGCTCCACAGACTTCAGCCAAGCTTTGCAGATGCAGCTATCTCCACTCCATCGACGCAGACAGAGCTGCCAGCAGAGTCCCGAGCGACGATTAGCTCTATACCTTCGAACTTTTGGTAACTTGTTGCCAAAGGGGAGAAATTGTATAGATCATAGGGCTTCGAGAGAGAGTGCTCGTTTTGCTCTTTCGCTTTGCGGTTTTCCTTGAGATACTTTTGAGTTCTTTGAGACATTTCGTGTGTTTGATACTACGCTTGTTTCGATCTTGATGAGTGCTTGATCATACTGTGCTTAATGTGTGCTTGATGCTTATCATATTCCATTCATATCTTGTATGATCATTTACTCATGTCTTGGTGATTGGGTGCATGTTATTCATTCTTATCATTTTGTGCGCTCCACCAAGATGTATGTGACATGGAAGAGTAACCCATGATCCTAATCGATTGTGCATTTGCATTCAAACGCAAATCTTAAATAATGCACAAATTTAGGGGGAGCTCTTGCTTATCACATACTTCTCAAAGCGATTTATGTTATTCATTGATTATATCATTTGTCGAAGCTTTGATCTATATGTTGTCATCAATTACCAAAAAGGGGGAGATTGAAAGTGCAACTAATCCCCGGGTGGTTTTGGTAATTAATAACAACATATATATCATTGAACTAATCATTTCTTGAGAATATTTCGAAAGTTCATTGATATGGGTATGGCAATGACCGATGATGTGGACCCCTCAAAATGCTAAGGAAAACATTGGCAAAAGCTCAAGACTCCATTTTTGGTTTAGTGATCAAAGATCACATTGAGTCCATAGGAAAGCCAATACTATTAAAGGGGATGAGGTTATGATGATGATCCGTTGCTCTAAGTGCTTAGTGATTTATCTCTCAAACTATCAGCAATCTTTCATTCCAACATAAACTCATAAGTAATCTCGGTCCCACCGATTCTAAACCACCACACCGAGATGAACCACCTCACCATATACCCAAACCCTAAGAATTTCGGATTTTCCGATTCCAAACTCGGTCATACGAAATTGGTGTTGCCAAGCTTCAGAACCTTCAGACTCAAATCGGTGTCACCGAGATGAGAAAGTCGGTCCCACCGAGATTGGCAAACCCTAGACTTTGGAAGAATCGGACTAACCGAGATTGTATTTTCGGTCCCACGAAAATCCCAACGCTCACAAGATTTGAACTTTCGGTCCCACCGAGTTGTCAACTTCGGTCCGACCGAGATTGGTCAAATGTGTAACGGTTGGATTTTGTGTGGAGGCTATAAATACCCTCCACCTCCTCTTCATTCGTGGAGAGAGCCATCGAAAGAACTACCACTCCTACCTTACATTTCGAGAAGAAAACTACCTACCCTTGTGTTGAGATCAAGTTGCTCCACTCCCACCATATGAAACTTGATTTCTAGCCTTCCCAAGTTGCTTTCCACTCAATCCCTTCCTCCACCACAGCCAAATCAGTGAGGAGAGTTGAGTGTTGGGGAGATTATCATTTGAAGCACAAGAGCAAGGAGTTCATCATCACCAACCCCATCTATTACCTTTTGGAGGGTGGTGCCTCCTAGATTGGTTAGGTGTCGCTTGGGAGCCTCCGTCATGATGTGGAGTTGAACCAAGGAGTTTGTAAGGGCAAGGAGATCGCCTACTTCGTGAAGATCTACCCCGAGTAAGGCTAGTCCTCCGTGGGCGTAAGCCATGATGGCATAGACAAGGTTGCTTCTTCGTGGACCCTTCGTGGGTGGAGCCTCCGTGGACTCATGCAATTGTTACCCTCGTGGGTTGAAGTCTCCATCAACGTGGATTGACGATAGCACCACCTATCGGAACCACGAGAAAAATCTCCGTGTCTCCAACTTGCGTTTGCTCTTCTCCACCTCTCATTTACTATACGTGCAATTTACTTTCCGCTGCCACAACTCTAGAATTGCATGTGTAGGGTGATACTTGACTTGGTTATCATTGTGAACTTGCTAAGAATCTACTCCAATCAAAAGGCAAAATTTTTAAGTTGTCAAGTAGTCTAATCACCCCCCCTCTAGACATACTTCCGATCCTACAGACATCCTTCCATCCACTAATTTTTGTAATAATGCGATCAATTAGGAATTGGGAACAATCAGTTTTGTCCATGCCCACATTTGTAGGCAAACCCAAATATTTGTCATTGAGGGCTTCAGTCATAATATTCAGTATTGCGCAAACTTGCGCTCTATCTTCTACTTTCATATTTGGACTGAAAAAACACTAGATTTTTCAATGCTCACCAATTGCCCCGGGTAGCACAATAAGAGTCCAATACTGATTTCAATGTCTCCGCATTCATAGCATTCGCTTTCATATGGATGAAAGAATCATCGGTGAATAAAAGGTTTGAAATCTATGGGGCATCTCTGCAGACCTTAACTCCAGAAATATTACCATTCTCCTCTGCATTAGCTAGTAAAGCAGTCAACCCCTCCGTACATAACAAGAATAAATATGGGGAGAGGGGTGTCGGTGTCAAAACCGGCGGATCTCGGGTAGGGGGTCCCGAACTGTGCGTCTAAGGCTAATGGTAATAAGAGGCGGGGGACACAATGTTTACCCAGGTTCGGGCCCTCCATGGAGGTAATACCCTACTTCCTGCTTGATTGATCTTGATGATATGAGTATTACAAGAGTTGATCTACCACGAGATCGTAGAGGCTAAACCCTAGAAGCTAGCCTATGATTAAGATTGTTCTTGTCCTACGGACTAAACCCTCCGGTTTATATAGACACCGGAGTGTGCTAGGGTTACACACAGTTGGTTACAGAGAAGGAAATCTACATATCTGGATTGCCAAGCTAGCCTTCCACGCAAAGGAGAGTCCCACCCGGACACGGGACAAAGTCTTCAATCTTGTATCTTCATAGTCCAACAGTTCGGGCAAAGTATATAGTCCAGCTGTCCGAGGACCCCCTAATCCAGGACTCCCTCAGTAGCCCCTGAACCACGCTTCAATGACGATGAGTCCGGCGCGCAGATTGTCTTCGACATTGCAAGGCAGGTTCTTCTTCAAATCCAGAGTACCTGTTGTAACGAGTAGTGTCCGGCTTCCCATTAATGTTGCCCCCCTCGGCTTTTGTGCTTTAATAATGGCTACCTCCATGTGTCGAGCGAATGCGAGAAGTCGGGGCATTTTCACATTTGCCACCCTGACCATGTAAGTAAATCGTATATTTAAAGAGACGGGGATCCTCAGATCCAAATCACACCATCCTCCCCCAGCGAGTATGCGTCAGAGCGCGCTTGGAAGAAACCATCCCATCATGGCCGGCCGTCGCAGCTCCTTCTCTCACTCTCGTAGCACTAAGCCAGGCGATTGGGAGAAGTGTCCCGTCCCCCACAGCCGATTGGTAGAGTTGCAGACCCAGGGGTTTCTCCCGCATGCGTATATGGTCCCCGTCCGAGCCGGACTAGCCACTTACAACGACAGGGAGCAAGCGGAGAGTTTTCCCAACCCATCCAGGGGGAGCGGGTATGCCTTGTTCCTTACTTGCTGAGGGAACTCGGATTTCCAGTCCATCCGTTCCTCTGCGGGCTCCTGGAGTTCTATGGCCTCCAGCTGCATAACTTCACTCATGCCTCCATACTACACATCGCCGGCTACGTCGCCCTTTGCAAGCTGCTTCTGGGCTGCGAAGCTCATTTAGAGCTATGGAAGAGGCTATTCTGCCTCGTACCCCGCACTCAAGAGGGGTTAATATATCAAGTGGGCGGAGCCGAAATATGGCGCATCACCGGGACCGGATACCTGTCCGGTACTCCGAAGAAGACATCCGAAGACTGGCCTTCAGAGTGGTTTTACATGGAGGACGTCCCCCTTCCGGACCCTATTCGGATGGGCCTTCCTGAGTTTGCAAATGCCCCGTTGAAGAAATGCCATAGCTGGCGCCCCCGGAGCCCCCAGGAGGAAGATAACAGAGAGGTCCTTTACGTGATGGGTAGGATAAAAATGCTGGCCAAATCAGGACTGACAATAATTGAGGTTATGTCAATATGTATAATGCGAGGGGGGGTCAGCCACTTCAGTATCGGGGGAAACCCATGTGGCACTTCAATGGAGAAGACGATGCCACCCGCTGCGGTCGTAAAGGTCCGGACTCCGCCACCGCTCTGGCGAAGATACTGTCCGATTTGTACAAAGGAGAAGAATATGAGTTCATCCGTATTAAGCCACGGGATGGATTCTCCATGTACAACCCCCAAGCTGGGTGAGCTGCTATCTTTTACTCCAGTCCTTCCCGCATTCTTCATCATAAATATTTACCTTGCTAATTCATAGCAGGAACTACGAAAAGCTATGAGGGAGATCCACAGCCCGTCCCCACAGCTAGAGGACCCCGACCGAGCCCTCAACCTCGGACTCAAAGAAGATTTGGACATATTTGTGGAGCTCGTTGACAGGACATTCTATCAGCTAAGCTGTGATGGTGCCTTGGTGGCCATCATAGCCGATTACCCTGTCCTACTCCCTACATCGCATGTAAGTAAAACCGGAGTCCCAACTTCCGAGAAGGATCCCTTCTTTGCACCTTACCCACCGCACACGTATTGCGTCTTACAGGGAAGGCCATCGGGGCGCCGTGCCGAACCCGCGGTGACTCATCAACAAGGGGCACCGAAGCCGGGTAGGCTCAAAAGGAAGGCAGTCAGGACTAAGACGCCGTTGTAGAGGTATGAAAAAACTTGCTCCGTGATTATCGTCTTTAAAATATAATAATGTTCGTGGTTCCTAGCAGAAAAAAGCTCGTCGGACTGTGTCTGGAGAGCCTGCCGGCCACGCCTCCACCAGTCGGACTCCAGAGCCGGACTTAGGGGCAGAGGCTAACGCGGGGACAACGTCGGATGGTCCTCCTACAGAGGATGCAGATAGACTGTCCGCTACGAATTCCGAAGTGGAGAGCGCCATGAATCACAGGCGTCGCCAGGCCGTACTTCACGACCCTAGTTTCTCCGAAGAGGCGTTCAATGCCTTCAACTCAGGAGACGCGTACATCCGTGCTGCTCAAGATGGCCTTGCCAGAGCCATGGACCAGTATGTAAAGGATTTACGGGTAAGAAAATCTAATAATTATGTATATCAGTAGCCCCTGATACTTGAAACAGTTGGCACAACTGATTTAAGGATCATTGTATGCATAGGTCCTTACGGAGAAGAATACCCAGTTGTCTCAAGAGTTGGAGGAGTGCAAAGCCCAGCTACAGGCCGCAGTTGCCGGAATGGAGGAGTCCAAGAAGGCCCCATCTGGTAATACTTGCCGTGATCGAAAAGAATGTAATGACATGTACCAGTTAGTATTCGGCATGCGTGCAAATATAACAATAGATTCTGCAGACAATCCCGGAGGTAATTTGGAGATCGTACTGGGGGATGAGCAACATGGTCAACGATAGCTAGAGGCTGGCGAGCGCGTGCTTAGACGGGTTACTCGAGAGAAAAATGATCTCCAAGACGTGAATACCCAGCTGGACATCGAATTAAAAGATGTTCGGACCCAGCTTGCTGACTCCGTGAAGGAGAATAAGAGGCTTCGTCGCGGCATTTTTAGTAAGTGCGCGAACGAACCTTTATACAGTTCGGCGAAGAAACATGCTAATAGAATTATGTGCAGAGGTATCTTTCGACTGTGTCGCCCGGAGAGGAGATGCCGGACTGCAAGGGCGATCTTTCAGAAGAGTTCTCACAACCGCACAAACAAGTTCGGGCAGTGATGTAGGGTATCGCCTGTGCCTTGTGGCTATCCGCCTCCTGCCGCCAGAGACATGGGGAGCTTGTAGAGATGCTCAAGGGAGGCGCGGCGCTCCGATTATGGAAGATATCGGCTGTCGACAAGGTGCAGGAAGCCTGGGCCATGGTGAAGACGCGATACACCAAGGCTGACCCGAACCACATGGCCTAGGTCGGACCTGTAGGGTCGGATGGGAAAGAGATCCCTGTTAGTCTATTATATGACCAGGTAGGTTTAGCCGCAAAGCATTCCCAACAGGATTGTAGGCTAGACAGCCTGTTGGATGGTATAGAAGAAGAATTTAGTTAGTCTAAGTGACTGTGTACTTCAAATGACATATTTTGTCCCTAGCTGGATTGTAAATCATTTGTCATGGCGGACCTTTTCGCTTCAACCTCCGGACCCGACAATCCAGAGTGTATCTGAATACCCGCTCAGTTATGTAAAAACCGGGGTACGGGTGGAGACCAGGCGTAGGGGTCATAAGTGCTTGAACAGACAAGTACCCAACTAGCTATGTTATATTACATGGATAGTAAGAAACATCTTCCTGGGAGAATAGTTCCGTTAAGGGTTCCTTTCCCTGGGTACGCATGCATTAATGTGCATGTCCGAGCTGCGAAAAGAGACGCAGGATATAAACATCTGGGGGCATGTATTGTAATAGGTAAGAAACATCTTTTGTTCACCGACCGAATATTCCCTTAAGAACGCTAGCTTTCGGCTTCACCCAGTCTGAGGTACACATCCGGCTGACATGGCAGTAACAATCGCAGAGGTGCTCCCCTTATGCACTAGCCGAACTAACGGGAACGTAGGGCATAAACACAGGAGCGAGGCAACCCAGCTTGGCCAAAACTTAAGTCATATCGATGCATATAATGGCGAATAAAGGTACATATGGAGAAGCGATACATATGTAGTGGGCATAAAGCCCGGGAGATAATTATATTAAGCTTTTGTATAAGAAGCCCCCAGGTATAATGAGCGCGCATGGCGCGTCAAGATTGTGTAGTCAAGACACACTTTAACCTTTTAAGGCCATAAAAAAGGGAAGAAAGGAAGAAAGAAAGAAAGGGGATATAACTTATGGCGTTGAGGAAGATATACTATGGCCGCCAAGTCGGCGAAGTGTACTATGTCACAGCGACTTATGGCGTTGAGGATTCCCTTGTCCATGCAATTTTTGCAAAAGAATGAAATTGCGTCTTCCTCGCGACAGTCCTTGACCTTGCTCAGTACAAGTAGGAACATGGCCCAGAAGTGATGTACTGTCTCTTGGGGCTCTTGTATAATGTGGGAAAGATCACTTGTATCTGGGTGGGTGGGTAGATTTGAGTCCAAACCCTGACCCGATATGAGACCCATGGGCAGAGGAGCTTTTGAGCTTGGCGATTCGGGCTCTGGGATGTTACCGAATTTTTCTGGGCTGCTGTCCAATTCTAGGTTCAGAGCTTGGGCCATGTCCTCCCGTAGACGGGTATCCGGCTCAGAGAGCTCGTGAATCCGGACATAGTTCGTCCTCAAAATAGAGAAAGAATCACTGCATTGCTCCTCCACCACCACTATCTGATGGGTGACCGGCGGAGAGTTAATCTCCCTTTAGTCGGGTTTAAGCCCAATCTGATCATAGTCCATAGCGACTCCCAGGGCGGCGATGCGATCCAAGAGTTCGTTCAGGGAGGAGAGCTCCATTGGATCCATCTGCTCGGTGAATTCCAAGCTGACATGGAGGTTGTTTTTGATGACCTGAGAAGTCATCACCGTCATGACGAAGCCGCCTAGTCGGAGAGTCTGGCCTACAGCCAGGGCTCCCCCCGGAGGTGATGTTATCCTTGACAGCAAGGCGAGCCATCAAGCCTTACCGTGACGGCACAGTGGAACTCCCAATGAAAGCACCAATGTCGGTGTCAAAACCGGCGGATCTCGGGTAGGGGGTCCCGAACTGTGAGTCTAAGGCTAATGGTAACAGGAGGCGGGGGACACAATGTTTACCCAGGTTCGGGCCCTCTCGATGGAGGTAATACCCTACTTCCTGCTTGACTGATCAAGAGTTGATCTACCATGAGATCGTAGAGGCTAAACCCTAGAAGCTAGCCTATGATTATGATTGTTCTTGTCCTACGGACTAAACCCTCCGGTTTATATAGACACCGGAGGGGGGCTAGGGTTACACATAGTCAGTTATAGAAAAGGAAATCTACATATCCAGATTACCAAGCTTGCCTTCCACGCAAAGGAGAGTCCCACCCGGACACGGGACGAAGTCTTCAATCTTGTATCTTCATAGTCCAACAGTCTGGGCAAAGTATATAGTCCGGCTGTCCGAGGACCCCCTAATCTAGGACTCCCTCAAGGGGGTCTCCTTGCCTCAGACCTCTAGTGGGCTTAAAGCTCTTAATCTCTTCATTATTAAACCGAACCCGGTACTCCACAGAGGATACACATTGCATAACTAAAGCTACCCACTTCTCTTGGAATCCCAATTTCAGCATTATTTCCTTCAAAAAGGACCACTCCACTCGGTCATAACCTTTATGCCTATCCAGTGTGATTGCACATATACCCTCTTTACCACTCCTTTTTTTATTGTGTGAAAACATTCGTAGGCCACTAAAATATTATCTGTGATCATTCTTCCAGGTACAAATGCACTCTCTGAGTCGTACTGATAACATCTTGAAGGATTAATATCTTGTGGATGAGGAGTTGAGGAGGAATGTGCAGTCATCTTAGAGTAGTAGTATTTATAACCGAGTACTAATATGCTCCTAAGTGGGAAACCATTTAGGTTTTGATCGGTATGAACATGTTTGCATTTTGGAATGTGACGCGACACATGCTCAAAATTTATTGACGGTTCTATAATTTCTAAGTGCGGTACTATTCTCGGACGGTGTAACGTGGGCACGCTTTCTCGGCCGCGTACGTGGCGTTTGGTGCACCGCAATAGGCAACGTCAGCACACGTCTTGTTCCAAGAACCATGCACGCTCCTTATTACCATCACGCACGCTTCTTTTAATTAGAATGTGTGCCCGTCTAGTGCACACACTTTGATTTGTCTAACTGTTTCTGTTTGTTGTGGTTAATGGCAAACAGTTCATCTGTGTGAAGAGTATGCCATCGATCGCACACACCTTTGATCTGGCTGACCATTTATGTTCTGTTGCATAATCGCAAACAGTTAATCCTTCTGAAGTGTATGCCCTCAGTCGCACACACCTTTATCTAGTTGTCTATTTCTGTTATTCCGACTCATCACAAACAGTTAATTCGATTGAACTGTATGCCATATATTGCACATGCCTTCATCTGGCTGCCCGTTTCCGTTCTTCTTCCTCATCGCACCATATGATGTGCATCGCACACGCAACTAAAATCTGAACTGTGTTTGATGCATCCGTCATCGCAAACATTTTGCACCTTTTTGACGGGTTTTTACACCACCGTTTGCAATTATTGCATCACACACAGTTTTGTCGAAGGGTCTCTGATCGTAATGTCGCGTTAGCAGCATCCTGTAGTAGTGCATATTCATTTTGGCAAGAGCAAGTGCAATCAACTTCCACATCTTGCACTAGTTCAAGGAGTCACAAACCCTCTTGTTAGTAAGTCAAGGGACAAGGTAACCTAATGCTTTCATGGACATCATCTTGTGTGTACTTCACTCTATGTCTATGGATATCCTTGCTTGTTCCTTGTGGGACTAACCCATGTAGGTATTGAAAGTGCAACTCACTCCAATGGATTGCTCCAGATGATCTACATCAACCACTACAAAAAAAGACACATCCGTGACATTTTGGGCCAAACAAAATTTTTTCTGTCATACTTATGACACTTCTATGACGATAATTGTGACAAAACCCGGTATCATCATATATGTGGTGGGCTCCTACTTCGATGAAAAAAATCATGACAGAAAATGGGCTTTTCGTCTGGGCGGGCGGAGACGCAGCTTGCATGACATTCTTTGGGCCGCCCATGACGGAGAAAACCGTGGTAGAAGCGAGGGCGAGGAAAATTTCGGGAGTTCCGACTGAAAGGTGGTCGGGCCGAGCGATCGCTGCTTTCTCTCATACACATACGCGTGTGTGCGAGGCATAGGGCTCTAATCGAACCCGAAGCGAGGTGTTGCCTTAATCGAACCCAAGCGACAGACCGCAGTTCGCTATGAACCCGAGCGATCGAAGCGATTCGCCTTCGCCATGGCTGTAATCCGTCGATCGATGCAGCTGGATGAACAGTGAGCATTGTAGGGGAGTTTGGATGAACAGTTAGCATTGCGGGAGGGGGGGGGTTGGATGAACAGTGAGCGGTGGGGGTGGATGAACAGGACCCCGTGCCGTTGCTTCTGGATGAACAGGACCCCGATCGATCAAGCCGGTTGGGGCTGGATGAACAGGACCCCATGGAGGGTTGGATGAACAGGACGACCCCGTGGAGGGTTGGATGAACAGTAGACGGTAGAGGGGTGGATGAACAGTAGCCCGTGGAGGGGTGGTTGAACAGGAGCCCGTGGAGGGGTGGTTGAACAGTAGCTGGTGGAGTAGCGCGCGATGGAGGCTGGATGAACAGGAGCCCGTGGAGGCTTGAGGAGGTCGACGGTGGATGAACAGTAGCCCATGGAGGCTGGAGGGGGTCGACGGTGGAGATGAACAGTATCCCGTGGAGTCCCGTTTTGCGGTATGCCACACCCCTCCCGATGAACAGGACCCCCGTTTCGATCGTAGCACTCCAACACAAGTCCGTTTCGTCCATTTTGCAGTACGCCACACCTCTCCTGATCAACAGGACCCCCATTTCGACCGTCGGAGGTCCATTTCCTCCGTTTTGCGGTACGCCAGACCCCTCCCGATGAACAGGATACCGTTTTGAACGTGGCTGGTCGAACATAAGGCCGTTTCCTCCGTTCTGCGATACGCCAGGCCTCGTTTCCATCGCCTGTTCCGTCCAAGCCCTCTCGATGAACACGACGACGCATTCCGTTCTGACCTAGCCGGTTGGCTCCCCATGAACACGACGATGACGCTGTTTCTCCGTTCTGACCCAGCCATGTACACGAGTCCTGGCTGTACGTATGCGCGAGTAGGCGTTCGAGACCGCGCCCGTATGTACACATACGTGGCTGTATTTTCTTTCTTGCACACTGGTCGCTGTACGTACGTGTACATGCTATGTGCGCGCCTCTACTACGGCACGTGCGCGTCTCTACTACGACAGGTGCGCACCTTTACATCGACCAGTATGTACGTACACGTTCGCGACCAAAATGACAACACTACGTACGCTTCGACCAGGTGGGTCCCGACTGTCAGGCAATTCCTTGCGTGCGAAGATGTAGCTGGTGGGTCCCAGCAGTCAGGGGGGCGAATCATTTTTTTCGAACGCACTTCCTTGCGTGCGAAGATGTAGCTGGTGGGGCCCAACAGACAGGGGGGAAACGTTTTTTTCGCGAAATACGGTGGCCCGTCCGGTGGATCCTTGCTGTCACGTGGAGGAATCTTTATTTTCCGCATAATAAGGAGGCACTTCCTTGCTACAGCCGTGGACCCAGCTATCAGCCTCTCCACGTATAGTCCACGTCCGATGGAAGTCGTTCCTTGATCACGTTAACCACGCCGCGCCGAGAGCACCAGGGCGGTGGACGATGGTGAGGCTAGGAAGGGGATGACGCGGAGCCGGGGAAGATGCGGCAGTGGATGCCCACGCGTAGAGGAGTATGAGGGTTCACTCGTTCGGCTGCGTTGTGAGGCTGCCGTCGCCGCAGAATAATAGGGGGTGTGGGTGAGTAGAGGGATGGCCTGGCTAGCAGTGGGAGTAGTAGGGGCGGTGAGGCCTCCGCGGCATCACAGCCGGCCACGGGCGACAGGAGCATGCGGCACAATCGGCGCTGCTTTGGGCGGCTGGAGCAAGAAGACCAGAGGTTGAAGAAGCACTACGGCCGTTGGACGGACATCGTACGGACACTGGAGCTAGAATCATTCATATATTGACTAAAGTTGACAAAGGCCTCCGTCCAAGTCAACTTAGTAGGCCCACAAGTCAGTCTCCCACCAAGGTGGGTCCCAACTAGCAGGGGGTATTCATTTTTTTGTGCGTAATAAGGAGGCACTTCCGGTGGGTCCGAGCTGACAGCGGGGGGAACGTTGTTTTCGCGAAATACGATGGCGTCCGGTGGGTCCCAGCAGTGGGGGGGGGGACATTTTTTTGCGAAATACTGGTGGCCCATCCGGTGGGTCCCTGCTGTCAGGTGGAGGAATAATTATTTTCTGCGTAATAAGGAGGCACTTCCTTGCGGCTACCGTGGACCCAGCTATCAGCCTCTCCACGTACAGTACTCTTCCGATGGAAGTCGGTCGTTGACCACATTGACCACGCCGCGCCGAGAGGACCACGACGGTGGACGACGGCGAGGCCTAGGAAGGGGACGACGCGGAGCCGGGGAAGACGCGGTAGTGGAAGCCTGTGCGGAGAGGAGTACGAGGGTTCACGGTTCGGCTGCGGTGTGAGGTCGTCGTCCGCAGAATAACAGGGGTATGGGTGAGTAGAGGATGCCCGGCGGTGGGAGTAGTAGAAGTCTTTGTGGCTGCTTGGCAAAGACAACCGCCATGGGAGGCGGAGCAGCGGTCCCGCCGGGCGCGCTTTGGCCGGCCGGAGCAAGAAGATCGAGATTGAAGAAACACGACGGCCATTGGATTGACATCCAAGCAGTTCGTCTGCTAGAATCGTTTGTCGACGATATAATAACTAAAAAATCTTGCAACGTCAACTAAACAGCCCACAAGTCGGGCTACTCCTATTTTTTTAATAATTTATATATAGCTCATGGCAACTTCTTATGCAATTTATTACGATCGTTTTTTGGTTGGCTGGCCAATTTCGCATATTTCGTGGGTTCCAAACTATTTTTAATACCGAAATGTCGAGCCAGATTTAAAGTACTTTGAAGATATATTTAAATTAGGTTAATGCCCGTGAAATAGGAATCAAAATGTGAAAAATTCAGAAATTATAAAGTAATTGCCAATTTGTCATCCGCTTATATTTACAACCCATTTCATATTACGCTCAAGATTTGCAAAGGCGTCTTGAAAGAGTTGCGTTTCATCGTGGTGTAGAAAAATAAGTAGGCTGGATTGGGTATTCTTCAGAAAAAATAAACTGAGCTCATTTTCACAAAGAAAAAATAGCTGGCCTGGTCACATGGTGAACATAAAATATAAGCCTGGGCTAGACGGGCCACACCCCAGTTCAAACCCTGCTCCATCTCAACAATAACAAAAAAATACTGCTCGAGCAGCTATGTCCCAGGTGTCAGCCAATCTTGTGCTGTTCTCTTGTCTATTGACTATATACGCTCACAATGTCGTGGGTCCCAGATGTCAGGAAAACACTAGGAGGAAGCATTTTATTTTTCCATACGCTGACGTGGTGGGCCCCTACTATCATCCTCTCCACGTACATCTGCCGATTCCTGCTGTTTGTTGACCATGTTGACAACGCGAGAGGGCGGCGGCGCGGTGAGCACACCAAAGCGCGCGGAGGACGTCGGCGTTAACGATTTAGGAGACGGTGGGGCAGCGAAGCGTCCGAGGCGCAACCCACCGTGGGAGGCGGAAGCGGCGGCCCCGGCGCTGGTTTGGTTTTGGCGGCCGGAGGAAGACAGATCAAGAAACACGACAGATGTAAAAGCGTATGAGTACTTAACAACCTTAACCGAAACCAGCAGGGCACTTAACAACCAAAGCCGAGAGCAGTATGAGTACTTATGAGTTCAACTGCATAAAGCACGCCTCGAGCAAAGGCTACTTTGCCTCTGATTAACCAAGGGTGAGGCCGCCAAGCCCTAGGACAAGGCCCAGGCGCCACCCCACGCATCCACAACCTTCTGAAAGTGGCTTCATCTCGCAATGTGGTCAATAAACAGGTTATTCACTTTAGAGCCATGGAAAAGCATGAACATAATCTTCTGTCCTATTCTCCAAGACGGACGGGCCTTCATTATTTGAGACCACCAATGAATAAGTATCTTTTCACCTCCAAGGGGAATTGAGTAGGTCGACATAAACATCATGTTGTGACCAAGCGCAAGTCTGACCCGACCATGGTCAGCATCCAGATAGGAACAATAGAATTGGGCGTTTCATTTCAAGAAGATCACAATCAGAAAAGCGTGTATAAGCAATAGTTTATGAACAACATATATAACGAGAAAACAGCTCGCACCATAAGTTTCTCGACACGCTTGGACACATAACGAAAGTGCAAAGAGGGCACACATATCCCACGTGTCCTTCCACCATTGAAACGCTCCACAAGGACCTCAAGACGATCAATAAAGTGTAGGAACTTGTGGACGTCGACCCAATCAACTTCAGTGCCATCAGAATAAACCGAGTTATTACAGAATAACAAACGAGCAGCAGCTTAACTCGAAAAAACCTACACGTGCCACCAATTATAAGAAAATATTAGTTAGAAGTAGCATCTTCGTGAGAGATTCGTTACTACTTCTAAAGTTAAATTATGATTAGTTAGACAGAATAGGTGGATTAAGAAGTAACCGAGGCAACAAGCAAGAACCAGATACAAAACTAACATGGATGAACAATTGGAACGACGTCGGGGTGGAAGATCGCAGTGAAGATGAGACCAGGTTCTGCTATTTCCATCAACATTCGTGCGCCAACTTTCAGTCTATAACACTTGAGAAAGTTTATCCAAGTTCGGCCATAAAAAAAGCAACGATCTTCTTGGTTCATGAACCCAACTTGGAACTTATATCCATGGCTTGTCTTCATTGTGACCATTAAACTAGTGTATTCAGTTATGGCAAGGCCGAGCATCTTGAGTACATGTGTTCTGGTAGAGCAAATAATACGCTGCAGGAAAAATAATATGAGAACACAATGTATTCCCTATCCAAATCTAGAAATAACTTCCTCCTTCACGTTAGTGTTGACCATCGTACTAGTAGTACCTTTTATCCAAATATAGCAATCCAAATTTCTAAATTAGTTGACAGCATGTCCAAAAAAACCCCACCCTCCCGGATAGAAAAGAGGATTCTAGGAACATACTGTGCGTGTTGTAAAATCCTGTGTTACGATGAGAAGGAACAAGTGTGGCGTCTCGCCGAGGGAGCAGAAACCTGTAGGGCACTCGCACTTTGGGCACTGCAAATGAAACACACTAGATTCAGTAGGAAGAAAAATACATCAACGGCGGTGGCTGCCATCCTAGGATTACCTGCGACCAACGGACTTGGATTTATCGGGGATGGATGAAGAATTCATACCTGGTTCTCCATGAGAAAACCCTATGCATTCGCCGAGAGGGGGTTTTCTCTGAACAAGCAGATGAGGGAGAAGGGGATTCTGGCCCAGTGAAATATTGCCGCTTCGTCCGTCCAGCTTACTACTAAAGCTGGAAAGGGGGGGTTGTGATTTGACGGCTCATTGGGCATTACTGCGGCGCTACGACCGGGGTGTGTCTACCGTGCAGTTGTGCACTCTAATTTGTGAATAGGGCACGTGGACACCGTTGCCGGTTGCCCCACATATCAGCGAAAGGAAGTAGAAAGACAGGAGTAACTAGTTACACATAAATATATTTTTAACAGAGAGATACTCCCTCTGTAAAGAAATATACAAATCTTTTATATCACAACTTTATACATAAGAAAAATAAAGGGGAATATATATAACATATATAATTATAAAAAACAGAGTTGTTTTTAACACAGTATAGACGAGTTGGTGATGATGGTGTGCCTGCCATCCTGCAATATAGGCCGTCCGATTTATATCTTACGGATAGGAAGGTAACTATGGCAATTTTGCAAAAAGGTACCCACACACCTCTCCACATTTGCAAATAAGGCCTTCCCTCATTCATCCTTTTCTCTCACAAGATAAAATACTCATACAAATGCATCTTGATGTTACGTGCAATGCACGGGCATTATGGGGGTTCATCTTTTTTTATGGGGTTCACCTGAGAATATAATACTCAGACAGGCTCACGGTTCTGGACTTTGGGCCGCAGGCCCACCCTACATGTTTGGGGGCCCACCTGTTCTACCTCAGCGCTTTTCATATTGCAAGCAATCGATACGGCGCTGGTTTTAGATGTTGTCGCAAGGTGAATACACAAAATTGAATAAAGCACGACAATTGTTGGAATGAACTCGAACGACAGTTCCTAACCAGCAATCAGAGTTGCAATTCTATCAACGATATACCATGTGATAAATAATACTGTCGTACTACTTATACACACAGGACACTTGTTTCACCATGCCAGATTATTACATCAAAATCTCTCGGAGGATAGATTAGTTCGGCAGTTGCGCGCTGCTACTGAAGAATTTCAAAGTTGATTTGGACCAACTCTCCTTGCCGAGAAAGTTTGATTTTGACATCATCCCCTACCGCAAGATATGATTTAGATTTGAACCTTGACCATCCTTTAGCATCAATCATCATGCAACCATCCTTTGTACTTACGGTATATTGAGCATGTTCATTCACACCAAGGCTGTGCATGGTAAGAGAAACTTGGCCGCGGTCGCCTGGATTGTTGAACGACTCCCTCGTTGCTCTAGGAGTTCTTTGTTTGCAAACAAGAATACATACCCAAATAGTTAGATCAACAAACTGAATCATGTGAAACAACTTGGAAAGAAAAAATAACGAAGCACTTGGGCGGCCAATGCTTACCAAGAAGGTGGACATGTCGGTTTTTGTAAGGACTTTGGTATATGAAGTGCGAACTACAGGCCAGTCTGTTGCCGATGCAACTGCACAGGCCGGAGCAGATGCAAGTGCAAGTGTTGGTGCAGTCTTGAAGCCGCTTGTTGTTGCGGAGATGGTGCTCCTTGTAGAGCTGGCGCGGTGTCGGAGCAGTGCGATGTCGATGCCGATCCTCGGTAGATCGACCGATCCATCGACGTGGTCGGTGCCCAATCCTCGGTGGATCGATCGAGCCGCGCATTGCCGTTGCTAGAGCAACTACCGGTGCTCGATCCGTTGCTGAAGGTGGTACCGATGTGCGAGACAGCGGCGATCGTGTCTGGTATGCTATGATCAGCTTTCTAACTTGACTAGGATCCGTGACCGTGATGCAGTTTTTTCTTCATTTCTTTTAAACGCAAGAAGGACTAATTTTGGCGTTTTTGTTAAACCAAACTATAGTTCGTCATACGGATTCAGCTTGTACTCAGACAACAACCTGATACATTTTTTTCCAATAATATAAGTGATGGACAGTGCCTTCGTTACTAACACGACATAAGAAGAGAAACCTGCAAAAATAGCCATCGTAGAGCAAACCAAACGGTTTATTCTGTGATGAATGTCACATGGCAAAACATGCATCATAAAATTGCAGGAAAAGAAAGAAAACATGACATTAAATCAATAAGATTTAGACAGTAAATCAATAAGATTTACTTGATGTGACTCGAGTGAATCCTTACCAGGAAATCACTATGTTGAAGTACTAAACAGATTGATCGTCCAACTACGGGTGGCATACAGGGGCCCCGCCTACTCCCACAAGCAGGATAGTCCAAAGGTCGTGACAAATCGTATGGACCGAACATCCATGGGACTGGAAATCCTGGTGGGTGTGATAAACCCTCCAATGCATACAGATATTTTAGTGTAACCATAATTGATAAACCATCCTCACAATAAAGATGATTTGGATACTTCAAAATATACAGACTGAATTGAATGGACAGACATTAACATAGACCGTTCTCAGGATTGATCACACACCAAAAGCGGCAGTACTACTAAACAATACAGGGTTCACAAACACAAATCAAGTACTAAATAATAGTACTTACTACAGACAAGCAAAGTTGCCCTAATTAAACTCTGCAGACTATTTCTTGCCACCGACCTACGGGATGAACCCCGCATAACTGACTAGGCCATGGACTTCGTGAGAGATGTCTACATGCACCATCACCATCTCGTCAACCTTGGAGAACCTAACAGAGTGTTCTTTCCACTCATAAACATGATGATGAAGACATGCCACATTAGATTTGTTGGGAAGCTTTACAAGAACCACACCCTTCGTAATCGAAGGCACAGCAAGGAAATTGTTCTGGTCAAGTACAGCCTCGAGAAGACTCCTGACAACAATGCTACAGGAAAACACTAGTTCAGGACACGTGGCGACAAGGGCACAACAGCTGGATAGTTTAGCAGTAGAACTCATCATCAGGTCTTCCAGTTCACACGGCATGACTTTGAGAACTTCATCTCCACCGCGGACCTAGTTCCAATTCAAACAAAAATCATATTTTATTACTACCTCTGTTCAGAAATATAAAATGATTTTTGATATTATACTCCATATATGACTACATATACGCACAGAAATGAGTGAACAAAGACACTAGAACATGTCTTTAAAGGCATGAGAGCAGAGGGATTACTTGCAATATCCATAACACAAGCTACTGAGGCAAATATACCCTCTTCAAAGGTAGCATTGATGTTCATAAAGTACTCCCTCCGTCCCAAAATTCTTGTCTTAGATTTGTCTAGATACGGATGTATCAAGTCACATTTTAGTATTAGATACATCCGTATCTAGACAAATCTAAGACAAGAAATTTGGGAGAGAGGGAGTAGTTGAAAGTAATCTATAAGAAATCAATGTCAACCTCTCGCATGTTTTGGTCAAAAGAGGAATTTAGAACCATCATTTGGCACACTAAAATCACATGCAAGATCACCCAGAAAGTTGTACTACCAGTACTAGTACTACGTGCTAGATGAAAAAACACGATCAAGATTGAGAAAAAGATCGTCAACAAGAGACATTACCTAGACTTGCTTAATGAGGGATCCGAGAGGGGGCTTGGACAGGCGATGGCTTTGAGCTTGTCTCATGTAGTCTCGGCGGGGTGCTTGCGCTTCTTCGTACCATGAGCCTCGATGGTTTTGGCCAGAGCCATAGAAATCACGTCGGCCGGTGCTCCAGCGTCCATCCAAGAGAGGAAGCTGAGAGAGAAGAGTGAAAGGAGGAACTAGATGAGGGAGAAGCGAAGCGAGTGGGGGTTTTTCTTCAAGAGAGGAAGCTGAGAGAGAAGAGTGAAATGATGGTTGCTTCGTCCGTCCAACTTACTGCTGGAAAGGAGGGGGGTTTGTGATTTGACGGCTCATTGGGCATTACTGTGGCGCCTCAATCGGGGTAGTCTACCGTCACTCTACTACGGAGTAATTTAGTGCATGGCTGGTGGACCCAGGTGCTGGCTATCCCACACGTCGGCGAAAGTGAGTAATTTAGTGCATGGCTGCAGGAGGATCCGCACGGTAGAGCGTGTCCACTGTTTTTCTGAAGAAAAAAATGATTACAGCAGCGTTTCCACTCTTACGACGGAGGAGTGCGAAACACGGCAGCCACTTGAACATACACAGTGCTCCTACTACTAGGCATGTGTAGTGGTTCATACGTCAGTACTACACAATCTTGTTGGTAGTGTAGTAAGATATGACGATAACAAATGATGTTGTGCCCATGTCAACTATTCCTATATGTAACATAGTACCGCTTTTTTGACTGTCCAGTCGAGAATGAACGTTGAGATCAATGTTAACAGAACTAGGTCTACAACCCACGGAGAGTATGGTGCTACAGTACTCCACAAAACATGAACCATATGAAGCACAAATAGTGTTAGGCAGGGTGTATGAAGGGTGCACGGGATGGGAGCAAAAGTTCCCTTCTCGACCCACTTTTGGGTGTTTGGCAGAGTGCATGAAGGGTGCATGAATCCACACTAGTAGGTTAACAAAAATACGCAAAGAGGAAACAACTATATTGAGATGAGAATGCAACCAAACACACCCACACGCTTTGTGCTACAAAGGATCGGTCTGCACTGCTCGAGTTTGATCCAACGGTCATGTTGCCGAGACATGGACATGCCCATGCAGAGGGCGCCTAAATACCACCAAGTCCTCTCGCTTCTCGAGGCGCACGACATTGGTGATGCAGGTGCAACCACCGAGAGCCCGCTCGATCGCCGACGGAGCTAGCTCGTCAAAGACGGCGTCCAATGGCACAAATGGATTCTGGTGACGGAGCCCTGAAAGTGTTCGCCCGGCAATGGCGACGGCAGCCCGCAACCCCTCCTTGTCCAGCTCAGCCCCCACCATCGCACGGAGACGACTCAACTCCTCGGAGATATAGGTGAAGAAGGAGACCAGGTCAGGAAGCCGCAGCTCGTTGAAGTCGACTGGGTGGTCGAACAGGTTTAGCCTAACGGCCAGCATCGTCGCGCTGGCACGACGGTAGGCATCGCACAGCCGCAACACGTGCATGGCAACTTGGTTCACCAAGTGGCTAAGGCGATCCTGGACCTCGTCACGATCGGCCCGCTCGCTCTCCAGCCGGCTTCCCTGACGGCCTATTGTATCTCCCGCTTTCTGCAACAACACCGCCGACGCCTTGAGCATCTTTGTGGTGGACGCCTGCCGCTTTTGAAGCTCCGTGAACTCCCGCACATAACGGAGGAGCATGGCACTCCTCTCCTCCTTGAGCTCACGGAGCTCCACGTCCTTGGCCCTGAGCTCCACATACTTGGCATGGAGCTCCTGTGTTAGGCGCCTCACCTTGGACTCCGTGATCTGCTGCGCCGCCATGGCACCAGGTAGAAGCAATGGGGAGAGGAAGCAAAGGGGGCGAAATGGCTGAAAGGCAATGCAATCTACGGGACGGCGGAGGGAGCCAACCGAGGAGCGGGGAATCTTTTGGTTTTCACCAAGGTAAAACACTAGTCGACGACTTCTCACATCAGGGAGCAGTGGGTTTTACAGGCAGAGTCATCGTGACTAATTGCTGCCACGCCTACTCCTGTCAATCAAAAAATTAAAAATCCTGCCACGCCTGCTCCCGCCAATCAAAAAATTAAAAATCCTGCCATACCCAAACACCAGAGCAATGCCGTGGTTGATATTTAAATTTACCTACCGGCAAGTAGATAAAAAAGGGGTGAAAAAACAAATGTGGCGGCGGCCTAGTCAAACTAGCCCAACTAGCTAGCCACCGCGCTTCACTGATGTACTCGGTGGGAAAGGTGGTCTTTCGTGATTTGACGACTCATTTACTTGCTTCGGCGCTACGACCAAGGAGGACCCAGAAAATGTGCGGTAGGGCATCCCACGTCAGGAAGAATATATGTGTGCACCACCCGGGAGGACCCCGAAACCGCGCGGTAGGGTGTGCCACGTCTCGGCATGGAGGAAAAATGTGCGTGTAAAAATATACTGTATCAGATGTCGGCAGTAACTCTAGTACCTATGGTTCGACCTCGGGACCCAGCCAGTTGGTCGAAAACACCCCACTAGCCACACAGCTTCATCATGCAAACGTGGCACGGAGGATAGATGTGGTTAGCTCCGTCTCGACCAGCCACAACGTCTCTTGTTCTAGGCGATTTTTCTATTTTCCAAGCTTTTTTAGTTGTAATAACACCACGGCAAGCTAGCACTGCTCTTCATGTGTGCCCGTGCAAAGGTTAGACGATGGAGAGAAGAGAGATTGAGATCGCAGACCTGGGACCCACCAGTAAGTGAGACAACGGTCATGCACGTGTTGACGAGGCACTCCTCTACTCTACTCAACGAATATCAGATAAAATCAAGTTATGGGACAAAGCCAACAACCGTTGTTGTTTCAGGCTATCGACTTACGCTTTGTAGTCCAGGTTGCCAGTTCGAATCTCGTCTTTCATATTTGTTAGTTTTAGGTCCAAATTTGATTAATGACAAGTGGGACCCCCGTGTGTTGTTCCGATATTTCAGAGGACGGTTTTTTTGAACAAACATTTTGCGCGGTTAGACAAGTAACGGCACGAGTTACACGTATTTTGCAAGTTTACGAACAAAAATGACAGTGGCATAGAATATCACATCCACCCCGCCGCTTAGATGCTATGGTGATACGAGTTTTTACACCGTTGGAAGTGAGATCCAATGGCTTGGGAGTAGTCTTTGTAATTATGCACAATTTCCAAACTCTCCAAAGGTTTTTTGCAAATAAAACATTCAGTTCGTGTGTGTGCCGCATCTTCGATCCAACGGCTCCCGTTGCTCATATTAGGTGCTCCCCATAGCTTAATTACCCGCTACGGTGATATGAGCATCTAGGTCGATGATCGGTGATCGATGGCACATGCGTAGTACTTGTACTTTCTGCGATTTCCCAAACTCTACCAGCCAGATATTGCAAAAACATTCAAACCTCCCATCGTGGACCGTTAGATCTCAATGAACTCGTATCACCATAGAATCTACGGGGAGCACCTCATATTCTCCGTGCGAGAAAACATAAGGTGCTATCGCAGCTTGATGCTACGGTGATACGAGCTTCGAGGTCGTTTGATCGAGATCCAATGGCATCTGAGCGATCTTTGTGCTTGTAAGCAGTGGTCGAACTCTTTTGGGGCTTTTTCGCAAAAACCATTGAACCACCGAGGAGGTGTTGGGTCACAAACCAACGGTTCAAGAGCTTGTATCACCAAAGCATCTAAGGTGTGGTAGCACATGATATTCTTACATACAGGAGAATATGATGTCCTCCTTCATCTCAGATGCTACGGTGATACGAGCTTCGAGGTCGTTGGATATGGGATCCAAGGGCATCTGAGTAGTTTTGTACAAATTGTGTGCAATTCTCAAACTCATCAAGGTTTCCTGTAAAAATATTAAGACGCATCATGTGAGCTGCTATAGCTCAGATTTACAAGATCCAAGCAACTCGTATCGGCATATAGCATCTAAGGTATGGGGCAACATGATATTCTCCCGGGGAGGAGGGGTGGGGGTGCACAACCAATCGGTGGTTTGGAGGGTGGGGACAAATATAATCTAAACAACCCTAAACAGAGCTCCACAATTTTATCTAAGGTCGAGGGGTTGACCCCCGACAATCATAGCTCCGCCTAAACACAACATTTGGATGTACTGTAGTACTAGACTTAATATTCATGTTTCAGCTTCATGTTCATTTTAAATATTGAACTGAGGACCATGCATGTCTTACATTTTACTCCCTTCATTCCTAAATATTAGTCTTTTTAGAGATTTCAAATGGACTGGCACATACGGATGTATGTAGACATATTTTAGAGTCTAGATTCACTCATTTTGCTCTGTATGTAGTCACTTGTTGAACTCTCTAAAAGACTAATATTTAGGAATAGAAGGAGTATTTTTGAATTCGTGTCATACATGCATGGTTTGGAAAAATAGATGCACTATGCTTATTGGATTGTTGTTGTGTTCGTGCGTGTGTGTCTCTCTCTCTGTGTGTGTGGTCATATGCTTGATACATACAAAGTTTTTTCACCTCCATATTGTTCATCTTTTAAATTTGAATTAGCATTGGAAAACTTACTAGGGATACCATGAAATGTGAAATCCACGTTGAGATCACTATATCACAAACTCACTCTAATTCAACAACTCGTCATAAATCAATTACCACGTTGAGATTAGTATTTGCAAGGAAAATACGGGTATTGTAATACACATAGATTCGTTCGGCAATTTAAAAGGTTCCTTCCATATTCTCGAATGGTAGGACCCAACGGCGTACCAACCAGACCTTGGCTCATGTTGATCCTAAAAAAACCGGGCTCGTGTCCTTCGGTGGCGTGCGTGGTATGCACATTAGGCAACCCCAACCAGTCGAGCCTTAGCGTTTCAAGTCGAAATATCTGGCGGCCAGAATTCCAACCCTAGGAAATTCCCCTCATGTCCCCGATCCATAATGACTACCGATGAACAACAGAGGGATGCTTTAGTAACTAGACAATGTTACCTACCGTGCTGAGCACGGTTCAATTCCCTCGGTTGCCGCTCGTCAAGGTCACCCATCAACTGCATTGCCCACTACTACTACTACACCAGGATGAGCACAGAATTGAGCCCATTTGTTCGTGCCTAGTACTTGAGTTAATATATCAAGCAATGCACTGGTACGGAGGGATTATCCTTTTACTCTGCATATATAACTTGTCTGAAGTCTAACTAAGCAAAATGTTTGACCAAATCCTTTCTTAAGAAATACAACAGGACAGATGTACGGCTTGAAAATTTATTGCATGATGCAGGTTATGATATTGTTTCGAATCCTAGATCTTAAATTTCAGAAAATCCAAAAGTGAGTATAAATTCTTGAAACTGAGCACGGTCACGTGATATGGCACAAATATTACTTCGTAAGTTTTTTCTTCAATTTGAGACAAGCTGCTTATGACAAGTTGCACAAATGAAGAGCTAAGGTATTTTGGAACAAAGACCTGTCACGTTAAGGTGAACGCTTTCACCATTGAAACTGTGGGCGTTTACATGCCGCCACGAGTCGCCGCTTCTCATGAGCAGGTGCCGTCCGAGCAAGCGTGTGAGTGGACAGAGGCGGCGAAAGCAGACCGCCACGCCGGCCGACAGGAGGCGGCGGCGAAAGGCAGCCATGTCTTGAGGTGCTCACCGGAGGCGAGCCTTGACCGAGCTCCGCCGCCCACCTTCGTCCCAACTGCTCCCACTTTTAATGTCGCCGGCGTCGCAGTTTAAAATCAACCCCGCACTACCCGGTATCGCTACAATCTTCTCTCTTCCTCTCCGATTCTCCTGTCGTCTACCTCCAACTAGCCTGACCTAAACATACGCCATGCTGCATCACGATGGTCTGCCCTTAGTGTTCTAGTTTCCTAAGGAAGACACCCAGCCGGAGTCTCAAGAATATAAGGTGCTTTGGGACGAGCTTGAACTGGCTTTGCAGAAGACGCCGCTACCGTCCCGCTCCCGTTCGGCTCCTGCCGCCCGACCACGGCAAATACCATCCCGCGGGCATTGATGGGTGGGAGCCGCACATTGTCACCGAGCTTGATCCCACGGGTTCCACGAGGTCCCGCCGACTATCACGCTCGTGCACTGCCAACAAGATGCGCCAGATGTGCATCGACGCAAGACACTGCAGTGCGGTGCCGTGCACTGCCAACAAGATGCGCTGGGTGTGCAACGCACGCGCCGTGTCGTGCCCATGCACACGAATGTCTCCGCCGCGTTGCGACGGCGCCTATCCCAGCGTGGGTGCAAGGTGCCTCTCGGCGGCATGGATGGCATTGCCGACCGCTTCCTTGCACTAACGCGACGCCTCCTCCCGCCGGTTGACTTGCTCCGAAGTCGAACATTTTGGCCTTCCTTGAAGCTAGGCCAACGTCTAGGAGTACGCCAACAACGGCGCAAGACACCACCGTCGCCGTCGGTCAGTGGCCCGACGACACATAGAGCACGACAGAGGAGCCTCTTCCCACCGCAAGACGCCCCCGCCGCCGCCACGTAATCTAAATTTGCCATGAAAAAGGTTTGGATTGCCATGCTTAAAATCCGAACGTTTATCATTTCCGTTTATTTTATATCGATCATCGTATAATTTAAAGTCGGAGTCAAACTGAATGAAATCTATGGTTTGATCGATTGAATGTTCTGCTAGAGCCGTATCAAATTAAATATAGAACGTCATCAAGCCACATGTATTCCTTGTCATCCAACGACCTAGACTGCTTCAATGTCAAGCGCTCAACACGTTTAGCGTGCAGTAAATTTCATGCCAAAAATAGTGCCAATCACATAATAACACGTAAATAATATCCTACTTAATATCCGCATGCACTGAATATACTTCCAAATTAACGTGCATTGCACGTACACACAAACTAGTGCTGCTAGTACGTGAAACTGGTGCCGTGACTTGTGAACGCGTCCAGATATGGTCAACGGCAACATCGCTCGCGAGTTCTTCGTGTTTGCCCGTGCGTCTAAACGCAGAAGGGGAGGAGAGAGAGAGCACACATGGAACCCACCAGTAAATGAAGGCGAATAGTACTAAAAATAATATTACATGTTATCCATAAAATAGGCTGTGGTAATATAAAAATATTATGTGAACAAAGGGGGGTACAACAAACATTGTTGTTCTACGTATGTTGCCTATTGACGTGCGGCTTGAAGGCCCGGTCGCATGTTTGATCCTCGTCCTTTATTTTTTAATTTGTATATGGGTCCAAATTTTTTTCATGACATGTGGGCCCCTCGGGGTGTAGTTTGTAGCACTTTAATTTGTGGGTCGAAATTTGTTCCATTCCAAGTGGACTATCGGTGTGTAGTTTTGTAGCTTATTTATAATAATTAAAGAGAACAACATAGTTTTTTGCAATAATACCATGGTGCGACATTGAAGGCGAGAAATGACGTGCGAGAGAGCGATGACCGAGCCAGAGGGAAATCAACTAGAGGAGTTGAGGGGGTTGCAACGGTGTTTGGAGTAGTTGTGGGCCGAATGCTACGAAAATATAATCTAAACCGACCGGAATAAATGCCTACACAAATTAATCCAAGGTTGGAGTGCCCCACGCAGTGCAAATAGCTCTGGCTTTGCGAGGGATGGAGAGGTAGTAGCTTCAATGCGTGGAAGATACGGTGTGAGAAAGCGAGGTAAATCGAGAGATATATAGATAGAGAGACAGAGTGAGTGTGGTCCGACATTCATTGAACAGATATATATGCTCTGGAGAGATATTGTCCGATTGAGCTTTTGGCAAGGGTGAGGGCTGTAAGATAGAGCTTGAGAGATGATCCAGTCACAGACGTGTAGATATATTTTGTGCGTGGGAGGAAGCAAGGTCAATCGATCACATAGGGTCGCCATGCGATCAAAAGAGTGAGACGGGTTGGAGAGAGTGGCCTAGATAGACAATGTGCATGAGAGAGTACACAATGTGAATAGGTCGAATTGGGCTCAAACATGGTGATATATCGTTTTTGTCCGAGAAAGAGTGAGGTCAATCGAGACATACAAAGAGAGAGAGAGAGAGAGAGAGAGAGAGAGAGAGAGAGAGTGAGCGTGGCCCGCCATGAGGTCGAAAGAGTGGCGGCGGCTTGGATGGACTGACCTAGATAGACAATCTGCATGAGAGAGTATAGAGTGTGTCGATCGAGGCCCGAACAGGGAGATATATCATTTGTGTGTGAAAGAAAACGAGGTTAAACGAGACTCGGATAAACAGAGCAAGATTGAGTGAGTGTGGCCCGTCGTGCGGAAGAAAAGAGTGAGACAGTCTCGAGGGAGTGACCTAAATATACAACGTGCGTGCGTGCGCACGAGAGGTTGGGGGGCTAGATAGGTGATACGTCTCCAACGTATCTATAATTTATGAAGCATTCATGCTATATTATTATGTGTTTTGAATGTTTATGGGCTTTATTATACACTTTTATATTACTTTTGGGACTAACATATTAACCGGAGGCCCAGCCCATATTGCTGTTTTATTGTCTGTTCCAGTATTTCGAAGAAAAGGAATATCCAACGGAGTCCAAGCGGAATGAAACCTTCAGCATCGTGATTTTTTGGAAGAATATCATCCTGGACACTTGGAGTTCAAGTCAGAAGATCCTCGAGGAGGCCAGGAGATAGGAGGGTGCACCCCCTTGTCTCGTGGGCCCCTCGAGCACCTCCCGACCGACTTCTTTCGCCTATATAAGCCTACGTACCCTAAAAACATCGAATACCAAGATAGATCGGGAGTTCCGCCGCCACAAGCCTCTGTAGCCACCAAAAACCTCTCGGGAGCCCGTTCAAGACCTGCCGAGGGGCAATCCATCACCGTGGCCATCTTCATCATCCCGGCGCTCTCCATGACGAGGAGGGAGTAGTTCACCCTCGGGCCGAGGGTATGTACTAGTAGCTGTGTGTTTGATCTCTCTCTCGTGTTCTCTCTATGGCACGATCTTGATGTATCGCGAGCTTTGCTATTATAGTTGGATCTTATGATGTTTCTCCCCTCTACTCTCTTGTGATGAATTGAGTTTCCTCTTGAAGTTATCTTATCGGATTGAGTCTTTGATTTGAGAACACTTGATGTATGTCTTGCCGTGTTTATCTATGGTGACAATGGGATATCACGTGCCACTTGATGTATGTTTTGGTGACCAACTTATGGTTCCGCCCATGAACCTATGCATAGGGGTTGGCACACATTTTCTTGACTCTCCGTAGAAACTTTGGGGCACTCTTTGAAGTACTTTGTGTTGGTTGGATGAATTTGAGATTGTGTGATGCATATCGATAATCATGCCCACGGATACTTGAGGTAACAATGGAGTATCTAGGTGACATTAGGGTTTTGGTTGATTTGTGTCTTAAGGTGTTATTCTAGTACTAACTCTTGAATAGATTGATCAGAAAGAATAACTTTGAGGTGGTTTAGCACCCTACCATAATCTCTACGTTTGTTCTCCGCTATTAGTGGCTTTGGAGTGACTCTTTGTTGTATGTTGAGGGATTGTTATATGATCTATCTATGTTATTATTGTTGATAGAACTTGCACTAGTGAAAGTATGAACCCTAGGCCTTGTTTCCTATCATTGCAATACCGTTTACGCTCACTTTTATCATTAGTTACCTTGCTGTTTTTATATTTTCAGATTACAAATACCTATATCTACTATCCATATTGCACTTGTATCACCATCTCTTCGCCGAACTAGTGCACCTATACAATTTACCATTGTATTGGGTGTGTTGGGGACACAAGAGACTCTTTGTTATTTGGTTGCAGGGTTGCTTGAGAGAGACCATCTTCATCCTACGCCTCCCACGGATTGATAAACCTTAGGTCATCCACTCGAGGGAAATTTGCTACTGTCCTACAAACCTGTGCACTTGCAGGCCCAACAACGTCTACAAGAAGAAGGTTGTATAGTAGACATCAATAGGCAATGCATGTATTTAGCGCGAGAGGGAGAGAGAGAGAGAGAGAGAGAGAGAGAGAGAGCTCGGTATGGGGTGCAATGGCGAGTGTGTGAGGTAAATACATTTGGTAACAAAGTGGAAAAGGGGGTTGTGTAGTTGAGAGACTTGGAGATCGAAACATGGAGAGAAAGAATGAACGTGTGTTGGAAACCGATAGCTTCCTAAGGTGGTTAGGAAAGGAAGATTGACCGATACATGAAGTATGTAGCGTGTGTGCGGGGGGGGGGGCTAAAAACAACATTTGAATGTACATAGTACGAGACTTAATATCGATGTTTCAATTCGGTGTACGTTGTAAAATTTGAACTGAGGACCATGCATACAGGTAATTATTTCGAATTCGTGCCATACTAAGTTTCGAAAAGTTGACATTGACTCAATTTTTTGTGCTTTTTGTAGGTCAGAATCCATCCAAAAGTTTTCTCAGTACCATGGTGTTCATCATATACATATGAATTTGTATTAAAAAAGTAGCGTGGATACAGTGAAATGCAAAATCCACGTTAGAATTGGAGATCGCTACGTGACACACACTCTAATTCAAATAACTAATTATGTGACACACACTCTAATCCACGTTAGCATGGATACCGTTTCGACTTTTTTCAAATAACTCCTCATTAATTAATTTATAGTACTCCCTCTGTTCACTTTTATAAGACCTTGAAGACATTTCAGACAATGTGCAAAACAATTCATTTTAAGTTGTCTAAAACGACTTACAAAAGTGAACGGAGGGAGTATCTCGTTTCGAATGACTAATTATTGCAAGGAAAACACAGGCATGGTAATACATACAGATTCGTTTGCAAATGAAAGAAGATTTGTTTGCATTCTCAAATGTAGGCGCACCAGTGCACTGTGGTCGTGGTCGGGTGGACACCTTTGCCGGTGCAGTTTAAAGGCACTCGCTTTTGTCACTGACATGTGGGCCAGCCACTTGTTGGGCCCACATGTCATGGACACAAAGGCAGGTGCAAAATAACTTTACACTTTGTTTCGGATTGAAATATCTGGCGGCCCCAATTCCAGCCCTGCAAAATCTATCTTCTCCACCATCCCCTTCCGTGCCCAGATTGCTCAAATCCCTAATTCGCCTCCAACCAAAGCAAAGTTCGAATCGCCCCTCGTCTCATCTCTTTCCCCACCACTGTGCCGGACGATGACGACGAAGACGACGGTCGCGCTTCACCACCGCACCGAAGCTACCTCATCTACGCCCTCGCCCACCGCGACGGGTGGTCCACCGACAACGCGGCCGCCGCAACCGACGTGTTTCACAGACACCGAAGTTCCACCGCATCAAAAGCGCTTCACCAACGCTGTCTCCCATCTCACCGGCTACTTCACCGACCAAATCGTCGCACCTCCGCTTCGAGGCCGTTGGGGCTTCACCAACGGTCTCATCCACTGATCAGACGCCCGCCGCCATTCAAGATCTGCATCCATGCACGGCCAGCCAACGCCAACAAGATCACCCTCAACGGCTCAAGTGACCCGACTCTAGCTAGGCGAGCATGCCCAAACGCCGGCCCGAACTAGGTATCCACACATCCCTCCCTTGTGCACTGTTCCGACGATGTTTGGATATCCTTTCACTGCTCTCTTAGCTTAAACGCCTATGCAACTCTGACTTTAACTCTTATTTCTTTTGGAGATATCATCTGAAATAAGCAAATCCATTTTTTAGCGAAGCATGATGGTGCTACGGATCTGGTGCACATCCTACACACCCGTATAACCTTGTAAGTATCTGTCCTCCGGTACAACATCAAGGTCGATTCCTCTTATTTGATCAACCATTCGCCATGTAAAAAATGCAGAGGGGGATGCAAGGAGCACAAGGCCTGCACATCCAAGCAAGTGGTAACATGGACTTGTACATCGAACATCTCAAGCGCAAGCAGAGCTGCAGTGAGCCTGTACAACGAGCTATCGTAAGTCCCTGCATTTCATTTAATTCATACTGGCATTTGTGTATGATTTGTGTGCGATGGCGGATCCATCTAATTCAAGTTACCAGGCGTAACATTTAACTTAAAAAATACGAAGGCACTTGCACTGAAATCAACATAACTTGAGAAATGTGAAGCTACATGCACTTTGAAAACCAGCTAATGATCCAAAGTAGTTCAGATTATAAACACTAAATGATGCAAGCACCAAAAACACAAAATGCAACATGGTGTACAAGGACTACAAACATGGTTTGTAATCGCTGAATTATTCGTTCTCCGCTGAAAATATCAAGTGTAATTGCACCTATAACCCAAGCAAACCGCATATCAATATATCTATCCCGCACATGTATGCCAATAGTTTCAAACAACAGATTAGAAAAGTATTTATGCTATGTTGTCATGATCTGAGGACTTTCCGTAGATGGCCTCGACGCTTCCTCAAGCTATGAAAATGCACTATAATTTGCTTGTCATCAATGCCCGCAAATCTCTGTCTCTCTCAACATAGCAGATCATCATTAGACACTAAATCCTTCAATGAGCTTGCAAAATGCTTGCATTAGATCCCTCATTAGACACTATATGTTCATCACCGTGAGCATGTAAAATGTTTGCATCAAATCCTTCATTAGCAAATTGCTCATTAGACACTTCAGCTCAAGAACAACATGAGCTTGTATGTTTGCATCGAAACTTGATTAGATACACCAGATTCATCGATTCAAGATCGATTGGGGAGTTATAAAATAAGTAGAAATTGGTTTCATTTTCTCATAGATTCCCTACATACAAGCAGTTTTACAACACCGTCAGTTTAACTATTGGCCGAAATTGAAGAGTTGAATTAGATATAATCAGGTGTGATGTACCTACTGTTGTGCATGCTACTCTTGCAATCATGACCGTCTGCTTACAAGCAAGCTCGATGCCATGCCCGTGCTGCCGCTGCTGCCTCCCACGCAGGCTACACCCAGGGTTGGATCTTCATCTTCTTGTCCTTTCATTTGCTTGAAGTCCGGCGACCGCCCTGCAACGAGGGTGCGAGGAAGTGATGTGTCGGCCTGTCCAGCGGCGGCTAGGTTAGGAGCGAACCAGACTAGAGGCTGGAGCGAATGAATTGGGATTTTTCCTGTTGTCGATCGATATGGGAGGCGCTCATTTGGGCCATGAGCCTGCTATAGGGCCTGCCTTGCACTTATGTTATTGGCCCATCCAAATTGAAACATTTTTCTTCATTTTTACATTGCTCTTTCGTATGCTGGGACGAACAAAACTAGCCTGGGCCAACCTGGATGACACAAACTAGGTGCACACTTTCCAGCCACCTGAGGCGGCCGCCCATACCAGCCCCTATGGTGGCGTCGCCCCTTTTTGTGTGTATGATTGGGTAGTGAAAAATATTCCAGTGGCGCTTTTGATTTACCCACAGAATGGTTGAATTGCTTGTTTATATGAGCTGAGTTCGCCAATAATGTGAAGGATGCTAATCTTTTCATCCTATTGTAGGTTGCTTAGATCTCGATATACCAAAAGTAATCGCATGAAATATACAGTAAAAGCCAGTGTGATGTGTGTGGCTACAACTAGTCTGACTACACGTCCTCATATAACATATCAAGGACGCACCATCTTACCAGATTAACCATTCGACTTACCAATGCAGTGTGGGAAGAAAGAAGTATTAGGACTACATATCCAAGCAATTGATGCCATGGACTCCTTCGTACAACCTTGTAAGTTTAAAAAGAAGTTGTGCTGACAAAGAACTAGCGTAAGTTCGCCATTACGCTTCTCGAATTTTAGTTAGCCTTTTATTGCAAAATTGTTCAATTATGTTGCTTGGCTTAATTTAGTTTGCTACTGATTACATAATGCCACAGCCTGTTAATCCTATTGTAGACTGCGCCTATGTGTTTGATACTTACTGTTAAGAATTACCTGTTTGCCTTAACTTAAATATCTACTTGTTTCTTTAACTGCTTTGTTGCTGCAACAACGGGTTACAATGATGTTAATAACTACTTTTCAACATCCAATTGAAACTCTTTAATTCCTTATTTGTTTAATTGGTTTGCTATTATAACTCCCAGTTGAGATGTTTTGCTAACTTCAACTTTTCTGAATCCAATCGGAACTTTAATGGCAAAACAAATTAGCCCAAGATCAAAGAGCGAGGTCCCCATGGATGTTGCATCATCCCACAGCAGTGGCACCGGCCCAATCGTGCATTATGAATTGCCAACTGCTGATGCTCTAGAGGCTAAACTAGTGGTAGAAAGAGATTCTGCTTCTGCACTTAGAGATGAAGTTGACATGTTGAGGAAGCAAACAACACAATCACAAGCAGTACTCAAGACAACCATTAAATATTTGGTGGATTTCAAAACGAAGCAAGCTGAGACTGACCACATTGTTAAGTCCTGAAGGAAAAAAGGAAATTAAATTCCCACTTGGTAAATAATAGGTGAAATGTTCTTTCCATTGTTGAATAACCATTGTGTTGTTTGTTCATGTAATCAATCAAACCATTTGTTTTAGAGATCATGTAATAATTGTTTTTTGTTTTTTGGTTTTTGGTTTGTAATTTTATTTGAGCACAAGTTTGTATTAACTGATAAGACTAGGAGACAATTCATTTGGATTGTTGTGCCAGACCTACAAATATGCCAATCGGGCTGAATGTGCATTCAACAATAATAGTAGTATAGATGGACCATAAGTGGCATGCATCGAAAAGGGCCAAGATGCTGGCTAAAAAAGGATGTTGTTGTAGCAAAAAAAAGTATAGTGGCCTGGCTTATGTATGTTAGTTGATATTATTGATCCATATACTCTATAAGTGTTTATATGTCTGTTAGTTCTGTACATTCCTGGTTGATTGACTCGGTATTTGAATCTTGATACATCGCTTGTGTACATATCTAAATGGGAGTACACATTATGTTGCGTGTGACATTTGAGTTGGACATGAAGTGTTCCAAATATTCGAATTCACCTTAAACTAGATTCTAGCTTCTGTATTTGAGTATCGGCATTTGTAAACCATATTCATATATGATAGTGGAATACATCTTTGTCGTCCTTTTGAAGATATATAAGAACACATAGAATGATTTATAAAGATTCATATAGGAATACAAAATGGATTCGAATTTAGTTGCCAGGGTAAACGTGGATGCTAATTGTCCCAAAATTCGAAAGAAGCGGCAAAATGTCCACTCCCATGTTGGCTGCCCAAAGCCAAGTGTTTGGGAGATGGAAATTACGGTCTACCCATTACACGGGCAATCCATCGGCCCGATTTCCACTCCTCTAAATAGGGGTAGGTTAGTAACTTCAATTAGACGTGACACGACCGCCTCTGAGCCCATTCTGACATGGTGGGCATCAAACATGGGTGGCAAAACACATTTGATTCAAGCTCGTCCGAAAGACCTCTGTTTCTCCCTCCATTCCCCATTCATACACGGTGGGCGGCAAAACAAACTCGACTACCAAATCGATGTAGGCAAATATTTTCAATAGGGCAGGTTTGTAACTTCACTCAGACGTGACACAACCGCCCTACCGTCGCCCTGTTTCATACACCGTGGGCGCCAACCACCCTCTCTCACCCGAAATCGCCAGGTAAATATTGGCGAGATGCGAGATTACCGTCCTATCCCCAATCGACGAGACGCCCAAATTTTAAACGGGGCTAAGTTCAGATCTTTCCCATATTTCAGACAAAGCGCCCCAAAACATGGTTCCCTGCACCTCTCCTCCATTTTCCCATTCATACACCGTCCGCTAGAACACCCCATCCCCACACCAGCCTCCGCCCACCACCCCATCCATCGCCGCCATCCTCCACCACATCCATCGCCACCGTCCTCCACCATGCCGGAGCGCCTACCAAGACCGCATCGTCCACTACTAGAGATGGACGTTTCTCATCCACGGCGACGGACCAATAGCCTTGCATCGCGTCCTCTCGCTTCATCGGCGCTGTCGTCCTCTTTGCCGAGGCCGCTCACACGACCTTCTGTTCCACCGCAATGGGACTTATCCCCGATGCACCCGTCTACCGTCGCAGATCTGCTTCAACGCTACCGACAACACCATTGCACCCCCGATGCCTACACAGCGCCGCAAGAGAGGTGGTACTTCATATCTCCTCAACTTTTTCATCTCAGCCAGAAAATAGATCTTAACTTGGTTACTCTACTTTGTTTTCAACTCTTAGAATTTAGTTTTAGCTCGAAGCAAATAATGGACATTTCTCCAGTTTGCAGCTTCAAATCTGCCATGGCACAGTCATAATACGGTTTAATTGATCATGCTTAGGGTTTAATTGATCATGTTGGTTCCGTGGTGGTTTCTTTAATAGAAATCGGAGGGGAAACCCTCTTTTGCTAAAAAAATATGCTTAGAGTTTCCCCCTTTTATGATCACTATACGATCAGAATACGTGCTTCGTGTCATAATAACACTGCTCCACCCGTCAAGCTAAACAAGCTTAGTTGTTTAAATACGAATCTGATATTTTTAAAATAGAGTTGTTTAATTGGTCAGCTAAATGTTCCTAAATTAGTTTCGAAAATGCATGTTCGCTGCTCGGGTGTGTATCTCTACAGGGTGCCCACGGTGGGCCGACCCACCCTGGGATTTTGGGTCGCCCCAGCCTCGATTCCCCTCTGCTCACAAGGCTCGATCTCTACTGCCTCACCGCTTCGCCCGGGCGACTTGTCCGTCCCAGATGGCATGACTCTAGGAGGAGACGCCGGACTAATAGGAGGCCAGGAGCCGCCGCCCAACAGCGTCACATCGCTGCCGGGCGCTGGCCGTCAGGCCTACCTTCCCAAATCTGTTCAGGCTCAAGCGCAAAGCACCCACCAAGCCAACCCGATTTATCCTAAGATGCGTCCTCAACACTCAGCAGCCACTCCTCGTCACCCATTTTCTAATTGATTCATTACTCATTAGGCAGGACTGTCATTAGGGTTTGTTGTGTGCTCAGTGCTGATACGTCTCCAACGTATCTATAATTTTTGATTGTTCCATGCTATTATATTACCCCTTTTTGGATGTTTATGGGCTTTATTTTACACATTTATGTCATTTTTGGGACTAACCTACTAACCGGAGGCCCAACCCGTATTGCTGTTTTTTTGCCTATTTTAGTATTTCGAAGAAAAGGAATATCAAACGGAGTCCAAACGGAATGAAACCTTCGGGAGCATGATTTTTGGAATGAACGTGATCCGGAGAACTTGGGGTGCAAGTCAGCAAGAACGAGGCGGCCGGGAGATAGGAGGCGCGCCCACCCTCCCTGGCGCGCCTCATCTCTGGGCCCCTCGAGTGGCCACCGACGCATTTCTTCCTCCTATATATACCTACGCACTCGAAAACATCCAGGAGCCAACGAAAAACAATCTCCACCACCAGAACCTTCAGATCCGCGAGATCCCATCTTGGAGCCTTCACGGCTCCACCCGGGGGAATCAACCATGGAGGACTTCTACATCAACACCATAGCCCTTCCGATGAGTTGTGAGTAGTTTACCACAGACCTTCGGGTCCATAGTTATTAGCTAGATGGCTTCTTCTCTCTTTTTGGATCTCAATACAATGTTCTCCCCTCTCTTGTCGAGATCTATTCGATGTAAACTCTTTTTTATGTGTGTTTGTCGAGATCCGATGAATTGTGGGTTTATGATCAAGTTTATCTATGAGAAATATTTGAATCTCCTCTGAATTCTTTTATGTATGATTGAGTTATCTTTGCAAGTCTCTTCAATTATCATTTCGGTTTGGCCTACTAGATTGATCTTTCTTGCCATGGGAGAAGTGCTTAGCTTTGGGTTCAATCTTGTGTGTCCTTACCCAAAGGATGTAAAGGGTTGCAAGGCATGTATTGTATTGTTGCTATCGAGGATAAAAGATGGGGTTTATATCATATTGCTTGAGTTTATCCTCTACATCATGTCATCTTTCTTAATGCGTTACTCTGTTCTTATGAACTTAATACTCTAGATGCATACTGGACAGCGGTCGATGTGTGGAGTAATAGTAGTAGATGCAGGTAGGAGTCCGTCTACTTGTCGCGGACGTGATGCCTATATACATGATCATGCCTAGATAATCTCATAATTATTCGCTTTTCTATCAATTGCTCGACAGTAATTTGTTCACCCACCGTAATACTTATGCTATCTTGAGAGAAGCCACTAGTGAAACGTATGGCCCCCGGGTCTATCTTTTATCATATAAGCTTTCAATCTACCTTTATTTGCATCTTTACTTTTTGCATCTATATTATAAAATACCAAAAATATATTTATCTTATCATACTATCTCTATCAGATCTCACTTTCGCAAGTGGTCGTGAAGGGATCAACAACCCCTTTATTGCGTTGGTTGCGAGTTCTTTGTCTGTTTTTATAGGTGCGTGGGACTTTTGAGGAGCCTCCTACTGGATTGATACCTTGGTTCTCAAAAACTGGGGGAAATGCTTACGCTACTATTGCTGCATCACCCTTTCCTCTTCAAGGAAAACCAACGCAAGCTCAAGACGTAGCAAGTGCTACCTACACTTAATGGTTCAGATGTATTTCGGTAACCTTTAGTACCTCTAAAGTTCACAGGGTTTTCAAAATTCGCCCTAATGCATACACTAGTCATTTTGGATTGTTGGTCGTCCGACATTGACCCAGATTACTACTGCAAGCCAGGTTTGTTGACAATTTTACTTGTCTTTCTTACTCATTCGATGTAATATCCAATTATTCACGTCGATTAGTTGCAAACAATAAGTGCTAGACAAACTTCTTCATTCAGATTTTGGACGGTCTCTTACTGGAATTACAATTCTGCATACTTGTCCTAGTAAGCTCACAAGTAAATGATTGATTCACTACATGTATGCTTGCCTTGTCATATTTGTAGTCAATATTCTTTTAGGGTGGACCACCCAGTTTCTAAATACTGGAACATTAGACATGAGTGAATAGTATTTCTCTATGAGATCTCTTCCATCATGTGTGGGCAACGGACACTGCATTGTATAGAAAAAAGTGTCATTTCCAGCTTTTACATAGGTTTCGATCTTTTACATGGAATACAATCTACCTACTTGCTTTGTGTTGCAATACCAACACTCCACCCTTGAAGCTAAACATTATGCCACTCATAATTGCTTAGTTTATTTGTTCAAATACGAATTTCATATGATTCTAATGTTCCTACTTCAGTTTTGAAATGTGTGCCTGCCTGTTATAGAGACATAAGGGGTTTGTATTTCTGTGTGTGGTCTGGTCAGCACGGTTGGGGAGTGAACTTTGCATATGCAGGGGTTTATAGGGAGACACTCTTCAAGTTGAATCCGCAATGCATTCCATGGATAATCTGACTACTTTTTATGTTTTCATGAATCTCGGATTCTGAACAGCATCATAATGATTATGAGCTTGCGCGCATGAAAAGAATAAAGCAGAACAATGCCATGGCTGTCAAACTTGGCATTAAGGGTCTGAAATCAAGTCTGGATGAAATGCAATGCAAACGCTCTCCACCTATAGATTCATGCTCAGAATATGATCCTGACAGTGATTTTGAGCTAGAGGGAGACCTAAGTCAATGTAGCTCCCTAGTGGAGGAGTCAGAGGAAGATGTCCTATCTTATTCACCCATCAAGGTACATGCTCTAACTTTCCAAGGTTACATTGCTCGCACATATCTTGCAACTGATGCTTTGCATTGCTTCTACTTTGTTGAACTGGCATTAGCTTAGTTTACACATCGTGTATGTGAATACGCCTTGCCTATCCACTTTCAGTACATATTCCATCTGTCATCATACCATATTTATCCATTCAAATGTTGTTCTTGTGCATCAGACGTTCAAAAGGAAGAGGGCGATTGCTGATCGTGGAGAAGCACAAGCAAAGTATTTGGAAAAGGTAGTGGCACCTGATAAATCAAATAGCCCATTAGGTGTAGTTGCAATATCACCTGACCCACAAAACACCCCAACTCTAGCAGAATCTAGCCCTACTACAAGGGTCAATTTCCGCCCTAACTCAGCAGAACCCCAACCGCAAAGAAACAAGATGATTATGCCAAGAGACATAGCACCAGCTCTACGACGAAAACCCCATTCCAAAGAAAGAGTACACCAAATCCAGCTTGCCAAATCCTTTTCGAACCGAGAGAGCCCCAATTGCAGCAAATAGGACCCCTGCTCCATTTCTTCCCGCTTAGAAGACGGCTTATGTTGTTGTCAGAACTTTGTGCACATCTTTCCTTCATGGAAAGATTATACGCGCACATAGAACAATTTCCGCCTTCCTCCGCAACTTACGCGTAAGTAATGTACTAATGTTATTCATGGTCATTATCGCATATGTTTCACGATGTAAGACACAAGATTTCATTCTTTTAAATAGGCAAGGAGCAAACTGGATTGTGAAGACGAGCAAGGGTTGCTTGCGCTTTTCAAGCACTCATTGATGAAGTATCGTTCCTACCTGCGGCAAGCACACTTCGATGGCAAGCCTCTGAACGAAATTTCTGTAAAGTCTCCGGTGCTACATTTATCCGATGGTGACTGGAATAATCTTGTTACACATTGGTCTCAGCTACAGCGTAAGGTACTGCTTATGATATCACATCACGATTTGAACTACATTTCTGCATTTGCCTTAATGTCTCACTTGTACGAAAACTGTTAGCAAAAGAACATTCATTCTCAAGGGACCACAGAATCTCGCAACTATACTGCACACTGCATTGCTCTTGTGAGTACCTCTTGCCCTGTATGACCATACTTACTTTCATAGCTGTTTGATTATGTAGCATCACTACACATGTTAGCCTCATAATCGTCCATTTGGTGGACATTATAAGATCCATATGGACTCTTACATAAATTTAGAATCAACCCAATGCTTTTGAAGAGGTTTAGCTCTGCAGTCCTCTTGTAAGGACTGAACTTGGTCTATCACTTTACTTACATTAACAGCTACTCCCTCCGTCCCATAATATAAGAACGTTCTGTACAGTACACCAGTGTCCAAAACACTCTTGTATTTTGGGAAGAGGGATTGGTTCATTGTGTAGCATTCTGCATCTTATCTCCCTCGCCCACCATTTACTAAAAAAGATCAGATCTATATTTAATCTTAACAACAAGTAGAATACACAAACAATGCCAGTGCAGAAATGTAGCCCATTGCTCTTGTCAGTACATTTTGTCCTGTAACACTTGTACTTCTAGGGATTGGTAGTTGATTATGTAGCATCAATCTGCATCTTATCTTCATTATCCTCTATCCCTTCCAGTATTATCATATCTATAATTACTCTCTACAAAATGTAGAGTACAGGCAATGCTTATGAAGAAGATTTTGTGCTGAAATTCTTGAGTTATCCTTCCTTGACATGGAGAAGGGCATTATAAAGCCGTGTTAATCGTTAATATAAGTCATCCTTCTAAAGCCTTTATCCTCAACTCGCTGTATAATTTGCTCATACTCCCCATCGCTTATCGCTGTTTAGTTTGCTGTTTCTACCAAAATGCATGTTCGCAAGAACCGTAAGTTCTAAGTTTTACTTGTAAAACCAAATTCCTTATTCATACCATGCATGTTACTTAATACTCCCTATATGTATGCTTGTTTTTGTGGATCTATAATCCAGTGTGTGGTGAAGCAGCCCACGTTTGCACCTTGTCATCTCCTAGTTTTATCTTACTGATGTGGCTGATGATATGAACAACATGCCATACACATTATCCAAAATAGATACAATGAGTTTATTTGCCCTTCATCTATGCTTGTTATATTGACATGGTAATCCAGTAGTGTGGTGAAGCTCCCCGCATTATGAACAATGCCAAATTATGCTATTGATATTTTGAACTTACTCTTTATTTTCTAATTTGAAATTGATGGAATTGACAAAGACAGCTTATCATCTTTGTTTATACACGCAAAACCTGTCATCTCTCTCGCTTTGTTTCAGGTGATATGTGTCGGTGTCAAACCGCGGATCTCGGTAGGGGGTCCCGAACTGCGTATGCCTAGGCGGATGGTAACAGGAGACGAGGGACACGATGTTTTACCGTGTTCGGGCCCTCTTGATGGAGCTAAAACCCTACGCCCCGCTTGATTAATATTGATGGTGTGTATTACAAGAGTGGATCTACCACGAGATCAAGGAGGCTAAACCCTAGAAGCTAGCCTATGGTATGATTGTTGTAATGGATGTTGTGTCCCACGGACTAAAACCCTCCGGTTTATATAGACACCGGAGAGGGCTAGGGTTACACAGTAGTCGGTTACAATGGTAGGAGATCTACATATCCAGACGCCAAGCTTGCCTTCCACGCCAAGGAAAGTTCCGTCGACACGGACGGAGTCTTCAATCTTGTATCTTCGTAGTCTTGGAGTCCGCGACGATGATAGTCCGCTGTCCGGACACCCCTAGTCCAGACTCCTCAAGAGTCTTGAACTCGCTTCAATGACGATGAGTCCCGCAAGATAATGTTCGGCATTGCAAGGCGGGTTCCTCCTCCAAATAATCCATAGAAGATTGTGAACACCGGATAGTGTCCGCTCGCAAAATAAATTCCACGCTCCAATCAGAGAGAGAATAATATATACACAAGTTCAATCACGACGATTTTATGCACAACGTCACACCACTACCAAGCCTTTACTTGAATCATTTTTATTATACCGCCTCGGTAGCTTAGCTTAAGCGGTTTCTTGGCACGCCTTGTCGGCAGAGATCGTGTTCCCTTATTCCGGATTCTCATCAATACGGACGTAGGACCCAACCGCCATTGATGGTGGCGCTTGGGAGATAAGCGAGTTTTACCAGGCCGGTGGGGACGATAGTCTTTGTCCGCCTATATATAAGGGATAAGGATCCACCTTTTCACCCACGCCTTCTTCCTCCTTTGCTTATCCATCTTTAAGACTCGAGCTCCAAATACCTAGTTCACAAGATCTCATCTCAACCTTCTCCGACCATGTCCGGAGCGGAGGTAAATGGTTGGCCTCCACCGCTAAGGAGGAGCACATCGCCAAACTCAAGGCAGCCAGATACCTTTCCGGCGACATCACAAGACCGCCGCCCGACAAGGCATCTCATTCCCACCCCAGTGCCCCATGAGAGGGTCGATTTCTCCCCACTTCCTCCGCTGGACTCGGGCTTTCCACTTCATCCCTTTGTCCGGGGCTCATGTTCTACTACGGCCTGGATTTCCATGATCCGCGCCAACTTCATCCTCAACATCTCGGTGTTTATCGTCAGTGCGAGGCCTTCCTTCAGATCCAGCCCCACTTCGCTTAGGCTCAAGACCTTCAATGTCAAGTCAAGGTAGTGAAGGGCATGCAAGCGGAGTGCGGAGGCGCCATGTTGGGCAAGATGCCCAACATCCTCTCGGGTTCAAGGGGCCTTCGTGGAGTCCGCCAAGGGGTGGTAGTCGGGTGGTTCTACATCACCGAAGTTGCGCGACCCCACGTGGGTGGCGGCCCCGAAGTTCAGATCTGTATCCCCTGCAGCTCACCTCCGGAAAGAGAAGGGCTTGCTATGGGGTAGTTCAAGGAGCCGACGGACTCCAAGCTCAGATCCAAGCCGGTGAACAAGAAGCTCAGCTGGTTAACGTGGTCTAAGTCATGCTCGTCCGCCAGATTCTCCCCGCCAAAGAACGGGCATTCAACCTGTGGGAGTTCGATCCAAGACAAAGACCAGCGTTGAGCGGCTCTTCGACACAATGTACGGCGCTGGAGGGTGTTGTTTAAGGCAGGACGCTTCGCATCCGCCGCATGTAAGATCGCGGATTTCACTCGCAGCATCCACCGACGAGGTAAGTGATTCTACCCCTTTACGGACACTTATTGTTAATAGTTTGATTCTAAGCGGTTTCAATCTCCCTTTTCCTTTGACAGAATGGATGAAGAAGGCCGAGCAGCTCATCCGCCCGGCCCCATGCCGAAGACCCAAGTGGATGCCCGCCTAGCGAGGTTGTTGTTCCGCACCACACGTGGTGCCGAGAAGAAGGCCAAGAAGGTGGCCACGGGTACTCGAAGAGTTCCTGTTTTGTGTGTCCGACGACTGAGGCGGATTCCTCCCAAGATGAGGAGGAGGAAGAAGACTCTCTCCCTGAGGAGGGAGAGAGAAGAGGAAGGCCTCCCAACAGAGGAGGCCAAGGGTCCAAGAGGGAAGAACTATTCCCCCGGACAGCTCCGCCAACACCAACATTGGCGATGAAGAGTGGCCCTCAAGGGCCAGTCCTCCAGCGAGATCGTAAGTATCCGGATCCCTGAATGATCTGCAATTTCTTTTGTGTCACATAGTGTCCTTCTAATGCCGCATATTGCCTGCAGTCCGGCCGACAATGATCTCCCTGCTTCGTCGAGCGGGTCGTTGGCTGCGTCGGATGTGGATTCCATTCCGACTGCCTCCACCCCTTGCGCCGCTGAGGACGCCGAGGTGGGATCCCGGGAAGGGACCCATCAGGAGGAGGCTCCAGAGGCGCCGCAAGGCAGCCTCCCGGACTTTGCACCGGACTCTATGTCGGAACCTGTAGTGGTTCCAGAGTTCGGCAGGCGGCCCCTTCGCAAGAAGGGCAAGACCGTGACACCGGCGGCCCCCGTCCAGCCGGAGGCGCCGGACAACTTGTTGGAGGCGCTCAAAGGCGCTTCCATCGAGGAAGAACACCGCACTATCATGAGTGCGGTGATTTAGAAGGTTCAGCTCGCCAAGAGCGGGCCGACCAAGCTCGCAGAGCCTTCTAACGGGCTTTGAGGTAAGAAGTTAAAATTATGTAATGTAATACCGCATAGACAAGAGTCCTCGATGCTTGGTTCGTGTTCGGAAAGAAAAGCCGGACCGAGGATCTAATAAGATATACGCAGGTTGCTAAAAAGTATGTCAATATGGGTTTGCAGTGCTCCTCTCGCCGACCTCCGCCAGACCGACTACGGAGGTCGGTGCATTAAAGCAGATCTCGAGCGGTCCGAGCAAGAGCTCGGCCGTGCAAGAAGCAGCTCGAGGACAAAGAAGGTGAGTAACACCACTTTGAATAGTTACCTTACAGAAAAGGATTTAGGTTGCAATAAAAATAACAAGGATAACATGGGTACTGCAGGGGCCACGAACGAGGTGGCAACCCTAAAGGAATCTATGTCCACGGCCGAACGCAATGCGGCCGCGGAACGGGCAAAGCGAGAGAAGCAGGAGGCGTGGGTGGCGGAGGTGCGGCAAGAGCTCCAGGCTCTCATGGACAAGCATGAGAGTTTGGAGCGCGACTCAAAGACTCGAGAGTCCGAGCTCGCCTCGGCTCAAGTGCCAAGTCCGCCAAGGCCGAGGCCCGTAAGGCCCTTCAGGAAGTTGAAGATATGAAGAAAATAGCGGCGGGTAAGGCATTTTTCATGCAAAGCAAGCATGTTAATGTAAACTACCCGACACTTACCCGAATTCGAGCTCTCTGTAGGCTTGCAGATCTGCCTCGCAGTGTATCCGATGCCGCCACATTCTACCGTGGTGAGGAGGGAGCTCAACGGAGAAGGTCTTCGTCTCAAGACGCCGAGGCCGCCATCCGGTGTTTCTAGCGACCAGTGAAGCAGCTGGTCGAGCTCCACAAGGTGGCCGAGGAGGCCATGAAGGGCCTCATAGTCATTTGTGGCTGGAGGGCCATGCCTGGAGCTACTTCGGCCTCGGCGGCGGGTGGTGGATGCGTGCCCTCGGATGGAGGTCATCAAGCGCTCCGCCTGTATTGAAGGTGCTCTTCGGGCCCTTGCCCGCGCAAAGGTGCACTGGGGCAAGATGGATGCGGAAAGGCTCATCACTGATGCGCCACCAGCGGGCAAGGAGTATCATACGCCCGAGATGTACTATAAGACTGTCCTAAAGGGTGCCCGCAAGATTGCGGATGAGTGCCCCAAAGATGTAATCATTGAGTAAACTCGCTATGTATTATCCTGTGCACTGAAAACTTTGTTCATATGCGCTAAGCAACGCTTGTTTGATTTAAAATATTACCTTCAGGCGGCCGCTTATAAAATCTCGAGAGATGGCAAGTCGTCGGCTTCAAACCCCCAAGCCACGAAAGTGCCGGGTGTTCGGGATAAATTTGAGCACTCTTGTTCCCATTTTGGGTCCATCTAGGGAGGCGCCAACACAACGAACAAGGCAACCGGACTTATAATGCTTGAACACTCTCACTTAGCCATAGAATTCTATAATTTTAAATTTCGGCGAAGCCCCTAGTATTCGGAAGACCGAGTTCGGGGCGCTATCCATGCCTTGGCCGGACATTATCCGGTTCTTCGCTTGACGCGGCATAAGTCTTTAAGGACTCGAAAAGACCTCTCGAACAGCGACCAGTCTCTCGCCTTATCATGACAGTCAGTTTTAGCTTTTCCATCGAGGCGCCGCCCAGCTCAACCGGGCGCAATCGCAGTGGTTCTCCCAAAGGCCACCTTAGCCGTGAACGGAACGTAAGGTACCAAAACATGGAGCCGCCAAACCCAACTATTGACCCAAGACATGATTCGAGCCGATTCATATAATGCTATAAGTTCGGGTGCCGACTTGTGAAAGTGTTCGGACTTATCACACCATAATGCGGGGAACATAAGCCCTCGTGTATTCGGCCGCACTCAAAATATATGGGTGCACGATGTCATTAGTGAACATATATGTAAAGTAATGCAATAACAGCAAAAAGTGCTGCCTTTATTTATTCAAGGATTACGCTATGAGTGCGGAATGATACAAATAGTGCGGTAAGCAAGGGGTTGACTAATTAAACATGTCCTCTCGTGGGTGGGCTATGGACTGGTGTATATAATCAAATTTAATGCTCGTAATGGAGACCACCCGAGTGTTCATCGCAGCCTTCTTTCTTCCCCAGCTATTGCATCGTGAGTTCGGGCGGTTCATCACGACAGGCCTCCGTTAACGGAGTCCTGTGTATACAAAGAAGGGAAATAATAATAAAAAGAGTGACACACTTGTGAGCCCCTCGTGTGGTCGAGCCGCACTGGTCTCTTGTGGTCGTGCCCTCCCCTAGGCCCATGGTATCTCCAGAGCGTAATGATGTACGCGGAGGGTTGGTCTTGCAATCATGCGAGGGCTGGGGTTAGCCGATTGCTACGTGTGCTCGGAACATGCCAGTGGTCTTGGTTGATGTTGCTCGGGGAGTTTGGCGTGTCCGCCGCTTAACGGCCGGACTCAAAATTGCCTTAAAAGGCTGCTCAGACTTCCGCCGTGAGAGCCGCCAGATGTTCCTCCGCTCGAGGGAGCGCCCGTATTTCCGCTGACCGTGATGACTCGAGGGCCCGCATCTTGAGCTTTAGGTATGCGTAATGTGGCACCGCGCTGAACTTTTGCAAACGCGGTTTGTCCGAAAGCAGAGCGTGGTAGCCGCTGAACGGGACTATGTCAAGATTAACTCTCGCCCGAAATTGTTCGGGATCCAAGACCACTTCCAATGTGATCGAGCCTGCATAATTGGCCTCAACATTCGGTATGACGCCTTTGAAGGTCGCCTTTTGTCGGCTTAATCCTTGATGGGTCTATGCCCATCTTGCGCATTGTATCCCCGATAAAGCAGGTTCGTTACCGCCGCCGCCCATCGTGACTCGTGAGGTGAAATCCATCGACGATTGGGTCTAAAACCACGCGCGAATCCGCCGTGGCGGATATCGGTCGGATGGTCTCTTCGATCGAAAGTGAACGGGCAAGAGGACCATGGATTGAACTTTAGCGATCGCTCCATCGCATATACGCCCTTTAGTGCACGCTTCCGCTCCCTCTTGGGTATATGGGTTGCGATATCATGTTTACCGTCCGCACTTGTGGGGGAAACCCTTTGTCCTCTCATCGCTCGGGCGGTCGGGTCTCTTCTCGCGTCGTCGCCAGGCAGCCCTTGTCATTGTTTTCGCAATTAACTTGCTCGCCGCTTGAATACCCAACAATCTCTGTTGGTGTGATTAGTCTGGTTTTCGAGGTGCCATGTATCCGCATGAGCGGTCGAGTATTCGGTCCAAATTGACGGACCCGAGTGGTTCTTTTGAATGGCTTCTTCCACGACCGGTTTAGAGCCTCGAATCCGCGTTAATCGTCAGATCCTCCTTGTCGCCGCCAGCACGCGGTGTTTGTTTTGCTTCGACGCGACCGCCATTGTGGTCCTTTGTGTCCGGACCGCCAAAGATTTTTGCCGAGGTTATTGCTGCGAAGCCAGCTACCTATCCTCTCCCGCATAGAAGCGGTCATTAATGATGTGAGGGCTGCCATGTATTTCGCTTTTCCGCCCTAGGTGCCGGGCTAGCCACTCGTCATGATGTTATGTTTGAAGGCTGCGAGGGCCTCGTGATCCGGACAATGACGATTTGATTTTTCTTTGTTAAGAACCGTGTCCGTAATTGCTCGCCGATTCGTGTGGTCTGCTGGATTATGTGGCTTAGGTCATCGGCATCCGGTGGTCGCACATATGTGCCCCGGAAGTTGTCGAGAATGCGGCTTCCGTGTCCTCCCAACACCCAATTGACTCGCGGGCAGGCTGTTAAGCCAATGCCGAGCTGGTCCTTTAAGCTTGAGCGGAGGTATTTGATGGCGTGGAGATCATCGCCCGGGCCATATGGATGTGAAGGAGATAATCTTTGATCCAAACCGCTGGGTCCGCCGTGCCATCGAGGATTCAATGTTTACGGGTTTAAACCCTTCAGGATTTGATGATCCATTACTCGCCGCGAAGCATAGCGGTGTGCGGCGCCTCAGATTGAGCAATATCACGACGTAGCTCAAGGGAGCGCTGTTCGTTGTGTTCGCCCGGCCGGGTTGTTGTATCCGCTCGACGGCATTCGCGTGGGTTGTGGGGCGCCCACGTGATCCATAGATAGATCTGGATTGTCTTGCTTTGTCCTCCAATATATCTCGCAAGTCCGTGCATTCCTCTTGGCTTCGTACTTTTGGAGCGATGCCGGGCACGGTCTTGGTGGAGGGCCCGATGCTCTCTCGCCGCAACCATGGGGTGGTCGGTCGGCCGACAGCGCCGGTGATGAAGGTATGTATGCTTCCTCCTCTAATCGGGGAGCAACTTATGCTTTGGGTAGCTTTTGGTGGGCGCTCGAGTTCATACTCTTCGCCGCGAGGACCTCGGTCCATCTGCTGCCAGCAGGTCTTGATCAGCTTGAAGCTATCGCTGCTTTTTTTAGGCTATTTGGTGTGGCCATTAGCTGCGCTTGAAACGCCCTGCTCGACGGATCTCGGCATGACGAATTGTCGTCGCTGAGGCTTGCCTCGCCTTCGGAGGGAGGTATGTAATTATCATCCTCGACCTCTTCGCCCGCCGCTCTCGTGAGGGCTTGAGCCGATCCTCCGCGCTAAATCTTGCAGAGGGGGTTGTCTTCGCACTCTCTGGGTATTATTATCTCCTCGTGCCGAATCTCCATTCTTGCTTGTGGGCGGATTTAGAGCGCGCCACGACGCCGGTGCTTGGGCTGTTTTTTAAGGAATCGCCCCGCCGCTTCTTCGCCGTCCCCATCTTTTGGGGTGTCCACCATGTATATGTCATATGATGAGGTGGTTTTCCAAAGGCCTCGTAGGCGCTGGTTCTTGTTCGCTCACGCATCGCCATCCATACCGTCGATGTCTTGAGTCATAGTCTAGCATGTCTGCTAGATCGCCGATAGTGGCTACAAAGTGGGTGGTGGTGGGTCTTGAATTTCTTCGTCGTCTGCTGTCCCAACCGTCCCGCCATATTCGCCAGGCTCTCCCGGATAGGGAGAGATGCTTTAGCGAATTTAGGATGTCGCCAAAGGGCGAGTGCCGAAGATGTCCGCAGCGGTGAACTCCATGATCGCACCCAATCGATTCGCCAAGGGGGGCAGCGAGAGTTTGAGTCCCGCACTCGGAGTCACGAGCTTTATAGGGACAAGGTCGGTGTTCGCCCATCGCCGCTGAAGTTCCAGCCTCCGAGGCGGTGTCCAGCCACCGGTCCTCGATCTGGGCGATCGGCTCCGGACTGAGGGCCGGAGCGAATTTGTGTGCGGCCACCAAGGCACTGTCCGGCGGCAGAGCTAAATCATGCCCATCGTGACATTGCGGCACGCTCGGCTGTGGCTCGAGTCCGTCGAAGATCAAGTCCCCGCGGATGTCGGCCGTGAAGTTTAGGCTTCAACTCGACCGACGCCGGGCGAGCTTCGATCTGCTCCAGATGGCCAAGAGAATTAGCCTCAAGAAGCCGTCGAATCTGAAGATCTGCTCGGGAGAAAAGTCTCACCCGACGGCGTTGTTGTCGATTGAAGAAGCCATCGAGCCTATCGGTGACGACACGAGGAACTCTCAATGAAAGCACCAATGTCGGTGTCAAAAGCGGCGGATCTCGGGTAGGGGGTCCCGAATCATGCGTCTAGGCGGATGGTAACAGAGACGAGGGACACGATGTTTTACCAGTTCGGGCCCTCTTGATGGAGGTAAACCCTACTTCGCTTGATTAATATTGATGATGTGTATTACAAGAGTGGATCTACCATGAGATCAAGGAGGCTAAACCCTAGAAGCTAGCCTATGGTATGATTGTTGTAATGGATGTTGTGTCCTACTGGACTAAAACCCTTCGGTTTATATAGACACCGAGAGGGCTAGGGTTACACAGAGTCGGTTACAATGGTAGGAGATCTACATATCCGTGATCGCCAAGCTTGCCTTCCACGCCAAGTGAGGAGTCTCGACTAGGGGTGTCCAGGACAGCCGGACTATCAATATCCGCCGACTCCCTGCATCACGTAAGATAGAAGATTGAAGACTCCCTACCATGTCCCAAGGTACTTTACTTGGCGTGGAAGGCAAGCTTGGCAATACGGATATGTAGATCTCCTACCATTGTAACCGACTGTAACCCTAGCCTCTCCTGTCTATATAAACCGGAGGGCTTTAGTCCGAGGATAGAACATTACATCTCAACAATCATACCATAGGCTAGCTTCTAGGGTTTAGCCTCCTTGATCTCGTGGTAGATCTACTCTTGTACTACCCATGTCATCAATATTAATCAAGCAGACGAGGGTATTACTCCATCGAGAGGGCCTCGAACTCGGGTAAAACATTGTGTCCTCGCTCCTCGCTACCATCCGCCTAGACGCACAGCTCGGATCCCTACCCGAGATCCGCCGGTTTTGACACCGACATTGGTGCTTTCATTGAGAGTTCCTCCGCGCTATCACCGATAGGCTCGATGGCATCTTCAACCTTCAACGCTGTCCAGTGGTGAGACTTTTCTCCCTGGCCGATCTTCAGATTCGGGCGGTTTTAGATCATGGGCCAACTCGCTGCCATCCGAGCAGATCGAAGCTACGCCCGCCGCCAGTCGATTCGAAGCTTAAACTTCACGGCCGACGACCGCGGAGACTCGATTCGACGGACTGGCCATAGCTAAGCCGCCAAGACCGCAACGGTGGGCATGATCTAGCTCGCCACGGACAAGATTTTGGTGGTCAAGATTAACCCGCCTCCGCTATTAGCCCGAGCCGATTGCCTATGACAAGTGCCGGTGGATAGACGCCACTGGGCTTCAACATCTACGGCGATGGAGCCGAATACCAATTGTGTCCCTTGCAAAACTCATGATCCCGAGGCGCCGACTCGCGGACCGAGCCTCCCGCGCCCCTGCCAATCAAGCCGGATTGGGCGCCGGTTATGGAATTCTCCGCCGCGGACATCTTTTCAACACTCGCCTTTTGGCGATATCTTGAATTCCTCAAGCATCTCTCGCTATCAGAGAATCTCGCCGACTATGGCTGTGACGGTTGAGTACGGACGATGAAGAAATTCAGAGCCCACCTCCACCCACTTTGTAGCCACTGCCGAGGATCTAACCGACATGCTAGACTACGACTCCGAGGACATCGACGCTATGGACGATGATGCCGAGATTTAACATGACCCAAAGACCCACGGGCACCGGAGGGCCACCTCACACACGACATCTACATGGTGGATACCCCAAAAGAAGGGGATGGCGAGAAAGCGGCGGAGGAAGATTCTAAAGAAGCAACCCAAACACCGCGCTGCCAAGGCCGCCTAAATCCCGCCACAACAGAATGAAGAATCCGCACGGAGATAATAACACCCCTGAGAGTGCCAAAGACAAACCCTCCAAAGAAGACTCAAAGAAAAGAGGATATAGAAGCAAGCCCCCACGAAGGGCGGCAGAAGAAAAGGTTGAGGATCACAACTATGTACCTCCCTCCAAGACTAAACAAGCGCTAATGACGATTTAACTCGAGGAGCCCGTCAACAAGATCTTTGCAAACGCAGCTCATCGCTACGTAAAGAAGCTCAAGAAGGAAAACGGAAGCTCAACACAGCGGAAGACGCGCCCGGATAAGATGGAGCAAAGTGCTCAAAACCGCAGACAAGCACGGCAACAACCACCAACCGAAGAGCTACCCAAGCGCAAGCTGCCCTGCATTCACGAAGAGGCCATAAAGCCCCAACGCCAAATGGCTCCAGCCAGTCCATCTACGGACCCAAAAGGAAAGCCCCAATAAGCAAAGGAACACGCTAAGTGTCCAACGATAGCGGCACGCATAAGCACAGGGCGCCAGACACCCACTATGCTTCACAGACGAGGTGCTGGAACATGAATTCCCAGCAGGGTTTAAACCCATAAACATAGAAGCCTACGATGGAACAACAGACTCGAGTCTGGATAGAAGACTTTATATCTGATATACATATGACCAGAGGAGATGATCTCCACGCCATCAAATATCTACCCTCAAGCTCAAAGGGCCAGCTCGTCATTGGCTCAAAAGCATCCCGTAAAACATCTGGAAGTTGGGAAGAGCTCGAGGAAGCGCTAGAGCAAATTTTCAAGGACTTATGTCCGCCTCCGGATGCAGATGACCTAAGTCACATAACTCAACAGCCCGGAGAGTCAACATGAAATTTCGAACAGTGTTCCTTACCAAAAGAACCAAATAGTCGATCGTCCGGACGCCAAGCCTTAGCAGCTTTTAAGCACAATGTCCGAGACGAATGGTTTCGCTGACACCTCGGTCAAGAGAAACCGAGGACAATGACCGCATTAACAAGCCTCATGAACTGCTTTTATGCTAGAGAGAGACAAATGGTTGGCAATAAGCAGCACCAATGACCCAAGTACATCCGAGATAAGAGATGGAACGGAAAATCACGGCGCAGAAAAGAACAATACGAATAAAGAGAAAAGCCCAAAGAGCACGGCAACAACGCCGGATTCAAAAGCTCACTACCAATAATAAAGCTCAACCCATCAAGGACGCACAACGATTTAACCTGCCTAACCTACACAAAATTCGGGTCGGATTTGTCAAATCCACAAGACTTCTAAGGCTCGCAAATCACACCCACAGGATTGTTGGGTTTTCAAACAGTCCGCCGACTAAACGCCGAACGCAAGGGGCTCGACGCAAGCTTAAGAAGATAAACTCCGCCAACAGGCACCGAAAACAAAAGACTTTCCCACAAGGGGTCAAAGCAAGAACTCACTTCATGTGAGGACACAAAAACAAAGGCGGCACTCTCTAAAAGAGCTTCGCACGGTCCGCCCAGAAATCATAGAGATTGATATCAAAACCAATCACTTTCACCACCGGATTATTCCAAAAGTGTTCGAACCGCGGGACGGACTCCCTAATATGAACTGATAATAGACGGACTATAATTCACAAACGCCCTAATGGACGGAGGCAGGACTTAAACCTCGCTATATTCAAACACAATCCGCTGGATGGGGATAGACCCTACCAAGATTCGACACACCGCACTTCCTTCAAAGGAGTTACGCCAGCCCTTACGCTTAAGTGCACAGCTCGATATTACTCAAGTCGTGTTCGATCACCGATCAATTTTCGACGGAAAAGTTAATTTTCCATATCGCCCCATTCAAAAGTGCACATCAAGCACTATTGGGACGAAGGCTTTTGTCCGCTTCAACGCCATACCGCATTACGCTGCCTCTTACACTTAAGATGCCCGGTCCACATGGCACCATTTCAAAGGCGAGGGTCACTTAAAGACCCCGGATTTGGTTAGACGAATCTCGACTCAAGAAAGTTAGGGCTCCCTAGCCGCATGCCCTTTCACAATGGCTGCGCAAGACAACTAACATCGGTTTCATATAAACCTAGCTTTAATTATTTACGCTATTCTTTTGCATTATTTTCGCATTTAACTGTTTTTAAAATGTTCTCTCTTTCCTACAGATGAAAACGTGCATACCCGCCCGTGATAACGCACAACGGAGACACAAAGCGCAGACATGCAGAGGGACCCGCCGCAAGGATTCTTTTCAGATTAAGACCCTACGTAGACCTTTTTATTATCGTCTCTTGTTGTTAAATCGCCTCGCTTCTTCCTATAGCCGAGGCGGAGCTCGACGCTTTGGCATTGGCCGCACAAGACAATGCCCGCATTTGGACACAAGGGGCTTAGGCATAATTCTGCCCGCTATCATAAAGTCCGAATACCTTAGGGAGTGTTCGCGCCTCAAGTTGGGCACTATATGCATCAGCTCGAATCATGTCTTTGGTCAAATGTTGGGTTTGCCGCTGCCCTCGTGTTTTGCTGCCTTATGTTCCAGATCACCCAGCTAACGCTGCACTGTGGAGAACTATCGCGATTGTGCCCCAGCCTCGGCCGGGCGAGCACCTCAAGAGAGAAAGCCAAAACCGATCGTCATGATATAGCGAGAGTCCGGTCACCACTTGATCGACTACGGAATGTTTAGAATTTCGCTGACGAAGGGCCGCTTCGGTCAGCACACACGCACTCGAATCCGGAGATGTGCGGTGCCATTAGGGGCTATATCGTAGCCCCACCCTCGAGCTCCATTGGCTAAGTGAAAGAGATAAAGCATTATAGTCCGGATTGCCTCGCTTGCTACGCTACCACCTCCTTATAACAGACCGAGACGCCGGATTAAAGTGTGAAAAAGCGTTATTTTGCGAACACCCCAAAGACCTTGTGCAAGGGGTCAAGTCAAGATCGCATCTTTCAAAGTTATACACAAGTATACTTAAACGGCCGCAAGGAGAACTATTACTACTTGGAAGCACAAGTATAAAAAGCATTCATACTATAATCATTGATAAACAAGTTAATGCGTTCAATTGAACATTACATTTTTCGAGCACTGCGACTCTATTATACGAGCGCCGCGCATAACTTCCCTGAAATAATGTTCGGCAGAAAGCCGGTTCCCATCCGAACCCCGGGCAAGAACAATGTGGCATCCATCTCCGGACATCGCGCTTTACACGGGCCGAGCCATCCGCTACCGATGCGCACCGACTGCTTTCATCTCTTGATATGCGGCACCGCCCCAAGGAACCGCCGCAGAGAGGTCAAATAGCTCGCCGCTTAGGACCCTCTCGCCACACATGTGCCACGATGTCACCATAGCCAGCCCAACAGCCTATTCGTTCGCCCATTCGCCAACCTGTCCGACAATGAAGAGGGCGATCCGGACCGTGGAATTGAGTCCAATATAACTCTTCCACCTCGTGATCCCCCGGCCCGAAGTGCTTAACGGCGTCACCGCACTCGCAGCCAAGTCCATGTAAGGATCCTCCGAACTCCACCGCTTCAAATTTAGCATACTTGGCATCCATAAACCGCGACGATAAGAAATGGCTTGCCACCGTGATTTCTCCGGCCATGCGCAGCTCCTCCTTCATAGCTCAGATTGCAGAGCGGGCATCCTTGGTCTCGGCGGTGGCCTTCTTCAGTCTTCCCGCCCAATAGGCGCCTTTTCAAGAGCCTCGCCACGGTCGGTAGCATCCTTTAAATTCTTGGCCAATCCGCCACCTCCGCCCGCTTAGGCAAGGCGCAGCCTTTTCGCCTTCAACTCTTCGCCGCTCGCTGGCAGTCAAGATCACTCCTTCGGCTGCTCTTTAGCTTGTGCAAGCTCGCCCAAGTCTCCCCACAAGAGCAAAGACCTGCTCGCATAAACAGATATAACTTATCAAGAGGAGGGCTTTAACCCACTCAATAAAGCGGCCACGAGAATTTATTTACCTTGCGACTCGTCAAGTCGCTGATTGACAAGTGCGATGTCAAGATTCGCCATGTCCGATTGCCGACTCAATTCGCAACCGATCATCCGGCTGGCCTCGACTATCCGCCACCGTGCGTAACGGCGTATTAATTACCTGAGATATTTAGATTTTCGATCCTTGGCACGCTGTCATCTTCGACAACCTACCGAGTCTCAGGGGCTACTATCTATACAGGCGCATTTTTATGCACAACCGTTAAAAACAAAGGTACGCTTATTTTCAGATACCTCAAATCCTGCCAAAGAAGCTCATGGCAGATCACGCAATCCGCTTTCATGGACGAATCCTTCCAATCACCATACGCATTAACGCACGGTGATCCTCTCAAATGGACGCCTCTCAAGCAAACTCTTGATTCTCCCTCCGGACTCGTGGGTGTTGAACTTTGGCCCTCCGGATTCGTGGATGCCCTCCGTGATTTACACTTCGGGCTCGCCGCCTCATCTGGCAATGCAGGCAGACGGAGGCGACGCTTCCATCATCTCCTAAGAAGATCCCCGAGGATGAACTCACCGAGAATTTGAGATCCGAGCTGCGATATAAATATTTCGTTACCTACTGAAGCGTATGAAGGTATTATCTTATTAAAACTTCTTCTTTCATACTCACGCCTCGCTGGAGGGCTGGTCCTTGGCGATGATTGCGCGTCCGATTCTCTCCGGACGCCGGACCTCCGGTGGGGATTTCTTCCCACGCTTAGGGCTGGGGCCTCCGGATCTTCGGAGGCGGTCCTCTTCTCCTCCGAAGGAGGGATCCTTGGTTCCTCCTCTTCATCGCCTTTGACGAAATATTAGCTCCTTTATCTCCCTGCCGCCCCCTTCTACGGGCGAACCTCCAACATTCTCGACCAAAGACGGCTCCAAAGGCGGTCTCTGGGAGGGGGGCGACACCTTATCAGCCTTGATTGCGCCACCCATTCTCAGAAGAACAAAGGGTCAAGAGACGATCTCTTGAAAGGCATACAAAATAGAATGTCCGGCTTTGAGCTATTTACCGAGTATCCGGCGATCGCGCTTAGTCCAAGATCCTCGGCCGAATCCGGACACGCCACCTGCGGTCCAAGAACAGCTCAGACATCTCCAAGGGGTCGCACCCATGAAATGCCGGAGGATACGAGGTCCTCCGATTGAACTCCCATAAACGGAGAGGACGACGCTTGTGGTAGGAGGTGCCTAGTTAGCATGACTGCATCACCTTGACCAGTCAATCTCCCTTGTTTGGAGGTCTCGAATCCGCTCGCAAAGACGGGCACGCCCTGGACGGCCCCAGTTGAGCCCTTGGTCGACCCACGACATCACCGCCGTGGAGGTCCCGGCTAAAAGCGGCGGCTTTTGCTCGCGCCCCTAGGAACGGTGATGTAAAACCACTCTCGCCGCCACGGTCCTCGCTCCTCTTGAAGGAACCTTCGAGCCACGGGCATCGACCTTCCCGCTATGGTCGCCCCGCCAAGACTCCGCTTGGCGCCCGATCATCTTGGCTCCACCTTAAATGTTTTCAGCCACAGCCAAGTGGGGAATGACACGGAGGAAGGCTTCGCAGACAATGATAAATGCGGAGATATGGAGGATGGACTCAGAGCCAAGTCGTGGAAGTCCAGCCCAGAGAAGAACAGAGCCCTCACGAAAGGATCCGCTGGAAGCCCAATCTCGACGGAGGTGAGATGCGAAACAACGATTCGCCGGGCTCGGGTGGCACGGCCTGCCAGGGCAGCAACCAGCGAAACCGTGAGGCTGTGTACTTGGCCTCACGCAACTTCAAATGTCCTCCTCCGTGACGGAGGAGGGCACCCACCGCCCCGGAGGTCGGAGCCGGACATTGTCAGAGATCCGGCGCCGAGTCTGGAGCTCTAGGTGTTGGAACCGGGGCGGAGGAAAGATTCGATGCGAGGTTAAAAGACAAGGACATGCCTTGGTCCTCTTATAAAGGGGAAGAAATACCAAGGGCCGCCTCCGTGACCGCTTGAGATTCCCTTCGATAGAGGAGGCGGGCGACGGAACGGTTGGGTTACCCACGCACGTATTGATGAGGATCCCGAATAAAAGGGAACACGGTCTCGCCGACAGACGCGTTAAGGAAACCGCCGCTAAACGGCCGAGGCGGAATAATAAAACGAGGGCTTGGCTGCGGTGTGACATCACGCCGCTGTAATACGCCGCCAGATTGAACTAAGTGTGTGTTTTATTCTCTCTACGTTTGGAATGTGGAAATTATTTTGCAGAGCCGGACACTATCCTGGTGTTCATTATCTTCTCCGGATTATTCAAAGGAAGGAACCCGCCTTGCAATGCCGAAACATTATGCACGCCGGACTTATCGCCATTGAAGACTGGTTCAGGGGCTACTGAGGGAGTCCTGGACTAGGGGGTGTCCGGACAGCCGGACTATCAATATCCGCCGGACTTCTAGACTACGAAGATAGAAGATTGAAGACTCCGGCTCGTGTCCGGAAGGTACTTTACTTGGCGTGGAAGGCAAGCTTGGCAATACGGATATGTAGATCTCCTACCATTGTAACCGACGACTGTAACCCTAGCCTCTCCTGTCTATATAAACCGGAGGGCTTTAGTCCGTGAGGACGTAACATTACATCTCAACAATCATACCATAGGCTAGCTTCTAGGTTTAGCCTCCTTGATCTCGTGGTAGATCTACTCTTGTACTACCCATATCATCAATATTAATCAAGCAGGACGTAGGGTATTACCTCCATCGAGAGGGCCTGAACCTGGGTAAAAACATTGTGTCCCTCGTCTCCTATTACCATCCGCCTAGACGCACAGTCACTACAAGGATACCCCCTATAAAGCAACAGATATTATACAACGTTTTGACTATATGTTGCAAAATTCACGATAGATACGCATATAAGCATCGTAACATATGTGTTGTACATGCAGCTCGTGAGTAAAGCCCAGCCCAAGTTGGCTTTCACAATTAATCTAGGTCTCTCCCTTTCCCCACCCTCCCCTATTCCTCGCTCCCTCCCACAGCGGCCGCCGCCCCTCACCACTCCCTGCGATCTTGTGTCCCAGCGACGCCCCTCACCACTGCCGTGCGACCCTCCGTCCCGGCGCGCCGTCCCTCGTCACCACCCTGTGAACCTTCGTCCCGGCGCGGCTCCCCTCGTCATTGCTCCCCTACGACAACCGGCGAATCCAAGGTACGACCATGAACAAGCACACGCAACCACATCCCTCATTCTACATCTGTAGCCCTCGGGGTTCCAATGCATCATTCACATGTGTAGCCCCGTTCGTCCTCCTCCAGTGCTCCTCCTAATTGTTCTCCACTATTCACGTGTGAACCATGTAAATCGATCTAGGCAAGATCTCCCCGATCCCTTCTCTCGCAATCTTTTAATCTCCATCGCCCCAATGACGCCGCAAGTCATCTTGGTTGTCGAGGATGTCTATCCAATCTCAGATTCATGCTCGACCAAAACTGCAACCCAATGCAAAGGGACATCAAAGGCGCTTTGTATCCGATTGGACAGCCGCTATTGTTGGTGAAGTTGCCGAGAAGAGGAACTATTGAACACTTGTCGCAGGTATGCAAGAAGCAACAAGAGAGTGTGTTTTGTCTTTTGAGGATTTTCATGTTGTGTTTTTTTTCGGGGTTTATGTTGTGTTGTGCTATCGAATCAAACGCTTGGTGCAGCTTAGAGTTCTGCTTTGGGGAATACTAATGATGTGCTTCCTTTAGTTTCAGACCTCTACAATGAGAAAGTACAGCCTACGATTTCATCTTGGGGATCTTGATGACGTCATGCTATCGATTTCAAAAATCAAGATATGTATTAAGATTTGTAGGTGCGCTATCGCTCCATTTCTTTCATACACACAATATGACTGGCATACATGTATTTCCATTCTCAAATAATGGAATATATACTAAAGGAGAGACTCATGTCAGTATGCTTTTGATTCATGTTGACAGCAGGTAACCTCGTTGTCGCAGTTCTTCCTTTCCACATAATAGGAATAGATCTATAGCAAATGAAGGAAGCACACCGAGCACGCTCATTACAGACACCTAACAAAAGCCCAAAGCGATGAAGAGGATAAGTTGAGAGCCCCAACAAGGACGATAATGGCTGAATGAGCTTCTAATCCGCTTTGGCTGCATCCCATGTCTCCAGGTGTGTAGGTTTTGGCTTCATAAAGTTCTATTTTATACACGTACATACTGGACTACAGGTTTGATTTGTAGGACAATTTCTTATCACTACTTTACACCTTTTCGCATGATGCATGGATGATGAGCTCATATAACTGTGGAGAGCATGTATCATATGATAGTTGCAGTGGGGCTAAGCTAAGAGAGGATTACCGATGCTTACCATATACATATACACACAGCCACGCATGCTGTGATATTGGTATGTATAGTATATGATCTATGTTTTCTTTTCTAAATCTATGTTATTATTGTGACCCTATACTAAAGAGAGCAAAACCATATCAAAATCATTAGGAGCGAAATGCATCTATTAATAAATCCATGATTTTCTGTACTAACTAAAAGGGAAACAATTAAGCTACATGTATGTATCATGAATGAAAAATATATCTTATACTATAGGTATGTATACCACAGATTTGATGATATGCGTACATAACTACATATGCATTTGTTAAGTCTTACAATGGAAGATTTTTGGAAACTCTTCAACATAAATTTACTAGAAATCCAGGTTTTCTGCCTCGCATTATATAGTGTAAAAAATGATATAGACTAAACAGAAAAACCGATCATCTCTTTTGTGTTAAGGAAAACCAGTCATCTCTTATAGAACATTTCAATGGATTTGCTGTATATCACTAAAACAAAATAAATGTCCTCCTTTTAAGTGTTCATCTCATATACAGGAGCAAAAACGCCTCTTTCTGCAGAAACATAGATACATGGTTAATATTGTTGGTATATTTTATTTTGAGTTTCCAGTTTCATCGTCCCAAATTGGCCATCTATTTTTTTCTTCTGAACCCGTGACATAAATGACCAGTTGTGAGATGTTCAAAATATATTACATGTTCTCTAACTACTGTTAATGCATTACCGTACAAACTTAACCGTTTTTTTTGTTTTTTCTTAATGCATTGTGTGTTAACAGTTCATTTTGTGTTTTGTTTGTAGATTCGAAAGATAAATGAGTGATTATATGGATGCGTGGCAAGTATACTAATGATAGTGATGATGATGTTCCTGTACGTTCATGATGATGATGTTGGATGCTTTCAATTTAGTTAAGCAGTAGGGATGATATTCCTGGGCTAAGTTTTAGCTAAGTGTAGGGATGTTGATGGATGCTTTCGGTTTCAGTTGTGTTGTCAAGAAAATATTTAGATTATGCATCACATATGGATGATGTTCCTCCTGTAATATCCACTCTTGTAATCCAACAATTTTATCTAATATATATGATTTGTTCCTCCGATGAGTATATTCTCTTGTTCTTTGTTCACTTGAAATACATAATTATCACCATTATATGTAATGTTAATTTAATTGTTGGCAATGTATATAAAATAATATAATTGACATTATATATGTAAGGGTTGCAAAATCTTTGTTGGCAAGCAATGTGATTTTGATTCCTGTACATTGAGCACCAACATATAGAAGTGTAGTAAAGTCAATTTTATTTGTTGCCTTTTTGCAACGGTACCTTTTACCAACGATAGTATAAGCGTTGTAATATGCATTAGCAACACTGGATAAGGCTACGCATGCCAAACCGTTGGTAAAGTCACTAACAACGCATATATGGACTTTTAGATACAGAAAAAAGCGTTGCTATTGGGGGGTTCCTGTTGTAGTGAGTTCGGGACCCCCTACCCGAGATCCGCCGGTTTTGACACCGACACCAAGGAAAGTCCCGTCCGGACACGGGACGGAGTCTTCAATCTTGTATCTTCCTAGTCTTGAAGTCCGGCGGACGATGATAGTCCGGCTGTCCGGACACCCCCTAGTACAGGACTCCCTCAATGTGCCTGATGGCATGCACAATTCTGCTGAAGGCTGTGAGACAAACCCAACATATATTGCAGCAAAGAAGGCAAAACATCTTGAAGATAGCGAGACAACCCCAAAGTCTTGTCTTGATGCAAGTGTTCAAGTTACTTGAGACTAGCAATGACAAGCTCACGTAATTCGTTGTCAATCGGTTCGACTTCTTCGGCCCCAAGTTCTAGCGTAAAGGCATTCGCAACTCAACTTCGACTTGAAGTCCTATTCTAAGAAAGATTGCGGAGAACACCAATGAGAACCTCATCGCTAAACAACTACACTGAAGCTATGACCGACATGCTAGGTCGGTCTCACGCCTTGCTTTCGAGCTTATGCAGTTAGCTTCCCCACAAGGCTAACCTTTCTTGAACTATCTTGCAAGTGGTCTCGCATCGGTATTATTTTGTTCTACCGCAATGGTGCCCAGCTTTTGTAATCGCTTCTTCGTTGCGCTTTATGATCGTGGTAACTTCGATGCCCAAAGGATGTAATATACCTTAAATCCTTTATTGTATAGTGTAGGTTTATTCTTAGTTACTATGCCATAATTTCTTTATTATATAGAGTAGGTTTGTTCTTAATTCCTACTAGTTACTGCCATCATTCGCTATCTGAAAAAATCAGATGTGCTCGACCGGGCCAAAACATTCGACTCTAACGGGCCTGGTTTTTAGCGGGCCACAATTGGGCCGGCCTGCGTCTTTCTTGGGCCCGAATGATTGGGGCCTTCACACATTGCGCCAGGCCCAAACTTACATCGACCTATATTTTAGTTGGGCCTTTTGTTGATCCAGCACTTAGTATGGCCTAGGTAGCATTGGGCCATTAACAGGCTGAATATTATACTGGCCTGTTACGGCCGAGATGAAACCACGGGCCTTTAGCAGGCCAAAATGCATGTTGGGCCTCTATTTTCACTAGTCATCGACGGGCCTTCAATAGGCTGAAATGTAGACCGGGCCTTTTTGGGCCCAGTTAGCTCACGGGCCACTACCAGGCCGAAACATATCTTGGGCCTTAGTTGGCCCACTGATATCATGGGCCTTTAAGAGGCCGAAAGCTTAGTACACGCATCAACGGGCCGAATTACATGACAGGCCTTTAACAGGCCCAAAGTCATGTTGGGCTTAACTGTTGCCACCTTTAGCATGGGCCGTTTGTGGGCCCGATGTCCCGTCGGACCATATATGGACCATGGGCAAGACGGGCCATTCCCAGCCGAAAGTCACACCGGTTGAAATGGGCCCATGTCACATCAGCCTCTAACAGCCGAAAGTCATTGGCTATAGTTGGGCCAAAATATTCGCTAACAATTAACGGGCCAGATCTAGCTTCGTCATAAATGGGCCCAAATATTGGGCTTAACAATTAATGGGCCAGATCCGCTTCGTCGTAGAATGGGCCCAAATATTGGGCTAACAATTAACGAGCTAGATCCGCTTCGCCGTAGAATGGGCCTTTATTAAGCAGGTCGTTATTGGGCTGGCCCACTAGTACCTGATTAAGTACTATGGGACTTTGACTGGGCCGGCCTTTTTAACCTATATGGGCTTCTGTTGGGCCCAGCCACGTGTCGACGTATCATAGGCATGTCTCCTCCAATGGACGGGCGACATCTGGCCCACTAACGAGCTGACAGGTGTTCCCTTCGGCCAATCAGAATTTTACACATGGAAATTTCCCATTGGTCCGAGCTGTTAACGGGTTATCGGATTCAAAACCCGACCTGATAGCTTAACAGCGTTTCGTTACGGTGGATGCCACGTGTCGGTCACCCTTGACGAAAGCACTTCTGTGACGCGCGATTTATCGTCATGGAAGTGGACAATTCTGTGATGATAATTTTGGTAATATCATGGAACACTTCTACGACAGCACTGGTATGACTATCTTGATTCTGTCATAAAATCGTCATGGATGTACATACATGACAAAAAACGCGACTTACTGTGACAAACATGTATCATCACGGAAGTGTATTTTTTTTGTAGTGAACATTGAGCACCCACATCTTCAACATCTACATGAAGTCATCATCGACAAGACCCAAGGTTAGTTCATCCCTCTAAAAGGGGATATCACATCTTGGGGGAGCTTTACTCCAAGAATTGAGCTAAAGCAACTCTAATGGTGTGAACACAATAATGCTTTATGTAAAAATGGTAACCCCACTTGAGCTTAAACGATGAGTATGACCTATGATCAAATGCTCTCATTTGACTCCTAAGTCAATATACTCATATACAGATGACCTAGTCATCGCCAATTGCTTGATAGATGCTAGAGTGTTTGTGCATGCTTTGCCACATATTTCATTTGCTATCTTATTGTGTGAGCATGTTGGTTGCATAATTTTCTCCATTCAAGGACATCCATTTATTGTTTTGATTGTTTGGTCTTTTCTTTTGCCAAATGGATGGACAAGAATGCCTAAGTACTCCCTCTAGCTATCTTTGCTTTTCTCGTCTCAAACTCTATTCATGCTACATCACAAAGTTTGATCAAGTCAGATTCAAACCCTCTGGGTGAGGAGCACTCGGAGCCACCGATTCATCATAGGCTTAAACTTCCAAAACCTCTTGATGTATTTCAGTCCGACCAATTCATCCTTTCGGTCATACCTAGTTCATTAAGATGATCTAGGTTTCAATCTCGATGCAACCGATTTGAACACTTCGGTCTCACCAAGTTGCAGTAACCGCTTGCTATTCTGCATCTTGGTGCCACCGAGTTGTTCCACTCGGTCACACCAACAGGGTCTGGATATATATACCAATGGGTCGAATTTTTGGAAATTTCTCCGAAACTCTTTGCCCGTGCTATCCAGCTTTGCCGACTCGAGGTCTCCGGATCGTCGCCTCCATCGCCAACGACCTCCTGCCGCTGGTCTCCGCCACCGTCAATGGATTCTCCTCCACTGTTGTCGCCGTAGCGAGCTCACCGACAAGTTAGGGTATGAGTTCGAACCCTATGTGCAATCTCTGCATCTGATTCCTGCACTTAGGTCAATGCCATGAATCTTACCAAGTTTGAAACACTTCTATCCAATCAAAAACCTCATTAGATTAGTTTTGATTTGAAAACTTAGGGTTAGGTTTCCGCCAAATTCATCTCGGACCGACCTAGTTGTAGAAGTCGGTCTCACCGATTTGGCCCAGGCCATTGCACTTGTGATTTTCGGTCTGACCGAATCTTGCAAATCGGTGTGACCAAGTTTGGATCTCCGTGAAATCCTAGCAATCTTGGAGTCACTGAACTATCTCGGTATGACCGGTTTCACCAGTTTAGACTCTGAACATTGCTTCGGGGTCACCGAGTTCAACAAATCGGTAGCTCCAAAATGACTTCTGTAGAAAACTAAAACTAAGTCCCTCTGAGAGCAGTTATGATGATGGGAGCAGAAGCACTCCCAGCAACCTGCAAAGCTGCAACTAGGCAGAGGAAGAAGAAGACATCAGATTCTAAGGATGAATATTTCAAGGTTTATGAGAAAGTCTCTTCCAAAAGGAAAGGAGACAAGAAAGAGCTTGGAACTGCTGCTAACACCAAGCCAGGGATGAAAAAGAAAGCTCCTGCAAGAAGGATTCCTATGTCCAAAGCCAGAGCCTCAACCCAGGAAACCATGGAGTTCACACTTGAACCAAAAGAGGCCAGTGAGGGCAAGAAGGGGAAGGAGAGGGTCAAAAAGACCATGGCCAGAGTTATTGGTAGATCTTCTATGATCAGAGACCCAGATGAGGAAGAAGAGCAAGATGCACCTCCTGCAAAATCTCAGAAGTTGATGTGGGGTGCAATTAGGTCAGGGGTTGCTCCGTCAAAGCCCAAGACTGCCCCCAAGGCTGCTGCTCAAGCCCCCAAGAGATCCACCAGGAACATTCCAGCAGCTGAAAAGAACAAGGCCCCAGTGCCTGAAGTGGAAGAAGAAGAGGAAGGGCAAGTGCTTAGAAAATTGAAGCCCAAGATTCCTGACCATGATGACACCCATCCAGTGGTTGAGAACATGAAGCTAAGAAATGATGTAGGTCTCAGGCTGTGGAGGCAGTCAGACCTATATACCATAAGAAGGATGATTGTTGTTGACTACGGGTTCCATACAAAGGAACATCAAGACTTCTATGAGACTGTGCTCCTTGACAAGAAGCCAATAGTAAGTGACATGAGATGGGTTGACTGGAAATTCATATACACATTGATCATCAACGATCTTTTCGTGTACAATCTGATTTGACAATATGAGTCCTCACCGGTTTAGGAACAGGTGAAGACTCATATTGCAGCCACAAATTCTACATATAGAGTTCAATAAAGATCAAGTGCTTGTCAAAGTGTGAGAAGTAACATATTTAAGGTGGTAGAAACTCTTCACGGAGCGAGGTGGGACTAAATTTTGTAGGAAACTTAGCGAAGAGCGCTTGTCGGGAAATGCGCCGCTACTATGCTACGAAGCGAGAGGCAGCTGTCGATTAACGCTGTTGCTATAACTAGCCTCATGGCGGCTCAGAATTATAGCAGTAGCGTCTTTGGTCGGACGCGCCATCGCTATATTTGTCTCAAAGAATGAAGTTTTAGTTGTCCGCGCTACTGCTAGTTAGCAGCAGCGAGTTATTTTGAGGCGCGCTGCTGATAAGATTCGGTGTATAGGCTTTTCCCTAGTAGTGTTTGGCTCCCCTTGTGTCGAATCAATAAATTTGGGTTGAATACTCTACCCTCGAAAACTGTTGCAATCCCTTATAGTTGTGGTTATCACATGTTGGAGACAAAACTGCACATAATGTATTGCAATCATATTTTTATTGGCCTACTCTCTTCAAAGATGCATGTAAGTTTGTCCTTTTTTGTAATGAATGTTAAAGAGTTAGAAATATTAGTAGACATTGGGAAATGCCTATGAAGTATTCACTTGTTATTGGACCATTTGATGTACGGGGTTTTGATTATATGGGACATTTTCCTCCTTCATATGGATACACTAATATTTTAGTTGTTGTTGATTACATTACTAAGTGGATAGAAGCTATTCCTACTAGTAGTGTTGATCATAAGACTTTGAATAATTAAAGAGATTATCCGAGGTTTGGACTCTCTAGATATTTAATGACTAATGGTGGTCCACATTTCATTCATGGTGTTTTCCATGAAGTCCTATCTAAATATGATGTAAACCATAGAGTAGCATCACCTTATCCTCAGTCTAGTGGACAGGTTAAATTAAGTATCCGACAAAAAAATCTTGCAAAAGAAGTCAATAGATCTAGAAAGAATTGGCCTCAGAAACCAGATGGTGCACTTTGGGCATATAGAACTGCTTATGAAAATCCTATGGGTATGTCCCCTCATAAAATGATAAAAATGGTTTATGAAAAAACTTGTCATTTACCTCCTGAGTTAGAACAAACTCAACACCCGATCAACCCCCCTCCTCACTCACATGAGAACAAGAGTAAACAAATCAGAGAATGAAAATGGAAGGACCCATTATTTTTTATTGGTATTGATTGACACAATTACACAACGACCCCCTCCCACACCTCCATCACAAAGAAACAACAAACAACTTGGCTCATAGTAGTCCTTGCAATCTCCATATGCATCAACAGCCCTCCATCACCAAAGTAATCGTCCCCAACATCCTTCCTCTACTCCAAAGTAGCATGCCACAAGGGACGACGACATCATCTTTGTGGCTCATCGATTAGGGTCGAACCCCGAAAGCATCATTAAATCTCGATCTTCATATACTCCATCTGACACCCTCGAAGGAGGATATCAGATATGCAACCCGCCCTCCATCAACCGCGTGTTGGGAAACTCACCTTTTGGCCAGCTCAAAGCAACTGCCAAGGGCGACCACCACCAGTCCACACCCTTAGAAGGCCTCACAGTCTTTGTGGCAGTGGCACAACACACTTCATCGTGTAGGAGGAGTCGGAGAACAAAATTGATTTTGTGGACGTTGTCACCACCTGAAAACGTCAATACCATCAATCCAATCGACCAGAGGGAAGTAGGCACATGTCGTGTTGTCTTGAAGAACACCGTTGAGACTTATTTGCCGACAATATTACTTGTCTTACCTCTTACCCTATCTTCCCAACTTGTGTTTTTCTTTTACCTGTTAACAAGAGTCCCCAACTTGTCGTTGACATGTTCCCATGCCAAATGAAATGTCTTAGAGTTTCCATCGCTCCAAATGTGTTCCAAACATTGCATCTATTGCAAAAACAGTAAGTCTGGGACAAAATTCTTCGATTGCAAGAATGCAAGTAGTATACATTGATGGGTGGATGGAGTAGAACATTGGAATCTATACTCCTCGCTCCCAACAAGAATAGGGAGAGATAAAAGAATAGTGGTACTAATGTTATCAGTGGGGCTAAGTCAATTTAGAGTTGTCTTACAAACAAATGCAATGCATCACTATAGAATTTGTTCATTACAATCACAATCACATATAGAAAGGATCATACCAGCCTTAGTTCTCTTGTTAGTTAGTTTTACTATGGAGTAGTAGCAGGAACGGAATTCATAATCCTAGACAAAGTAAGAGAAGATAAATCAATTTGATTCATTATGTTGCATGCTAAATAAGCACCAAATCTATTCGGCAAATGTAAAAGGAACAGAAAACCGGCGGTATGTGTGTCTACATGTGTGTTGTTGCATATGTGGATGTTTGGAGATCTTGAGTGTTGTTGTTTACGACTTGGTCGCGGTGGTGGATATGGAGCAACGTGTCACCCTGTATCAACGCCGTAGTCCTCCTTCTCCACCACGTGTCCACGAGCCCCATGGCCTTCTCTTCCTTGTCCTCTCCTCGCTGTCAAATGCAAGCCCTGGATCGTCCTGGGCGTCAAAGATGGCACATGGCATAAACAACGGGGACACCAACGATGGTAGGAAAAAGGAGGGCAACGACAGTGCGGTGACCAGACGATGGGGAGCGCAGAGCTGGGAAAGGCAAGTCCCCGGTGGAGGAGGCACGAGAAAGAGCATGGAGGCAAGCAGGAGCGCCCACCAGATCATATCTGGTGAGCAGGAGCACCTCAAAGATAAGTAATTCGGGACTAAGATCATATTTTTTAAAGCAGGAGGGAGGATAAATTAAAATCCACGCCCTGCTGAACGTAGGGAGGCAGGAAAACCAAACGTGGCGGAGGAGGCACCAACTGCCTCGTCACCGAGAAGGCGCATTTTTACCCCCCTCGGGCCAACGTGTTTTGCTTCGCTCGCTCGCTCGCTCGCTTGCTCGCTTCCCTGCCGGCGGAAAAAACCCGAGTCCACACACCGTCTTCGCAGTTTCCATTCCAACCCCGCTGGCGTTGAGCCATTCCCCTCCTCAAACCCTCCCACCCCACCCAAATGCTGCCCCCGCCTCGCCGTCGCCGCCGCCTAAAACCCTAGCGCCGCCCCGCTCCGCCCCGATGCCGGAGCCCCCCGTCCCGGCCTGGCTCCGCGGCCTGCCGCGCGCCCCGGAGTACCGCCCCACCGAGTCCGAGTTCGCCGACCCCATCGCCTTCCTCTCCCGCGTCGAGCGCGAGGCCGCCGCCTTCGGCATCTGCAAGGTCATCCCGCCCTACCACCGCCCCTCCCGCCGCTACGTCTTCGCCCACCTCAACCGCTCCCTCCTCTCCTCCCCCTCCACCAACCCCAACCCCAACCCCAACCCCGCCGCCTCCGACTCCTCCTCCAACCCTACCCCCTCCCCCTCGCCCGCCCCCGCCCCCGCCGCCCTCTTCACCACCCGCCACCAGGAGCTCGGCACCGCGCGCCGCGGCCGCCCGCCGCCGCAGGTGCTCAAGCAGGTCTGGCAGAGCGGCGAGCGCTACACGCTCGACCAGTTCGAGGCCAAGTCGCGCGCCTTCGCCAAGGCCCACCTCGCGGGCCTCCGCGACCCGACCCCGCTCGCCGTCGAGTCCCTCTTCTGGAAGGCCTCCGCCGACCGCCCCATCTACATCGAGTACGCCAACGACGTCCCCGGATCCGGCTTCGCGGCCTCCGCGCAGTCGCATCGGCGCCCGCACAAGAAGCGGAGACGGGAGGGCGCCCCGAATTCCGTCGACGAAGGGGAGAAGGCCACGGGGTGGAAGCTGTCCTGTAGCCCCTGGAACCTTCAGGCGATTGCGCGGGCTCCAGGGTCGCTCACCCGGTTCATGCCAGATGATGTTCCCGGGGTGACTTCTCCCATGGTCTACATCGGGATGCTCTTCAGTTGGTTTGCATGGCATATCGAGGACCATGAGCTCCACAGTCTCAACTTCCTCCACACCGGTGCGCCCAAGACGTGGTACGCTGTTCCTGGGGATCGGGCGGCCGAGCTCGAGGAAGTTATCCGTGTGCATGGCTATGGAGGCAATCCTGATCGCCTTGGTATTCCCCTTTCTTATGTTTATATTCATCATTTTAGTATTATGAATCGACTGAATGTTTGTTCGTGCAGCGTCCTTGGCAGTGCTTGGGGAGAAAACGACATTGATGTCCCCTGAGGTCATTGTAGCCTCTGGTCTGCCCTGCTGTAGGTACAATCTCTGAAATGCTCACTGCTCAATGTTTTCCTGTCAAGTGCCTATGGTACATTCACATTTAATTCGTGTACTGATCCGCATTCTGCGTCCGTGCTTCAGATTGGTACAACACCCTGGTGAATTTGTGGTGACCTTCCCAAGGGCCTACCATGTTGGGTTTAGCCATGGTCAGTGCATCCAGCCTTTAGATTTCATTACATCTTTTCTTACGACATTCCATTATCTTGATATGATAATGTTAGACTATATATTACTCCCTCTGTTCCTAAATATTTGTCTTTCTAGAGATTTCAAATGGACTACCACATACGGGTGTATATAGACATATTTTAGAGTGTAGATTCACTCATTTTGCTCCGTATGTAGTCACTTGTTGAAATATCTAAAAAGACAAATATTTAGGAACGGAGGGAGTACATCTATAATTTAATTTTATGCTTATAGCACTGACAGTAAACTCAAATAATCTACGATTGCCCGTGCACTGATGTGTGCTGTTGTTGCATTGTTTCATCAAAATAACTCTTGATATCTTAAGTATACGTAGCAAAATTACTAGGGAACTCTTGTTTTTTTTTTGCCCATAGTACGATCATGTTTGATTTTCATATCTTTATAGTTGTTTCGCTACATTAGATTTTTACCCAACCTTTTGATAGACATTTAAAGAATTTAACTTTGTAAGTCTACAGTCCTGTTCTAAGGTTTGTTAATGATGAGGATAGTCTTATCTCTGCATGCCTGTATTACTATCTATTAAGTTCAGGTCTTCTACTATGACTTAGATCCCCGTGAGGTAGAACATGTCTATAAGAATAATTAATTTTGGGCGACCAGCAGATAATGTACAACATAGCTATCCATTTTGTTTGTTCTGTGCAGCAGTTCTAAATGGTCTGACCAATATATTACAGGATTTAATTGTGGAGAAGCTGCCAATTTTGCAACTCCCCAGTGGTTGAAGTTTGCCAAAGAGGCCGCAGTTCGAAGAGCTGTGATGAATTATCTTCCAATGCTTTCTCATCAACAGCTACTGTATTTGCTAGCAGTTTCCTTTATATCCAGGTAAACTTTTATTTATGACCCTACATATAGATCAATGCAGAATACTTTTTTTTATCTCCCTACAAAAGCCAAGTGGTAGAGTAAGCGGTTTAACTAGATGTACTCATTAGCTCTGGCATAACAAAGTGATTATGCATGGGGTATATGGTCTGGACACTGAATTTCTTATGTATAAGTTCAGAAGTATTTGTACATCTATTGGAACTTGTGTAGAGGGTCAGTAGGCGCCTGCATCATCTGGTACGCCAAAATAACAAACTTAATATATCTGCTCAGAGACCAGGGAACCATATCACATTGATAGATAAGAAGTGTTACTATTGAAACATGAAAATGAGTGCTGCAGTGAAAGATCCCCAATACATGTATCGAATATTGCATTAGTACTTTTCTACCCATAGCTTATATTTTTGTTGAAGGCTGAATGTGGTTAACATTGTGGCTTGCCAACCATCATCTAGCTAGCTTGTAGGAGCAAAAATCACTAGTTGCTGTTATGTGGTTTAACATAAATTGTAACTTGGTGCTGTCCCTTGTCCAGTTACCTATGGTGTGTGTAAGACCCATTCTGATTCTTTATTTGCTCTACACACATCAATGCTGCACCTTCACAAGAGAAATTAGCAACATAACTTAATATCAATAGGAAGTTAGGAACAGAAATAAGCACCTATAGAATCTACAGAAACTTTTTATCGATGGCAATAGGTATCATTAGCATTTCACTGTTTGGAGGTGCAATAACATGGTTGAAGGTAACACTCAGTTTTAAATGTAATAGGAAAATTCATTAATACCATTCAATGATCATGCATTTTGCCTGTATCTTGTCAGAATTTAACATGTATATTAAAGTTGAAGCCTGATAGAATAATAGAACTTCAGAGTTTAGAAGAACATTACAGAAGCCCAAAACGTGTATTTGGCATATATTCAAAAGAGAAGGGCAGGAAAGCATTAAATGATAGTGTTCCTAGGACATCTTAACTTTCCAGGTTCTCTTGGGAAGGTAGCAATGCCATTTTAAGCTAACAATGTTATCACCTTTTATTTTTTATATATTGAAATTTGTATCTTCCTGTTTGTAGAAGTGGTTTTAGTTATGTTGGACAGAATCATGATTGCCTCCTGTGTCGGAAATTTATGGCTAATGAAACATGCAACATAAAAAAACTTGACCAACCAAGCACTAGCACTTGGCATTGTTTTAAGACAAAATGACAGACACCAGAATTTCCGTGGAATAAATTTTGCTCCACGGGAGTCGAACCCCAGTGGGTTGGGTTGGTGCTGGCGCAGCACCCCCCACAGAACGAGCGATACTCGGTTCCTGAAAGAAAATTTATCATAAGAAACACACCTGTCGTTGTCGTATAATGACAAGTTGTTCTCTTGATCAGTTGGTCTCCATGCTATAATTATGGATTTAATTATGCTTGATTTCTAGTGCTTTGGTGTCCATATTAAAATCACGAGGCTGCCAAATGATTATTAGGTTTATCATTCAGAATCTTGAATCTAGTTGGTTATTCTGATTTCAGAACCCCCAGAGAATTATTGTATGGAATCCGAACCTCTCGTTTGAGAGATCGAAGAAAAGAAGAAAGGGAACTACTAGTCAAACGGGAGTTCTTACAGGATATGATTAGTGAAAATGAACTTTTGTGTTCTTTTCTCAAGAAGAAATTAATTGACAATGCTGTTCTATGGGAGCCTGACCTGCTGCCATCTTCTACTGCTTTACATTCCTGCTCCTCTGGTCCAAAAGCTCCTTTGAAGGTTGATGATGTTCACAGTATCGAGCCTGTCCCCAAAGAAAATAGTTCACCTGATGATATTGCATCTAGAGCTGGGATACAACCTAAATGCATGTCTATGGACAGCAAATCATCTGATGCCATGTCTACTTCCGAGGCGCAAAAACTTGATACTGACACTGATGATGATGGTGACCTTCCTTTTGATTTGAGCATTGATTCCGGCTCATTGACCTGTGTTGCTTGTGGAATTCTTGGCTTCCCATTTATGGCAATTTTGCAACCCTCCAAGAAAGCATTGGAAGATATGTCCCTTGTTGATATAGAGAGATTTAAGCTGAATCGTGAAAAAGAGAACCATTCAAATGCAATTCCATGTTCTCCTGATGATGGCAATTCAGGTATGTCCTTACTTTCCAGCTTTCGTAGTCTCTTACAGGTGCAGGAAATAAGTGAACATTTTACTGACAGGTGCAGATTTGTTTTGTGTTGTCAATTGTCATCGTTAGTACTTCTCGCTCTTGTCATAGTTTCCGCTTATATGATAAATCTCACTAGGATCAAATTCTTAGCATCCTTGAATCCTTATTTTCTCTTTTCGACTTTTCGTTGAACATGATGAGTGATCCTGTCTTTTAGCACATTACAATTAATGGGTATGGTCGAGTAGAAATATTCTGTCTATAATAATTGTAATAGCAATGAATCCTTGCTGTGTGCTAATCATTGATTACATCACAGCTACTTTGTTTTAATTACATTGTTTGCTGTTTTTTTGGTGATACATGGAATGCATTACTGAACCCCTTTTCCCCACTGTTCTCTTATACTCCCTCCGTTCCCAAATACTTGTCTTTATAGGCATTTCAAATGGACTCAACATACGATTGTATGTAGACATATTTTAAAGTGTAGATTCACTCATTTTGCGCCGTATGTAGTCACCTGTTGAAATCTCTAGAAAGACAAGTATTTAGGAACGGAGGGAGTACGTATTATAATTGTTGAAGTGTATATGTGGATTGCCTAACCCTTTCCATCAGTTCTGACTTTTGGTTGCGTTGGCTAGTGCATGAAGCTTAACATGGTATCAGGGCCTAAGGTCTTGCGTTCAAGTCCTGGTTTTCGCAATTTATCCAAAAGTTGCTGCTGCCCCCCTCTGTGTCCACATATAGGCCTCTTGAGCCATACCTCCGAGTCTATTCACGTGTTGACTTCCCTCATCACACGTGAGAGGGGTTGTTGAAGTGTATATGTGGATTCCTGCCTGGCCCTTTCCATCAGTTCTGACTTTTGGTTGCGTTGGCTAGTGCATGAAGCTTACCAATAATTAGTGTCCTTGCTTATTTATTAAATATATTTTCTTGTACTTTTCATTCTTTTATATTTCAGGTCTAGCTACAGTGATATGTTTTGTTTTTGCATGTGTGAATATTTGACAAAGGTTTCTCCCTATTTGCCAGGACATCCAGTTATTGCCAAAAGACCTTCCAGCCCTGTGGCAGAGTCTAACTTCAGTCATCAGAATGCGGAATCAGATAAAGATGGTGTGGGACTTGATGGACCCCTACTACCACATAATAATAGTTCACATTCTTGCAGCAGTGAAAATACCCTTAATCCGTGCATCAACACAGAGACAACCGAGACGAAGATACCGAGCGCCCGTTTCGGTATAGAATTTAGTAAACAAACTGGCAGAGGTGATATTGACGCACAAGCCACAGAAAGTTGCGGCAACACTGTTGACTGGAATATAACCTCTGCATTTGTACGTCCCCGTATCTTCTGCTTGCAACATGCACTTGAGATTGAGGAGTTGCTTGAAGGCAAAGGGGGTGTACATGCTCTCATCATTTGCCATGCAGGTAGAGTATGGTGCTAACTTATTTTATTCTTATATTCTCTTTTACTGCAAATGCCTGATGCACGCTGCCTTGATCCTTCACACTGGATATGAAATCAGTGATTCCTCTTTTGAGTTTTGACTTTTGACACACTTGTGTGTTGTCATCATGTTTGGTTTGTTAAAGCTTTGTTTTATAAGATCCTAAATTGGTTTAGGTTGTCTTCATCTGTGGGACTTATCTTCTTTGTATTAATAAGTTATGGCTTTTTCCTTCTATATAAAAGACTAAACTCTTGAATATACAATGAAAATCAGTGTATTATTTTGTATCATTGAATACAGCTCTGGTCTTTCGTTACCCAAGTGGCAAATCCCAAAAAACAAATATAATAACATGAAATATATTGATTTGTGTAAATTTATTCCAGTATAGATTATAATTGGAGGATGGTCTTGAAGCCCGTACTAGGATGGAGCACATAAATTACTGCAATTATTTGTACAAAAGCCAATTTATTTTTTGAAGGATGTAATACAATTGAACTCTGGTCTCTGGTGTTTGCTCGATGTGACTGGTGTCGTATTCGCTGGTGTTATGAAAGTGAACTGTGCTTGCAGCTAATTGCAGTCATATCTGCTATATGTGGAAATTACAGATTACACGTGACTTGACCCACTACGTGCTATTTTTGTAAATGGTCTCTGCCGGATGCTATATAAAACAGTGCAGAATAATGCAATGATGGAGTAGACAATAGATAGAGTGACCATAGGAGTCAAAGCAGCGATACTTGTTTAATTAGCAAAAAGAGTGGCATCTGAACTGTTTATGGCACTAAGTCCAAACTTTAGGTCAAAACGATCACTTCAAAGATTGCACACATATGTCCCGAAGTGATCCTGGGAGCTCTTGGCCCACATTTCGTTATTTGTTGACCCAAGAGTGCTAATTGCAGACACATGCAAATGACTCTAGCTTTGGGAGCTTATGCCTCCTTCAAAATATCTCAAGTAAACTCTTGTTTTGAATCATGACTAGGAACCAATTCTACACATGTTAATGCCATAATTTGATTAGTGTATTTCTTGAAGTTTAAAAATCCCCCCTTTTTTTGCAGATTACACCAAGCTAAAAGCACTTGCAATATCAATTGCAGAGGAAATCGAGTTTCGATTTGACTGTAAAGATGTTCCACTTGCAAATGCGTCCAAATCTGATCTACATCTAATCAACATTTCAATTGATGACGAGGGGTACAAGGAAGATGAAAGAGATTGGACAACACAGATGGGTCTAAACATGAAATATTTTGCCAAGCTTAGGAAAGAAACACCAGGTTGCCAAGAGCAACCTCCTCTATCCTTTTGGAAGAGATTAGACATCTCAGATAAGCCTTCGCCTATTTCTGTCGTTCCAAACCTCAAATGGCTCTGCAGGAGAGCGCGAACCCCATATAGAGTTGTTGGTTATGCTGCCAGTCGTAATGCCACAGTAGGTCCTGACGTGGTTAGCCCTGCAATTACAAAGGCTGAGATGGGCACTTCTGGAAATGCTTACGAGAATGCCAAAGAACAGCAAACTGCTGAACAAGATGCCCCTCTGGAGCCAAGTAGGTTGCAAGAAGCTGACGATGTTGCTGATATGCACACGTGTTCTGAGGACATTGATCAAGACATGCATTGTCTGATTGGTAACAAAAGACAGCGAACCGCTGAACAAGATGCCCCTCTGCAGCCAAGTAGGTTGCAAGAAGCTGATGATGTAGTCGATATGCACACGTGTTCTGTGGACAATGATCAAGCCATGCATCGTCTGATTGGTATCCCTGTTGCTGTTGCTGAATATCCGATGATGCATCAAGTTTGTGAAGGTACAGTAAGTGTTAGCACCTGTGAACTTGACGATCTGGTAAGTGCTAGCACTAGTGATGATTCAGTTTGTTCAGCGTATTCTCAGGATTCACCTGGGGTGTCAGATGATTTTACCACTGAACAGAAATGTGTCCAGTCAGATGAGTTGACTAGTTCCGTAGCTATGTCCGTACAACAGTTCCTTGTCGATGAAAGTATGACTGCAGAAGACAGCAGCAATCATGAAAATTTGGGTTCTTATAATGTTACTTCAGAGTGCAAAGATAAACAGCTGCAAGTTCAACAGGAGCAGGAGAATATTGAACTTTGTAATAATGCTGGCAGAAACTTGGCCACAGTAGTACAGGTCGATTCCAGCCATTTCCGTGACAAGGCCGTCAATATCAAGAGCGCTATTCCCACTGAGTCGCAGCATGAGTATCCAAAGAGAGATGCCATCGTTTTGGAAGGCATGCAAGCTGCTTTGACGACAGTGGTCTCTGAAGAAAATAGAAATTCAGTTCACACAGAATTGGATTCCCTTGGTATTTTACTTGGAGCTTTAGCAGAAGAATCCATTCTAGCAGATGTTCCTGGAAAAGATGAGGTTGACGATGCTTCCTTGACATTGATGACGCTGGCTAGCATTGACCAATCTGCAGGCGATGTTGCACACAATGAAGTTATAGAGACGTCTAGCTCTTCTGTTGGCGCATCTCTTTCATGCAGGGGGCGGACTTTGACCAATTTGGCATCTGATGGACCGCGTAGGATTCAGAACGCTGAAATACAAAATAAACAAGAAAATGCTGAAGAAGTTGGTGCCTGGAACTGCCAGGATTTGAAGAACAGCAGAGGAATACTTGACAGTTCAGCAAACAGTTTATCTGAGACAGGCAAAAGTTCAGGCACACCAAATACTTATCAACCAGACATATTGTCTAGAAGCATTGGAAGCTCAAAAAGAACGAGCATCATATGCTATGTCAGACGCAAGCGCAAGCAAAAAAGAAAGAGGGAATCACAAAGTGTTGGGAGCTTTGCCCGCGCCCCGTGCGAGAGGCTGAGGCCCAGGACGAAACCTGCAGTAATTGAAGAGCCGGCAGAGCAGATTGAAACCGCAAAACCTTCCGCTGCCGCAACCAAGGGCAAGAGGTCTAAGGTGGTGGAGTTATTTCAGTGCGAGATCGATTTCTGCGACATGACATTTGAGAGCAGGGCCGACCTCCGCGCCCATGAGCGCAACATCTGTACCGACGAGTCGTGCGGCAAGCGCTTCCAGTCGCACAAGTACCTGAAGCGGCACCAGTGCGTCCACCGGGATGAGAGGCCGTTCAAGTGCCCCTGGGAGGGCTGCGGGATGACCTTCAAGTGGCTGTGGGCGCAGACCGAGCACATAAGAGTCCACACGGGAGAGCGCCCGTACGAGTGCTCGGTTGAAGGCTGCGGGCAGACGTTCAGGTACGTCTCGGACTACAGTCGGCACAGGAGGAAGTTCAATCACTACTGATTGGTCGTCGCAGCGCTGTAGGGGGGCAAAGGCTCCTCCTCTGGCTGTTGCTGCTTTGTGTGTTGAGGTATGTTCGTCCTTCGTTTGTTGTAGCAGGCTAGCAGCTCACGTATTTAATTAACCGCCCGGCGGCTAGTGTTAATCCCCTTCGTTAACAATGTGCCAAGTGTAGTCTAGGAAGTAGAGATAGATTGGGGGGTAAAAGGCCAGATGGCCCTTCATTCTTTTTCTCCGAAGTCCAGTCATGTATGTAATCCCTTGATAAAGTTTATATCAATTCGATGATTCCGAAATCTCCCTCAGTTGAGTGATGTATCTAAACTAATCTATGCTCAAGTTTATTATAATGCAATGATGACGAGATCATCTGGTTCGTTCGTTTGTTACCTTTTTTTTTTCTCCTGAGGTTGTCGAAATTATTAAGAGGATCTTCACATCATGCGAGTGGTTTGGTATTTTGTTTTGTGGTGTGTGAAGCAGCATTGTTAGGGACCTTGCAGTTGCAGGCCTACCAATTTTTCTGGGAAACAACGGCACACGCTATACGTGATTACATCATTGTTTTGTACTCCCTCTGTCCAGAAATACTTGTCGGAGGAACGGATATATCTAGACGTATTTTAGTTTTAGATACATCCATTTTTATTCATTTTTCCGATGAGTAATCCCGGACGGAGGGAGTATACTCGTTAAACAGTCCGAGGCGTTGGATTCTTTGCATTATGATTAGAAAACCAGATTAGTAGTTTTGACAGATAAAGTGCAAATCTTAGGAAATAATAAAATTCCTGTAATTTTCTTTGAATCGTTAACACAAAGTAAACAACAACCATACTAGGATAGAGTATAAGGGAGCAAGAATAACATTGATTGAGAAGAAAAAAAGAGCTCTTGTTCGACATAATCACTGACTAATTTATAATTAACTCAAAAATCCACAATATACAGTTCCTCGAGTTTAATAAGACCCGAACATAATAACGACGATACAAGTTTAATCCAGAAGTAAAAAACAAGATCCAACCATCTAATTATCCTCATAGAGTAGTAGTAATAACGAAATAATATTAGACGGCGACGATGATGATCTAGTGCGACTCGACGGACGGCGGCGTGGTGTTGTTGGTGGAGCCGTGGTCCTTGGCGCCTCCGCCGAAGAAGGGGATGGGGTCGGCGAACATGGAGCTGACCTTGTTCTTGAGGCACTCCCAGTGCTCGCCCGCCTGCGCCCCCGTGAACTGCTTGTACTGGTCCTTGGCCTTCTCCAGGAGCGACGCGTCCTCCCCCACCGTGCTCTTGAAGCACGACGTCGACTCCTTCTCCGGCACCGCCGCCGCCGCCGCCGGAGCCTCCTTGTTCTCCATCAGGTCCCGAAAGCCGAGATCGAAAACTTGTCTACGTCAAGAGAAGACGACGATGTCGCTGGTTGCGGTTGTGTTGCTTTGGTGGGCAGGGCGTCGCGGGGTCGTGCCGACTTATATGCAGGGGAGGGGAGGGGAGGGGAGGGGAGGTCGTGTCTTGAGGAGGAAGCCGGGGCCGTCGCGGACTTGGACTTGGAGTAGGGGAAAGGAAAGAACTTGGACAGAAAGAGAAAGAGAGCGTCCCGTTGTTAACCTCCTCTTCTTGGATAATAGTAATTGGATAAGAACACAAATTAACCACACGAGGAAGTAACACTTTGGAGTTCGGATCATAAGTAGTAAAAACGAACTCTTTTCTTTTCTGATCGGATGAAGATTATCTCATCCCAAGTGCAAACGGGGACGGGAGCTGCTCGTCCTCTGTTTCTTCCTTGTCCCCTGCTCCAAGCCGCGAGCTTTCTCCTCGAGCAAGAAAACGCCCCTGCTCCTTTATAACTCCAGCTCGCCGCAGCAGCCATGTCCACATCTCTTCTTGATCGAACGAATCGATTCCCTAGCATCCTTTCTCTTGGCCACTTTGATTTGATCTCTCTGCTAAGCCCGGCCGGCGTTTGGGTGCCATGGACACCAAGGGAGCGGCGGAGGCAATGCTGAAGGCGGCGGCGCCCATGGGGGCGGAGGACGAGGCCATGCTCAAGGCGCTGGCGCACAAGCCGGAGGCTGCCCCGGCGCCGGCCACGGCGGGGCCATGGACGACGGGGGGGATCACGGGCGCGGCGTCGGCGGCGGTGGAGCGCTACTGGGCCAGCCTCAAGAGCCAGGCCCGCGCTGCCGGCCAGTACACGACGAGCAAGGCCCACGCGGCCGGTGAGTACACGACGCTCAAGGCCCGCGCCGCCGGCGAGTACACCACGAGCAAGGCCCTCGCGGCCGGCGAGTACACGACGCTCAAGGGCCGGGCGGCCAGCGAGTACACTACGAGCAAGGCCCGCGCGGCCGGCGAGTACACGAGGAGCAAGGCCCGCGCGGCCGGCGAGTACACGACGCTCAGGACGCGCCAGGGCGTCGCCCTCTTCGGCGAGCCCAACATCGGCCCCATCAAGACCATCGTTGATCGTTGCTAGATAGGTTTCTTTTGATGGGGCGCCAGTAGGTTGAGGCTTTGTTGGTTACTCAAGGTTTATGTGGACGATGATTTAGTTCAGGTCTTCAGACTTTAATAATTAGCTGTTGATCCCGGCACAATATTTGTCGGGAGTACCTAGAACTCATCTAGATGAGATATAATTTGGTCTCATTCACTTTCAAAACAAGAACAGATACAACCCACGTCAGCACACACGCATCTTATAGCATCACATCCAATGACTATAAAAGGTGAATGAGACCAAATTATATCTCATCTAGATGAGTTCTAGCAAAACTGATATTTGTCGCACTTAGTTGATGTTGACTACTTGAGTTCATATATATATTCCTTCGTTATTTTTCTTTCTTTTATTTACTGGAAGCTTTCCATTTTTTGGACGACAAAACAAAAATAATTTATCAGACATGCATTGAACCTTCAACTCATTAGCCACATCTTACAACACATGCATGGAACCTGATTCCTTCATCTAGTATAGCCTCTTTTTTTGCACCCTGGAGCTGGACGACATCAACAGCTGATATTTGAATTCATAATCTTTACCCTCAAATCATTCCGGACAATGCTTGCATCCTGTCTTAACACCGTGCATTGCTCCCTCAGGCTTTCGCCCCATTGCGAAAAATTCTCCACTGCTGCTTCCCATAAGAGCATCCATTCGCAGATTTACAAACAATCCACATGAACATAAAGGTTCCTACATGAAAAGCAGCTTTTTTTTTGCGGGTGAAAAGCAGCTTGTTTATGGAGCAAGAATCAGTTTTCCTTGTATGCACTTTATGCAGCATCAGTGTTAATTTCAGCTTGTACTCATGTAATCTGGATAACAAAATGCAACGTTATTACATTATGGCAGAAACACCGTGAATTCCAGTTATCATTAGGTGCACACAAGCCAAGCCTTGGGGACCTTGTTTCAGTAAAATCTCTACTTTCCTATGTTGACATATGACCTTTGCGTCATAATACGGAAGCAACATATCTTCACTCGCAAAACCGATGTATCGCCTTCTATAATGGCTAATCAAATGGAAACACGGCGTCAATCCACATACTTCTCACAAGGGGGTCTCTGATTTTTCAGTTTTAGATGTTTTCAGGGCTGCGAGATTTTCGACCAATGTAATTCTCTGATGAACCCCTTCAGAATTTGGACATAGAGTGTGTTGCTCATCGTTGCATTCGCACTAACAATGCACAGCTTCCTATCATATATTCAGAATATGATAGTAACAGGGAATAATTCCAGTTTCAGATTCAATTCAATACATATTCCAAGGAAGCCAAGAACAGATCCATAATGCATCTCCATGAAGAACATACCAATGCACTAAATCACTATCAGTAGCAAGGAAGAATACATCACCAAGTGGAGGCAAAATCTACCACCTTTATTATTACCAGTCGCCGGAGCCCAGATCTCTCCTGTCCTGCTGATCTACTGGGCCTTCCCGCCGGCGTCCTCCTCCTTCTGGCTGCCGGTGCCGGTGCCCTTGTACTTGTCGAGGGCGGGGCCGGTGAGCCGGCAGATGCGCCACTGCTTGAACACCTCGGCGCCCATCCCCTCGTAGAAGTCGATGGCGTTCTGGTTCCAGTCGAGCACGCACCACTCCACGCGGCCCATCCCGATCTCCGCGGCCCTGCCGGCGACGGCGGACAGCATCATGCGGCCCAGCCCGCGGCGGCGCCAGGGCGCGCGCACGAAGATGTCCTCCACGTACAGCCCGGGCTTGGCGAGGAAGGTGGAGTAGTTGGGGAAGCAGATGACGAACCCGGCCGTGACGCGCCCGCCGCCGCGCGGGGACGGGAAGGCGGCCGCCTCCGGGTCGGCGAGCGGGGACGCGGAGAGGTCGAGGCGGCGGGAGCCGACGGTGTCGGCGGAGGCCGGGGCGGGGGACGGGGAGAGGTCGAGGATGAGGGCGGTGAAGGAGGTGAAGGGGGCCGGCTGCGGCGTGGGGAAGAGCGTGGAGGCGAGGAGCTCGTGGGTGGCGGCGAAGAGGTCGGTGAGGAGCTCGAACTCCGCCATCTGGTGGATGAGGCTGTGGATGTGCGGCACATCGCGCGCGTCCGCCAGGCGCAGCTCCGCCCACACCTCGCCGGAGAAGGTCGTCGGCGCCGCCATCTTGAACGGGGTTCGGAGCGATAGGGGAAGGGGGTGGGGGTGGGTGGGATACGCTGCACTACAGCTTAGGGTTGCTGCTCTGCTATGTGACGAGGTAAAACCGGTGGAAAATGGAAATGCAGAGGAATTTCCCTTTATAAATTGAAAATTTACATATGATGCTATATCTTTATCTTTACCTAATAATAAAGCACGCAGGGTTTCTGTCGTACGTCGTCGCTAATTTTGCAGAAAAGTCCCTCCCTTTATGAGAAATAAACCCGCAGTCCTATTTTAACTGTGTTCCTGACAAGATAACGTTTCGTTTTTTTGCAAAAAAAATATAAACCTGCAACCACCATCCACCTCCACCACTTATCCATTGCCTGCCTCCACCGAGCCGCCGCTGCGGAGCTCCATTCCCAGCAGCGAGCTGTGCTCGTCGGCCAGAAGCCGCGGTGAGGCGCTCGTGGCCAGCAACCGCGATGAGGCGCTCGCCATCCGGCAGCCATGGTGTCGCTGCAGAGCTAATGAGCTATCTTCCCTCTTCCTCACGTCGGCTCGAGGTGGGTGGAGCAGATCGGCGCCCATGACCTCCACCGCGGCTCCGTCAACGCGCTCCACTGCTTGCTTGCCGGCGCCGGCCTCCGCCTACCCCTGCACATGGACGCTGTTGAGTTCGCAGCAAGGAGCCATGGCGCCGCTGCAGAGCTATCTTCCCTCTTCCTCTTGTGCAGAATAGTCCCACCTCGCCCTCTTCCATTAAATCCTCCCAATTTAAATATGCTTTTATGGTTTCTCCGTATCAAGGAGTCGTGGCCAAGGGTGTGAGAGCTAAAGCGTGCAAGGAATAAGGAAGGGAATGAATTGAGTGACTATGGCAAAGAAATAAGGACGGAAATTAACCAAGGAAGGGAAGGAATTGAGTGACTCTCGCAGAGAAATAAGGAAGGAAATTAACCAAGGAAGGGAAGGAATTGAGGGATTGAAGGGGAAATCTTGATTGATCATCTTCTAAATCAAAGGAAGGAAGGAGGAACAATGAAATCTTTAACAAAAAGGAAGGAAAGCCTCTCATTGAGAGATGTTCAATTCTGACTTTGAGAGAAAACACAGTTCAAATCTGGCAGAGAAAATAAAGGAATAGCAACTGAGAATGCACAATCAAAAAAAAGAAACACAACATGGAAGTTGGATTCAGTAATAAAACACAGCGTACCTCTCTAATTTGTTCCAGATAATCAGCAAAACAAACTTTTTTTTCTCCTGTGTAACAACAGATTACCGCCAAGATATCTTCCCGGCTACATCCTTTCTCCTGCTCATCTACTACATTGTCAATGTTACCCCTAGATCACATGAGAATAGATCAGATTGATAGAAAATTGCTCTCTCGATGGATCAAGATTCATCCACTGTGTTCTTGAGCATGGAAGCAGCTCCGGCACTTCATCATGCATAGGTATGCGTTTTTGCGCCTTGAATCTACACATTTTAGACCCTCTTATCATACAGAGGAGATAAGATTAAAACAAATAAAGAGTTTAATCTATGACATGCAAATTACAGAAATAGCTCTTGGAGTGATGACCGTATGCAAATTAATCCTTCGTAATTACATTATAATTCTGGGAGTGATGATCATGGCGTGCACACAAGCGCCATGCGCATCAGCAAAATCAGTTTCAAACATGCCTCATGTATACATATAGCAAGGAGCGGCCTCATGTTTCGAACATGCCTCATGTATATGCATGTGCTTTAGTGCTTCACTATAGTACACGATTTCTTCAGGTTTTGTACAGTAGTTCCAAGGGGAGACAATAATCAATTATAGTTAAGGTGATTTTCCACAAGGTACATTTTCCAAGAAAAAGTTGCATTTTTATTTTACTGATTATCTAAGATTTATATATTCTCAGCTATATTCCAAGTTACATGTTTTGTTTTGTCATCTCAGCATTTTTTTACCTTTTTTTTATCGTCTCAGCATTTTATACTAACGGCTGACACCGAGGTGAAACCTCTGAATTTGTTTTAACAGTTTGTATGTATTATATAAGAAGCATTACAATGATATAATAGTATTCTGTGTAAAATGCAGTTGTATTACCATCTATGCTTGTCGTCTAATAAATGAGTGCTTGTAAAGGTACAGTTGGTTTGATACTCATTGTTCATTGTTCTAAGGTATGTCTCAGTTTTAGAATGGTAGCCCTTAGAAAATATAATTGTGTATTCAGTTTCAAAGTATAGTTTTGCATGATTTTCATAATTTCTATGAATTCAAACTGTTAACTGATAGTTTTATGCTCAAATAAAGATATATATGAATACGAATTAGTTGCTGGTTATTCCTCCATGATTTAGTATTCCAGTTCAATGTAGTCTTGCGCTCGTGTGATTGAAAACTAAGAATGGAAAAGTGAAGCTGCACGTCAAACTACACTACCTGCATATGTGCATACACTCTGCCCCTCCTATGTTTCTATCACTTTGAGCTGCAGAAAAGGGAAATTACAGGCAGATGAAATAGCATATGGGGGTAGCACTAACCTCTGCCTCTGAGCTTGCATCGAGTTCCAAACTTGAAGTGAGTCTACATGAGCCCCTGCTTTATCTCGAGGTACCCGCTGACCGCCCCCGCGCGCGATGTTGTTCGGCAGGGAACAACAGCATGGAGCAGCTGCCACAGCTTAGGCACGCCGGACGCAAACGGTGCTACACAGCATAGCTCTCGCCCTGCCGCCGGCGACGGCGACGGCCTCGGACGGCAGACCGCATCTCACCTTGTGTGAATTGTCTCTGAGCTCGAACTGAGGGGAACATAGGCAAGGGAGCAGCTGCCACAGTTTAGTCCCGGGATTGGACGCGCCGGATGCGGGCCTTGCTACCGCAACGCGTCCCTACTTGCCGCCGGCGTCGGCGACGGCCCCGGACAGTGGTCTGCATCTCACGGTCTCACCTTGTGGCCTTGTGGGAAACGCCTCATGGAGCTGGAACTGAGGCAGCTAGAAGAGTCCAGGAGATAAGTTAAGGGAAATAAGAAAAACAAAATAGCACTGTTTCAGTGATGGGGCTGATCAGAACACGTGTTGGTCGCCAGATGCCACACATGCATAAAAGAGGACATGCATGCCGCATTTACCGCATGATTGGCTAAAATGGAACTGTGTGCTGGTTGCCTCTAATTAAATAGATTTATATGTTGGCTTATGAAAATTAGCTAGAGGGGCACGCATGCATTTATTTGGGCAATTTCGGATCTTCTTCCGTCCTTGCAATGTGGGGCAACTTTTTTTTATTAACTTTGTGTGCATACCCTTTTTAGTTAACTTTGTGTGCATACCCTTTTTAGTTAACTTTGTTTATTAATTATCCTGACGCACTTTAATTAGGAATCTGTTGATGTCCGTCGGGTACGAACACATGACAAATCAAACATTTTTATGGCGAATTTAGTGACCCGAGGGTGATAACTTTAGTTCGCAAGCATGTTAACTTCATGTTTCAGTTTATTTTTGACAGAGAATTGCCGTGTGTGTCTAACTTGCCATCCTTGTGTCAAGAATTGCTATCGTAAATGTTCGATGTGCCATGTGCTCATACCTGACATCAGGTACTTATCATTTATGTTAATTTATTTATGTACTCCCTCCTTTCCGGTTTATAAGGCTCAATTTAAAAATCTCACCAACCAAGGTAGATGATGAGTGGTGGAATACTTATTGTAGTTTGTAAAAGCACCCAATTAATGCTCTTGTTTTTCTCAAAAAATATGTTTACCAATGCATTAATTGCAATGCATGCACGCATAAATTACATGCATTGGTCAATTTTCTCTTAATACTTGCATGCAATGATTTAATGCACCTTGGAATCTGAACATGTGATGAAAAACAACCAAATTGAGCATTATAAAATGGAAAAACTAAAATTTTGAGATAAACCCTATAAACCGGAAAGGAGGGACTATTGTGCTATCGAAAGTATGGTACTCCCTCCGTCTAGGTGTGTAAGTCATCTTACGTTGCGCACCGTGACCAAGGTGGAGGGGAAAATGAGAGTACTTAATGTGTTTTTGCTAATTAATAGCAATGCATGCAACGAACTAACCAATACATGCGTGTTTGGTAGTCTCAAATCATTTAAAGCATGCATGACCCACATCTCTTATTGGTTGATATGTCATGAAACAAGAAACGAGATGAGAGTTAATGTACCGCGCCTAAGTGTTTTGGGATTATTTGGTTTTCGTAAGATGACTTACACACCTAGACGGAGGGAGTATAGAAATCATACCAAAAGTATTGTATCTATAGTATGGTTCTTAATTCATCGAGGCGTCTGCCTCCTTGCGGCATGATAGATGTTTTGATGAGCAGGTCAATTATTACTCCCGTTGCAACGCACGGGCATTTGTGCTAGTAGTATAAAAAGAATTATGAATCTAAAAGAACACATTATGTTGCTGAACATTATGTGCTAATCTAATCGACAGTGATAAGCCTATGTAATCTTTGCGCATGCCCTCGTGTTTTTAGCACCAAAATACGGCATATTTTTTCCTTGCGAGAACAATGTGACATAAATTGATCTATGTCTTAGCGTTTGATTATCATCTAGGGGTGAAGACTTCTTAGCACAGATAAAGTGAAATATGTTTGGGTTGAAAATGACGCTATCTCATTATATCAAATAATATTTGACATGTCATTAAAATGGTTAGAACATAATGGAGGATGCCCGTATAGACGAATGACGATTGCATCTCATTTCCTTTTCAGATTATTATTCTTGGTAATAAGACTTGTTGTTTCTATCCATGTTCCTCGGCCTGAGAAAGTTCCGGCCACAGAACAGATCCAATGGATAGTTATATTTCAAATAATTTTGTATACAAATCATTATTATTTTTTGATATTTTTTCCGTCGTCTTGAGCGACTGCTTAACATCTAAGGATGATGGTATTCTTAGCCATAAAAAAAATGAAGTACACTACTATAAAATGTGAATCAAGCTCAATATGACCATACGAAATAATAATTCAAAAAATAATAGTTGACATTAAGATGGCTCGAAATAACTCAACTCATGGTTCTTTGGCATATGAATCCTTTCCGTTGATGCCCCCATTCGCGAATGAATGTGAGCAATAGACAATATATGTACCTATCATTTTTGAATATATCATACTTTTAGCAGATTCCTAAACAATCTTCGCATTTGATTATTCTCAATTCTATAGGATAGGATTTGCAAAGGAAAAATTGCTTTGAAGCCCTTTGGTTTGAAGGAATGGATTTCTATTCCTATGTAGGATAGGAATCAATCCTTCACATTTTGGAGGAAAAAAAAACATTAGCCTAGACCTGATACGTCTCCGTCGTATCTACTTTTGCTAACGTATTTTTTCTTGTTTTGGACTCTAATTTGCATGATTTGAATGAAACTAACCCGGACTGACGCACACTGTTTTCAGCAGAACTACCATGGTGTTATTACTGTGCAGAAATAAAAGCTTTCGGATTGGAATGAAACTTTGCGAGGATTTTTATACAACAAGAGAGAATTTCTGGAGCCAAGAACCACCGAAGGGGGGGCATCTGGGTGGGCACAACCCACCAGGGTGCGCCATCCCCTCTAGGAGCGCCCAGGTGGGTTGTCCCCACCTGGTGGTCCCGCAGACCCTGAAACCGATGCTATAAAACCCTATTTTTTCAGAAAAAAAATCAGGGAGAAAGAATTATCGCGTTTCACGAGACGGAGCCGCCGCCATCTCCTGTTCTTCATCGGGAGGCCAGATCTGGAGTCCGTTTGGGGCTCCGGAGAGGGGGATCTTCGATCTTCGTCATCACCAACCCTTCTCCATCGCCAATTCCATGATGCTCCCCACCCGGAGTGAGTAATTCCTTCGTAGGCTCGTTGGTCGGTGAGGAGTTGGATGAGATTCACCATGTAATTGAGTTAGTTTTGTTAGGGCCTGATCCCTAGTATCCATTATGTTCTGAGATTGATGTTGCTATGACTTTGCCATGCTTAATGCTTGTCACTTTGGCCCCGGGTGCCATGATTTCAGATCTGAACCGTTTATGTTATCACCATTATATCCATGTTCTAGATCCGATCTTGCAAGTTATAGTCACCTACTACGTGTTATGATCCGGCAACCCCGGAGTGAGAATAGTCGGGACCACTTCCGGTGATGACCGTAGTTTGAGGAGTTCATGTATTCATCGTGTGCTAATGCTTTGTTCCGGTTCTCTATTAAAAGGAGGCCTTAATATCCCTTAGTTTCTAATAGGACCCCGCTGCCACGGGAGGGTAGGACAAAAGATGTCATGCAAGTTCTTTCCATAAGCACATATGACTATTTACGGAATGCATGCCTACATTATATTTATGAACTGGAGCTAGTGCCGTATCGCCCAAGGTTATGACTGTCTCATAATGAATATCATCCAACGAATCGCTGATCCAATGCCTATGATTTTCCTACATATTGATCTTGCTAAGTTACTACTATTACTATCGTTACTGCTACAAAGCCATTGCTATCACTGCTACCGTTGCTTTTGCTATTGCTATCACTATCAAAACTATCATACTACTTTGCTACTGATCACTTTGCTGTAGATAATAAATCTCCAGGTGTGGTTGAATTAACAACTCAGCTGCAAATACTTGCAAATATTCTTTGGCTCCCCTTGTGTCGAATCTATAATTTTGGGTTGAATATTCTACCCTCGAAAACTGTTGCGATCCCCTATACTTGTGGGTTATCAAGACCTTTTTCTGGCGCCGTTGCCGGGGAGCATAGGTATATTTGTTGAGTCACTTGGGATTATTACCAAATTATCACTATGAAGAATCTGAAGGATGCTAAGACTAAGATTTTTCCCTCTATGACGAGGGGAGGTATGGAACTACCATCCAGCTCCGCTTTAGATTCACCTTCTGTTATAAGTAAACTTGCAACACCACCACATGATATTAATTCTGATATGTCGCAAGTTATTGATGATGCTACTTCTGCTATGAATGCTCATGATGATGCTAGTACCTTGCTTGATGATAATGTGCCACTAGGTGGATTTCTTGATGAACAAATTCCTAGAGTAAGACAACATGATATTGTAGAAACTGACGATGAGCTTGAAACTAAAAATCTTGAAACACCTACTAGAACTAGCCCTCCTAGATATGAATTACCAAAGGTACTGGAAGGTTATGCTATGAGTGAGGAGGCAACTAGAGATATTCTTGCTTGTAAGGATAGAGATGATCTAGGAAAAATATTATGCAAGTATAAAGAAAGATCTTTGAATGCTAGAATGAAATGTGATCCTAAGTTTGCAACTTCACCTATCTTTATTGATGATAAGGATTATGAATTCTCTGTCGACCTAGAGCTAATTACTTTGGTTGAATCTGATCCTTTCCATGGTTATGAAACTGAAACCGTTGTCGCACATCTTACTAAGTTGCATGACATAGCCACCCTGTTTGCTCATGATGAGAAAATTCGCTATTACTATATTCTGAAGTTATTTCCATTCTCATTAAAGTGTGATGCTAAAGCTTGGTACAATACTCTTGCTCCTGGTTGTGTGCGTAGTCCCCAGGATATGATTTATTACTTCTCTAAAAAATATTTCCATGCTCATAAGAAACAAGCTGCCTTGTAGAAAATATTTAACTTTGTGCAAATTGAAGAAGAGAGTCTCCCACAAGCTTGGGGGAGGCTTCTCCAATTGCTTAATGCTTTCCTTGATCATCCTCTTTAGAAAAATGAAATACTTGATATCTTCTATAATGAACTAATCGATGCTTCTAGGGACTTCCTAGATAGTTGTGCTGGTTGTGTTTTCAGGGAACGAACTATTGAGTAAGCTGAAGAACTATTGGATAACATATTGAAAAATTATGATGATTGGACTCCTCCTGAAACACCGCTTAAACCCACTCTGAAGAAGAGGGGTATCTTATATCTCAGTCCTGAAGATATGAAAGAGGCAAAGAAATGTATGAAGGAAAAAGTTATTAAAGCAGATGATGTTAAAAATTAACCACCTATTGAAGGAATACATGGGCTTGAAACACCACCACCACCTAAGGTGGAAGAGGTAAATTCTTTAATGAAATTCAATGATAGTGATGATCCTCATAATAAACATCCTAGCCAATGCCTTTATGAGTTTGATAATTACATTAGAAAACAAGATCACTTCAACGCAAATGTTATGAAACAGTTGAAATACAACTCTGATATGATTGCTCGCTTAAGTGACTTGCTATTTAGAATCTCAAATGATGTTAGAGGTGTAGGAAAACATGCCTCTATGGTTCAAACTCAATTAAAACAAGTTGCTAAATCCCAAAGAGAGTTGCTTGATGAAATGAACAATAATATAAGTGACTTTGTTGTTAGGGTAGCAACTAGAGGAGGTAAAATGGCTCGGGAACCACTTTATCCTGAGGGACACCCAAAGAGAATTGAACAAGATTCTCAAAGAATTAACACTGATGCACCTAGTCCTTCTAAAAATAAAAAGAAGAAGAAAAATGATAGGACTTTGCCTTCCTCTAGTGAACCTGAAGTAGAAAAACCTCCTGATAATGATAATGAAATTTCTATCTCTGATGCTGAAACTCAATCTGGTAATGAACACTCACCTTCCGATAATGAAAAAGATAATGATGAGGTTCATGAAGAAACTCAAACTAATAATAAAGAACCAGACAATGATGTTGAGATAGAACCAGTTGTTGATCTTGATAACCCACAATCCAAGAATAAAAGATATGATAAAAGAGTTTGTTGCTAGAAAACATAGTAAGGAAAGAGAACCATGGGTGAAAAAACCTATGCCCTTTCCACCTAAGTCAACTAAAAAGAAAGATGATGAAGAATTTGAACGCTTTGCTGAAATGTTGAGGCCAGTCTTTTTGCGTACTTGCTTGACTGATATCTTAAAAATGCCTTCTTATGCAAAGTACATGAAAGACATCATCACCAATAAGAGAAAAATACCAAATCCTGAAATCTCCACCATGCTTGCTAATTATACTTTTAAAGATGGAGTACCTAAAAAACTTGGAGATCTGGGAATACCAACTATACCTTGTTCCATTAAAAGAAATTATGTGAAAACTGCTTTGTGTGATTTGGGAGTTGGTGTTAGTGTTATGCCTTTCTCTTTATATAAAAGATTTATTTTGAATAAACTCACACCTACTGAAATATCTTTGCAAATGGCTGACAATTCAACTGCCATACCTATTGGTATTTGTGAGGATGTGCCCGTTGTTGTTGCTAATGTTACTATTTTGACTAACTTTGTTATACTTGAGATGCCCGAGGACGACAACATGTCGATTATCCTTGGTAGACCCTTCTTAAATACTGCAGGGGCTGTTATTGATTGCAATAAAAGCAAGGTCACTTTTCATATCAATGGTAATGAGCATACGGTGCACTTTCCGAAGAAACAATTCCAAGTGAATGGTATTAATGTTACTGAAAAATCTCCGACAATCACTATTGGAAGTTTTCAACTACCTCTACCTACTGTTAAAAAAGAAATATGAAATGCTTATTGTTGGGGACATTCATATCCCCATTGAGGTAACTTAGTGATTCATGAAAGTTCTTCGGTTTCATGCTAATCGAAAGTGGTTGTTAATAAGACTTGATCAACCTTATTAATGGATCATTTTTGAGAGGTATGAAGTTGATGAATTTAGTGAGCACTACCTTTTGTCACTACCTTTTGTTTTCTGTTTTTCTTAGTTAAATAAAAAAATGCCATGCCTTGTCTGTTTTTTGAATTTTTCTATGCAATAAAAATGTCCCAAAAATATAAGTTCTCAGAATGCTCTAAAAATTTAATACAATATTTTCTAAATATTTATGATTTTTTGGTGCAAATAATATTAGAGGGAGGTGCACCAGGTGGGCACAACCCACCTGGGCGCGCCAGGATCCCCAGGAACGCCCTGGTGGGTTGTGGTCCCCTCACTTATCTTTTCTTTCCACATCACCACATTCCTCCAGAAAAAATCACCGTTGCTTTCTCTCTCATGTTCTTGCTCCTGAAACCTCGGATTTTGATCTCTTTTATCTAAGCTCCATTTTCGAAACTGTTTCGGAGAATTGTTGCTTGGTATGTGACTCCTCCTTGCGTCCAATTAGGTTTTGCTTTAGTGGTTTATATTTTGAATAATTAGCTACTCTTGGTGCTGTTGTAGATGACGTTGCATGTTGAATTCTTAGATTTCTAAGCAGTTTGAATGCTTGCTATGGCCTTTATACATCCCTATGAGTAGTTGCTTACAATCTTATGAAGTTTTGTTGATAAAAATTTTGTGGACTAAAAATTTCAGAATTTTGTTCATAGGAAAAGGATGACTTTGTTTAGGGAGTTTGCTTCCAAGAAGAGCTCCAAGGGAGTTATTGGGGAGTCATCTGACAGTGATCTCCATACCCAGAGATTGACGGAGTTACGGCTGTCCGAATGGCCACATAATCCGTTCATGGAAGGGGCTGAAATCCTTCAAGAGTTTGCACAATACGCTGCTAATGCCGGGCTCACCGACTTCATCGCAGTTGAATGCGAACAATATCATCTCCTGACAAATTCCTTTGTGCAAAACTTTCATTTCCATTCTAGGAATAATCCCCCTGAGGCGCAGTTTAATTTATATGATGAAAACCATCAGATACCACCTACTGAATTTTGTGACATATGCATGCTTCCTTCTGATGGTGGTTTGGTAGAGCCTAGACCCGCGGAGTTTAATGGTTTTAACCGTACTCTAACAGTGGGGGATGAGAGAGGGGTATCAGGCGTCACTACTGCTAGCTTGCATCACTGGTACGCGTCGGTGCTATACAAACGGTTTTAAACCCCTTTCCGCGATGGCATTTGGAACCGTCGCCAAGTGAGTGTGGGCGATAGGGGGGTCCTTCCCACACGACCCAAAAACCGTCGGGGATATGCCCTCCTGGCACACACACTCGGCAAAATGAGGTCGTGTGCGACCGGCGAGCGAGCAAATACGGTTATACGTATAGTAGTGCTAAAAGAATACAATTATACAGGCGAAATCATTTCCGATCTTAAGTACATCCCACATAGTCAGCCCCCGCTAAACGTTTCCGTTCGTATGTACATTCCACACAGTCCATCCAAGGGATACGTTTCCGTTGGTATATACATCCCACATAGTTAATCCAAGAAGTACCAAACATTTGCGATGCGCACAACATCACAAACAGTCAATAATTTTGAAGCGTGTGTGATAAGGTGATTATCACAAACATTTAATAAGGAAGAACTGTGCGATGCTGTTGTTAATCGCACACGCTTTTTCTTGGCTGATCGTGTGTGCAGTGGAGATTGATCGCACACGTTTTTTCCTGGCTGATCGTGTGTGTGGTGGAGATTGATCACACACGTAGTGGATCCTAGAAACATGTCTGATCTCCACGTCTATCGCAGACGTCTCGCTTTTGCAAACCGTGTGCAGTGTAATCTCTAATTAATCCCTAATTAATTCCTAGTTAATCCCTAATTTAAAGATCACCTTTTGCATGCCGTTTATTTCATATCCAACCAGGTTTATTACAAATATAGGTTCAACCATGAATGCATAATTCGATGCACATGTACATATACTGAAGAACTATAGAAGCACCAAGTAAAGAATGATGAACCACAGTTGTACTAAAGACTGTAAAGAGAGAGGCAAAAGACATTCTGGTTGCTGGAGAAGCTGAAGCGGAATGCGCATATTGTGCCCTCCTCCATGCGTAATGCGCACACGACTCTAGGCCAACCCCTTGTGATGGCTGCTCGTCCATCCTTCATTGTCTTCATTACGACTTCTCAATGCTCATTGTAGTCTAGATGAAATACTTTAGCCTTCATTGCGTGTCCACCAATCATGTACTTTGTGAGGTAATCTTGAGTGAACTGCTTCAGAAACCACTACGAACGAAAAAATTCAGACACTGTTGTCTAACAGCTCATTATGGGCAGTAAAAAGAGAAGGCTGCAGTGTAGTTACCATCCTATAGCTCACTATTGTGTTGGATAGAGGATAAACAAATAATTTGCTTGCCACCATTCATATATTTTTGCTAATAATCCTTATCAGTTTCCTCACTCGATGCTTGTTCATGAATATCTCATTGCCCCATACGCAAAAAGGGTCGATGCGTGGATCCTTGCCAAGGGCATATGTACCTACAAGCAACAAGTCAATATTAGAAGCTAACAAGTGTCCAGGTGTCACGCCCTCGATGCGGCTATATCTCCCACGTGTCGAAGCACGACTTAGAGGCATAACCGCATTGAAAGCAATGTCGCAAGTGAGGTAATCTTCACACAACCCATGTAATACATAAGGGAAAAGGATACATAGTTGGCTTACAATCGCCACTTCACACAATTACATGAATAAAGCATTACATCATCCAGATACAATCAAGGTCCGACTACGGAACCAAAATAAAAGAAGAACCCCAAATGCGATAAACGGTCCCCGATCGACCCCTAACTGGGCTCCACTCATCGATCAACTAGAACGAAACAACACAAAGGGCAAGATCTTCATCGAGCTCCTCCTTGAGCTTGGTTTGCGCCACCGCTTTCGGTAACATAGGCACCGCAAACTGGTTTTGATGTATCCGTGAGCCACGAGGACTCAAAGAATCCCATTTCCATGGGTATCAAGACTAGCAAAGCTTAATGGGAAAGGAAGGGGTAAGGTGGTGAGGTTGCAGCAGCGGCTAAGCATGATATGGTGGCTAACATACGCAAAAGAGAGCGAGAAGAGAAACAAGCGGAACGGTCGAGAAGCTAGCAATGATCAAGAGGTGATCCCGAACACCTACTTACGCCAAACATAACCCGAAACCGTGTTCACTTCCGGACCACGAGAAGAGACCATCACGGCTACACACTCGGTTGATGTGTTTTAATTCGGATCGGTGTCAAGTTGTCTACAACCGACATTAACAAATTCCCATCTGCCACATAACCGCGGGCACGACTCTCGAAAGTTTATACCTGCAGGGTGTCCCAACTTAGCCCATGACAAGCTCTCGCGATCATCGAAGGAATAGACCTTCACCGAGACACTCCGATCGACTCGGTATCCGGTACATCAAGACATTTCGACAATGGTAAAACAAGACCAGCAAGACCTCCGGCGTCCGACATCCCGATAGTAGCCGCCACAGATCTCGCCTCGTGCCACGACCGGATGAGTCAAGCTACGAGTAAAACCAGCCCTCGAGTTGCCAAGAGGTGGCCCCGCAGGTTGCTTGTTTCGGACCAACACTTAGACAAGCACTGGCCCGGGGGGGGGGGGCTAAAATAAAGATGACCCTCGAGAGAGCGACTCCCAAGGGAAAAGATAGGTGGTGGTGAGGCAAATGGTAAAAGTCAATGTTGGGCCTTGCTGGACAAGTTTTATTCAAAGCGAACTGTCAGGGGGGTCCCATAAATCACCCGATCGCGTAAGGAACGCAAAATCCGGGAACATAACACCGATATGACGGAAACTAGGGCGGCAAGAGTGGAACAAAACACCGGGCATAAGGCCGAGCCTTCCACCCTTTACCAAGTATATAGATGCATTAATAATATAAGAGATATTGTGATATCCCAACCAAAATCCTGTCCACCATGGAGAAATCTTCAACTTCACCTGCAACTAGCAACGCTATAAGAGGGGCTGAGCAAAGCGATAACATAGCCAAACAACAGTTTGCATAGGAAAGGTGTCAAAGGTTAGAGGTTCATGGCAATTTTGGATGGCTAGACAAACAGGTAATAGGTAGCGCAGCATAGCGAAAGAACGAGGCAACTAGCATAGCAATGATAGTAGTGAGATCCAGGGTAGCGGTCATCTTGCCTGAAATCCCGCAAGGAAGAAGAACGAGTCCATGAAGAAGAAGAATCCACGAAGACGAACCACACGTGGACGAACGAATCCTCACGATCGCAACGAAACGGGAACTATCGAGAAGAAGCACACAACATGGTAAACACACCACACATGAACAAGACATGATGCACAACAAGCATGATGCATGACCAAGCTACATGAAGCTACTCATGGCAAGAGATGATGCAAACAAGAACAACACATCAAGGCAAGTTTAAATGAGGCCGGAAACAACATATAACAATTCCGGTAAGTCCTCATATGCATATTTCGAAATTGGTCCAGAACTGAATAAACATTAAGTTGAAGTTGTTAAACAGCAAGTTAAGATGCACCAAGATGATCTACACGAAATTCTAGTCAAGTTACATATAAAGTTCATTAGATTCGGAGCTACGGTCTAGAAGATATGAGCAAAACAAGTTAAACATGGCATTGATGCAAAATGCACCCAAACATCAAGAAAACACACCAAAACAAGGATGCAACATGGTAATATGAAGCTACATGAAAATCAAGCAAGTTTCATATAGAGCACACTCAAAACGGAGCAACGGTTCAACACCCACACACTATACAAGTCATAGCAACAATCTGCCCAAAACAGCAACTAGGCATCTTGCAAGCATCAAAACAACATGCTACAGCACACCAACATAATAACAAAAGGCATGGACATGAAGTACACGTAAAGCATAACAAAACATGAACACTGAGCTATCTCCAGAAACAACTAGAACATGCTCAAAACGACATGGAGATATTGCAAGCAATAACAGTTTCAGACTTTAGCAGAAATAACATCAGGTTGCAATGTTTAGAGCTATCAAACAACATGTTACAGGAACTTATCATGGAAAACAAAGGCATGGCATGAATCTACTAATAGCATATATCAAAAGACCCTTACTGACCATGAGCCAAAAAGGCACGGAAAATATGATGGCACCCATGTAAACATAGCAAGTTTTATTACAGATTTAAACATGGCAGGAACAACAATAAGTTGGCATGTTCGTGAGCTCGAACCACTCACTACAGAGCAATACATGGCATGGCAAGGCAACCAACAGCAAGAAGGCATGATTATGAAACTAAGCACGGCAAGAGCAAGGTCATAGCATACACGGATCAACTACAACGACCTCGTGAAAATTGTATCTCATGCAAACAATCTGTCAGGAAACATTTTCAAGCAACTTTGGAGCAAGAAATGAACATGTTCTAGCAGGCTATAATTGAAACCAAGGGCATGAATGGATAGAGCATGACATTTATATCAAAACATGTTTATATAGCATCTCCAGATTATGCATAGAATGATTAGTGGAAGCATGTTAACATAGCACAAATTATAACAGAATCTGCCAGGAAAACAGCAACAACAACTACCCTACTTTACAAGCTCGATGCACTCAGCACACAACTCACAAAAATACAAGGTCAACACCTCTGGAAAGATGGCATGGCCTAGTCCAACATTCGTGTAGAGCTCTCATAGGATGCACACATAAATCATGGCAAAAATGTTAAAATAGCAAGTTATAACAGTTTCAGCAGATTAACATCCTGAAGCACTCTTCCAACAGCATTTCGGGCATCAAGATGATCTCAAATGAAAATGATGCAATGGAACGAAATGATGTACTCGTCGAGACGAACAATTTGACATATTATATGCGCAAAACGGGATACGAGTGCGAAGATGTGATGCGATGAAAATGCCACAAAATAATAGAATTTTGGGACTTGGACAAAATTTTCACCTCGCGGGATAAGTCAACGGGATGGAGCGGTTCCGGGACGGAGAGATCCGGGGCGCGGGCGACGTGTTTGGATCACCGGACCGGTGGATCTGGTCCCGATCCTGCCAGAGACGAACTCCGGCGAGCGGGGCGGCAGCTCCGGCGAGCTGTGGGGCGCCGGGGATCACCGGAGGTCGAGGGACGGGCGGGGCCGCGGATCCGCGGCACGGTGGAGGATCCGCCGGCGGGTCCTTCTCGCCGGGGATCGGCGGGCGGCGAAGCGAGGCGGCGGGCGGCGGGCTGGAGCGGCTTCGGCGCGCCGGGCGTCGGCGGGTCGGGCGGCTCGAGCTCGGCGAGGCGCGGCGGAGCTTCGCCGGCGGGTCGCGGGCGACGCGGTGAGGCAGAGGCTACCGCGGCGGGCGGCGAGGCACGCAGGCGCGGCGGCGCGAAGGGCGGGGTCGCTGAGGAGGCGGCGGGTCGCCGGGCGCCGGGCGCGAGAAGAGAGCAGGAGCCGGGCATGGGGGCCGCGGCCGCGGCGGCAAGGGCCCGCGGTCGGCGGGCGGTGGGCCTCGCCATGGGACAGTGGCGGGGACGGAGTGGGACGGGCGGCGGCTGGGCGTGTCCGCTCCGTCCGGACATGTCCGCGGCGGAGAGGAGCGGGCTAGGGTTTCGGGGGAAATAGATCCGAAAAATGGAGAGGGGGAGACGTTTATATAGGTAGAGGGAGCTAGGAGAGTCCAAATGAGGAGCGGTTTTCGGCCACGCGATCGTGATCAAACGACCAAGAGCATGGAGGGGAGTTAGATGGGTTTTGGGCCACTTTGGAAGGGGTGTTGGGCTGCAACTCAAAGAGGCTTTTACGGTTACCCGGTTAACCGTTGGAGTACCAAACGACCTCCAAATGGCACGAAACTTGACAGGCGGTCTACCGGTGCTATACCAAGGCCGCTTGGCAAACCTCGGGCCATTCCGAGAAAGTTTAATACCCGCACAAGAGAAGAGAGAAGAGGGGGACGCCGGAGGACATAGGAGTGCCGGATTGCAAAACGGACAACGGGGAAAATGCTCGGATGCAAGAGACGAACACGTATGCAAAATGAAATGCACATGATGACATGATAAAATGCAAATGATGACATGGCAAAGTGCAACACGCAAGCAAATGACATGGCAACGAAGGCGAATAACTGACAGACACCTGGCGCATCGGATCCGGGGTGTTACACCAGGCCTGGATCTATATGCACTACATTATGGAACAACGGGGGAGTACAAGCCGAGGGATGAAGCTAACCTCGGTGGAAAATGGTGGCCACTCCCATTGTTGTCCTGCATAAGTAGTGGAAAGGCATGATAAGTATGGCAACCTTAACATCAAACAAATATAGCAAAGGTAAACAATATCATCTCCAAATGATAGCTTGAATGTGTTGGTTTCAGCATGCTGTTAAAGCATATATAAAATGGAAGGCAATATTACCGACAACAGGCTTAACAGCCGTCAAATATTGCAATTCAAACTGGTATTGTTGAAAATGAATAGAACATAGGCAATGCTTAAACATCACTGGATAAATGTGTAAAACTGAAATAAACGGCATGTGTTAACTACACCAGGCATAACTGGAACCAAATATAGACGTTCAAACTGGTATTGATGCAGTTGAGCGGCACAGTTCCGACTTGCACATAATGAACAACACATTGTGAATGACTGAAATAAACAAGGCATAAATGATCAGTATAACAACCAAATATAGCCATTGAAAACTAGACAGAGTCTCACTGGAACCAACCTAACAAGCAAATAAAGATAAACTGGGCATATGCTTGAAAATTGGACAAATGCTCACTGCAACTAACCTAACAAGCAAATACAGATAAACAAGGCATCTGCTTGAAAACTGGACAAATGCTAAAAAAAGCAACCTAATAACCAAATGCAGATAAACAAGGTATCTGCTTGATAACTGGACAAATGCTCACTGCAACCAAACTAAGACAAAATACATATAAACAAGGCATCGGCTCGATAACTGGAAAAATGCTCACTGCAACCAACCTAACAACCTAACACAGATAAACAAGGCATCTACTCACTATAAACAACCATATATGGCCATTCGTGAAACTGAAGTGGGCAATTCATACTTAAACATCACATAGCCCTATTGAACAATACATTTTTGCATAACTGAAATAATTAAACATGACACAGTTATAGCACCGCACGTAAAATGCTACTACAACAAAGGGTACGGGTTGGCAAGCTAGAAAAGGTAAGATTTGCTGATAGGATGTTGCCTCACATTTCATGGACGGGATCCTTCCAATTGGAAGAGCAGAGACCCATGGTGGAAGAACCTTTGTGGGTGCCCTCCTCGTGGTCATGGTCGTGGTCGATGAGATCTGACTTGGCAATTGAGGATTCCAAGCCGCCGCCGTAGAATGTGTCCTTCAGAAATGACAAAATGGGCTCAATGGCGTATAAGGATCGCAAATCCTTGACCACTTGGCGGAGGATATCAGCGGCAGCGCGGTCGAAGAGATCAATGGCGGTTGAACCAGAGGGGTTGGGGATGGGACCACGTAACCTGTGACATGGCCCACGTGAAGCCGTCGCTGTCGACGAGTTTGATGTCGTAGCCAGCTTTCCCGAGATACAGTAATACGCAAGCCCGCTGACATGAAGCCTTTGACATGGCAACGTAGTCAACGTCTTCGCTGGCTTCGATGGTGACGTGTTGCTCCGAGATCGACAGGTCAGGGCGAACGGCGGCCACTTCGCCAACGTCCACCAGAGAGGCCATGATAAACCAGTTGAGGGAGTCCTGGACTAGGGGGTGTCCGGACAGCCGGACTATCATCGTCCGCCGGACTCCAAGACTACGAAGATACAAGATTGAAGACCTCGTCCCGTGTCCGGATGGGACTTTCCTTGGCGTGGAAGGCAAGCTTGGCGATGCAGATATGTAGATCTCCTACCATTGTAACCGACTCTGTGTAACCCTAGCCCTCTTCGGTGTCTATATAAACCGGAGGGTTTAGTCCGTAGGACACAACAACCATTACAACAATCTTACCATAGGCTAGCTTCTAGGGTTTAGCCTCCTTGATCTCGTGGTAGATCCACTCTTGTACTACCCATATCATCAATATCAATCAAGCAGGAGTAGGGTTTTACCTCCATCGAGAGGGCCCGAACACAGGTAAAAACATCGTGTCCCTTGTCTCCCGTTACCATCCGCCTAGACGCACAGATTCGGGACCTCCTACCGAGATCCGCCCGGTTTGACACCGACATTGGTGCTTTCATTGAGAGTTCCTCTGTCGCCATCGATAGGCTTGATGGCTTCTCCAATCAACAATGCCGCCCAGGTGAGACTTTTCTCCCGGACAGATCTTCAGATTCGGCGGCCGCGATCGCGGGCCAATTCACCGCCATCTGGAACAGATCGAAGCTACGCCCTGTCCATCGTCAGGTTCGAAGCCTAAACTTCACGGCCGACATCCGCGGGACTTGATCCTCGATGGACTCGAGCCATCGCCGAAGCGTGCGCGCTATCACGATGGGCATGATTTAGCTCGCCACGGACGGTGCCGGTGGTGGCGACACGAATCCGCCCGACCCCAAGTTCGGAGCCGATCGCGCAGATCGAGGACGGGTGGCTGGACACCGCCTCGGGGGCTGCGACTCCCACGGCGATGGAGCCGAACACTGACCTTGTCCCTTATAAAGCTCGTGACTCCGAGGTGCCGGACTCCCTACCGGACTCCGAACCTCCTGCGCCCCTGCCAATCGAATCCGATTGGGCGCCGATCATGGAGTTCACCACCGCGGACATCTTTCAGCACTCACCCTTTGGCGACATCCTAAATTTGCTAAAGCATCTCTCGCTATCCAGAGAGCCCTGGCCGGACTACGGCCGGGATGGTTGGGATGCGGACGACGAAGAAATTCAAAGCCCACCCACCACCCACTTTGTTGCCACTGTCGACGATCTAACCGACATGCTAGATTACGACTCCGAAGACATCGACGGTATGGACGATGATGCCGGAAACGATCAAAAACCAGTGCTCACCGAGCACTATAAGGCCACCCCAACTCATGTTGTATATATGGTGGACACCCCAAAAGGAAGCGATAACGAGGAACAACGGGGCGCGGCAAAGGATAATCCCGCCGATAAACAACCAAAACGGCGACGCAGACGCCGCCCTAAGTCCCGCCTCGACAAAAACAGCATTCCTAATGACCCAGCAATAGAGCAGGGCAAACCAAAGGATCATTTAACATGCAACCAAGCAACCGTCCGAACAGGGCGAATCGGATAATCAATCCATGCCCGACGAAACCAATAGTCTGGACGACCTCACGCCGGACACACCACCGGAGCACAAGAACCTTCACAAAAGACTCGTCGCCACTGCAAGAAGTCTGAAGAAGGAAAAACGGAAGCTCAAAACAGCGGAAGACATACTCAGAATGAGATGGAGCAAAGTACTCAAGACCGCAGACAAATATGGCAATGGCCATCAAACAAAGAGCTACCCCAAGCGCAAGCTGCTGCCAGAATTTGACGAGGAAGCCATAGAGCGCCTACAGTCAAAAAAGAAAGAGGCCACCTGGCCGGATAGACGGCCAGATGACAGGCCAAAATCGACAAGCGACGCCGCACTCAAGCCGACTCATCACCCTGGGAAAACAGATGGCCCAACCAGGTCCGTTTACGGGCCAAAAACGAGGGCCCCAGGAAGCAACACAACACGCCAAGTGTTCGAAGACAGCGGCACACCCAAATACAGAGGCGCCGCACACCCACTATGTTTTACTGATGAGGTGCTTGATCATGAATTTCCAGCAGGATTCAAACCCATAAACATAGAGGCATACGACGGAACAACAGACCCCGGAGTCTGGATAGAAGATTACATACTACACATACACATGGCTAGAGGAGATGATCTCCACGCCATCAAATATCTACCCCTCAAGCTCAAAGGGCCGGCCCGGCATTGGCTCAAAAGCCTCCCAGAAAACACTATTGGAAGTTGGGAAGAGCTTGAGGACGCGTTTAGAGCGAATTTTCAAGGGACTTATGTCCACCCTCCGGATGCAGACGATCTAAGTCACATAACTCAACAGCCCGGAGAGTCAGCACGCAAATTCTGGAACAGGTTCCTCACCAAAAAGAACCAAATAGTCGACTGTCCGGACGCGGAAGCCTTAGCAGCTTTTAAACACAACGTCCGTGACGAATGGCTCGCCAGACACCTCGGCCAAGAAAAGCCGAGGACAATGGCCGCGCTAACAAGCCTCATGACCCGCTTTTGCGTAAGGGAGGACAGCTGGCTAGCAAGATGCAGCACCAGCGACCCGAGTACATCCGAGATCAGAGATGGAAACGGAAAATCACGGCGCAGAAAGGATCACCGCCGGAATAAAGAAAAAAGCCCAAAGAATACAGCGGTCAACGCAGGATTCAAAAGCTCGCGGCCAAACAGTAAAACACTGCCTCTTAAGGACAACAGTGATGAGCTATCCAACTTAAATTTTTTTTTGGATCGGATATGTCAAATCCACAGTACCTCCGGAAGGCCTGCAAACCACACCCACCGAGATTGTTGGGTTTTTAAATAGTCCGGCAGACTCAACGCCAAACACAAGGGGCTCGACGCGCCAAGCGAGGACGATGACGAACCTCACCAGCAGAGCACCGGGAAACAAAAGACTTTCCCACAAGGAGTCAAAGCAGTAAACTCACTTCATGTGATAGTATGGAAAAACAATGCGGCACCCGCTAAGATAGGCGTCGCATGGTCCACCCCAGCGGAACCTCGAGATTGGATGTCAAAACCAATCACTTTTGACCACTTGGATTATTCCAGGAGCATCCGAAACGCAGGATGGACTGCTCTGATATTGGATCCTATAATCGACGGACTGTGATTTACACAAGTCCTGATGGACGGTGGCAGCGATTTAAACCTGCTATATCCGAACACAATCCGCAAGTTGGGGATAGACCTTACTAAAATTCGACATAGCCGCACTTCCTTTAAAGGAGTGACGCCAGGCCCTTACGCCAAGTGCATAGGCTCCTTATTACTAGAAGTTGTGTTCGGGTCACCGGACAACTTCCGACGCGAAACGCTAACCTTTCATGTCGCCCCATTCAAAAGTAGCTACCAAGCACTATTGGGACGTGAAGCTTTTGCCCGCTTTAACGCAATACCACATCACGCGTCTCTTACACTTAAAACGCCCGGTCCACGTGGCATCATTTCATTAAGAGGGTCATTCAAAGACCCCGGACACGGCTAGACGAGTCCGGCATAAATAAGCTAGGGGCTCCCTAGCCGCACACCCCTTCACAAGGGGCTGTGCATATAAGCAACAATGAGCCAATATAGGCTCAGCTTTATTTATTTACTAATATTTCAATTTTTATGCACTTTTCGCACGATTTCTTTTCGAACTAAGTTCCTCTCTTTTTACAGATGAACAACGTGCACACCCGTCCAGGATAACGGCACAACGGAGACACAGGCGCAGACGTGCAGTAGGGACCTGTTGCAAGGATTCTTTTCAGATTAAGACCCTGCGTAAACCTTTTTTACTGTCTCTTGTTGCTATAATCCCCTGGTTTTTCATGATAACCAGAGAGGAGACTGACGTTTTGGCATCGGCCGTGTCAGAGGACCTTGTCCGTACCTGGACACTAGGGGCTTAGGGCATTGTTCGGCCCATTATTATAAAGACCGAACACCTTAGGGAGTGTTCGGCGTCTCGAGTTAGGCCTTATATGCATCAGCTCCGAATCATGTCTTTGGTCAAATGTTGGGTTTGCCCGGCTCCTGTGTTTTGCTGCCTTATGTTCCGATCATCGGCTAACGCGGCACCGTGGAGAACTCTCGTGATTGTGCCCCCGCCGCTAGGCGAGCACCTCAAGAGAGAAAGCCAAAACCGATCGTCATGATACAATGAGAGACCGTCAACCACTTGATCGACCACTGTAATGTTTAGAATTCCTCCGCTTTGACGAAGGACCGTTTCCCGGTCAGGCACATACGCGCCCCGAACTCGGAGAGTGCGGTGCCCCCAGGGGCTATATCGTAGCCCCACCCTCGAACTCCAATGGCTAAGTGAAAGTGATAAAGCACTATAGTCCGGTTGCCTTGTTTGCTACGCTACCACCTCCTTAACAGGACCGAGACGTCGGATTAAGTGTGAAAATGCGCTTTTTTTTGCGAACACCCCCGCACCTTGTGCGTGGGGGCTGAAGCCGACGACTGCAATCTTTCAGGTTATACACACGTATACGTAAACGGCCGCATAGGAGATATTTCAATACTTGAACGCACAAGTTTAAAAAGCGCCTACATCATAAACATTGTTTTACAAAATAAAACATTCATTTGAACGTGACATTTTTGAGCACTGCGACTCTATTACACGAGCACCACGCAGAACTTCCCCAAAATAGTGCTCGGCGGGTAACCGCTCGTCCAACCTCAGGTCGCAACAGCGTGGCATCCATCTATGTCCAATGTGTCTTCACACGGGCGAGTGCCATCCGTGCACCCTCTATGCAAGCCGACCGCTTCATCGCCTTGATATGCGGCACCGCCCCAAGAAATTGCTGCAATAAGCCAAAATAGCTCTTCGGCTTGGGCCTATCCGGCCAGACATGAGTCACGATATCCGTCATGGCAAGCCCGGACAACCTATTCAGCTCAGCCCACTCGGCCAACCGGTCGGTCAGCGGAAGTGAACGCTCCGGACTATGGAATTGAGACCAAAACAGCTCTTCCGTCTTGTGATCCTTCTGGCTCCGGAAGTGCACAACAGCATCCGCCGCACTCGCTGCTAAGTCCATATAAGGATCCTCCGGACCCCACAGCTGGCCAAGTTGAGCATACTTTGGATCCGTAAACCTTCGGCACAGCAAAAAGGGCTTGCCAGCCACAATGTCTCCGGCTTGGCGCAGCTCCTCCTTTATAGCCCGCTTTGCAGAACGGGCATCCTTGGCTTCGGCGGTGGCCTTCCCCAGGTCTTCTCGCTCCGATAGGCGCTCCTTTTCAAGAGCCTCATTGCGGTCGGTAGCATCCTTCAACTTAACAGCCGTTTCGGCCATCTCTTCCCTGCTTTGGCAGTGTGCAGCCCTTTCGGCTTCTAACTCCTCGGCCGCCCTTAAAGCAGCCGCATCACTCCTTCTGGCTTGCTCCTTGGCTTGAGCAAGTTCTGCCCGAAGGCTCTCCACAGCAGCGGCACCATCTGCGTCAAGCACAAAATATTATAAGAGGTGTGCTTTGGCTCCCTTAATAGGTGACCGCGGAGAAAAAACTTACCTTGCGACTCGTCAAGTCGCCTATTGATTAGCGCGATGTCCGCATCCGCAACGTCGAGTTGCCGCTTTAGTTCAGCAACTCCATCAGTCCGGCTGGCCCCCGGACAATCCGCCACCTGCATAGGAACAGCGAAGATTGAAACCTGTGATTTGGATCCTCGGCACGCTATCGCTTTCGACAACCTACCGAGTCTCAGGGGCTACTATCTATACAGGGCGCACTTTATGTGTAAAACTGTCAAAAGGTGTGTCATTTTTACGTACCTCAAACCCCGCCAGCAAACTCCTGACGGCATTATGCAATCCGCTTTCGGCGGACGAAATCCTCCCAATCACCATACTCATCAATGCACGGTAATCTTCTGAGATGGACGCCCTCTCAAGTAGATCCTTCAGCTCACCCGGCCAAACTCTAGTCGGCGCCGAACTCTTCGGCTCTGCCGGGCTCGGGGATACCCTCCGTGATGACACTTCAGGCTCGTCCGCCCTATCCGACGGCGCAGCAGACGGAGGCGTCTCGCTCTCCACCATCTCCGGACGAAGGTCCCCCGAAGATGAGCTCATCTGAGAAGGTCGGAGATCCGAACTACAAGGTAAAAACTTCGGTTATCCTCAGAAGTACAAATAGGGATGTCTCTTATCACCGAACTCCCTTCTTTCTACTTACGGCTCGCTGGAGGGCTGATTCTTTAGGGGAGACTGTGCGCCCGGGACCTCCCCGGACGCAGGACCCTCTCGTGAAGATTTCTTCCCCCGCTTAGGGGCTTTGGCCTCGGTTCTCGAGGCGGTCCTCTCTCCCCCGGAGGGAGGATTCTCGATCCCCTTCTTCAAGCGCCTCCTTGAATGAGGCGGTAGCTCCCTATCTTCCCCTTCGCCTTCTCAAGGCGCAAACTCCAACATCCTGACCAGCACGGGATCCGGCGCGGTCTCTGGGAGGGGGGCCGGACACCGTATCAGCTTTGCTTGCGCTATCCACTCCTGTCAAAGGGTAACGGGTTAAAAGGCGAATCGTAGAAAGACAAACAGACGGTATGTCCGGACTGGAGCTACTTACTTGTGTATCCGGCCGATTGCAGCTTAGGCCGGCATCCTCGGTCAATTCCGGACACGCCACTCGTGGTCCGAAGAATAATTTGTACATCTCCACGGGTGTCATGCCCATGAAGTGTTGAAGAATCCGTGGTCCTTCCGGGTTAAACTCCCACAGCCGGAGAGGGCGGCGTTTGCAGGGCAGGAGACGCCTAATCAGCATAACCTGCATTACCACTACCAGATCAATCTCCCTCGCTTGGAGGTCTCGAATCCGGCCCTGCAGTAGGGGCACGTCCTTTGGCGGTCCCCAGTTGAGCCCTTGGTTGACCCACGACATCAACCGTCGTGGAGGTCCCGAGCGGAATAAGGGCGGCGGCTTCTGCCTGCTGCCCTTCGGAGCGGTGATATAGAACCACTCCCGCTGCCACAAGCCGAGCTCCTCTTGGAAGGAGCCCTCGGGCCACGGGGCATCGGCCCTCTTGCTTACGGCCGCCCCGCCGCACTCTGCTTGACGCCCCTGATCATCTTCGGCTCCACATTGAAGGTCTTTAGCCACAGGCTGAAGTGGGGGGTGACGCGGAGGAAGGCTTCGCAGACGACAATAAATGCGGAAATATGGAGGATGGACTCCGGGGCCAAGTCGTGGAAATCCAACCCATAGTAGAACATGAGCCCTCTCACGAAAGGATCCGTCGGGAAGCCTAAACCCCGACGGAGGTGGGAAACAAAAACGACGTACTCGCCGGGCTCGGGGGTGGGTATGGCCTGCCCTTCGGTGGGCAGCCTGTGCGAAACCTCGTAGGACAGGTACTTGGCCTCTCGCAGCTTTAGCACGTCCTCCTCCGTGACGGAGGAGGGCATCCACTGGCCCTGAAGGTCGGAGCCGGACATTGTTGAGGGTCCGAAGCGCTCGAATCTGGGGCTGTGGGTGCTGGAACCTGGAGCAAGGAGAAGATTCGACAAGAGATTGAAGAAAAGAAATGAGCCTTGGTCCCATTATAAAGAGGGAGAATACCAAGTGCCGTCTCCGTGACCGTTCGGGACTCGCCTTCGATAGAGGGGGCGTGGCGACGGGCGCGGTTGGGTTACCCACGTCCGTATTGATGAGAATCCCGGAATAAGGGGAACACGATCTCTGCTTCGACAAGACGTGCCAAGGAAACCGCTTCACTAAACGCGCTGAGGTGGTATAATAAAAAACGATTCAAGTAAAGGCTTGGTAGTGGCATGACGTCATGCCACGAAACACGTCAGCAGATTGAACTTGTGCACATATTATTCTCTCTACGGTGGAATGTGGAATTTATTTTGCAGAGCCGGACACTATCCTGGTGTTTACCTTCTTCTATGGATTATTCGGAGGAGGAACCCGCCTTGCAATGCCGAACATTATGCGCGCCGGACTCATCGTCATTGAAGCCAGGTTCAGGGGCTACTGAGGGAGTCCTGGACTAGGGGGTGTCCGGACAGCCGGACTATCATCGTCCGCCGGACTCCAAGACTACGAAGATACAAGATTGAAGACCTCGTCCCGTGTCCGGATGGGACTTTCCTTGGCGTGGAAGGCAAGCTTGGCGATGCGGATATGTAGATCTCCTACCATTGTAACCGACTACTGTAACCCTAGCCCTCTCGGTGTCTATATAAACCGGAGGGTTTAGTCCGTAGGACACAACAACCATTACAACAATCATACCATAGGCTAGCTTCTAGGGTTTAGCCTCCTTGATCTCGTGGTAGATCCACTCTTGTACTACCCATATCATCAATATCAATCAAGCAGGAGTAGGGTTTTACCTCCATAGAGAGGGCCCGAACCTGGGTAAAAACATCGTGTCCCTTGTCTCCTGTTACCATCCGCCTAGACGCACAGTTCGGGACCCCCTACCCGAGATCCGCCGGTTTTGACACCGACACCAGTTCTTGGCCGAACGCTCGTTGGGTTCCCCGGGATACATGATTGAGCTTGGTCTGCGACATTCTGGAGTAGGGCATGTGGATCTGGCAGGGAGGTGTTGGGGAACGTAGTAATTTCAAAAAATTTCCTACGCACACACAAGATCATGGTGATGACATAACAACGAGAGGGGAGAGTGTTGTCCACGTACCCTCGTAGACCAAAAGCGGAAGCATTATGGCAACGCGGTTGACGTAGTCGTACGTCTTCACGATCCCACCGATTCAAGCACCGAACGTACGGCACCTCCGAGTTCAGCACACGTTCAGCTCGATGACGATCCCCGGGCTCCGATCTAGCAAAGCTTCGGGGATGAGTTCCGTCAGCATGACGGCGTGGTGACGATGATGATGTTCTACTGGCGCAGGGCTTCGCCTAAACTCCGTGACGATATGACCGAGGTGGAATATGGTGGAGGGGGGCACCGCACACGGCTAAGGAACGATCCGTAGATCAACTTGTGTGTCCTAGGGTGCCCCCCGCCCCCGTATATAAAGGAGCAAGGGGGGAGGCCGGCCGGCCCTAGAGGGCGCGCCAGAGGAGGAGTCCTCCTCCTAGTAGGAGTAGGACTCCCCTTTCCTACTCCTACTAGGAGGGGAAAGGAAGGGGAGAGGAGAGGGAAAGAGGGGGGTGCCCCCCTCCTAGTCCAATTCGGACCAGAGGGGGAGGGGGCGCGCGACCCATGCTGGCTGCCCTCTCTCTCTCTCTCCACTAAGGCCCATAGGGCCCATTACTTCTCCCCGGGGGTTCAGTAACCTCCCGGCACTCCGGTTTTTTTCCGAAAACGTCCGGAACACTTCCGCTGTCCGAATATAGTCGTCCAATATATCAATCTTTATGTCTCGACCATTTCGAGACTCCTCGTCATGTCCGTGATCACAGCCGGGACTCCGAACAAACTTCGGTACATCAAAACTTATAAACTCATAATAAAACTATCATCGTAACGTTAAGCGTGCGGACCCTACGGGTTCGAGAACTATGTAGACATGACCTAGAACTATTCTCGGTCAATAACCAATAGCGGAACCTGGATGCCCATATTGGTTCCTACATATTCTACGAAGATCTTTATCGGTCAAACAGCATAACTACATACATTGTTCCCTTTGTCATCGGTATGTTACTTGCCCGAGATTCGATCGTCGGTATCCAATACCTAGTTCAATCTCGTTATCGGCAAGTGTCTTTACTCATTACGTAATGCATCATTCCGTAACTAACTCATTAGTTACATTGCTTGCAAGGCTTATAGTGATGTGCATTACCGAGAGGGCCCAGAGATACCTATCCGACAATCGGAGTGACAAAACCTAATCTCGAAATACGCCAACCCAACATCTACCTTTGGAGACACCTGTAGTACTCCTTTATAATCACCCGATTACGTTGTGACGTTTGGTAGTACCAAAGTGTTCCTCCGTAAACGGAGTTGCATAATCTCATAGTTTAGTGAACATGTATAAGTCATGAAGAAAGCAATAGCAATATACTAAGCGATCAAGTGCTAGGCTAATGAGAATGGGTCATGTCAATCACATCATTCTCCTAATGATGTGATCCCATTAATCAAATGACAACACATGTCTATGGTTAGGAAACATAACCATCTTTGATTAATGAGCTAGTCAAGTAGAGGCATACTAGTGACTATATGTTTGTCTATGTATTCACACATGTATCATGTTTCCGGTTAATACAATTCTAGCATGAATAATAAACATTTATCATGATATGAGGAAATAAATAATAACTTTATTATTGCCTCTAGGGCATATTTTCTTCAGTCTCCCACTTGCACTAGAGTCAATAATCTAGATTACATAGTAATGATTCTAACACCCATGGAGTCTTGGTGCTGATCATGTTTTGCTCGTGAGAGAGGCTTAGTCAACGGGTCTGCAACATTCAGATCCGTATGTATCTTGCAAATCTCTATGTCTCCCACTTGGACTTGGTCCCGGATGGAATTGAAGCGTCTCTTGATGCGCTTGGTCCTCTTGTGAAATCTGGATTCCTTTGCCAAGGCAATTGCACCAGTATTGTCACAGAAGATCTTCATTGGTCCCGATGCACTAAGTATGACACCTAGATCGGAAATGAACTCCTTCATCCAGACTCCTTCATTCGCTGCTTCCGAAGCAGCTATGTACTCTGCTTCACATGTAGATCCCGCCACGACGCTTTGTTTAGAACTGCACCAACTTACAGCTCCACCGTTTAATAAAAACACGTATCCGGTTTGCGATTTAGAATCGTCCGGATCAGTGTCAAAGCTTGCATCGACGTAACCATTTACGACTAGCTCTTTGTCACCTCCATATACGAGAAACATATCCTTAGTCCTTTTCAGGTATTTCAAGATGTTCTTGACCGCTGTCCGATGATCCTTCTCTGGATTACTTTGGTACCTTCTGCTAAGCTTATTGCTAAGCATACGTCAGGTCTGGTACACAGTATTGCATACATGATAGAGCCTATGGCTGAAGCATAGGGAACATCTTTCATTTTCTCTCTATCTTCTGCTGTGGTTGGGCATTGAGTTTGACTCAACTTCACACCTTGTAGCACGGGCAAGAACCCTTTCTTTGCCTAATCCATTTTGAACTTTTTCAAAATTTTATCAAGGTATGTGCTTTGTGAAAGTCCTATCAAGCTTCTTGATCTACCTCTATAAATCTTGATGCCCAATATGTAAGCAGCTTCACCGAGGTCTTTCATTGAAAAACTTCTATTAAAGTATCCCTTTATGCTATCCAGAAACTCTATATCATTTCCAGTTAATAATATGTCATCTACATATAATATCAGAAATGCTACAGAGGTCCCACTCACTTTCTTGTAAATACAGGCTTCTCCAAAAGTCTGTATAAAACCATATGCTTTGATCACACTATCAAAGCATTTATTCCAACTCCGAGATGCTTGCACCAGTCCATAAATGGATCGCTGGAGCTTGCACACTTTGTTAGCACCTTTTGGATCAAAAAAACCTTCTGGCTGCATCATATACAACTCTTATTCCAAAAATCCATTCAAGAATGCAGTTTTGACATCCATTTGCCAAATTTCATAATCATGAAATGCAACAATAGCTAACATGATTCGGACAGACTTAAGAATCGCTACGGGTGAGAAAGTCTCATCGTAGTCAACCCCTTGAACTTGTCGAAAACCTTTCGCAACAAGTCGAGCTTTATAGACAGTTATATTACCATCAGCGTCAGTCTTCTTCTTAAAGATCCATTTATTCTCAATGGCTTGCCGATCATCGGGCAAGTCAACCAAAGTCCATACTTTGTTCTCATACATGGATCCCATCTCGATTTCATGGCCTCTAGCCATTTTATGAATCTGGGCTCATCATCGCTTCCTCATAGTTCGAGGTTCATCATGGTCAAGTAACATGACTTCCAGAATAGGATTACCGTACCACTCTGGTGCGGATCTTACTCTGGTAGACCTATGAGGTTTAGTAGAAACTTGATCTGAAGTTTCATGATCAATATCATTAGCTTCCTCACTAATTGGTGTAGGTGTCACAGGAACCGATTTCTGTGATGAACTACTTTCCAATAAGGGAGCAGGTACAGTTACCTCATCAAGTTCTACTTTCCTCCCACTCACTTCTTTCGAGAGAAACTCCTTCTCTAGAAAGGATCCATTCTTAGCAACGAATGTCTTGCCTTCGGATCTGTGATAGGAGGTGTACCCAGAGTCTCTTTTGGGTATCCTATGAAGACACATTTCTCGATTTAGGTTCGAGCTTATCTGGTTGAAGTTTCTTCACATAAGCATCGCAGCCCCAAACTTTAAGAAACGACAACTTTGGTTTCTTGCCAAACCACAGTTCATAAGGCGTCGTCTCAATGGATTTTGATGGTGCCCTATTTAACATGAATGCGCCGTCTCTAAAGCATAACCCCGAGCGAAAGCGGTAAATCAAGAAGAGCCATCATAGATCGCACCATATCTAGTAAAGTACGATTCGACGTTCGGACACACCATTTCTTTGTGGTGTTCCGGTGGCGTGAGTTCTTGAAACTATTCCGCATTGTCTCAAATGTAAACCAAACTCGTAACTCAAATATTCTCCTCCACGATCAGATCGTAGAAACTTTATTTTCTTGTTACGATGATTTTCCACTTCACTCTGAAATTCTTTGAACTTTTCAAATGTTTCAGACTTGTGTTTCATTAAGTAGATATACCCATATCTGCTCAAATCATCTGTGAAGGTGTGAAAATAACGATATCCGCCACGAGCTTCAACATTCATCGGACCACATACATCTGTATGTATGATTTCCAACAAATCTGTTGCTCTCTCCATAGTACCGGAGAACGGTGTTTTAGTCATCTTGCCCATGAGGCACGGTTCGCAAGTACCAAGTGATTCATAATCAAGTGATTCCAAATGTCCATCAGTATGGAGTTTCTTCATGCGCTTTACACCGATATGACCTAAATGGCAGTGCCACAAATAAGTTGCACTCTCATTATCAACTCTACATCTTTTGGCTTCGACATTATGAATATGTGTATCACTACTTTCGAGATTCAATAAAAATAGACCACTCTTCAAGGGTGCATGACCATAAAAGATATTACTCATATAAATAGAACAACCATTATTCTCTGATTTAAATGAATAACCGTCTCGCATCAAACAAGATCCAGATATAATGTTCATGCTCAACGCTAGCACCAAATAACAATTATTCAGGTCTAAAACTAATCCCGAAGGTAGATGTAGAGGTAGCGTGCCGACCGCGATCACATCGACTTTGGAACCGTTTCCCACGCGCATCATCACCTCGTCCCTGGCGCTGCTCGCTTATTCCGTAGTCCTTGTTTGAGTTGCAAATATTAGCAATGTAACCAGTATCAAATACCGTGTGCTCTGCGAGCTCTAGTAAGGTACACATCAATAACATGTATACCACATATACCTTTGTTCACCTTACCATCCTTCTTATCCGCCAAATACTTGGGGCAGTTCCGCTTCCAAATGTCCGGTCGCTTTCATGAGAGAAGCACTCGATTTCAGGCTTAGGTCGGACTTGGGTTTCTTCTCTTGAGTAGCAACTTGCTTGCTGTTCTTCTTGAAGTTCCCTTCTTCTTCCCTTTGCCCTTTTCTTGAAACTAGTGGTCTTGTTGACCATCAACACTTGATGCTCCTTCTTGATTTCTACCTCCGCAGCTTTTAGTATTGCGAAGAGCTCGGGAATTGTCTTGTTCATCCCTTGCATATTATAGTTCATCACGCTCTTGTAGCTTGGTGGCAGTGATTGGAGAATTCTGTCAATGACGCTATCATCCGGAAGATTAACTCCTAGTTGAATCAAGTGATTATCATACCCAGACATTTTGAGTATATGCTCACTGACAGAACTATTCTCCTCCATCTTGCAGTTGTAGAACTTATTTGAGACTTCATATCTCTCAATCCGGGCATTTGCTTGAAATATTAACTTCAACTCCTGGAACATCTCATATGCTACATGATGTTCAAAACGTCGTTGAAGACCCGGTTCTAAGCCGTAAAGCATGGCACATTGAACTATCGAGTAGTCATCAGCTTTGCTCGCAGACGTTCTTAACGTCGTCGGTTACATCAAGAAGAAGCTTGGCACCCAGCGGTGCTTCCAGGACGTAATTCTTCTTGTGCAGCAATGAGGATAATCCTCAAGTTACGGACCCAGTCCGTGTAATTGCTACCATCATCTTTCAACTTTGCTTTCTCAAGGAACGCATTAAAATTCAACGGAACAACAACACGAGCCATCTATCTACAACAAACATAGGTAAGCAAAATACTATCAGTTACTAAGTTCATGATAAATTTAAGTTCAATTAATCATATTACTTAAGAACTCCCACTTAGACAGACATCTCTCTAGTCATCTAAGTGATCACGTGATCCAAATCAACTAAACCATAACCGATCATCACGCGAGATGGAGCAGTTTTCAATGGTGAACATCACTATGTTGATCATATCTACTATATGATTCACGCTCGACCTTTCGGTCTCCGTGTTCCGAGGCCATATTTGCATATGCTAGGCTCGTCAAGTTTAACCTGAGTATTCTGCGTGTGCAAAACTGGCTTGCACCCGTTGTAGATGGACGTAGAGCTTATCACACCCGATCATCACGTGGTGTCTGGGCACGACGAACTTTGGCAATGGTGCATACTCAGGGAGAACACTTCTTGATAATTTTAAGTGAGAGATCATCTTAAAATGCTACCATCAAACAAAGCAAGATAAGATGCATAAAGGATAAACATCACATGCAATCAATATAAGTGATATGATATGGCCATCATCATCTTGTGCTTGTGATCTCCATCTTCGAAGCACCGTCGTGATCACCATCGTCACCGGCGCGATACCTTGATCTCCATCGTAGCATCATTGTCGTTACGCCATCTATTGCTTCTACGACTATCGCTACCGCTTAGTGATAAAGTAAATAAATTACAGGGCGTTTGCATTTCATACAATAAAGCGACAACCATATGGCTCCTGCCAGTTGCCGATAACTTCAGTTACAAAACATGATCATCTCATACAATAAAATATAGCATCACGTCTTGACCATATCACATCACAACATGCCCTGCAAAAACAAGTTAGACGTCCTCTATTTTGTTGTTGCAAGTTTTACGTGGCTGCTACGGGCTTAGCAAGAACTGTTCTTACCTACGCATCAAAAACACAACGATAGTTCGTCAAGTTAGTTCTGTTTTAACCTTCGCAAGGACCGGGCGTAGCCACACTCGATTCAGCTAAAGTGAGAGAGACAGACACCCGCCATCACCTTTAAGCACGAGTGCTCAGAGCAGTGAAACCAGTCTCGCGTAAGCAAGACGCGTAATGTCGGTCCGGGCCGCTTCATCTCACAATACCGCCGAACCAAAGTATGACATGCTGGTAAGCAGTATGACTTCTATCGCCCACAACTCACTTGTGTTCTACTCGTGCATATGACATCTACGCATAAAACCAGGCTCGGATGCCACTGTTGGGGAATGTAGTAATTTCAAAAAAATTCCTACGCACACACAAGATCATGGTGATGACATAGCAATGAGAGGGGAGAGTGTTGTCCACTACCCTCGTAGGCCGAAAGTGGAAGCGTTATGACAACGCGGTTGATGTAGTCGTACGTCTTCACGATCCGACCGATCCAAGCACCGAACGTACGGCACCTCCGAGTTCAGCACACATTCAACTCGATGACGATCCCCGGGCTCCGATCCAGCAAAGCTTCGGGGATGAGTTCCGTCAGCACGACGGCGTGGTGACGATGATGATGTTCTACCGGCGCAGGGCTTCGCCTAAACTCCACGACGATATGACCGAGGTGGAATATGGTGGAGGGAGGCACCGACCTGGCTAAGGAATGATCCGTAGATCAACTTGTGTGTCCTAGGGTGCCCCCGCCCCGTATATAAAGGAGCAAGGGGGGGGGCGGCCGCCCTAGAGGGCACGCCAGAGGAGGAGTCCTCCTCCTAGTAGGAGAGGACTCCCCTTTCCTACTCCTACTAGGGGGGGAAAGGAAGGGGGAGAGGGAGAGGGAAAGAGGGGGGCGCCGCCCCCCTCCTAGTCCAATTCGGACCAGAGAAGGAGGGGGCACGCGGCCCATGCTGGCTGCCCCTCTATATCTCCACTAAGGCCCATCGGGCCCATTACTTCTCCGGGGGTCCGATAACCCTCCAAAGCACTCGGTTTTTTCCGAAAATGTCTGGAACACTTCCGGTGTCCGAATATAGTCGTCCAATATATCAATCTTTATGTCTCGACCATTTCGAGACTCTCGTCATGTCCGTGATCACATCCGAGACTCGAACAAACTTGGTACATCAAAACTTATAAACTCATAATAAAACTGTCATCGTAACGTTAGCGTGCGGACCCTACGGGTTCGAGAACTATGTAGACATGACCTAGAACTATTCTTGGTCAATAACCAATAGCGGAACCGGATGCCCATATTGGTTCCTACATATTCTACGAAGATCTTTATCGGTCAAACTGCATAACAACATCGTTGTTCCTTTGTAATCGGTATGTTACTTGCCCGAGATTTGATCGTCGGTATCCAATACCTAGTTCAATCTCGTTACCGGCAAGTCTCTTTACTCGTTACGTAATGCATCATTCCGTAACTAACTCATTAGTTACATTGCTTGCAAGGCTTATAGTGATGTGCATTACCGAGAGGGCCTAGAGATACCTCTCCGACAATCGGAGTGACAAAACCTAATCTCGAAATATGCCAACCCAACATCTACCTTTGGAGACACCTGTAGTACTCCTTTATAATCACCCAGTTACGTTGTGACGTTTGGTAGTACCCAAAGTGTTCCTCCGGTAAACGGGAGTTGCATAATCTCATAGTTTCAGGAACATGTATAAGTCATGAAGAAAGCAATAGCAATATACTAAACAATCAAGTGCTAGGCTAACGGAATGGGTCGTGTCAATCACATCATTCTCCTAATGATGTGATCCCATTAATCAAATGACAACACATGCCTATGGTTAGGAAACATAACCATCTTTGATTAATGAGCTAGTCAAGTAGAGGCATACTAGTGACTATATGTTTGTCTATGTATTCACACATGTATCATGTTTCCGGTTAATACAATTCTAGCATGAATAATAAACATTTATCATGATATGAGGAAATAAATAATAACTTTATTATTGCCTCTAGGGCATATTTCCTTCAGGAGGGACATCACAGGCCTCATCTAAAAACTCAGGGGAGTGGAGCGACGGTATGGGAATCGCTGGGTAACCTGAACTTTATTATCTAAGCTAGGAGGAACGGGCAGACCGGCATGGGTTGGCGGCGGCGCCGGCAGCGGCAGCGAGCTAGGGTTCCAGGGGGGAGGGGGCGGGTGGGGGACTGTGGTGGTGTAGGACCTTGAAGTATGTCTAGAGGGGGGGGGGGTGATTAGACTACTTGACCAATTAAAAACTTAACCTTTTCCCAATTTTAGAGTTTGGCAGATTTTAGCTATCTTAGGACAAGTCAAGCAATCATCACACAATTCAAGCAAGCATGCACAGAGTATATAGGCAGCGGAAATTAAAGCATGCAACTTGCAAGAAACTAAAGGGAAGTGTTAGGAGGATTCAAACGCAATTGGAGACACCGATGTTTTTGGCGTGGTTCCGATAGGTGGTGCTATCGTACATCCACGTTGATGGAGACTTAAACCCATGAAGGGTAACGGTTGCGCGAGTCCACGGAGGGCTCCACCCACGAAGGGTCCACGAAGAAGCAACCTTGTCTATCCCACCATGGCCGTCGCCCACGAAGGACTTGCCTCACTAGCGGTAGATCTTCACGAAGTAGGCGATCTCCTTGCCCTTACAAACTCCTTGGTTCAACTCCACAATCTTGTCGGAGGCTCCCAAGTGACACCTAGCCAATCTAGGAGACACCACTCTCCAAGAAGTAACAAATGGTGCGTTGATGATGAACTCCTTGCTCTTGTGCTTCAAATGATAGTCTCCCCAACACTTAACTCTCTCTCATGGGATTTGGATCTGGTGGAAAGAAGATTTGAGTGGAAAGCAACTTGGGGAAGGCTAGAGATCAAGATTCATATGGTAGGAATGTAATATCTTGGCCTCAACACATGAGTAGGTGGTTCTCTCTCAGAAATGGTAAGTTGGAAGTGTAGGTTTGTTCTGATGGCTCTCTCCATGAATGAAGAGGAGGTGGAGGGGTATATATAGCCTCCACACAAAATCTAACCGTTACACACAATTTACCAAACTCGGTGGGGCCGACTCAACAGACTCGGTCAGACCGATTTAGTAAACCTAGTGACCGTTAGGATTTTCGGTGGGACTGACATCCAACTCGGTGAGACCGATTCGGTTAGGGTTAGGGCATAACGTAATCTCGATAAGACCGATTACACAAACTCGGTGAGACCGATTTTGGTAATAAGCTTTCCAGAGAGTTGGTCAGGTAAACTCGGTGGGACCAATTTGCTCTTTTCGGTGAGACCGAATTGTTACAAAAGGGAAACAGTGAGTTTACATTGCAATCTCGGTGGGACCGATCGCTCACTTCGGTTAGACCGAAACGTTACGAAGGGAAACAGAGAGATTACAATCCCATCTCGGTGAGACCGAGATCCCTATCGGTAAGACCGATTTGCCTAGGGTTTGTGGCAGTGGCTATGACATTCAAACTCGGTGGCGCCGGATAGAAAGAATCGGTGTGACTGATTTTGGCTTTAGGTTTAGGTCATTTGTGGATGTGAGAAAGTAGTTGAGGGTTTTGGAGCATATCACTAAGCACATGAAACAAGAGGCTCATTAAGCAACACCTCATCCCTCCTTGATAGTATTGGCTTTTCCTATAGACTCAGTGTGATCTTGGATCACTAAAATATAAAATGAAGAGTCTTGAGCTTTTGAGCTTGAGCCAATCCTTTGTCATTAGTATTTTGAGGGATACACTTTCATCATCCATGACATGCCATTCATTGAGCTTTCCTGAAATAATAGTCTTGGAATAGCATTAGCTCAATGAGCTATATGTTGTTATGAATTACCAAAACCACCTAGGGATAGTTGCACTTTCAATCTCCCCCTTTTTGGTAATTGATGACAACATATAGATCAAAACTTCGACAAATGATAATAAGATTTAACAACATCGTCGCTTTGAGAAGTATGTGATAAGCAAGAGCTCCCCCTATATTTGTGCATAGTTTAAAATTTGCTTTGGACTGCAAATGCACAAGGAATTAGGCTCATGGGTTACTCTTCCATGTCACATACATCTTGGTGGAGCGCTCAAAATAATAAAGATTGAATACATGCACTCATCACCTAGCAAAGTGAATGATCACATAGGATAGATAGGATAATATCATCAAACATGCATGTGTAGCTTATGATCAAACACATGATCATCAATGTCTCACAAAACATAGTATCTCAAGCAATCAAAAGCAAACAAGTTTAACCACCAAAGCAAAACAAGAGAGAACAAAAGCAACACACACTCTCTCTCTCTCGAAGCCTATGATCTATACATTTTTCTCTCCCTTTGGCAACAAGTTACCAAAAAGTTCATAGAAAATGCATAGTGCTAGATTGACTCTCAGGCTTGATCTTCAGGTGGTGGTGTCCGGATAACTCCAAGAACGAAGGCTTCAGTTGAAGTAGATGGAGCTGGAGGAGTTGATGCTGGAGCTGGTTGGACTGGAGCTGTAGGAGCTGTAGCTGGTGCAGATGATGTGGCTCTGGTGTCTGTCACAGGCACAACAATTGACCTCTAAGCTCTAGGCACTTTGGCAAATACATTTGTGGTAGTCCTGCCCTGCCTCTCCTGCATGTCCTCCTGGAGCTGCTCCATAACTGACTGAATCTCAGTTACTTTGACATCTAGATCATGGAATTTGAGTTCCATGATTCTTTCCAAGCTCTCCTGATTTCGAGTGAGGGTGGCCAATCCCTTCTCAATCCTCAGAGTTGATTCTATCAAGTAACCAAGCTGCTCCTGCTTGTTCTTCAAGAAATACTCAGATGCCTCCTCTTGAGTTGGCATCTTGGCAGCCTTCTCTTGCCTTGCCTTCTCCTTCTTCTCTTGAGCTTGTACTGATGATGGATCATTCTCATTCATGACAACCTGATTGTCCTCAAAGTCTGGATAGAGAGGAAATTGTTCCTTATCCAATAGATATTTGCCTGTGCCCATCTTTGAGTTAATCAACTCCTGAATCTGAGGGGCATATCCACAACTCCTCTTCTGGTCTGCTGCAGACCTCTTAATGGTCTCTACCATAAGGCTCATGACCTTGAATTTCTGCGGCACATCAAACAAATGCAACATGTTGATTGCATGCCCTCTGATCATGTTGTGGTCACTAGACTTAGGCAATAGAGTGTGCCTTAGGATCCAGTTGATAGTTGGCAGCCCTGACAGAAGAAAGTGGACTGATCCAAACTTATGTGTCTCAACAGCTTTGTCTGGGATCTCCTTGTACATGTGTGCCATGGAATTGTGGTCCATCTTCTTCTTGGCATAGATATCCAAGTCATCTTCACTCTCCTTTGGGGCATTTATCAGATTTGCCCACTCCTCAACTGTTGACTGGTACCTTGTACCTTCAGACATCCAGACTATCCTTCCATCTGGATAGAAGTGTGCTGTGGAGTAGAATTGCATAATGAGTTCATCATTCCAGCTGGTGAGCTTTTGCCTAACAAAATCTGCAACTCCACAAGCAACAAAACTGTCTTGTACTCCAGGATAGTGTTCTTCATTATCTTTCATGTAGGTCCAGTCAACCCACCTCATATCACACACTATGGGCTTCTTGTCCAACAAGATTGTCTCATAGAAGTCCTTCTGTTCCTTTGTATGGAACCTGTAATCAACAACAGTTCTTCTCCTTGAGGCATATGGATCTGTCATCCTCCATAGCCTCAACCCTGAGTCCTTTCTGATCCTCATGTCCTCAGCCACAGGATGTGCATCATTGTGGTCTGGTATCTTGGGCTTGAGCTTCCTTAGGACCTATCCTTCTTCATCTTCCTCATCAGCAACATTAGGCACTGGGGCCTTGTTCTTCTCAGCAGCTGGAATAGTCCTGGTATTCCTCTTTGGTGCAAGCTTGGGCTTGGGGGCAGCTTTGGGTGCTTCCTTGGGCTTTGATGTTGCAGCCCCTGATCTAATAGCATCACCCATAAGCTTTTGTGCCTTGGGTGCTGGTGCAGCAACCTCTTCTTCCTCTTCAAAGTCTCTCCTCATAGAGGGATTTCCAAGAACCTGAGCAGTAGTGGTTCTGACTCTCTTCTTCTTCTTATCCTGAGCAGCTTCATCTTCTGACTCAATTGCAAACTTCATAGTTTCTCCAGTGGAACTTTCTTGGGTTTGGAAGTTGTGACTCTCTTTGTAGGTGCCTCTTTGGGTTCAGTCTGTTCAGGCACTTGGGTAGATCTTCTGACCTTTGGCATAGGTGTCCTCTTGGCAGGAATCTTCCTATTGAGTCCAGGCTTTGTGTTCTTTGCTGAGCCATACTCCTTTTTGAGAACTACCTTCTTGGAAGTAGCCTCATCTTCAGCTGCCACATAGTCCTCATCCTCAGAGTCTGAGGTTCTCTTCCTTCTGGTTCTTATGGCTGCTTTAGGCAAATTGCCAGGAGCGCTTCTGCTGCCATCATCAGAAGAACTTGAGGGACTAGTGCCCTCACTCATGTGAATCTGCTCTTCATCCCTGTTCTGGCTGTCACTCTGGTCTGACATGCTGCAAACACTGACTGCTGACCCTGTGAAGAGTTATAGATGAGATAGAGTGGATGAGCATCACAAAATGCAGAGATTTTTGCAAAAGAATGATTCAAAAATTCAGTTTTAGTTTTCCACAGAAAGCATTTCGGATCAACCGATTTTCAAACTCGGTGATACCGAAGCAGTTTTGGAACCTAAACTGATGAACTCGGTTGGACCGAGTCACAGTTCGGTGGCACTGATAATGCTAGGGTTTCACAAAGTCCTAATATCGGTCTCACCGATTAGCAATTCTCGGTCGGACTGAGAGTTACTAGTGAATTGGCGTTAGCCAAATCGGTGGGACCGAGTTTTCAACTCGGTGGGTCCGAGATGGTTTCGGCGGAAACCTAACCCTAAAATTTCGAATCTCATCTAATCTAAGGATTGCATTGACTGGATAGGAGTGTTTCAATCGTGGCAAGAATCAATAAGAACACAATGTGCTAGGAATTGGACGTGGATAGCACAGTGATCGAGTCCATACCCTAGCTTGGTGATGAACTTGCTACGGCGGCAACGGCGGGGGTGAAATCCGTTGACGGCGGCGGAGACCAGCGACAGGAGGTGGCTGGCGACAAGGGGACGATCCGGAGACCCTGATGGCAGAGCGAGCTATTGCGCGGGCGAAGAGGTTCGGAGAAATTTCCAAATTTTTCCCGTGACTATATATAGCCCGACCCTGTAGGTGTGACCGAGTGGAACAACTCGGTGGCACCGAGATGCATAACTGTGTACAGTTACAGCAACTCGGTGTGACCGAAAAGTTCAAATCAGTTGCACCGAGATTGAAAACCTAGATCGACTTAATGATCTAGGTAGGACTGAAAGGGAGGAATCGGTGATACGTCTCCAACGTATCTATAATTTTTGATTGCTCCATGCTACTTTATCTACTGTTTTAGGCAATATTGGGCTTTATTATCCACTTTTATATTATTTTTGGGACTAACCTATTAACCGGAGGCCTAGCCCAGATTTTTGTTTTATGCCTATTTGGTGTTTGAGGAAAAGGAATATCGACGGAGTCAAAGCGGAATGAAATCAAGCTGGAGAAGTTAATTTTGGAAGGAAACCAACCTGATGGGCTTGGAGTGCACGCTGAGAGTCTGGGCTGCCCACGAGGTGGGGCGCGCCTCCCCGGGCGCGCCCTACCTCGTGAGCAGCCGGAGGTCCACCGACGCACCCCTGCACCCATATATACCTACCTACCTAAAACTTCCGAGCAGAAGATAGATCGGGAGTTCGCCGCCGCAAGCCTCTGCAGCCACCAAAACCAATCGGGACCTGTTCGGCACCGCCGAGGGGGATCCCATCACCGTGGCCATCTTCATCATCCGGCGCTATCCATGACGAGGAGGAGTAGTTCACCCTCGGGCTGAGGGTATGTACCAAGAGCTATGTGTTTGATCTCTCTCCCTCGTGTTCTCTCTCGTGTTCCATCTATGGCACGATCTTGATGTATCCCGAGCTTTGCTATTGTAGTTGGATCTTATGATGTTTCTCCCCCTCTACTCTCTTGTGATGAATTGAGTTTCCCCTTTTGAAGTTATCTTATTGGATTGAGTCTTTTATGAACACTTGATGTATGTCTTGTGTGGTATAACCGTGGTGACAATGGGTTATTCTATTGATCCACTTGATGTATGTTTTGGTGATCAACTTGCGGGTTTCGTGACATTGGGAACCTATGCATAGGGGTTGGCACACGTTCTTGACTCTCTGATAGAAACTTTGGGGCACTCTTTGAAGTACTTTTATGTTGGTTGGATGGATCTGAGATTGTGTGATGCATATCGTATAATCATGCCCACGGATACTTGAAGTGACAATGGAGTATCTAGGTGACATTAGGGTTTTGGTTGATTTGTATCTTAAGGTGTTATTCTAGTACGAACTCTTTTATAGATCGATCCGAAAGAATAACTTTGTGGTGGTTTCGTACCCGACCATAATCTATACGTTTGTTCTCCGCTATTAGTGTCTTTGGAGTGACTCTTTGTTGCATGTTGAGGGATTGTCATATGTTCTATCTATGTTATTATTGTTGAGAGAACTTACACTAGTGAAAGTATGAACCCTAGGCCTTGTTTCCTATCATTGCAATACCGTTTACGCTCACTTTTACCACTTGTTACCTTGCTGTTTTTATTATTTCAGATTACAAAAACCTATATCTACTATCTATTTTGCACTTGTATCACCATCTCGTCGCCGAACTAGTGCACCTATACAATTTACCATTGTATTGGGTGTGTTGGGGACACAAGAGACTTTTTGTTATTTGGTTGCAGGGTTGTTTGAGAGAGACCATCTTGATCCTCGTCTCCTACGGATTGATAAACCTTAGGTCATCCACTTGAGGAAATTTGCTCTTGTCCTACAAACCTGTGCACTTGCAGGCCCAACAACGTCTACAAGAAGAAGGTTGTGTAGTAGACATCAAGCTCTTTTCTGGCGCCGTTGCCGGGGAGGCTAGGTAAGTGAAGGTATATCTTTAGATCTTGCAATTGAGTCTTTTTGTTTCTTGTTTTAGCACTAGTCTAGTTTATAAAAGAAAACTACAAAAAAATGGAGTTGAGTTTGTCTCATACGCTTCACCTTTTTAATATCTTTCGTGAGTATGATGGAAAGGATAATTGTGCTCAAGTGCTAGAAGAAGAAATCTATAGAATGTTTGGAACTAAATATGTGAATGATGAGCATGATTGCAATGTTGTTAGTATGAATTCCTTGAATATCCATGATGCTAATGATATGCAAAGCCACAAGCTTGGGGAAGCTATGTTTGATGAAGATGATATTTTTTGTCCCCCAAGCTTTGATGAGAAAATTTACTATGATGAAAGCATGCCTCCTATCTATGATGATTATTGTGATGACACGTATGCTTTAAAGAATAATGATAACCATGAAACATGTCATCTTGATCTTAATTTTCAATCACATGATAGTTATTTTGTTGAGTTTGCTCCCACTACTATTCATGAGAAGAAATTTGCTTATGTTGAGAGTAGTAAATTTTCTATGCTTGTAGATCATGAAAAGAATGCTTTTGGTGCTGGTTATATCGTTGAATTCATTCATGATGCTACTGAAAATTATTATGAGAGAGGAACATATGCTTGTAGGAATTGCGATAATATCAAGTTTCCTCTCTATGTGCTTAAATTCTTAAATCTATGCTTGTGTTACCTTCCTATGTTAGTTAATTATTGTTCTCATAAGTTGTTTGTTCACAAAATCCCTATGCATAGGAAGTGGGTTAGACTTAAATGTGCTAGTCATATGCTTCATGATGCTCCCGTTATGTTTCAATTCTTATCTTTTATGTGAGAATCATTGTCATCATCATGCCTAGCTAAAAGGCATTAAAAAAAAGCGCTTGTTGGGAGACAACCCAATATTTATCCTTACTGTTTTTGTGTGTCCACATTATTATGCTACTGTAGTAATCATGTTCTATAGCTTTTGTTTCAATAAAGTGCCAAGTAGAACCTTTGGGAAGACTTGGGTGAAGTTTATGTGATCTTGCTGTGAAAAACAGAAACTTTAGCGCTCAGGAGATTAGCTTCCATTTTTTACTGGAGAGTGCTTTTAGGTTGATTCTTTTTGAAGATGATTAATAGACAAATTTCTCAGGTTCAGCAATTTATTTCATAATTTTTGGGGTTCCAGAAGTATACGTTTTATATAGATTACTACAGACTGTTCTGTTTTTGACAGATTCTGTTTTCTATGTGTTGTTTGCTTATTTTGATGAATCTATGAGTAGTATCGGAGGGTATGAACCATAGATAAGTTGGAGTACAGTAGATATTACACCGATATGAATTTAGAATGAGTTCATTACAGTACATAAGTGGTGGTTTTATTTTCTTATACTAATGGAGCTTACGAGTTTTGTTTTGAGTTTTGTGTGGTTGAAGTTTTCAAGGTTTGGGTAACGATTCGATGGACAATGGAATAAGGAGTGGAAAGAGCCTAAGCTTGGGGATTTCCAAGGCACCCCAAGGTAATATTCAAGGACAACCAAGCAACTAAGCTTGGGGATGCCCCGGAAGGCATCCCCTCTTTCGTCTTCGTTCATCGGTAACTTTACTTGGAGCTATATTTTTATTCGCCACATGATATGTGTTTTTCTTGGAGCGTCAATTTCTTTTGTTAGTTTTTGCTTGCTGTTAGTTAGAATTGTGTTTTGCCTCTTTAGTTTCAATAAAAAAGTCAAGGATAGTCTTTGCCATGCTTATTTTGCTAGTTTGCATGTTGCTGTTTGAAAACAGAAAGTTTACCGCTGTTGCAAAAATTCCCTAGAAAAGTCAGAGCATGGTCTAACATTGAATATTTTTGCATATTGAGCTATGATAAATTTATTACAGTGGGAGTTTTAGTTCATAATTTTTGGCGTCAGGGAAGTATTGATACTCTTGCATTCTTTACAGACTGTACTGTTTTGGCAGATTGCTGTTATGTTGCATTGTTTGCGTATGTTTGCTTGTTCAATGATTCTATTTGAGGATAGGAGTATTAAATATACAGAGGCATTTAGTATGCAATGTTGAATAATAATTTAAGTGATTTTCTACAGTATAATATGATAAGGTTTTGCATTGGTTTATACTAACCTATCTCACAAGTTCTTGTTGAGTTTGTTGTGAATGAAGCTTTTGATAAAAAGAGAAACCATGATATGAGAGGAATTAAGGAGACACAAAAGCTCAAGCTTGGGGATGCCCAAGGCACCCCAAGATAATATTTCAAGAAGTCTCAAGCATCTAAGCTTGGGATGCCCAGTAGGCATCCCACCTTTCTTCTTCAACAACTATCGGTTAGTATCGGTTGAGCCTAAGTTTTTGCTTCTTCACATGAGTTGTGCTATCCTTGCAATGTAGTTTTCTTTAGCTTTGCTTGGTGTTTGAATAAGTATCAAGATCTGAAATTCTTTAATGAGAGAGAGCCTTACACAAATTGGAATTTGCTAGAATACTCTATGTGCTTCACTTATATCTTTTGAGCTTGATAGTTTTTGCTCATAGTACTTCACTTATATCTGTTGAGCATGATAATTTTTGCTCTAGTACTTCACTTATATCTTTTAGAGCACAGTGGGGGGTTTGTTTTAAAGAAACTTGATCTCTCATGCTTCACTTAGATTATTTTGAGAGTCATTAATAGCATGGTAATTTGCTTAATGTTAATATACTTGGTATTCAAGATATGTGAAACTTTCTTTTGAGTGTGTTGAATACTAAGAAAAGTTTGGTGCTTGATAATTGTTTTGAGATATGGAGGTGATAATATCAAAGTCGTGCTAGTTGGGTGATTATGAATTTGAGAAATACTTGTGTTGAAGTTTGCAAATCCCGTAGCATGCACGTATGGTTAAAGTTGTGTAACAAATTTGAAACATGAAGTGTACCTGGCTTGTGCATCCTTATGAGTGGCGGTCGGGGACGAGCGATGTTATTTTCCTACCAATCTATCCCCCTAGGAGCATGCGCGTAGTACTTGATTTTTGATGGCTTCTAAATTTTTGCAATAAGTATATGAGTTCTTTTGACTAATGTTGAGTCCATGGATTATCGCACTCTCACCTTTCGCCTTTGCTAGCCTCTTGATGCCGTGCATTTCCCTTTCTCACCTTGAGAGTTGGTGCAAACTTAGCGGTGCATCCAAACCCCGTGATACGATACGCTCTATCACACATAAACCTCCTTATATCTTCCTCAAAACAGCCACCATACCTACCTATCATGGCATTTCCATAGCCATTCCGAGATATATTGCCATGCAACTTACATCATCATCATCATGACATACATTACTTTTGTCATATTGCCACTACATGATCATGTAGTTGACATCATATTTGTGGCAAAGCCACCATGCATTATTTTTCATACATGTCACTCTTGATTCATTGCACCATCCCGGTACACCACCGGAGGCATTCATATAGAGTCATATCTTGTTCTAGTTTCGAGTTGTAATTCTTATGTTGTAATGAAAGTGTGATGATCATCATTATTAGAGCATTGCCCAAATAAAAAAAAAGAAAGGCCAAAAAAGGCACAAAAAAAGGAAAGGCCCAAAAAAAAGAAAGGCCCAAAATAATAATAAAAAAATAAAAATAAAAAGGGCAATGCTACTATCTCTTTTCCACACTTGTGCTTCAAAGTAGCACCTTGTTCTTCATGTAGTGAGTCTCATATATTGTGGTTCAAAGTAGCACCTTGTTCTTCATGTAGTGAGTCTCATAAGTTGTCTTTTTCATACTAGTGGGAACTTTTCAATATAGAACTTGGCTTGTATATTCCTACGATGGGCTTCCTCAAATGCCCTAGGTCTTCGTGAGCAAGCAAGTTGGATGCACACCCACTAGTTTTCTTTTGTTGAGCATTCATAGCTCTAGTGCATCTGTTGCATGGAAATCCCTACTCCTCGTGTTGACATCAATTGATGGGCATCTCCATAGCCCGTTGATTAGCCTCATCAACGTGAGACTTTCTCCTTTTTGTCTTCTCCACACAATCCCCATCATCATATTCTATTCCACCCATAGTGCTATATCCATGGCTCACGCTCATGTATAGCGTGAAGGTTGAAAAAGTTTGAGATTATTTAAGTATGAAACAATTGCCTGGCTTGTCATCGGGGGTATAGAAGTTGGGAACATCTTTGTGTGACGAAAATGAAGCATAGCCTAACTATATGATTTTGTAGGGATGAACTTTCTATTGCCATGTTATTTTGAGAAGACATGATTGCTTTGATTAGTATGCTTGAAGTATTATTATTTTTGTGTCAATATGAACTTTTGTCTTGAATCTTTTGGATCTGAATATTCATATCACAATTAAGAAGATTTACATTGAAATAATGCCAAAGTGTCACTCCGCATTAAAAACTCTTTTTTTATCATTTACCTACTCGAGGACGAGCAGGAATTAAGCTTGGGGATGCTTGATACGTCTCCAACGTATCTATAATTTTTGATTGCTCCATGCTACTTTATCTACTGTTTTATGCAATATTGAGCTTTATTATCCACTTTTATATTATTTTTGGGACTAACCTATTAACCGAAGGCCCAGCCCAGATTCTTTGTTTTATGCCTATTTGGTGTTTGAGGAAAAGGAATATCGACGGAGTCAAAACGGAACGAAATCAACTGGAGAAGTTAATTTTGGAAGGAAACCAACCTGATGGGCTTGGAGTGCACGCCAGGGGAGTCCCGGGCTTCCCACGAGGGTGGAGGGCGCGCCCTCCCCCTGGGCGCACCCCCTACCTCATGAGCAGCCCGGAGGTCCACCGACGTACCCCCTGCACCCATATATACCTACCTACCCTAAAACTTCCAGAACAGAAGATAGATCGAGAGTTCCGCCGCCGCAAGCCTCTACAGCCACCAAAAACCAATCGGGACCCTGTTCCGGCACCCTGCCGGAGGGGGATCCCATCACCAGTGGCCATGTTCATCATCCCGACGCTATCCATGACTAGGAGGAAGTAGTTCACCCTCGGGGCTAAGGGTATGTACCAGTAGCTATGTGTTTGCTCTCTCTCTCTCGTGTTCTCTCTCGTGTTCCATCTATGGAACGATCTTGATGTATCCCGAGCTTTGCTATTGTAGTTGGATCTTATGATGTTTCTCCCCCTCTACTCTCTTGTGATGAATTGAGTTTTCTCTTTTGAAGTTATCTTATTGGATTGAGTCTTTTATGAACACTTGATGTATGTCTTGCGTGGGATAACCGTGGTGACAATGGGTTATCCTATTGATCCACTTGATGTATGTTTTGGTGATCAACTTGCGGGTTTCGTGACATTGGGAACCTATGCATAGGGATTGGCACGCGTTCTTGACTCTCCGGTAGAAACTTTGGGGCACTCTTTGAAGTACTTTTATGTTGGTTGGATGGATCTGAGATTGTGTGATGCATATTGTATAATCATGCCCACGGATACTTGAGGTGACAATGGAGTATCTAGGTGACATTAGGGTTTTGGTTGATTTGTATCTTAAGGTGTTATTCTAGTACGAACTCTTTTATAGATCGATCCGAAAGAATAACTTTGTGGTGGTTTCGTACCCGACCATAATCTCTACGTTTGTTCTCCGCTATTAGTGTCTTTGGAGTGACTCTTTGTTGCATGTTGAGGGATTGTCATATGTTCTATCTATGTTATTATTGTTGAGAGAACTTACACTAGTGAAAGTATGAACCCTAGGCCTTCTTTCTTATCATTGCAATACCGTTTACGCTCACTTTTACCACTTGTTACCTTGCTGTTTTTATTATTTCAGATTACAAAAACCTATATCTACTATCTATTTTGCACTTGTATCACCATCTCTTCGCCGAACTAGTGCACCTATACAATTTACCATTGTATTGGGTGTGTTGGGGACACAAGAGACTTTTTGTTATTTGGTTGTAGGGTTGTTTGAGAGAGACCATTTTCAACCTACGCCTCCTACGGATTGATAAACCTTAGGTCATCCACTTGAGGGAAATTTGCTACTGTCCTACAAACCTGTGCACTTGCAGGCCCAACAACGTCTTCAAGAAGAAGGTTGTGTAGTAGACATCAATCGGTCAGACCGAGAATCACAAAGAAGTTTTGGAAGTTTAAGTCTATGACAAATCGGGGACTCCGAGTGCTCCTCACACAAAGTGGTTCGAATCTGACTTGATCAAATTTTGAGATGTAGCATGAATAGAGTTTGAGACGAGAAAAGCATAGATAGCTTGAGAAGGTTCTTAGGCATTCTTGTCCATCCACTTGGCTAAAAGAAAAAGAAGCCAATCAATCAAAACAACAAGTGGATGTCCTTGAATGAGTAAAATATGCACCAACATGCTCACACAATAAGATGGCAAATGAAATATGTGGCAAAGCATGCACAACCAATTCTAGTATCTATCAAACAATTGGCGATGACTAGGTCATCTATATATGAGTATATTGACTTAGGAGTCAGATGAAAAACTTTTGATCATAGGTCATACTCATAGTTTAAGCTCAAGTGGGGCTACCACTTTTACATAATGCATTGATGTGTTCACACCATTAGAGTTGCTTTGACTCAATTCTTAGAGTTATGATCCCCCTAGATGTGAGATCCCCTTTTAGAGGGATGAACTAACCTTGGGTTTTGTCGATGATGACTTCATGTAGGTGTTGAAGATGTGGATGCTCAATGTTGATGTAGACCATTTGGAGCAATCCTTTGGAGTCAGTTGCACTTTCAACTTTCCTACATGGGTTAGTCCCACAAGGAACAAACAAGAATATCCATAGACATAGAGTGATGCACACACAAGATGATGTCCATGAAATCATTAGGTTACCTTGTCCCTTGCCTTACCAATATGAGGGTTTGTGACTCCTTGAACTAGTGCAAGATGTGGAAGTTGATTGCACTTGTTCTTGCCATAATGATATGAGTGAAGAATGTTGGCGGAGTCACCCTCAAGAACTTTCTAGTTCTTCTTCTTCGATATCCACATCATCTTGATGGGAATCCTTGGAGTTGTAGTTGTACTTGATGAAGTAGAACTTGACGTAGTCTTGGGAACCCACTTGACCGAGGCCTTAGGTGCTTCTTCAAATGCATCAATCTCTTCTTGAAGCTTGTCCTTGCCTTTGTTCTTGTGGTCTTGTGGTGGAAGATCATCTTGTGCTTGTGTTCCCTTGAAGGAAGTAGGATCATACTTCTCTTGTTGAGGAACAAACTTCGTCTTGGGGTATTGATCTTCTTCCCACTCAACTCCATTGGCATTGAACTTTCGTTCAAAACCAACACCTTGATTCTTCCGGTGCCTTCCTTGCTTGTGTACAATTTCCTCGAATTGCTTACTCCCGGCAAGGCTCTTGTAAACATCTTTCTCTATAATTACCTTCAATAAGCTATTTTCTTGCTCAAGTGTAACTTGGCTAAGAGAATCATTAGTGGAATCAAGAGAACTACTAGAAGCAACAATATTGGATTTGACATTATTATTATTGTTACTACTAGAGGAAGGATCTTTCTTGTACTTGTTACTAGACTTGACTTGAGGCATGTAAGTAGATAAGAGTAAATGCTTGGCAATGTAAGAAGAACTTTTCTTACGGAGATCATCATTGATTGCTTTTAAGAACTCATGCTCTTGCTCAAGATTGAGCTTTTCAAAGTGTAACTTCTCATGATCCCTTAAAAGTTCTCGATGATCTTCGAAGATAGTTTCATGAGCTAACTTAAGAGTGTTTAGTTCTTTAGTTAGAAGCTCAATCTTCTCCTTATCATTGTCATTCGTATCTTGATTAGCATGATTAATTGACGTTTCATCATAGTATCCATCACTAGAGTTGTCAACAAGTAAATCATCATCCACAAGCAAGTCATCTTCATCACTATCGAAATCAACATACTCAGGATGTGTTACCTTTGGACCTTTGGCCATGAAGCATCTTCCAATTCCTTCATTTGGTGAATCAAATATGTCGTAGGAGTTGGTTGATACAAGTGCTAGACCGGCAACACCTTCATCTTGAGTATATTCGGAGGCGGAGTGATAGCTTCTCTCGGAGTGATTGTCGGAGTCGGAGCCGGATACCCATTCACCAACATGAGCTTGATGTCTTTGTTTTGTGTAGCTCCTTGATGACTTGTCTTTTCGTTCTGAATCCTTGCTTCTCCATGAGGGTCTTCGTTCATAACGATCATCTCTACTCCTCCTCTCTCTTGGTGGTGATTCTTCTCTTTTGCTTCTTCTTCTTGGAGAATGTTCTCTTCTTTTGTAGGGTGCCGTACACTCATTGGAATGGTGTCCGGGTCTCCCACAATTGTAGCAATTTCGCTCTCGGCTAGAAGATCTTTTGTCATTGTAAGACCTTGACTTGGAGCTTCTTTCTTTGCTTCTACTCTTGTAGAATTTGTTGAAGTTCTTTACCATTAAGCTTAATTCTTCATTGAAGGTTTGTTTCTCACTTGATGATGTGGGGGCTTCACTTGAGGCTTTGTAAGCACCACTTGACTTGTTGTGAAGTTCCTCCTTATCCTTAAGTGACATCTCATGAGCAACAATTCTTCCAATGACTTCCGTTGGCTTGAGATCTTTGTAGTTTGGCATCATTTGGATCAATGTGCACATGGTATCATACTTTTCATCCAATGCTCTTAGGATCTTCTTGATGATGAATTTGTCGGTCATCTCTTCACTCCCTAAGCCGGCAATCTCATTTGTGATAAGTGCAATCCTAGAGTACATTTCAGCGACACCTTCACCATCCTTCATTTTGAACTTGTCAAGCTGACTTTGGAGCACATCCAACTTGGATTCCTTGACGGAGTTGGTACCTTCATGCATATCAATCAAAGTATCCCAAATTTCCTTTGCATTCTCAAGACGGCTGATTTTGTTGAATTCTTCGGGGAGCAATCCGTTGAAGATGATATCACAAGCTTGAGCGTTGTATTGCAGCATCTTCAATTCTTCCGCATTAGCTTCACGGTTCGGCTCTCTCCCATCAAAGAATTCACCTTGCAAGCGAATACAAATAATTGCCCAAACAGCGGGGTTATGTCCGAGAATATGCATTTTCATCTTATGCTTCCAACTAGCAAAATTAGTACCATCAAAGTAAGGACCTCTACGGTGATAATTTCCCTCACTAGACGCCATACTCTCCTAGGTTGTGAAACCAAGGCCATGACCACCAAAAGCTATGGAAATCAAAGCAAATGGAGACCAAAGCTCTGATACCACTTGTAGGACCTTGAAGTATGTCTAGAGGGGGGTGATTAGACTACTTGACCAATTAAAAACTTAACCTTTTCCCAATTTTAGAGTTTGGCAGATTTTAGCTATCTTAGGACAAGTCAAGCAATCATCACACAATTCAAGCAAGCATGCAAAGAGTATATAGGCAGCGGAAATTAAAGCATGCAACTTGCAAGAAAGTAAAGGGAAGGGTTTGGAGGATTCAAACGCAATTGGAGACACAGATGTTTTTGGCGTGGTTCCGATAGGTGGTGCTATCGTACATCCACGTTGATGGAGACTTCAACCCATGAAGGGTAGCAGTTGCTGTGAGTCCACGGAGGGCTCCACCCATGAAGGGTCCACGAAGAAGCAACCTTGTCTATCCCACCATGGCCGTCGCCCACGAAGCACTTGCCTCACTAGCGGTAGATCTTCACGAAGTAGGCAATCTCCTTGCCCTTACAAACTCCTTGGTTCAACTCCACAATCTTGTCGGAGGCTCCCAAGTGACACCTAGCCTATCTAGGAGACACCACTCTCCAAGAAGTAACAAATGGTGTGTTGGTGATGAACTCCTTGCTCTTGTGCTTCAAATGATAGTCTCCCCAATACTCAACTATCTCTCATGGGATTTGGATCTGGTGGAAAGAAGATTTGAGTGGAAAGCAACTTGGGGAAGGCTAGAAATAAAGATTCATATGGTAGGAATGGAATATCTTGGCCTCAACACATGAGTAGGTGGTTCTCTCTCAGAAATGGTAAGTTGGAAGTGTAGGTTTGTTCTGATGGCTCTCTCCACGAATGAAGAGGAGGTGGAGGGGTATATATAGCCTCCACACAAAATCTAACCGTTACACACAATTTACCAAACTCAGTGGGATCGATTCAACAGACTCGGTCAGACCGATTTAGTAAACCTAGTGACCGTTAGGATTTTCGGTGGGACTGACATCCAACTCGGTGAGACCGATTCGGTTAGGGTTAGGGCATAACGTAATCTCGGTAAGACCGATTACACAAACTCGGTGAGACCGATTTTGGTAATAAGCTTTCCAGAGAGTTGGTCAGGTAAACTCTGTGGGACCGATTTGCTCTTTTCGGTGAGACCGAAATTTTACAAAAGGGAAACAGTGAGTTTACATTGCAATCTCGGTGGGACCGATCTCTCACTTCGGTTAGACCGAAATGTTACGAAGGGAAACAGAGAGATTACAATCCCATCTCGGCGAGACCGAGATCCCTATCGGTAAGACCGATTTGCCTAGGGTTTGTGGCAGTGGCTATGACATTCAAACTCGGTGGCACCGGATAGAAAGAATCGGTGTGACCGATTTTGGCTTTAGGTTTAGGTCATTTGTGGATGTGAAAAAGTAGTTGAGGGTTTTGGAGCATATCACTAAGCACATGAAGCAAGAGGCTCATTAAGCAACACCTCATCCCTCCTTGATAGTATTGGCTTTTCCTATAGACTCAATGTGATCTTCGATCACTACAATATAAAATGAAGAGTCTTGAGCTTTTGAGCTTGAGCCAATCCTTTGTCATTAGTATTTTGAGGGATCCACTTTCATCATCCATGCCATGCCATTCATTGAGCTTTCCAGAAATAATAGTCTGGGATACGAATTACCAAAAATCCATTACCCCATTTTGCTCGCATTTGCGCAATCGTGGTGATTTTACAGCGCACTTGCATTGCACACGGTTAAACCAGTACCTCCACCATTTGCTCGCGCTTGCGCAGTCGTGGTGATTTTACAGCGCACTTGCATCGCACACAGTTAAGCAAGTACCTGCACCATTTTGCTCGCGCTTGCGCAGTCGTGGTGATTTCACAGCGCACTTGAATCACACACGGTTAAACCAGTACCTCCACCATTTGCTCGCGCTTGTGCAGTCGTGCTGATTTTACAACGCACTTGCATCGCACACGGTTAAGCCAGTACCTACACCTTTGCTCACGCTGGTCACCCTATGGGACCAACTCCCTCCTATTAGGCACATTTGTTCTTTTAGAAATTGTGTGCGATGGCTAGTGTGTCGCCGCCTAGCCTTCAATGAGAATTGACACTGGTAGCGGGAAACCGACGGGAGAAGATGCAGGAAACCGATGAGAGGTGTGGTGGGAAACGGTAGCCTGTTTAGAAAACGTACAACAGAAGGAAGCGTGAGCTAGCACGACGCATGCGCATAGTGCTTACCCATGTACTGCATGTGCTGTCGAAAGGGCTGAGGGTTGTCGTTCGATCTGGGAGCATCCAAGGGTGCAGACATACGATCTGTGGGGTTTGGGTTCTGGCCAATCAGAATGCACGACTCAGATCGCGGGCGGCATCAGCCACGGTTTGGTAGGCACACGACTTTCGTTTGGCCTTTTTAGACACTAATTGAGTTTCCTAGGCATTTAATGTCCATAATTCAAATCTAAACTTCAAATACATGCTCTAGTTCACCAAAATGGCTAGAAAAATTATACATGTGTCCCTGGGTGCATGTTTAGGTCCCATGCCAGGAATGGGAATGAATTACAACCGTACCGGTGTCCTGGCTCTTCCTCAAACATTTAGAATCTCGGTTTTTAAATCCCCATAAATCCTAAACTCACCAGAAAGTCATGAAAGTTGGCATGGTGTCACGTCATGGCGCATGTATGTTATGGTAAAAACATTGTCCAATTTGGGCCAAGCTTTATTACAAACCTCTTACAAACCGGAGCTTCTCTCAACAAGAAGCCTTGTGGTTCCGATAGGGAAACGTGTTCCCCTTGTTGTCGAAACGTAATCACGACCTCTTTTCGCTTGTATTTTCTTCTACGGGCAACATGGAACTACATGATATCCATGCTGAAATTTAAACTTATTCAGGGTTCGTTTGGCCTTTTTATACACTAATTGAGTTTCCTAGGCATTTAATGTCCATAATTCAAATCTGAACTACAAATACATGCTCAAGTTCATCAAAATGGCTAGAAAATTTGTACATACATGTGTCCTTGGGTGCATGTTTAATTAGGTCCCATGCCAGGAATGGGAATGAATTACAACCATACCAGAGTCCTGGCTCGTCCTCAAACATTTGGAATCTCGGGTTTTAAATCCCAATAAAATCCAAAACTCACTAGAAAGTCATCAAAGGTGGCATGGTGTCACGTCGTGGCACATATATGTCGTGGTAAAAACATTGCCAATTTGGGCCAAGCTTTATTACAAACCTCTTACATACTGGAGATTCTCTCAACAAGAAGCCTTGTGGTTCCGATAGGGAAACATGTTCCCCTTGTTGTCAAAACGTAATCACGGCCTCTTTTCGACTTGTATTTTCTTCTACGGGCAACATGGAACTACATGATATCCATACTGAAATTTAAACTTATTCAGGGTTCGTTTGGCCTTTTTATACACTAATTGAGTTTCCTAGGCATTTAATGTTCATAATTCAAATCTGAAGTACAAATACATGCTCCAGTTCACCAAAATGGCTAGAAAAATTATACATGCATGTGTCCTTGGGTGCATATTTAGGTCCCATGCAAGGAATGAGAACGAATTACAACCTGGCGGCGTCTTGGCTCGTCCTCAAACATTTGGAATCTCGGTTTTTAAATCCCCATAAATCCAAAACTCGCCAGAAAGTCATTAAATGTGGCATGGTGTCACGTCATGGCACATATATGTCGTGGTAAAAACATTGTCAATTTGGGCCAAGCTTTATTACAAACCTCTTACAAACCGAAGCTTGTCACAAGAACCCTCGTGGTTTCGATAGGGAAACGTGTCCCCTTGTGGGCCAAATGATAATCGCTCCCTCTTCTAGCCTCATATTTTTTCTACACGCAACACATACGGAACAACGGGGGATTCACGCTGAACTTTAAAATTATTCAGGGTTCGCTTAACCCCTTTTATTCATTAATTGAGTTTTCTAGGCATTTAATGTCCATAATTCAAATCCAAACTACAAATACATGCACCAGTGCACCAAAATGGCTAGAAAAAACGTACATGTGTCCTTGGGGTGCATGTTTAGGGTTTGTTTGGCCGTTGTATATATTACTCCCTCTGTCCCATAATATAAGAACGGTTTTGACACTACACTAATGTCAAAAATGTTCTTATATTATGGGACAAAGGGAGTACTAATTAAGTTTTCTACGCATTAAATGTAGTCCATAATTCAAATTAGAACCACAAGCACAAAATGGGTGGGAAATCATACATGTGTCATTGGGTGCATGTTTAGGTATCATTTAAGGAATGGGAATGAATTACAAACTTGTCGTCGTCCTAAAACATTGAGAATCTCGGTTTTTAAATCCTAGTAAATAAAAAACTCACCCAAAAAACATGAAACTTGGCATGATTTCATGACATGGCACATATATGCCGTGGTAAAAAATCGTCCAGTTTAAGAAGAGGCGCACACATTAGTAGCCAACGAAGTCCTTTTTGAAACAATAAGCTGACATGTTAATATCACAAACGGTTGTATTATATGAACCGTGTCAATATTTAACCATACTCAGTGGCGTGCGTGCAGCTGTTTGATTAGACGAGACGAGCACGAGAAGTCTGCCGTGCATGCTCGACGGGACGCGTGCGAGCAGTCCGCCGCGCATGCTCAATAAGACGCATGCATCCTGTCCACCTCACAGGCTCGACGGGACACGTGCGAGCAGCAAGGCCGCCCATGCTCACCGGGAAGCGAGCTCTTTGACCTCCATGCACCAGCCGCCGTCTGCCTCGCTCAAAACTTTGCCATTAATGGGTTAATTAAAGCGCCTGGACGGAGTTTTTTATTAGGGGTGGACATAGGGTGTTTGGTTGTGATCCCATGGCAGCATTTGCTTTGTTCATGTTTTCAACTCGTATTTCAGCCTAATTTAAATTGCCACATAGGGCAATGGATAATACGATGACAAATAAAATGGCAACGGATAGTACGATGACAAATTTACAATGGCGTTGTCTTGCATATTTTGGATAATTTTAAATGCCACATGTGGCAAAGTTTGGAAGACGCAGGGGCAAGAAAAGAAGGAAATCATGGACAACGATCTAGATCGCTACTGTACCTACACTTTGATGGATAGCCGGGCGATGACATCCTTGTCGGGGGTTGGTGCGACATATGCCAATGGATGGATTATCATGGTGGGAGCGAGTAGAACGTCGCGGTGCACAGAAGGGATAAAGGCGTGAACACGAACGCCGGCGTACTTTACCCAGGTTCGGGGCTCTCCTAGGAGATAACACCCCTAATCCTGCTCTGCGGGGTCTCCGCATGATCACTAAGGCACAAGTGATACAATGGTGCTCCTTGAGCTGTGTGCTAGAGGCAGAAGGAGGCAAGGCTAGCTCTCTTCCTGCTCTAGGGGAGTGGCTAGTTCTAATGGAGTGGGAACTGTTTGCATGTGACCTAGGGGGTTTATCTAGGCCTACCCCCCAGGGGTACAATGGTAATTCGTCAGGGTGCTGGGCCCGACTGTCAGTGTCTCCAGCCTCCGGCTTCTCCGCCGACCGTTGGGGCCCGCCGCCTGGTGGGCCCTGCCGACTGGTTGGTGGCTGCTTACTTTAGCCGTGTCGTTGGTGACGGGGGCTTGGTCATCTTAGCGTGGCTACAGTCCCGCCGCCTGGTGGGAGGCCACTATAGCCACACCTGGTCTTATCAGCTTAATGGTGTGCTCGCCTCGGGGCAAGGGACGGCCGCCTACTGGAGGCCGGCCCTTCCCGAATCCGTCTGGTCGAGCTTCCGCCGTCTTCCTTGGGGTCACAGCCCGATAGGGCCCGCCTCCGATAGGCCGTACCGACAGGCCGTCGTGGGGAACAGGGCTCCACCTGCCCGGAGCGACGTTAGGGTAGATACGGCACAGTGCTCCTCGTGCGGAGATCTCCGTCTGTACGAAGCACTGTAGCCACGCCCGTCTCGAGCGTTGGAGGCGACGTGCTTCACTGTAGCCATGCTTCAACTTGTACTCTTGATGGGGGCTCGACCGCACCGTAGTCGTGAGGTGGCTGCCTGCCCGTTGCCGCCCTCTCTGGAGGGCGGCCGCCAGGAGCCGGTCACTCGGAGCGCCGTAGACTTGGGTCGGCCGCCCTCTAGCAGCCGGCCGCTGAGCCAGCCGGCCCCAGAGGGCGGAGCTTCAGCTTGGGGTCCAGCTAGGCGGAGCTGGCCCATTAGTCCGACAGTAGTCCCCGAAGCCGGTGAGGCACCGCGGTCGAGGGGCAGCGAAGCCTCAGCGGCTTCCTCCCTCACCGGGCTCCGGGAAGGTGCCGGTCCGTCATGCGGCCAGCCGACTGCTGAGGCCGACTTCTTCCAGGCGGAGCTTGTATGACTGGTTTTTGAACTTCAAGGCGGGAGGTAGGTGGCGTGCCTGCTAAGCTTCCCAGGCCGCCGCCCGCCACGGACGCGCCACGTGGCGCACGTCAGCCTGGTCAGCCAGTCACCCCACGTTTTAGATGGGATGTGGCACTAGGCCGGGCCCGCCACTACCGTGCCTCGACAACCGGGCGGATCCACTGCGCCGAAGGAGACGGTTGCCATTCCCCACGATCATTTATGGCATGGTGAATGCGCGCGGGAAACTGGGTCCGTGGGGACGTGGGTGTAGTTAATCCCACGACCCACGTCCCGCTCCCTCGGCTTCATAGCCTGGGTGCTATAAGTAGGGAGGGGGGAGAGGTGCGGCAAAGCTCTCGCGCCCCTTCCCACTCTTCTTCTGCTTGCTCATCCTCCTCCGCTGCTGCTGCCGCTCTGTGCCGCCGTAGCACCGCCGCCGTCGCCCGCTGTCGTCGCGCTTCTCCTCTCCAAGCCGCCGGCTGGAAGCCATGGCACGCGAGAGAGGCGGCGATTGGGATGGATCGACCATGATCGAAGATCACATTCCATTCCTCCGCGACACGCGCCGGATGCCCAGCGTGGCCTTCGTCAAGGCGCGGGTGCCGCCGGAGACAGAGATCTTGCCGGCATCGCAGGAAGGTGAGCGGGTCGTCTTCCGCTCACACTTCCTCCGCGGCTTCGACCTTCCGGTGAGCGGCTTCTTCCGCTCTTTCCTTGACTTCTACCATCTTCAGCCTCATCACCTCACGCCCAACGCCGTGACTCTACTCTCCGCCTTCATCATGGCGTGCAAGGGCTACCTCGGCATTCTCCCCACAATCGAGCTGTGGGGAGCGTTCTTTTATGGGAACCTTGGCACCTCCGCCAGGGAGACGGCAGCCGAGTGCAGGGGCTTCATTGTCGTGTGCTGACCGGCGAAGTGGAACGCCTTCCCTGTCATCAAGCTGGCGCAGTCGGTGAAGATGTGGCAGCAGTCCTACTTCTACGTCGAGAACGTGGACCCGGCTACCGACTTCCTCAACCTGCCGGCCTACGAGGCCCCCCCACCGGGGCTCGGCCCACCTGGGGGTACAAACCAAAACCGGTGTCGGCCGACGCGGCGGCTGCCATTGGCCGACTCCAGGTGCTCCAGGAGTCGGAGGGCCTCGTGGCCTCCGACCTCCTCATCGCCTTTGTCGAGCGCCGGGTCCTCCCGCTCCAGAGCCGCCTTCATCCGATCTTCCAGATGGGCGGACACCACGATCCGTGCCGGCTGTGCACGAAAGGGATGCCGCCCGCCGAAGTTGCGCGGATGGTAAACGAGATCTCCGACCTCAAAGTGTCAGAGAAGGAGTGGCGGTCAGCCGTACTCTCGCCACAATCCACCGCCCGCTGTAAGTTTCTTCATTTTGTCCTTTGAACTGTTTCCTTCAGCTTCGTTTCTCTTCATAGCGCAGCCCTTTCTTGGTTGCAGATTTACATGTACGAGGCTACGTCCGCCCTCCTGGGGCCGGGTGATGACCTCCAGCCGGACAGGGCGGAGAGCGACTTGGACGACCCCGACTTGGGGGCAGCCGCCCTGGCCGACGATGCAATAGGCGGCGGTGGCAGAGCGGACGGCGGTGGTGGAGCAGGCGGCTCCGAGGAAGGCGGCGGCGCGGGGGCCTGGCCTGACGACGATGAAGACGAAGATGAACCGCGCCCTGCCCGGAGTTCCGCCACCACCGGCGCCGACCCCTCTTCTGGACTGCCCGCACATGGCGGCAAGCGCAAGCGGAAACAGGGCACAGCCCTGTTCGGCAGCGTCCCGAAGAAGCCCAAGAACCCGGCCGCGGCGACTAGGCGAAAAGAAGCCGCGGCCAAGGTGGCCCAATATCAGAGGCAGCCGAAGGTGCATGTTATGGTGTCGGCGTAAGTATCCTCCCCTCACTTCTTGTCTTCTCATCAATCTAGCGTGAGAGCCTTCCAACTTGTCTTCTTGTTTCAGGGCCCCGCTATCCCTCGAGAAGTCGAGCGCCGCCTCGGTCCTCAGGTCGGTAGCAGCCACCTCGACCAGCCGGCGGATCAACCCGGCCGCCGACCTCCGGGAGGCAACAGAGCGGAATGCGCAGGAGGCGCGCGAGGAAGAGGCTGACCGCCTGGCCAAGGAGCAAGCAGCCTTGTCCGCCGCGTCTGCTGAGCGAGCGCTGGCGCAGGCGGAAGCCCAAGCCGCGGAGAAGGAGCGGCTCACGGAGGCCGTATGCCACCAAGAGCCGCTGCTTGTGGCGCCCCTGAACACTGCGCCGCCTCCGCCTGAATTCGAGGCGACGACCGGGGGAGCCGGCGGCGACTATTTGATCCGGGAACAGGAGGGCGGCGACGTAGCCATGCCAGACGTCTTCGTGCCGCCGCCCCTGCCGCCGCCGCCTCCGCCAGCCAGCGAGCACGCAACGAAAGAGCGGTTGCGCCCGGTGCCCGGGCGAAATATCTGATAACGGACTGGTTCCTACGGTCCGCATCCCCACGCGCCGCCGTCTGGAGAAGGCGGCCTCAGCACCGCAGCCGCTGGAGATCGTCGCCACGAGCTCGTCAGCCCCAAATACCGAGGCGACCAGGGCCGCGCCCATGGGTTGGATACACGGGGGCGGGACTGGTGCCCTGAACCAGGCGTCTCTTGATGTCCAGGCCAAGCTCCGGGCAGAGGCGGAGGCGCTCAAGCGCTGCAATGAGGCCTACTTGGAGTCCCGCACCGCCATCCGCGTAAGTTGTCTTTGGGTTTCTTTTTCGGATGATCCTCTTGCTTTTCTCGTGGGGGTGCGCAAGCACACCCACTGGGTGTAGTCCCCAAGTTCGGGCGTCTGCTGGCGAAGCGGTGGCTTTATCTTCTGTTGTCATTGCCGACTTCATCTGATGTCTCTTCTGCAGGACTATCACAATCTCCGCGCTACCGCCTACAACTCCAAGGTTCGGGAGCTGGAGACGCAGACGGCCCATCTGGCCGAGAGCCGGCGTAAGTTTCTATCTTCTTTCTTCATGGCGCGCTGGCGCACCGCTGGCTGTAATCCCGAGGTTGGGCGGCTGCGTGCGATCGGGCCGAATCTCCTTGGTTGTTTCTTTCCTTTGTCTTGTCCGCTTGACTGATGCCTTTTCCTTCTCTTTCTTTCTTCAGAGGCCAATGCCGTGCTGTAGCAATAGCTGGGCGAAGCCAACACCGCCCTGCGTTGCAAGGAGGCGGAGTGCAGCAAGCTGGCGGAGGAGCGGGACCGCCTGGTCGCCCAACTTGCCGAGCAGGCGGAAACCCTTAAGGCGGCCCAGCTAAAGGTGAAGACGACGGAGACCAGCCTCCTTGCCGAGTTTGAGATTGAGTGCTCTGCCTGGGCCGACAAGGAGGCACAGATGACGGCCTGCTTCAGCAGCATTGAAGACTTGGTCGATGCTAAGCCTCATTCTCTTGGTTTCTTGTTTTGAACTGTCAGCCCTTGCTTATAGCCTTGGCCTTTTTCTTCTTCCACCCGGACAGACTTCTTCCCAGGCCATTCTGTAGCCGCGATCCAAATGATCGAGGCCCAACACGAGGAGCGAAGGGCGGAGGGTGCGCAAATCGCCGCTGATGCTCCCCGGACTCTTGGCGAACAGGTCCTCAGCATTCAGGCCCGGCTTTAGCCTGCTCACCGCATGCTACGCCGCCTCCAGCGCATCGGAGCCCAGGCGGTATCCGCCCTCTGGCCAGGCTTGCCGGCTCCGTGCACCCCAAGTCGGACTGCCGACTGGCTGGAGGTGGCGGCCGGCCGCCTGGAAGCATGGAAAAGCTCAGCAGCCCGGGCAGGGGCGCGCCGAGCCTTGGAATTCGTCAAGGCGTGGTACCCTGGGCTAGATCTAGCCCAGTTGGTCACGTTCCGATTGGAGGCATAGGAGGAGCTGGCGGTGGTGGAAGCTGAGCTCGTCAACAGGGCAGCGGCGATCGCCGACTTCACCGACACCAGTGTCTTTGTCCCGGAGGTGGTCGAGGAAGGCGGCGAAGCTCCGCACGAGTGGCTCAGGTTAAACCCGGAGGACAACGAAGATTCAGCCGAAGTCATCGACTCCAGCGATGAAGGGGAAGATGGGAAGGAGGAAGAGGAGGAGGAGGAGGAAGACGAGGAGAGCGAAGTTGACCTGCTGGAGGTCGGGGCGGACGGTCAGCCCCAGCCTGACCGGGCCTCAAGCAACGAGCCACGCACCGAGTGCTGCCGCTCTTGGGCGTCGGTGGGGCCGCCCAGCCGCCCGTTCCTCCGACGGACGCCATCGACTCCGTCCTCCAGCACTCCAACGCCCCGCCTGCTGCTGGCGATTCCTCCGTTCAGATGGAGCTGCCTGCTGCGCCAGGTGGTGCAGCTGAATCCAGCGTCCAGCCAGAGTCCTTGGCCACGCCATCCGGCACCGTCCAGCCGGATCCTTCTGCTGCGCCAGTCGGCACCGCCAGCCGGAGTCTTCTGTTACGCCAACCGGCACCACCCAGCCGGAGTCTTCTGCTGCTCCTTAGGGTTTTATCTGCTTTCTGCTTGCTGCTCTGAACATTTTGTTAAATTCACGCAACTCTACCCGCGGGGTGTATATCAAAACTCTGTTTGAATGCTGGCCAGAGGCCTTTATCCATGTAAATATTTATCATTGCTTATGCTTGCTGTGCCGACCTCCACCTTTTTTCCTTTTTCTCCTTGGTTTTTTCCTTTGCCGCCAACCCTTGTGTCGGTGTACTAAAGTAGGGGTACCTTAGTATCCCGAACTTGTGCACGGGCAGTCGCAGCGTCCCGTGGCAAGGCTTGCCGGGCGTCCGCCAAGATCCTCCACTATTTCTATTGATGCCATTCAAGAACAAAGTGTTTAAACTGAGAAGACAAGACCCTGGCAAGAGGAGCTTGCCGGGAAGGACAAGGCCCCGGCAAGAGGAACTTGCCGGGAGAGCCAGCCAAAAAACTTGCCGCGACGCGCCACGCGTCCGGCAAGACCAGCGGCGACAAGCCTTGGTGCGACAAGACAACGACATGACAAAGGCGCTTGCAGCGGCGAAGCCGCCACTCTGCGCCCACGCTCCGGCGCATCAACGGCGATGTCGCCGGGATCGTTCTGGCGCCGCGTGGCGGTAGTCTGTGCAACCAAGCGGTGCGAGGTGGCAAGAGGATATGACGAGGAGGCCATCGTGGCGTCGGTGGCACCCCTAACGGTCGTTTCTGCCTTTGTTTGTTGACGACCGGACGGGCATTAAATGCCCTTGTCCCCTGCCGTCAGAGTTAGGTAGGGGGCACTGTTGATAGCGGTTGTACCAACCCCTCTTTTTACTTTTTTTACCCCTGTCTGCGTTGCCACCTGTCGGTGACCCCTTTAACTTATAAAAGGAGGCCCATGCGCACGTAGAAGGGGTTCGACTCATTCGAAACTACACCACGCTCACGCTTTCGAGCAAGAACACAATACAAACACAAAGCAGCAGTAGGAGTTTTATCTCTCCAGAGAGCTCCGAAGCTGGGTAAAATCCCTCGCGTGCTTTGCCTCGATCTGCTCTTCGTGCGCCCTCCGCTCCTTGCCGGACCGAAAAGGGGCCCTGCCCCATAGGTGCTCGTTTCCCACGACATCTTTGGCGCGCCAGGTAGGGGGCGTCGAGGTTGTGCGAACCTGATCCGGTGTTCGCGCGCGCTACATCGTCATCTTCGTCGACATGCCACCGAAGAAGAAGGCTTCGGAGGTGGTTGGTCCGTCTGCGTCGATCCCATCGCCACAGGAGCAAACGGGCGGTGGGGTATACGCCGGCGGAGGAACGGGCACCGACGGGGGGACTCACATCGTCACCAGGTCCAAGGACAAGGCCCCGCAAACTTCGGCGTCCGTACACGCGCCGTGCCCCTCTCAGGAGGCGCGGGATCGACAACGCCACGGTGCTCCTAGCACCGTGCTCGCGTTAGAACAAGGCCAAGCTGGCGGATCGCGGGACGCTCAAGGCCAACATACGCCCGACATGTTGGCGCGAAGGCTGCAGTCGCTGGGCGAGATGTTGCTCCTTCTAACACTATTAGAAGTTTGAGCATATCACGCTCCTCGCGTCGTTCACCCGCCGCGAAAACCCGGAAAAAGCGTTGGCGAGCCCGCTGCTACTAGACTACCCTCGGCGCGGACAAGATCGATGGCGGAGATTACCATCGAGCCTCATCGGCCGCCAGCGGCGACAAGCCCAGCAACCAAGCACTTCAAGCCGCGGCAAGGCGTCCAGCGCAAGCGATGGCGACAAGACGGTGGGGTGCCACCACCGTGCACTCCGCCCCAAAGGCCAAGATCGCCGACTTCGCCGGGCTAACCTCGACACCGACTCCACCGCATCGTCGGACCGCGAGCTTCGTCGCGACCAGCCAAGTTCTCCAAACGGCGACAAGAAGGCGCTTCGTACCGCGATCGGCGTCGAAGAGAAGCGGCGTCGGTCGGACCAGCGGCTGGGCATTGTTGATATGCATGCGCCCGAAGAACGAGCGACTTGCCGTCTGTGATAGGTTGCCTGCGTTCACTCGTGAGCTGCGGCAGATCGATGTGATACCAGAACTTCAAGCCGGCGTGCCGGGAAATGCGATGGCAGGATACATCCGTCGGAGTTCCTCGGCATCTACACCATCGCGGTGCGAGGCTGCGAAGCGCGACGAGAAGATCTCGCCAACTACTTCTGGCTGGTGCTCAAGCCGCGTCGAGATCTTGGCTCATGCACTTGCGGATAACTCCATCTCTTCATGGGCAGACACTGTGCCATCGGTTTGTCGGCGCCTTCACGGTGACCACAAGCCACATGGCCGGAGCGATCTTCATCTGCTTGCCCGGAAGGAAGGAGAACCCTGCGCAAGTTCATCGAGAGATTCAGCCAGTGCGGCGCAACATCCCATCGTCCACCTGCGCGGTTATCGGCGCGTTCCATCGAAACGTCGCGTGTCGCAGGATGAGGAGAGATGGCGATGTGCAAAATCGAGATGTTAGTGAGCTATATGCTCGGCGACAAGTACGCGTCTTTGAGGAGGAGAAACTCCCGGAGAAAACGCAGGAGCGAAGGATCGACCATGAAGATGCAGCCCGGCAAGAAGAAGCCGGGCGGAATAACGAAAGAGGAAAGCTAAGGATGTGCTTGTTGTCGAGCAGTCCGCAAGCGGAGGTGGCGCCGAGAAGGCCAAAGCTGGTGACTCCGGCGAGGCCGTGGTGGCGCCGACAAGCAGAACGGCTCCGGCAAGCGATCTTGCAAGATCCACCGCACCAAGGGCCATGATCTCGGGCTTGCAAGAAAGTTGAGCAGCTTGTTGAGCTGTAGAAAGCTGAATCTGGCGGCGCGACAAGGAGAAGGCCCAAGAAGGTGGTGGAGGATCCGGCAAGCGCCCCGCCGGGGAGGCGCCGCGGCAAGGCTAAGCGGCGGCAAGGAGACAGGCCTCCAGCGGCGCGACAAGGATGAAGACGAAGGCGAAGATGAAGAGATGGATGAGGATGAGGGCGGCGAGCAGGAGTTCGAGGAAGAGAGAGGTTTTGTGCATCGACAGTGGTGCTTCTCGCACACCTCGCACCGCCAGCTCAAGCGATGGGTGCGGGAAGTAAATGCAGCAGAACCGTCGGTTGAATCGCGCAAGCCTCGAAGTGGCCAACCGCCCATCATCTTTGATGTTGAGGATCACTCGATCACATAAGCTGCGGTCGGTGCTTGCCGATGTTGGTTTAGCCAACCATCCGCAACCTCAAGGTCACGAAGATGCTGATTGTGGCGGGGCGGCTTGAATCTGATCTCCTCGCGGTGCTCAAGAAGCTCGGATCCCGACAGCGAGCTCGAAGAGATTGGTACCTTTCAAGGAATTAACCGGGAAGGAGCAAGCGAAGGGAAGATCACCTTGCCGGTGACATTTGGCGCGAGCTGAACCGGTGACGAGAGAAGGTCACCTATGGCGTTCTTGCTTTCCCATTGCCCTACAATGGGATACTTGGCCGTCGGCGCTTCGCCAAGTTCATGGCAGCCTCTCCTCGCCTGGCGTGCTCAAGATGCCGGTCCGATAAGTGTCATTTCTGTCACAGCAACAAGAAAGATGCACTTATCTGTACCAACAAGATTTATCGGGAAGCAGCAGCCGCATGAGATCGCAAGACACTTGCATTGAAGCTCCCGGGGGGAAGAAGAAGACCAAGTCTGGCAAGAGTAGCTCTGGTACCCACTCGCAAGCGCACCTCTTGGTGCTGCACTACCGTCGAGGCGCACCATCGAGCTCCACCGGCAAGTGCAAGAAAGCGAACAGCTTCACGAGAGACCAAGAAAGTGGCGCCAGGAGGGCGGCAGCTGGTGGTACCTTCACCATCGATTGCCACGCTTGACCCTAAATAGGAAGCCTCGTTGCTTTCTGCGGCGAATGTCGATGTGTTTGCATGGCAACCATCGACATCCCGGTGTTCCCGAAGTAATTGAGCACCACCTTGCCATCTGCCCTCCAGCGGCCCGTCAAGCAGAGAGTCGGGAAAAAGCGGTGGGCGGCAGAATTCATTGCAGAAGAGATCAAGAAATTGGAAGCGGCGGGGCCTTGTCGAGGAGTACTCCATCCAGCGTGGTTAGCCAATCTAGTAGTCGTGCGCCAAAGGCGAGCGGAAATGAAGGCTTTGTATTGACTTCGCGATGTTAATAAAGCTTGTCCCAAAGATCCATTTCCCTTGCGGCGCATTGACGGATTGTCGACTCCACGGCAGGATGTGATTTGCTTTCATTTCTTGATGCATACTCGAGATATCATCAGATCTTCATGGCGAAGAAGATGAAGAAAGACCGCATTCATTACTCCATGTGGCACGTCTTGCTTTATGCGGATGCCTTCGGACTAAGAATGCTGGTTCAACGTTGCAAGTAGTTAGTCATGCTTTTGAGCCACGGTTGCGCGAAGCGTAGAAGCTTACATGGATGACATAGTGGTCAAAACAGGACAAAGAAACTTTGATCCAAGATTTAGACGAGACTTTTGCAAATCTGCGCAAGATCAATCTCAAGTTGAACCCCGAGAAGTGCGTGTTTGGAGTTCCTTGCAGCAAGCTTCTCGGTTTCTTTGTATCTCAGCGGGGGATCGAAGCCAATCCCGACAAGATCAAGGCCATTGAGCAGATCAAAGCACCGAAGCGCGTCAAGGATGTGCGAAGGCTTGCCGGCTGCGTTGCTGCTCTCGATAGGTTCATCTCTAAGTGCGCTAAGCGCGCCCTGCCATTTTCAAAATTTTGAAAAAGGCGGGTCAATAAAATGGACTCGGAAGCGGAGGCTGCGCTCTGAGACTTGAAGAGCACCTATCCTCCACTCAATACTTATCGCACCTAAGCCACAAGAGAAGTTGCTGCTGTATCTAGCGGCAACCAAGCAAGTGGTTAGTGCTGCGTTAGTAGCGGAAAGGGAGGTAGATGATGAGCCAGCAACCGCGGCAAGCGAGTCCAGCGACAAGCAGGGGGCTTCCCCGACAAGCTCTGGTCCCGACAAGGATGGATCTGTGCAGACACGGGAAGAGAGACAAAAGAAGATGGTGCAGCGCCTAGTTTATTTTGTCAGCTCCCTCCTACAGGGGGCTAGGTCAAGGTACTCTGGTGTGCAGAAGTTGCTTTTCGGCCTTCTCATGGCCTCGAGGAAGTTGCGCCATTATTTTCAAGCACACGCGATCACAGTTGTCACTCGCTTTCCGTTGAAGAGAATATTGTAGAATCCAGAAGCAGCGAGCGGGATTGTCGGTGGGCCTTTGGAACTGTCGAGCTTTGGCCTCAAGTTTGAAAGTACTTCAACTATCGAGCCGAGCATTGGCAGAATTCATAGCGAGTGGGCCAACACGATGAAGAAACTCGGAGATGAGGATCCCGTCAAGGAAGCAAACAAAGAATGGATCATGTACTTTGATGGTGCCTTCTCGCTGCAAAGCGCCGGTGCAGGTGTGTTACTTATCGCACCTTGGAGAGCACCTCAAATGCGTGATCGGATGCTTTTCCCAGGAGCAAGCAACAAACAATCTGCAGAGTATGAAGGCTTGCTTGCGGACTCGAGGATCGGCGGACCTTGGGATCAAGAAGCTTATTGTCGGGGTGACTCACGCTTGTCGTCCGCCAAGTGAACAAAGATTATCGAGTCTGTTGATGTAAGCCTACATTGATGAGGTGAGGAAGTTGGAAGAGCATTTTGACGACTGCAAATGGAACATGTTCCAAGAGCTCGAGAATGACATTGTAGATGGCTTTGTCAAAATCGCCGCCTCAAGTTGCCTGTGGAACCAGGGATCTTTGTGCTCAAACTGACTCAACCATCTGTAACACCATGAACTGGACAGAGCAAGAAGAGGAAGTTGGTTTCCGGTGACTATTTTCCGGCTGAGCTCCACGAAGCCGCCGCCAAGAAGGTCCACAAGATCAACGCCAAGAGTGCTTAGGAGCAGTCTGCTCCGACAAGCCCTAGGGTTTGTTTCGTTGAAGTAGACACTCCCGACAAGTTTTGCCCCGGCAAACTTGACGGGGAACATCAAGCTCCGGCTGAGTCACAGATTCTTGCTGTGGAAGCAGATGTTCCCACAGCAGCATTTGAGCCTTTAGTCCTTGTTGTCGAGCCGCAGGCTCCAGCATGGGCACAACAGATCGTCCATTTCCTTTGTCGGAGTAATGGGCCACGGGTAGGCCGACCTAGGACCCAGGATTTATCAAGACATCGGGGCAGGCGCGCCTCGGCGAGTCGGTGGCGACCCGAGGAGGCGAGTCGGAGGCGATCCCAAAAAGCGAGTCAGGGCAGCGACCTTAAAGCAAGCCGACTCGGCTTGCGACCTCGAGAGTGCCGACTATGGGAATTCGGCCCGCGACCTTTCACGAACCGATGCACGAGTGCGGCCCGGCGTGGTCGTCCCTTCTTGCCCTCTGAGGGTTGGCATGGCTACTGGTGAGCCGTGTCGCGGGAGATCTCTGGCGGTAGCGGCTTTGTTGCCATGCCTCCCGACTTCTCGGCCTCCAGATGCATAATGCCTTTGTGCCTGATCTTAGGCAGTGCGGCCCGGAGATCATGAGGCCACCGTCGGTGGGTGAATCGGAGATGGCGAGGCGCGGAAAGGCGGCCCTGAGGAGTCGGCCTCCAGGTCGGCGCCTCCCGCGAGAGCCCCATAAGCTCATAAACCAGATTGGATGGGGAGTGGCGACAGTGATCGCCTGACAGTCGGCGACACTATTGCGACGACCCCATGACCAAGCCTGCGTCATCAGGAGTACCGCACAGTGTTCGGCCTGTCCGCGGGACCCACCAGTCGGCGGGCCCCAGAAGCCGGTAGGAAGGACGGCGGCGTGAGAGACAGACGGCTGGGGGCCACACCCAGTCAGATTACTCTTGTACCCCCGGGGGTTAGACCTATATAAACCCCCCGGGGCACCCATGCAAAGGGTTTGGCCTTTGAGAGAGTTAGACACATAGACAGGGGAAGAGAGAGCCAGCCTAGCTCCCTCTTGCCTCCCGATACAACTCTAGGAGCACCTTTGTAACCATTTCGCCATAGTGACCATGCGGAGACCCAGCAGAGCAGCGATGAGGGTGTTATCTCCGGAGAGCCAAGTAGGTAAGATTCGCCGGCGTGCATGTCTGCGCCTCATCCGTTTCGAACGCGGCGACGTTGTACTCGCCCCCACCATGATAAGCCATCCTTTGGCATATGTCGCGCAACCCCGACATTTGGCGCCCGTGGGGGCGAGGTGCCCGTCGTCCGGAGATCTGATACAGGCGGAACCCTTTTCCTCCACGGCGGCGCCAGCGGCCGAACTTGCGAATGGTGCTGCATCGACCGCTGCTTGGCGCCCGAAGCCGCTGCGCTTGTGAGCAACCTCGCCGAACTTATCGGCGACGTCGCCTCTCAAGCGAGCCTACATCCGGCGAGCGGGTGGCCCGAGAACCTTCTCGCGGGCCTCCTCGACCAACTCCGTCGTCGGCGGCGAACTGCCGTGAACTTGAGTCCGTGGCTCCTCCGACCCGATCTTGGTCGACTCGGCGCCCGTGTAACGACATCTTCCCCACCAGCGTGGTGGTCTCTGACGAGCCACTTCCGTGCGAGGAAAGTGGCGGAGCGGCGTCCGCGGAGGTGCTGCGTCATCAACCAGGCGAGCACTCCGCGAAAAAGCGAGACCAGCGCGGCGGTCTGCAAGACTTCTTCGCGCCCATTCCGGAAGGGCGGGCCGAGGCGGCTGAAGCGCACGCCTTGAGATCATCGAAGGCGCCAAGTTTAGCAAGCATGGCGCTGTCGAAACATACCAGCGCGATATGGACGCGCCGTAAAAGCGCTCGCCCGGCTCAAGCTGGGCCAAGCCGTGCTGCAAATGCGGTCCGGCGTCGCGCCAGCCATCGCCCACTTACTTTCGGTAACGCCCCATGTCGCCACCGGCGGAGAACATCGCGCCCGTAGCGGCGGGCAAACTGAAGAACTTTGAGGTGAAAAGCGCCGTGTGATGTGAGCGAGTCCAGCAGCTCCTCGGCAGCGGTTGCTGCGCCAAAAGCGGCAGCGGCAGCCTTGAATCTTCTGCTGCAACAAAGCGACGACTTACCTCCCGCCGAGATCAAAGCGCGACCTCCGGACGCCGGTGGCGGAGTCATGAAGGAAGAAGAAGGCGGCTGTCGACCCTGATTGGACTCGCATCACCATCGGCGCGACCAAAACGGCCGCCAAAAGCGATGGAGCAACGGGGCGATTATCTGCCTCCCGCCCGAAGAGGCGGCGAGTTTCTCCGCCCTTTGTTGAGCATCCGACTCTCGAAGTCGCCTTAACGCCGAGAGAAGTCGAAAGAATAGCGCCCGCCATCGGATCGACCGACTCCACCGATCCTGGCCGGAAGAAGAAGATGAGTTGGGTCCGCCTTGCAGACCCCGCATCGAGCGAGCCCTTCCCAAAGGTTCCACGATCCCAAGACACACCCAAGTACACGGCTCCGTGAGCCGGAGGACTGACGATGAACTTCTCCTGACCGTCAACGCAAAGCGGCAACAAGCGAGTTCGTGAAGTATGTTCCTCTCATGCTCGAGCACGGCCGGACATGGCTGAACAACTGAAGCCCGCAGCATCAATAGCTGGGTCGACTTCACGAAGCCTTCATTCGCCTTCACGGCCGCATTAAGCGACCTCCCAAGCGCGCCCGGCTCTCCTTGTGCGTGCAAGGCCACGAAGAATCAATCGCGACTACCTCACACGTTGGGCGAACTTTGAAACTCCTGCGGCGTGCACGAGCTGCGAGGCTATCAGTACTTCCTGCGGGTGCGAGAGGACACCCTCCTCAAGCACAAGCTCCTCTGCGGCAGGCGAAACCCTTAATGACGCTAGTCATAGCGGATAAATGCATACGGCCGACTCTTCTATGAAGCGAGATTCAAGTCAGCAGCGGCAGCAAAGTGACTCCCGGGCTCCCAGAACCCTGGTGGAGAGCGCCCGGTCGGCGACAACAACAAAAGCGACAACAAGCGCCAAGGCCCCCCGGCCGACTTCAGCGATCGGCCGGTCGCAGCGATAAATGATCGGCGGGGGCGACCTCGACAAGCGGCGAAAAGCGGCAAGTCAATTGGTTGCGGCTTTCTCCTATAAACGAACTTTGGATGGTCCTTGCAAGTTCCTAGCAACCGCGAAGCCGTCGAACCACACCACGAAAGTGCCAGCTCGCCCGAAGTTGCCAAGGAGCGGCCTTACTCCTCCGCCGCTTGAAACCGCCGCCTCATGCCGTCCAGCAAGCGGCTTTCGACGATCGGCTGTACAAAACGAGTTCCCAAAAGAGCCGAACCTCGTAGTGTTCACGATTATGGCGAATGACGGTAGCGCGGCGCAAGCAGCAAAATGCTTGATAACAGCGGATGCTCGAGTTCATGCATTGGTCAGAGGCCCTGCTCGGTTGGAGTCGGGCGGATCACCCGGAGGTGATGCGAGTCCGAGCTCTTATGCCCAGTCTTAGGTGCGACCTTGGCCAGCGATAAGCGGGCGCCCGTTTCTCATGGTCACGATAGGCGGAGGCAGCAGCATAAACATCCTATACAAAGACACCATGGGGCTTCGGAATCGGTGCGAAAGCGACGGATCAGCCGCACCGTGTTCCATGGAATTGTACCCGGCCTCTCTGTTCACGATCGGCAAGATTCGATAGGCGTCCTCTTGAGGACAAAGATCACTTCGCCGAGAGCGGTCTGGTTGAGGTGGACTTGGAGGCCGTACCACGCCTTTGCTTGGCGGCTGCCTTGGCCAAGTTCATGGCGATTCCCCACTCGCCTACCTCAAAATGAAGATGCGAGTTCAAGGGATTGACCATTGCGGTGACTACAAGAAGTCGTCCGCTTGCGGTAGAAGCGATCGGCTGGCGAGTCTTTGGTGATCGCGGCGAAGCGGCTCCTTGACCGAGTCGTGGCGATGGCGGAAAGCAGCGAGAGATGTCGCCCGACCCCAAGGAGTTGGAGGTAGAAGGATCATTCAAGCGGCTAAAGAAACCAGAAGATACCCTTGGACCGGAGCACCCGGAGAATCTGTTGTCGTGAGGCATAGGCCTTGACGGCAAATAGGAAAAGCGAGCTTCGTCGATTTCCTCCGTGAGAATCGGGACATCTTAGCATGGTCCCCCAAGGACATGCGGGTGTCTGACAAGCGGAATCGCCGAAGCACAAGCTACGTCGGGCGAGATATGAAGCCCGTCGAGGCAGCCCTTGCGCCGGTATCGGAGGAGAAAGAAGAGTTGTTGGAGAAGAGATGGCCCGGCTCACGGCGGCGGTTTCATCATGGAAGTGTTTTCGAGTGGCTAGCAAACCGGTCTTTGGTGTTGAAGAAAAAACAAGTAGTGGCGGATGTGCATCGACTACACAAGCCTCAATAAAGCTTTGCCCAAAGGACCGTTTGCTCTGCCAGATTGATCGGTGATAGACTCCACGGCGGATCTGAGCTGTTGAATTTCCTAGACGCATACTCGAGGATATCACGAGATCAAGCTGAATCAGCGAACGGTGAAGACCGCATTCATCACGCCGTTTGGAGCCTACATTGCGACAATGGCGTTGGCTTAAGGAATGCGGTGCCACCTTTCAGCGTTGCATGTAAGTGCCTCCTCAAGCAACTTCGGCGAGGCAGCGCGCGTCTATGTGGGCGATGTGGTGGTGAAAGCGGAAGCGTGGGGCCTGCTTTGCAAGACCTCAAAAGACCTTTGAAAATCTGCGCCCGATTCGGATCAAGCTCAACCCAGAAGTGCGTTTTGAGTCGGCCGGCCAGCTCCTTGGCTTCTGGTCTCGAGCAGCGGCATAGAGTCTGCAACCTGTCAAGATCAAGGCCATTGAGAGAATGGAGGTACCCAACCGACTATTGGATGTCACGAAGTTCACCGGTGCTTGGCGTCCATCGGCCGATTTATCGGTCGGTTTGGGCGGCTCTGCCCTTGTATCAGCTGATGAAGAAGACCACCTTTTTGAGTGGAACCACAAAGCGGATGAGGCATTTCTCCAATGAAGAAGATGTTGACTTCTCCCCGTATTGGCGGCTCCAGAGCTCCCAAAGAGCCCATGCTCTTGTACATCGCCGCCACCGGCCGAAAGTAATCAACCACCGATCATCGTGGTCGGCGCAAGGAGGAAGGCAAAAGCGCTCCCAGTCCGAGACCGGTATATTACAGGCGAAGTCTGTCGACCTCCAAGCAAAACTACCCTCACTATCGGAAGATGTGTTACGGCGTGCATTTTGCATAAAGAAAGCTGAAGCCCTACTTTCAGAGCATCCAATCACTTGTGGTTTGCCTTTGCTCCACTTGCGAGATCATTGGGCAGAGGCGCCTCCGGCCAGTGGCCAAATGGGCTATAGATCTAGCACCTTACACCATCTACTACCAGCCCTTTTACCGCCATCAAATCATGTTGGCGACTTCTCGTCAAGCTGGGCGAGACACGATTACTGCTGCCTTGGCCTTGACTCCACTCATTGGCGGATGCATTTCGGCGGCTCCAAGAGGTGCACCGGCCTTGGGCAGCGTCATCCTCCACCTCCCTAAGGCGACAAGCTCAAATCGTCTGCAAATCCGCCGCCGCCTCAACAACGTCGCTGAATATGAAGCGCTCATCCATGGGCTCCGGCTTGCCGAAAGAACTTCGGCATTCGCCGGATCACGTACTATGGCGACTCCGACTTGGTGGTTCGACAATCATCCGTGGCGGGGCGCCAAAGCGCATAAACATGGCGAGCTACCGCTTCGGTGCAACAACTCAGCCGGATATTTAGAAGTGCGAATTCCTTCACGTGCCAAGAAATGACAGCGATCAGCGGATGCCTTGGCGCGAGTCGGCTCCACTGTGGCGATACCTGGCGTCGCCTTCAGCGCCTCCTCAAGCCGTCTATCAAGCCTTCACGAGTGAGACTCCATCTTCGTGCCAGCTCCGCGGAAATAGTCGGATCCGACTCCAAGGCCCAATGACGACCTCAAGAAAGCCACAGTTGAAACCAACAGAGGCTGCGCCCGGTCGGCCAGGGGACTTGAGCCCAGCCGGGACTGCTGCCCGGTCGGCCAGAGACTTGAGCCAGCCGGGGACTGCGCCCGGTCGGCCAGGGACTTCGAGCCCGGCCGGGGCTGCGCCCGGTCGGCCGAGCTGCCCCAATCATCGAGATATTCCCTCAATCCAAGCGGCCGCGGACTCCAACCGCGCCTCCCAGCCCAGCCACCCTTGTCCAAGTCATTTGTGGTAGCAGTTGAAGAGATAGCGACACCTTCATGGGCACAGCCCATCCTCAAATTTCTAGTGAGCAAGAATTACCAGCAGGCAGAGATCTTGGCTCGGCAAGTGCAGCGCCGGGAGGCGCATACACCATAGTCAGCAGAGAGCTAGTCGGTAGCGGTGTCCTTTGGTGTCTACCGGTATTTGCATAGAATCGGAGCAAGGCAAGCGATTCGAGAGACATCCATCGAGCGAGTCACGGCCACCATGCGGCCGAGGGCACTTTCGTGGCCAAAGCCTTCGGCCACAGTTTCTTTTGGCCGACCCCTTACGGAAGAAGCTAAAAGCTAGTCCAAAAATGCAAGGGGTGCGGATGTTCGCTCCAAGCCCTTGACCGGCTTCGGGCGAAGACAATCCCCATTGCACGGCCCTTGAGTTCGGGCTGGACATGGTAGAGACCATATAATGACCCGGCGGCCTAACTCATTTCTTGTCGCGGTGGACAAGTTCACCAAGTGGGTGGAAGCAAAGCCCATCAAGAAATTAGCAGACCTCTGGCGGTAACCTTCATTGCCGACATCGCGGTGCGATGCGGCATACCGCGCAGCATCATCACCGACAAGCGGCACCAACCGCAAAAAGCGCCTTGGCTCCGTTTACTGCGCGACGGCGAGAGCATCCATTGGACTTAGCGTCCGTTGCCCATCCATGATCAAGCGGCGAGGTGGAGCGAGCCAATGGCCTCATCTGTCCGGCATCAAGCCTCGATTGGTCGAACGCTCGGCGTTCGGCCGTGTGTTGGTCGAAGAGTACATGCTGCCGTCCTCTGAGTCTGCGCCCGACCCCAAACAAGTCAGCCCAGCTTCACGCCTTTCTTCCTCGTCTCACGGTGCGGCCGTCATCCCAGCGGATATGAGTTCGACTCTCGCGAGTCTCCATGTACCGAAGAGGAAGCGAAGAAGCACGCCAAGGCGGCGTCGTCTGCTGGAAGAAGGGCATTGTTGGCACTCGATCGGTCCAGCATCTACCGGCGAGTCTGTGATACTACAACCGCAAGGTCAAGCCAAGATCGTTCAGAGGCGACCTTGTGCTCCGGCTGATTTAGAGAACAAGCCGGCGGCACAAGATGTCGGCGCCCAGGAAGGTCCCCTTCATCATCGACAAGGTGCTAGGAGCGAGGCCTACTATCGTCGGTGAGAAGCCTCGGCGCACAAGAGGGCGACTCCGGCAAAAAAGCGAGCAGCCGTGGAACACGAATCTTCTTGAAGATTTTCACGATTGATGCGTTATGTATCACACTACCCTCTTTATTAAAGTACTAAGACCTTAGCCCCGGGGCGAGCTCGGGGCGCCTTTTCGATTATACGTATGATAAAATTACGCTTCGAATATGCTGCTCTTTTTATCATCTTTATGCAGCACGGGTCCGACTAGTCATCCGAGGACTTCGCAAATCTTCAGCTATGGAATGCTTCCTGCGGTCGGACAAATAATGTGTTGCGCTCAACCGTCTCTGTCGAAAGCCCAGCTCGCGGAAGCGTAGCCGATGAGCGGGAACAAGCAAACGGCGTACGTGAAAAATGACTAAGGACCTAAAACTACGCATAGCCCAAGGCGGCTACCAGCCTCCCCACCGAGCCGACTCATGAGCGATCACTCATCGCCGTCGACTTTATCAAGGACAGCCGACTCTCGAATAGTTGGCACAGTCGCTTTCTAGCCGATTCTTTGGAGAAACTCTAAATGGCTAAGTACTTGCCTTCTGAAGTAATCGAGCACTTGACTTGGCGACGATCCATGAGCGGTACTTGACCGACAACTAAAGGAAGGCGGCAAGGAAAAAGTCTAAGGAGCAATAAGCAAGGAAAGGCGGAAATTAGATAAATATTTACATAGGCCCTCGGCCGAATCTCCGAATAAGAAATCAGGATACACCCCGTGGGTGGAATTGTTCGAATCTAACAAGTCTTGCAAAAGATTAATGAAGACAAATAAACATAAGCGATCTAGGAGGCGGCCTCCGGGGCTGGAGGATCGGAGGTGACGGCGGTGTCGGATCTTGCAGGCGATCGGCTAGGCGGTCTCGGCTTTGTCGCCTTGGCTGATCGCCTTATCCCCAGCGGCTCGTTCTTTGGAGGCCTTGATCGAGGCTGAGTTGGCCTTTGCCTCGTCTTCTGCCTCCTCCTCGCCTCCGTCCTCCGACTCGTCCTCCTCCTCGGCGGCGAGTCAATCACCTCCGCGAGTCCTCCTCGTACTCGGGTTCATCCCGAACCAGTCGGCGGTGCCTCCCCGCGCCTTGATCCGCTTCGAACACGAAAGGCGCTGGTGTCCGTGTACTCGGCGATAGCGCCCAGCGCATCGACAAGGCGCCTTCTGACCTCCAGCTCGGCTGGGCCTCTGGCGGAATCGGCGGCGGTCAGTCTAGCCAGATACCACCCTTGGCGAACTCAAGGCCGGCGTGCTCGGCCGGGCGAGCCTTCAAGCCTCAAAGCGGCGGCGGCGACTTCCGGCCAGTCGGCGGTCCGGCTGGCGATCTGAAAAACACGTCCGGCCCGCAGTGGCAACCACTTGGGCACCGGCCTTACGAAGGCGGCGCGAGCGAGCGGTGGCGGGGCGAAGCGAGCCCGATGCTCGAAGCTGCTTTCGTCGATGGTTACGTGGGCGTTGGCGGCAATCACTTCACCCGCCGCCGGCGCCTCTGAGCGCCTCAATGGCGAGGTAATGGCTTGCGAATGGCTGGGAAAAAATGCGCCAAAGGCGAGAAAGAAGATAGTCGAGAAAGTTAGAAATCAGCCGGCGGAAGTCCGGAAAGATCAAGCGAAAAAAGACTTGCCATCGGCGATGTCCTCGAGCTCGTGGTAGCCGGTCGACGCCGCCTCCCGGTTGGTCGGGCGGGCGTTCGACCTCGAACTTCGGCCATGAGGCGACCTCCAGCGACTTAGCGTCGTCCTGCGCCTATACGGAGCAACTCATACGCTCGGCCAGGCTGCGTCGCCCGCAGATCACGCTCTTTGGCGAGCTTGTCGCACTCCTCTTCCTTGGCATGACGAGCAGTGTTGGCCTCACCAGCTGCTCTGAAGGCGGCATTAGTGCTGAAAGCGAAGAGGAAGACAACAAAGTCATCGATGGGTAGATCGCGGGAGATCGGCCCGGCTGCTCAGCGATCGGCCCGAATCTCGAGGACTACAGCCAGCGGTAGCGCCAGCCGCGCCCGAAGAAGAAAGTTGTCGCGGAAGATCCGGCCGGCGCTCGGCGATCGGCCCGAATCTCGGGGACTACAGCTCCGTGGAGTGCGCCAGTGCGCCCGAAGAAAAAATAACACCTCGGCTTTCCGTCGGTCGGCGGTCGCTTCTTGACTCCTCGGCGTTGCGGTTGAAAGCGTTGGCGCGAGATTATGATATTCCTGCAAAAAAAGCGGCAAGGCAAAGTTAGTCCTCGAGCTCACGGAAGATTTCCGAACGCACTGCTTTCGGCAGACCAACCGGAACTGGGGACTACACCCGGTGGCTGTTGGCGCGCCTGAAGGATAGCGAAATTTAAAAAGAAACATAAGCGGACGGATGTCGCCACAGCGAATCGCTCTGGTGCGAGACTTGGGCGTCGCTCTCCGCGGCAGCTTTTTGGGCGTCCGGGAGGGGCTGATTCAGCGGGCAGTGCCGCCTCCGCGTAACCAGCCGATGGGCGGCTGCTGAAGCCTCGGCGTCGGTCGCCCGAACGCGGCGCCCGGTCTCCCGAGCTCACGGCGCCGAGCTTCGTCCTCTCAAGCGGCGGCGGCGTCTTGGCTACAGCGACTGAAAAGCGGCAGCGCCTTCGGCGTCGTCCGTTGTCGGAGGATCTGTGGGTCCACCGTACTGCTTGCCATCGCGGCCTCCTAAGCGGGCGGGCGGCGCGTGGGTGTCCGAGGCTGGCGTCGCCGCCCTCCTCCACGAAGGGTTCTCGGTGCCGACCTCTCCGGTCTGCCCGTGAACTCGAGCAGCGGCGCCGGCGACAATGGAGGGGCGAGCATCACCCGATCGGCTGACGCGACCTCCTCGGCCACGCCCGCCGTCGCGGCGGTCTCGGCCTCGTCCGGTCTCCTCAGGGCATTGCGGCCGCCTTCTCAGCCTCCCGCCTTCTCCGGTGGTCGGCCTCCTCTTCATCAGCGCTTCTCCCGCGTTCCGTTCATCGCCTCCCAAAAGGTCGTGGCGGGATCGTTCCCGCCAGTGTTGGCGGATGTCTCTACCGACCCCATAGCCAGCGGAGGGGCGGCTCTCTCAAGGGAGAGGGCTCTGGAGAAGACCGGAGGGAAAATCAAAGACTCGGATAGGATCAACAAAGAAAATGAGAGGTAAAAAAGACTCACGCGGAAACTAGTGGCGGCCTTCTCACTTCCCTTGAGCGGTTGGCCTTCAGCGGCGCCTCGTCCCGGCAGTAGTGGCGGCCGCCCCTTGAACTTCTTCATTTGCCGCGGCGTGGCGCCTCTTCTTGCCCGACTTGGCGGAGGGGCGGCCCTCGGCGGCGTGGGGCGACTTCAGCGTCGGCGTCGTCCTCGAGCGGTCGGTGAAGGTGGCCGATGGCTGAGGCCGCCGTCGCCCCTCTCCGCCGCCTTGGCGTCGGCCTCAGCGCCGCCTCGTCGACATCAACTTTGTCCTCGCGACACAGGGCGTGGTGCGGGGCTCTCTCATAAGCGCGGAGTTGCGAGGCGCCCGTGAGGACTCTGCCGGAAAAACCAATGATGATTAGAGTCCGGTCGGCTGCAAAGAGTTAAGCTATAGAAGGATCGACTTACCATTGGAGGGTTGTCGTGCGAGTCAGACTCCTTGCCGAACTGGTTCTCCGTGAACTGCGGTCGCGATGTAGTTCCAGAGATTCGCCACCTCCCAGGAGGCATTTCCTTGGTGCTCGGCGGCTCGGATCGTGGCGGCTGCTCATCAGACAGATGAGGTGAGGCGGCCACAGGTGGGAGGACTCTGCGGCGCCCTGGCGGCGAGAAGATCGGATCCGGCGAGGCCCTCCATTGCGCGAGAACTTCGGTCGCACCGCGCAGGCCGGCTCGGAGGGGCAGCGACTTGGACGGTGGGACCAGCGCAGCTTGCGGTCGAGGCTCGAGGTCGAAGGCGGCAAATTGACCCAGTCGCCGTCGGAGGAGATGTTCTTCACGTAAAGTAAGATTTCTGCCACATCTTCACCGACTTCTGCTTGAGATGGGAGGAAAGGGTTGTCGGCCGTCGGCGCCCGCGCGCGATGTAGGCCGCATAGCGAGCCGCCCGTGCGGCGGCTTGAGTCCGAAGCCGAAGAAAAATTCCCCCAGCTCGAGGGTGGGGAGAAACGCAGCGTAGTAACCATAGAGTGGCGAAAGCAAAACACCTACCAGCGTTTGGGGTGAGGTGGTGCGGTGAAGCTAAATGGAACTCGAAGCAGGCGGAAGAACCCACTTGCGGAAGCCCCAGCCAGCGCATGGGGTGCGGCGGAAGGCGACCAGCTCTCCCTCCTCCGGCGTGGGCGGATCTCTCCCGCGGCGGGACGGCGTGCACCAAGTCTGCGGGGGGGTGGGCAGGTCAGCGGAGAAACTCAATGCTCCGCCTCCCGTCAGAAAGCCGTCCCTGCGCCGGAGCATAAAGGCGAAGTGCGGTGGAGGAAAGCTCGCTCGCCAGCGAGAGAGGATCGTTGGCTGGCGGAGGAAGAAGAAGGCAGGAGGCGGGGGAGGTGTGCGTGCGGTGCCGCCCGCTCCTCCCCTGTTATAGCCCTACGGGCTGAGCGAGGCGGGCGTGGGATTAAGCGTGCGAGGCCCCGCGCGCCACGATTTACCCCATGAAGTTACTTGCAGCGCGATAACAACGTGGGGATACCAACCGTCCGCAGCCCAGCCGGATCCGCTCGAGGAGCGTGGCGGTAATAAGCGAGCCCCAGGCGGCCCGTCCATGTGGCGTGGGTGGGCGAACCATCCTCCCCGTGGCGTCGTAGCGATAGGACCGTCTCGATGGCGGCGAGCGTGTCGTCGCGCTGTTTTCCCGCCAGCGACTTGCGAATATTGGCCCCTCATTTGAGCAGGTCCGACTTGGTCGGCCCAAAAGCAACGGCCGAGTCTCGAAGCGGTATTTGGGAAGATGGCTGTTGAAGCCCCACAAGGCGGCGCCAGGTCTTCACCGGCCGAGGACTCTTGTCGGAGTAATGGGCCGCAGGTAGGCCGACCGGGACCGAGGATCTTTCAAGACATCGGGGCAGGCCGCGCCCTCGGCGAGTCAGTGGCGACCCGGAGGAGAGCGTCGGTCGAGCGATCCCCCAAAAAGCCGAGTCAGGGCAGCGACCTTAAAAGCAAGCCGACTCGGCTGCGACCTCCGGGAGTGCCGACTATGGGAGTCGACCCGCGACCTTCCACGAAGACCGATCTGAGGTACAGCCCAGCGTGGCCGTCCTTCTTGCCTCTGAGGGGTTGGCATGGCTCTGATGAAGCCGTATCGCCGGGAGATCTCCGGCGGCGGCTGCTGTGCCATGCCTCCCGACCTCAGCCACATTGCATAATGCCTTGTGCCTGACGCCCGGCGGTATGGCCCAGAGATTGCAGGGCCACCCGTCAGTGGGTGAATCGAGAGCGGCGAAGCGCGTAAAAAGCGGCCACGAGAGTCGGCCTCCTGGTCGGCCGCCTCCCGCGAGCCCATAGCCATAAACCAGATTGGATGGGGAGTGGCGATAGTTATCGCCTGACAGTCGGCGGCACTGTTGCCACGACCCCATGACCAAGCCTGCGTCATCAGGAGTACCGCACAGTGTTTGGCCTGTCCGCGGGACCCACCAGTTGGCGGGCCCCAGAAGCCGGCAGGAAGGATGGCGGCGTGAGAGACAGACGGCTTGGGGCCATGCCCGTCAGTTACTCTTGTACCCCGAAAGTAGCCTATCTCAACCCGGGGCACCCATGCAAAGGTTCGGCCTTTGAGAGAGTTAGACACATAGGCGGGGAAGAGAGCCAGCCTAGCTCCCTCTTGCCTCCGATACAGCTCTAGGAGCACCTTTGTAACCATTTAGCCATAGTGACCATGCGGAGACCCCTTGAGCGGTAGTAAGGTGTTATCTCCCGGAGGCCCAGCTAGGTAAGGTCGCCGGCGTGCATGTCTGCGCCTCATGCCGTTTCGAGGCACGGCGACGTTCTCGCCCCCACCATGATAAGCCATCTGTGGCATATGCCGCACCAACCCCGACATTTGGCGCCCACCGTGGGGCGAGGTGCACCGTCGTCCGGAGAATCTGTTCGGGCCGGAACCCTTTTCCTCCTGGCGGCGGCGCAGCCGGCGGGCTCGCGAATGGTCTGCATCGACACGCTGCTGGCGGCGCGAAACGCTGCGTGCTGCGGCGGCCTCGCCGAACTTCTCGGCGAGTCGCTCTCGATGAGCACGCATCCGGCGAGCGAGCAGGTGGCCAGGAACCTTCTCGCGGGCCTCCTCGACCAACTCCGCGTCGCGTGCGAGCCTGCCGTGAACTTGGAGTCCGTGGGCTCCTCCGACCCGATGCTGGTGGTCGACTCCGGCGCCGTGTAAACGACATCTTCCCACCCAACATGGTGGTATCTGACGAAACCACTTCCGTGCGAGGAAAGTGGCGGAGCGGCGTCCGCGGAGGTGCTGCGTCATCAGCCGGCGAGCACTCCGGCGAAGAAGCGGAGACCAGCGGCCAGCCGGTCTGCAAAGACCTAACCGCGCCCATTCCGGAGCGGATGCGGAACTTAGCGCTGAGCGCGCGCCTTGAGATCATCGAAGCGCCAAGAAGTTGGCAAGCATGCAGGCGCTTATCGAGCTTATACCGGCGTGATATGGACGCGCCGTGGCGCTCGCCCGCTCCGGCCGAGCCAAGCCGTCTAAACGCGGTCCGAAAGCATAAGCGCCAGCCATCGCCCGACTGCTTTCGGGTGAAACTCCCGTGTCGCCACCCGGCGGAGAACATCCAGCGCCATAGCGGCGTGGCAACTGAAGAACTTTGAGGCGAAAAACACCGTGTGATGGCAGGCGAGTCAGCAGCTCCTCGGCGGTTCTTTGCAAAAGCAGCGGCCCGGCTGACGTCTGGATGCACTACTGGCGACAAGCGGCGACTTACCTCCCGCCGAGATCAAAGCGCGACCTCCGGAGCGCCGGCTGGCGGAGTCATGCGGAAGAAGAAGAGCCGGCTGTCAGCCCGCAGTCGGACTCGCATCACCATCAGCCGCGACCAAGGCGGCTGCCCAAGGCGGTGGAGCAGCAGGACGATTATCGCCTCCCGCCCGAAGAAGCGGCGGTTTCTCTGCCGCTGTTGAGCATCCGACTCTCGGAGGTCACCTTAGCCGCCAAGAAGGAGTCGGAGAAGAATAGCGCCCGCCATCGGATCGGCCGACTCCACGATCCTGGCCTTTGGAAGAAAGAAGATGAGTTAGGTCCGCCTTGCCGGACCCGCGCCGAGCGAGCCCTTCCCAAAGGGTTCACGATCCCCGAGACACACCCAAGTACACGGCTCCGTGAAGCGGAGGGCGGCGATGAACTACTCACGGCCGTCAACATAGCAGCGGCAACAAGTGAGTTGCCGTGAAGTATGTTCCTCCCATGCTCGAGGCACGGCGGACATGGCTGAACAACTGAAGCCCGCAGCATCAATAGCTGGGTCGACTTCACGAAGCCTTCATTAGCGCCTTCACCGGCGCACGTACAAGCGACCTCCCAAGCCGCGCCAGCTCTCCTTGTGCGTGCAAGGCCCTGAAGAATCAACGCGCGACTACCTCACACGCTGGAGCGAACATCGAAACTCCTGCGAGGGCGTGCAGGCCGCGGGGACTACTGTCGGAGTAATGGGCCACGGGTAGGCCGACCCGGGACCTAGGATCTTTCAAGACATCGGGGTAGGCCGCACCCTCTGGCCGAGTCCCAGCTAGCGACCTTCGGGGAGGCCGAGTCCCAGAGGGCGATCCCCCAAAAAGCCGAGTCCCACACGACAACCTTAAAGCAAGCCGACTCCCGGCTTGCGACCTCCAGGAGTGCCGACTATGGAGTCGGCCCGCGACCTTTCACGAACCGATGCGAGTGCGGCCCGGCGTGGCCGTCCCTTCTTGCCTCGAGGGTTGGCATGGCTCACGATGAGCCGTATCGTGGGAGATCTCCGGCGGCGGCTTGTTGCCATGCCTCCTCGACCAGCTCCAGTGCATAATGCCTTTGTGCCCACAACGCCGGCAGTGCGGCCCGGATCATGAGGCCACCCGTCGGTGGGTGAATCGAGGCAGCGAGGCGCGGAAGAAGCGGCCGAGGGAGTCGGCCTCCTGGTCGGCCGCCTCCCGAGGGCCCGCAAGCCATAAACCAGTTGGATGGGGAGTGGTGGCGGTGATCGCTGACGATCGGCGGCTGCTGTTGCCACGACCCCATGACCAAGCTGCGTCATCGAGAGTACCGCCGCGATGTTCGGCACATCCATGCGGACCCACCGGTCAGCAGGCCCGAAGCGGCGGGAAGGGCGGCGGCGTGAAAACGAGCGGTGAGGCCACGCCCGGATCAGTTACTCTTGTACCCCGAGGGTAGGCCTATCTAAACCCCAGGGCACCCATGCAAAGGTTCGGCCTTTGAGAGAGTTAGACACATAGGCAGGGGAAGAGAGCCGACCTAGCTCCCTCTTGCCTCCCGGTACAACTCTAGGAGCACCTTTGTAACCATTTCGCCATAGTGACCATGCGGAGACCCTTGAGCAGCGATGGGGTGTTATCTCCCGGAGAGCCCCGAAGCTGGGTAAGATTCGCCGGCGTGCATGTCTGCGCCTCATCCCGTTTCTAGGCACCGGCGACGTTCTAGTCGCCCCCACCATGATAAGCCATCCTTTGGCATATGTCGCACCCAACCCCCGACATCCTTCAAACAGGAGAACTTCCCGAAGAGCAAGAAGAAGCGGAGAGAGTAGCCCGGCAATCAAGTATGTATCAGTTTGTCGATGACATACTATATAGAAGAAGATTCAACGGAGTGAAATTGAAGTGCATTCCCCGGGAAGATGGACAGAAGCTGTTGGCGGACATACATGAAGGCATATGTGGTCATCACATTGGCGCAAGAGCACTTGTCGGCAAAGCTTTCCGGCAAGGTTTCTTTTGGCCGACAGCCCTCCAGGATGCAACTGCACAAGTAACCAAGTGTGAAGCGTGCCAGTTCCACTCCAAGCAGATACATCAACCAGCTCAAGCACTCCAGACGATCCCTTTATCCTAGCCATTTTTGGTCTGGGGGCTCGACATCCTCGGCCCCTTTCCCCGAGCTATCGGGGCTTTGAAATGCTTATGCGTGGCAATCGACAAGTTCACAAAGTGGCGGAAGTGGAAGCGATGAGGAAGGTGGCAGCACAGACCAGCCGGTCAAGTTCTTGGTCGATTGTTTGCCGTTTCGTAGTCCCTAACAGGATCATCACCGACAATGGCACACAATTCCACGAGCACGCACCTTCATGCGATCGTCCAAGATCTTGGCGCCAAGATCTGCCGCCATTGCTCACCCGAAGCAGCGGTCAAGCGGAGAGGGCAAATCTTTGAAGTGCTGCGCGGGCTCAAGACCAGAACTTTCGACAGGCTGCACAAGTCGCGGAAGGATATGGATCGAGGCTGCGGTGGTTCTTTGGTCGTCGGGGCGACACCAAATCGAAGCCAGCGGCGAGACACACCTTTGCTCTTGTCACGGGCGAAGCGGTTCTCTATGCGCCCTCGATGCGGCTATAGCTCCCGTGTCGAAGCACGACTTAGAGCATAACCGCATTGAAAGCAATGTCATAAGTGAGGTAATCTTCGCACAATCCATGTAATACATAAGGGAAAAGGTACATAGTTGGCTTACGATCGCCACTTCACACAATTACATGAATAAAGCATTACATCATCGAGATACAATCAAGGTCCGACTACGGAACCAAAATAAAAGAAAAACCCCACATGCGATACAGATCGATCGCTAGCTGGGCTCCACTACTAATCGTCTGGAAAGGAAACATAGTATCGACCAAGGGCCTCATCGTATTCCCACTTCAACTCGATTCGCCATCTGCTGGCATCACCGGTACACTGCATCTGTTTTGGTAGAATCATGAGCCACGGGGACTCGACAATCTCACACCAGCGAGATCAAGACTATTTAAGCAAGGGAAGGCTGGTGTCAAGGAGGAGCTGCTGCAAGCGACTAGCATATATGGTGGCTACATCGCAAAAAAGCGAGAAAGAGAAGCAAAGCGCGGTCGTGAAACTATTAGCGATCAAGAAGTGATCCGACTACTTCGTCAAGCATAACTCCAACACCGTGTTCACTTCCGGACTCCGCCGAGAAGAGACCATCACGGTTACATACCGGTTGATGTATTTTAATTAAGGTCAACTTGGGTTTTCTACAACGGACATTAACAAATTCCCATCTGCCTCATAACATGCAGGCACGGCTTTGAAAGATAATACCTGCGGGGTGTCCCAACAACCCATCACAAGCTCTCACGGTCATCGAAGGAATAAACCTTCACCCAAGACACACCGATCAGACTCGGTATCCCGGTACATCAAGACATTTCGACAATGGTAAAACTAAACCAGCAAGACCTCCCGCTGTGCCGACAAATCCCGATAGGAGCTGCACATATCTCGTTCTCAGGGCACACCGGATGAGCAGTCCGTACAACTAAAACCAGACCTCAAGTTTCCTTGAGGGGGCGCTGCAAAGCGCTCTAGTTTGGACCAACACTCGAAGGAGCACTGGCCCGGGGGGGTTAAAATAAAGATGACCCTCGGGCTCGCGAAAACCCAAGGGAAAAAAGGGTATAGGTGGCAAATGGTAAAACCAAGGTTGGGCCTTCTGGAGGAGTTTTATTCAAGCGAACTGTCAAGGGGTCCCATAAATCACCCGACCGCGTAAGGAGCATAAAATCAAGGAACATAACACGGTATGGCGGAAACTAGGGTGGCAAGAGTGGAACAAAACACCGGGCATAAGGCCGAGCCTTCCACCCTTTACCAAGTATATAGATGCATTAATTAAAACAATAAATATTGTGATATCCCAAAATAATCATGTTCCAACAAGGAACAAACTTCATCTTCACTGCAACTAGCGCTATAAGAGAAATTTGAGCAAAGCGGTAACATAGCCAATCAACGGTTTGCTAGGACATGGATGGTTAGAGGTTGACATGGCAATATGGGTGGCATGATATAGCAAGTGGTAGGTATCGCAGCATAGGCATAGCAAAAGCGAGCATCTAGCAAGCAAAGATAGAAGTGATTTGAAGGTATGGTCATCTTGCTGTAAGGTTCTCGAGTTGTCGAAGGCTGGATCCTCGTAGGCGTTCTCAACAGGCTCCTCGTTCACGTACTCGTCTCCGGCTCTACCCAAAGCAAGAACACAAACAACGGAACCACAATCAAACAAGGAACATATGCACAAGCAATATGATGCAATACATGACATGCTATGCAAGATGTGACATGCTATGCATATGTATGCTCCGGAAGGAAAATGATGAACCGGGCATCAACTTGGCAAACCAAGTATGCCACTGGAAAGATGAGATGATTTCGGTTGAAATCGATATAAAGATCACCGGAATCGGATGCACGGTTTGCAAATGACAAGCAAAACAAGAATGACGCAAAACTGCGTTTAACAGCCCGATGCTACTTAGCACACAACACGAAACTATGCTACAGCACCCCAACATAAAAACAAAGCATATGGCAACGAACTACAGGAGATGCTTAACAATAGAGGAGCACTGAGCTACGGCTAAATCACATCATAACATGTTCAAACAAGCATGGAGAAAGTGCTCAAAATATCAGGTTCACAGACTTAGTGAAAATACTAACATGGCAGGAATTAACATCAGGAAGGCATGTTTAGAGCAAGCAAACAACATGCTACAGGAACTTATAATAGCAAAGCAAGGCATGACATGATTCTACTCAAAGCATATTTCAATAGTCCCTTACTGACCATAAGCCAAAAAGGACCTTAAGAAATGATGGCACCCATGTAAACATTGCAAGTTTTATAACAGATTTCAGACTTAGTGAAAATATCAGGACATGGCAAAAACAGATTCAACATGGCATGTTAGTGAGCTCGATGCACTCACTACAGAGCACCTCATGATAAACTAAGCATACACCCATCAAGAAGACATGGCATAGGAGCTATACATGGCAAGAACAACATCATAGCATACACGGATCAACTACACCGACCTCGTGAAAATTGAATCTAATGCAAACAGTCTGCCAGGAAACAATTTCAAGCAAAAGTAGAGCACGAAAATGACATGCTAGACTACTCCATAAATGCCAACAAAGGCATGGATGGATGAAACACAACCATATGCTCAAAACACCCTTACTGATCATGCTCAAAAGGGCATAGATCTCTCTGAAACAACCTAAACATATGGCATAAAATTATCAGCAGGACAAAACTTAGTGAAATCACTAAGTCCCTGAAATCAGGAATAACATCATCCCTACTTTGCATGCTTGTTCTAGTCAACACATAGCTCACAAAAATACATGGAAAATACCCTGGAAAGATGGCATGGCAATGTTCAACTCACATGTAGGACTCAAGTTCATAGGGTGCACACACAATTCATGGCAAAAATGACAAAAGAGCTCGAACTGATAAGATTCTGAAACTAACGATCTGAAGCTATCTTCCAACAGCATTTCGGGCATCAAGATGAGCTCAAATGCAAATGATGCAATGGAATGAAATGATGTACTCTTCGAGACGAACATTTTGACATATTATACGCCCAAAACGGAGCCACAGTTGCGGAGATGTGATGCTATGAAAAATGCCGAAATTATCACAGATTTGGGACTTAGTGAAAAAAACGAGGGTAAAAGTCAACCTAGCAGATTTTGGATCTGGATCGGATCAAGTCAGTCGCCTCCGAGGATGGCCAACGGAGTTAGGGACGGCGCCCTGTGAGCTCGGGCGGCGGAGGGAGGCAGGCGGCCGAGGCGGGCGGCGTGTGGCCTGTGTGGCCCAGCTGGCCAGTGTGGGCCATGGGCGTATGTGTGCGTGTGCGCGTGGCAGTGGTGGCGCAGCGCGGCGGCCTTGAGCTTGTGGCGGCTGTGAGCGGAGCAGTGAGCAGTGGCGGCGCGGCATGCGAGGCGGGATGGCCCGAGGCCAGCGGCATGTGTGCGGCTGGTGGCGCGGCGCGAGGTGGGGAGAGGCCCTTTGGGCCAGCGGACCGGCGCTTGTTGCACGCAGCGAGGAGGCCACGTGGCGGCCCATGAGTGGCAGGCGGGTGGGGGCAGCGTCCGGTCTGGTCAGACGTGTCCGTGTGAGAGGGAAAAAATACTAGGGTTTGCGGGATTTTCGGGGAGGTCTATTTATAGAGGTAGAGGAGCTAGGGTGTCCAAATGAGGTGTAGTTTTACCACACGATCGTGATCGAACGACCGAGGGCATGGAGGGAGTTAGATGGGTTATTGGGCTGTTTTGGAGGGTTGTTGGGCTGCAACTCAAAAGAGGCCTTTCTTGAGGGCGGTTAACCGTTGGAGTACCAAGCGAACTCCAAATGACCCGAAACTTGACAGGTGGTCTACGGTGCTATACCAGGGCCACTTGGCAAGGCTCGGTCCATTCGAGAATGTTCAACACCCGCACGGAAAAAGAACTAGAGGGGCCAGGGGAACATAGGAGTGCGGATTGCAAAAGCAGACACGGGGAATATGCTCGGAAACATGAGGGCGAACACGTATGCAAATGAGATGCACATGATGACATGATATGAGATGCATGACATGGACACAATGCAAAACGAACACAAAACCCAACCACGGAGGGAATATCATATCACATATCCGAAAATGGCAAGAGTTGGAGTTACAAATATGGAAAGATACATCCGGGGTGTTACAACACTCCACCACTACAAGAGGATCTCGTCCCGAGATCTAGGACTGAAAGAACTCCGGATATTCGGAACGGAGGTGATCCTCGCGCTCCCAGGTGGCTTCTCGGTCGGAATGGTGTGACCACTTCACTTTTAGGAATTTGATTGACTTGTTGCGAGTCTTGCGCTCGGTTTCTTCAAGAATAGCAACGGGGTGCTCATGATAAGAGAGATCTTCTTGGAGGTCAATTTCTTCAAAGTTGATAGTGCGCTCAGGAATCTTGAAGCACTTGCGGAGCTGTGACACGTGAAACACATCGTGCACGTTTGCAAAGTTGGATGGAAGCTCAAGTTGATAGGCGAGATCGCCTCTTTTGCCAATGATCTTGAAAGGACCCACGTATCTAGGGCAAGCTTCCCTTTGATACCCGGCGGCAGTGCCTTTCATTGGAGACGCGAAGGTAGACATGGTCTCCGATTTCAAAAGCCACATCACGGTGCTTGTCATCATAATAGCCCTTACATGCGCGATTGCGCGGCTTTGAGATTCTCACGAATGACTTTGCACATCTCTTGACCGTGATCAAGTCGTTGCCAAGAAGTTGGCGTTCACCTCTCGGACCAATTGAGAGAGTCGGCACTTTACGCCATATAAATTTCGAATGGGGCCTTGCCGAACTTCGCTTGGAAGCTGTTGTTGTAAGAGAACTTCGGCATATGGGAGACACTCTTCCCACTTCATGCCAAAAGAAATGACACAAGCCACGAGCATATCTTCAAGGATTTGATTGACTCGCTCGACTTGGCCACTTGTTTGAGGATGAAAAGCTGTCTGAAACGAATCTTTGGTGCCCATGGCCTTCGAAAAGAATCCCGAGAACTTAGAAGTGAAGATGCTTCCACGGTCAGAAGAGATCAATTGTGGAATACCGTGCAAGGAGACAATTACGGAGGTGTATAGCTCTGCCGGTGAGCTGCTGTGATAGATTCTTTGTGGGAAGAAAATGAGCCACTTTAGTAAGCTTGTCAATGACAACGAAGATAGCATCATTTCCACGCTTGGACTTAGGAAAACCAGTCACGAAGTCCATCTCGATATGATCAAACTTCCATTCCGGAATAGCAAGAGGTTGGAGGAGACCAGCTGGTCTTTGGTGTTCTGCTTTCACTCTTCTGCAGACATCACATTCATTCACGAATTGAGCAATTTCTCGCTTCATTCGAGTCCTGTCTGACTGCTTGAGGTCATGGTACATCTTCGTATACTTCGGGATGAATGGATAGGAGGAATTGTGTGCCTCATTCATGATGACTTTTCTCAGATCGCCTTTAGGAACCACAATACGATCCTCGAAGAAAAGAGTGTCTTTGTCATCCAAGCGATAGCACTTGTATTTGGAAATGCCCTTTTCAATACCACGTTTCACCTTCTTCACCATGGTATCCAGAAGTTGAGCCTCACGAATTTGATCTTCCAAAGTAGGAGAGACTATGAGGTTGGCAAGAAATCCTTGAGGAACAACTTGAAGATTCAGCTTGCGGAAAGCTTCACAAAGATCCGGTTGGAAGGGCTTGAGAATTAGACTGTTGCAATAAGCCTTCCTGCTCAGAGCATCTGCAATCACATTCGCCTTACCAGGAGTATATTCAATACTTGGATTGTACTCTTGAATCATTTCGACCCATCGAGTTTGCCTGAGGTTGAGGTTTGGTTGAGTGAAGATATACTTGAGGCTCTTGTGATCGGTGAAAATGTCCACTTTCCTTCCCAACAAGAGATGTCTCCATGTTATCAATGCATGGACAACTGCCGCCAACTCAAGATCGTGAGTGGGGTAGTTCTTTTCGTTGGGCTTCAACTGGCGAGAGGTATAGGCCACAACCTTCTTCTCTTGCATTAACACAGCACCGAGACCTTGCAAGGAAGCATCACAGAAAACCTCGAATGGCTTGGATTCATCAGGAGGAGTCAAGACAGGAGCTGTAACTAGCTTCTCTTTGAGGGTGTTGAAAGCGACATCACACTCAGGCGTCCAGACATACTTGACATGCTTCTGGAGGAGGTTGGAAAGAGGCTTTGCAATCTTGGAGAAGTTCTCAACGAATCTTCGGCAATAGCTTGCAAGACCGAGAAAACTGCGGAGCTGCTTGACATTCTGAGGAGGTTCCCAATTCACAATTGAAGACACCTTCTCGGGATTAACAGCGATGCCCTTGGCTGAGATGATATGACCAAGATAAAGAACTTCATCAAGCCAGAACTCACATTTGGAAAACTTCGCATAGAATTGATGTTCTCTGAGCTTGTCGAGCACCAATCGCAAATGTTTGGCATGATCCTGCTTGTTCTTGGAAGACCAAAATATCATCGAGATACACCAAGGCGAATTCATTTGTGTAGGGGTTGAAGATAAAGTTCATCATGCGAGAGAAAGTTGGAGGAGCATTGACAAGGCGAAAGACATGACGGTATATTCATAAGAACCAAAGCTTGTTCGAATCTTTGTCTTGGGAATATCTTGTTCACGAATCGAATCGATGATAACCCATCGGAGGTCAAGCTTGGAGAATACTTTAGCACCTTTGAGTTGCTCGAATAGCTCATTGATGTTGGGAAGTGGATACTTGTTCTTGATTGTCTTCTTGTTCAATGGGCGGTAATCAACACAAAGTCGGTCCGTGCCATCCTTCTTACGGACAAAAGAACTCCACATCCCCATGGAGATGAACTCGGTCCGATCAAACCAGACGCTCTTGTTCATCGAGCTGCTTCTTCAATTCTTTCAGCTCCTTGGGTCCAAGCTTGTAGGGCGGCTTGCAAGCGGGTTGATGCCGGGCTCAAGATCAATAACGAATTCGGTGGCCGATGAGGAGGCATACCGGAAGCTCTTACGGAAAGACATCTTGGTACTCACAAAGCATTGGAATTTGAGAGATAGCATTCAATTCGCCCTTCTCATTGAGAGAAAACAACCGAATGGTTTCATCACGAGCGGCATAGATGATAACATCCTCAGAAGGGTGTGTCAATTGAATTTCCCTGGCAGCACAATCAAGCTGAGCCTTGTGCTGAGAAAGCCAGTCCATCCCAAGAATAAGATCAATATCAGAGTTACCAAGAACAATTGGTTTAGCCAGAAATCTATAGTCACCCATCTTGATAGAAACCTCCGGGACAAAATTATTAGCTGTCATTTGCTTACCCGGGGACACGACTGATAAAGAACTAGGCAATGCTTGAAAACCCAACTCATTCTTAGATGCAAAAGGTCTTGAGATGAAAGAAAGTGAAGCACCAGTATCAAATAATACTTTTGCAGGAATATCATTAACTGGAAGATTACCCATGATCACATCTGAAGAATCCTCTGCTTGAGCTGCATTCATCATGTTCACCTTGGCAGACTTGGGATTATGCTTGACCACTGCATTGCTTGAAGACCTCACAGGGGGAGGAGGAGGAAGGCGCCTTTGGTTATGGCATTTGTTCGCATAGTGACCTTTCTGCTGGCACTTGTTGCAGGTCACCTCTGAGAGCGGACGGTGATAAGGAGCATTTGACCTTGGAGTTTGAGGCTGAGACTTGTTCTGGTAGCTTGGGTTGGGTGGGTGGGAAGATCCACGACCACCTGAGTTCTTCTGCTGATAAGGCTGACGGAACGGAGGAGGAGGAAAACGCCCTCGATGCGGCTATAGCTCCCACGTGTCGAAGCACGACTTAGAGGCATAACCGCATTGAAAGCAATGTCGCAAGTGAGGTAATCTTCGCACAATCCATGTAATACATAAGGAAAAGGTACATAGTTGGCTTACGATCGCCACTTCACACAATTACATGAATAAAGCATTACATCATCGAGATACAATCAAGGTCGACTACGGAACCAATATAAAAGAAAAACCCCACATGCGGTACAGATCCCGATCGCCTAACTGGGCTCCACTACTAATCGTGCGGAAAGGAAACATAGTATCGACCAAGGGCCTCATCGTATTCCCACTTCAACTCGGTTCGCCATCTCTATTTGGCATCACCAGTACACACGCTGCTTTTGGTAGAATCTGTGAGCCACAGGGGACTCAACAATCTCACACCCGCGAGATCAAGACTATTTAAGCAAGGGAAGGCTGGTGTCAAAAAGGAGGAGCTGCTGCAAGCGACTCAGCATATATGGTGGCTACATCGCAAAAGAGAAGCGAGAAGAGAAGCAAAGCGCGGTCGTGAAACTATTAGCGATCAAGAAGTGATCCTGGCTACTTCGTCAAGCATAACTCCAACACGTGTTCACTTCCGGACTCCACGAGAAGAGACCATCACGGTTACATACACAGTTGGTGTATTTTAATTAAGGTCAACTTCGGGTTTTCTACAACCGGACATTAACAAATTCCCATCTGCCTCATAAACATGGGCACGGCTTTGAAAGATAATACCTGCAGGGGTGTCCCAACAGCCCATCACAAGCTCTCACGGTCATCGAAGGAATAAACCTTCACCCAAGACACACCGATCAGACTTCGGTATCCGGTACATCAAGACATTTCGACAATGGTAAAACTAAACCAGCAAAGCCGCCCGATGTGCCGACAAATCCCGATAGGAGCTGCACATATCTCGTTCTCGTGGCACACCGGATGAGCAGTCCGTACAACTAAAACCAGACCTCAAGTTTCCTTGAGGCGCCGTAAAGCGCTCTAGTTTGGACCAACACTCGAAGGAGCACCGCCGGGGGTTAAAATAAAGATGACCCTCGGGCTCGCATGAAAACCCAAGGGAAAAAGGGTATAGGTGGCAAATGGTAAAACCAAGGTTGGGCCTTCTTTGGAGGAGTTTTATTCAAAGCGAACTGTCAAGGGGTCCCATAAATCACCCGACCGCGTAAGGAGCATAAAATCAAGGAACATAACACGGTATGGCGGAAACTAGGGTGGCAAGAGTGGAACAAAACACCGGGCAAAAGGCGAGCCTTCCACCCTTTACCAAATATATATATGCATTAATTAAAGCAATAAATATTGTGGTATCCCAAAATAATCATGTTCAACAAGGAACAAACTTCATCTTCACCGCAACTAGCAGCGCTATAAGAGGGGCTGAGTAAAGCGGTAACATAGCCAATCAGCGGTTTGCTAGGACATGGATGGTTAGAGGTTGACATGGAAATATGGGTGGCATGATATAGCAAGTGGTAGGTATCGCAGCATAGGCATAGCAAAAGAAGCGAGCATCTAGCAAGCAAAGATAGAAGTGATTTGAAGGTATGGTCATCTTGCTCGTAAGGTTCTCGAGTTGTCGAAGGCTGGATCCTCGTAGGCGTTCTCAACAGGCTCCTCGTTCACGTACTCGTCTCCCGGCTCTACCCAAAGCAAGAACACAAGCAACGGAACCACAATCAAACAAGGAACATATGCACAAGCAATATGATGCAATACATGACATGCTATGCAAGATGTGACATGCTATGCATATGTATGCTCCGGAAGGAAAATGATGAACCGGGCATCAACTTGGCAAACCAAGTATGCCACTGGAAAGATGAGATGATTTCGGTTGAAATCGATATAAAGATCACCGGAATCGGATGCACGGTTTGCAAATGACAAGCAAAACAAGAATGACGCAAAACTGCGTTTAACAGCCCGATGCTACTTAGCACACAACACAAAACTATGCTACAGCACCCCAACATAAAAACAAAGCATATGGCAACGAACTACAGGAGATGCTTAACAATAGAGGAGCACTGAGCTACGGCTAAAACACATCATAACATGTTCAAACAAGCATGGAGAAAGTGCTCAAAATATCAGGTTCACAGACTTAGTGAAAATACTAACATGGCAGGAATTAACATCAGGAAGACATGTTTAGAGCAAGCAAACAACATGCTACAGGAACTTATAATAGCAAAGCAAGGCATGACATGATTCTACTCAAAGCATATTTCAATAGTCCCTTACTGACCATAAGCCAAAAAGGACCTTAAGAAATGATGGCACCCATGTAAACATTGCAAGTTTTATAACAGATTTCAGACTTAGTGAAAATATCAGGACATGGCAAAAACAGATTCAACATGGCATGTTCGTGAGCTCGATGCACTCACTACAGAGCACCTCATGATAAACTAAGCATACACCCATCAAGAAGACATGGCATAGGAGCTATACATGGCAAGAACAACATCATAGCATACACGGATCAACTACACCGACCTCGTGAAAATTGAATCTAATGCAAACAGTCTGCCAGGAAACAATTTCAAGCAAAAGTAGAGCACGAATATGACATGCTAGACTACTCCATAAATGCCAACAAAGGCATGGATGGATAGAGCACAACCATATGCTCAAAACACCCTTACTGATCATGCTCAAAAAGGGCATAGATCTCTCTGAAACAACCTAAACATATGGCATAAAATTATCAGCAGGACAAAACTTAGTGAAATCACTAAGTCCCTGAAATCAGGAATAACATCATCCCTACTTTGCATGCTTGTTCTAGTCAACACATAGCTCACAAAAATACATGGAAAATACCCCTGGAAAGATGGCATGGCAATGTTCAACTCACATGTAGGACACAAGTTCATAGGGCGCACACACAATTCATGGCAAAAATGACAAAAGAGCTCGAACTGATAAGATTCTGTAACTAACGATCTGAAGCTATCTTCCAACAGCATTTCGGGCATCAAGATGAGCTTAAATGCAAATGATGCAATGGAATGAAATGATGTACTCTTCGAGACAAACATTTTGACATATTATACGCCCAAAACTGAGCCACAGTTGCGGAGATGTGGTGCTATGAAAAATGCCCGAAATTATCACAGATTTGGGACTTAGTGAAAAAAAACGAGGGTAAAAGTCAACCTAGCAGATTTTCGGATCTGGATCCGGATCGGGTCAGTCGCCTCCGAGGATGGCCGCCGGAGTTGGGGACAGCGGCGCCGGCTGGGCTCGGGCGGGCGAGGAGAGGCGGGCTGGCGGGCATGGCCGGCCAGTGTGTGGCGGCAGCCGGAAGGCCGTGTAGGCGGCATGGTGGTGGCGTGTGGGTGTGCGCCAGGCTATGCTCTGGCTGGGCGGAGTGCTGGCCGGGCGGAGCAGAGCGGGCGGCGGCTGGCAATGGAGGCCAGACTGGCGCCAGCATGGCAATGGCGGCATGGCCGGCGCAGCGGGCGCGTGGGCAGGGGCCCCTTTTGGCCAAGCGGCGTTGGTATGGCGGAGGCTACGTGGCGGTGCTCGCAGTGGCGGGCGGCGGGCGGACGCGTCCGGTCTGGTCGGACGTGTCCGTGTGTGGAGGAAAAAATACTAGGGTTTGCGGGATTTTTGGGAGGGTCTATTTATAGAGGTAGAGGGAGCTAGGAGTGTCCAAATGAGGTGTAGTTTTCGCCCCACGATCGTGATCGAACGACCGAGGGCATGGAGGGAGTTAGATGGGTTATTGGGCTGTTTTGGAGGGTTGTTGGGCTGCAACTCAAAAGAGGCCTTTCTTGGGCGCGGTTAACCGTTGGAGTACCAAGCGAACTCCAAATGACCCGAAACTTGACAGGTGGTCTACGGTGCTATACCAGGGCCACTTGGCAAGGCTCGGTCCATTCGAGAATGTTCAACACCCGCACGGAAAAAGAACTAGAGGGGCGCAGGGAACATAGGAGTGCCGGATTGCAAAACGGACAACGGGGAATATGCTCGGAAACATGAGACGAACACGTATGCAAAATGAGATGCACATGATGACATGATATGAGATGCATGACATGGACACAATGCAAAACGAACACAAAACCCAACCACGGAGGGAATATCATATCACATATCCGAAAATGGCAAGAGTTGGAGTTACAAATATGGAAAGATACATCCGGGGTGTTACATCTCCCCACGGAACTCATGTACGGATCGCCTCGAGTGCTCGCCTATGATGAGCTTGAGCAAGAGTAGCTGCGGCAAGATGACGCGCTGCTCCTCGAGGAAGATCGTCTTCAGGCTGCTGTACGAGCTGCTCGCTACCAGCAAGCTTTGCGTCGCTACCATAGCCGCAAAGTTAATGCGAAAGCCGAGGAAAGCGACCTTGTTCTTGGTAGCGTTCAATCCGCCAAGAATTCCAACAAGTTGGCCTTGAAGTGGGAAGGCCCTTATCGGGTAAAGCGAGTCACTTGGCCTGGCGCTGTCCGCCTTGAGACCGAAGATGGCTTTCCGGTGAGCAACTCCTGGAACATAGAACATCTTCATAAGTTTTACCCATAAGGCGCGGTTGCCGGAACCTGCTGTCCCGGCAACTACCTTTTGTACAAGCCTTGCCGCTGTTGCATGTAACCCTTTGTACAAAGCCGGGCGCAGATCCCGTGCGTAAATAAAGATCATACGCTATGCAAAAGTTGTCAAATTTCATGCCTTTTTCTTTTTCGCATATGTAATCTGACACCTTGTGCAGCACTTGCTCCCGGTAAGCAATAACGAGCCTTAAGGTTCCACATCTTTATTTTCTCTTCTTTCTTTCTCTCAAAGAGAAGGTTCCCCCGCCCACAAGTTCACCGGGGGGGGAGGAGAAGATGGTGGTGTGGACTAGGCGTCGTTCAAAGAAGTATAGCCTTGCCGGGGTGCAGACGACAGAAAAGCTAAGTTGCCAAAGTTTAAGCACAATCACTTTTAAATTTCTTAAGTTATATTCCTTGAACGACCGTGCTTTGTATGGAAAACCTGTGCGCGGAGGAACTGGCTCGTGGCTAGTTGCGCCCTTACTTTGTTTCGAGTCCGCTCAACAATGTAAGTGTGCTGTGACTAGTCCTGGCAAGGTTTCTTGCCGGAGGCAACACCTTGACCAGAGTGCTGATGTTCCGCACTCGGTATTTCATGATAAGGTGCTTCTTGGCAAGTTCCCTAAAAGCGTAGGGTAAAAATATACAAGGGAGGGAGTCAAGTAAAGGAAATAACATAGCAAATACTACCCAGAATAAAGTTATATTACAATAAATAACTTGCCGCGCTCTAATGGATTGTTCTTATGACATGTCTGGCAGTGGCAAGAAAAAGGAAGAAAAGGGCGGCCTAATCTACACAATCACCGTCGACCCTTCTGACTTCATTCACCTTGTCCACGATGGGTGCGACAAGGGCTTTGAGCTCTGCAAGATCAGCACCTGCCGACAGCTTCTTGAGAACGTTGGTGAGGTTGATGGTCGGATTGCGGAAGAGCACCTTCACCAACACCTTCTCCAAGACTCTGGCGCAGATTGCGCGCGACTCATCAGCTAGCTGCTTTGGGATTCTTTCCCGGAGCTGCTGGAGAGCCGTCGCCACACCCTTGAAGAACAAAGTAAGCTTGGCGCTGGGCTAGAGATTCTCGTCGGAGGAGTACCCGAAGCCCGCCAAGTCTAGTTGCTCCAGCTCTTCGTCGATAGTTGCAGCAATATTGACGAGGCCCTCCGTCCAGAGCTCCACCGTAGCCCTGAAGGTGTTTTGAGTTTCGGCGGCCCTCGTCAACAGCTCCTCATTGGCCTTGAGCTCCTGCTTCAAGTCCTCCTCCCTCTTCTTGGCGCCGTCCAATGTCTCCGTCAGCGTGGCCAGCTTCAGCTCCAAATCAGCATTTGAGTCCTTGACGGCGTTCAGTTCCTTGCCCTTGTCGGCGAGTTGGACTTGCAGATCGCCATGAGCAAGGGCATCCTTCTCGCATTCGCGCTGGAGTGCGGCAAGTTCCTCATTCTTCCCTTTCAGATCAGCCTCCAGCTGCGTCAACTTCACCTCCAATTCCTTCTTGGCGGCCTCGGCAGCTGCGGCGGCCGCCGCCTTCTTGGCGCCCGCCAAGTGATTGCTCGCGTCTGCGAGCTCCTCCTCAATAGCTATCAGATTGACTTTCCGCTGCATCAGTTCACCTTCCGGGTGGACACCTCCTCGGCGGCAAGCCTCTGTTGCTCCTCACACGCCTTCTCAAGGATGGAGGCCTTCGGCGCCTCGACAAGCTCGCCCTATCCTCCATAATGGACGGAGGGCCTCTTGGTTCTGACTCTGGAGCTCCTCCGCATGCTTCTCTATGTCAACTCCCTTTGTCGACAAGCGCTTCCAGGACTCCCGCTTGCAGGCGCGGTAGAGCGACACCAACTTCGGGAGATTGCTCCTCCTCGGACTTCGCCGCTGCTTTGCTGCTTAGTGCGTCAACCAGTGTCGGCCAGCGAGGCGAGCACCTCTCCGTCAGCCTCTCCCTCAGCGGTGCCACAGGCTCGATGCAGGGGAAGCTTGATGAAGACACCTTCGCCCGGCCTTCAAGTAAGCGCTGGCTGGGGCTCTTGAACCCAGTCTGCACATCAGCGGCGGAGGGTCGGCGGTCGGTGTAGCGCCTTGCGCTCCTGCGCCTTTAGGGTCGTCGGTCGATCGCGGACCCTCGCCGGCTCCTGCCCGGCAGCCTTGGCGGCCTCGTCGCCCAGCAGTCGTCGCGCCCGGCCTCTTCCTCGATTCTTGGCGGCATCATCAGTGTTGCCGTGTACATCCTCCTCGCCGGTGGCCTCGGTCTCCATCGGATCTATAGCAGGGGGATCTGAAGACGGGAAGAGGAAGGAAAAGTCAATCAAATATCCAAAAAGAAGACCAGAAGAAGAAGCACCCAAGGGAAAATTTCCGACAAGGAGGGTTACCTGTGCTGGGCTCTATGACCATGGGCTCCACCACCGAAGGCTCGCTGGTCCCGCCCCTTGTCGGGGACCCCTCCCTTGCCGGGGAGCGCTCCCTTGTCGGGGAATCGCCCCTTGGCGGCGTAGTCGAAGCAGACAGCACCTCTGGAGCGGCTTCTGGTTGCTCCTGATGGGCCTGCTCTGCTCCTACACAAGCAAGCCAACAATCAAAATGTCAGCAAAGAAAGAGCACCCATACGCCCACAGCAGAAGTGAACCAATACTTCTGCTGGGGGCTGTCTTTGAGGGCTGCTTCGAGAGAGAGGGTGCTGGGTCCGTCAAGGTGGTCTCGGACGTGTCCTCTGCCATCACAGCAGGATCGTCCTCGATGACAACCACGGGGACCTTAGCCCTCTTTGCCGCTCTCTCGGCCAGAGTCCTAAAATGGAACGAAGTTCAGAGGGAAGCAGATCAGATGCAAGACAAGAAACAACAAAAACCGAAGAAATACAAGTACAATAAGGAGAAAGTCTTACTCCTCCTCCTCTTCTTCCTCCTCGTCGGAGCTGAGCGCAGAAAGATCGAAGTCTGGTACCCTTTCCTCGCGACGAGGCGGAGGAGTAGGCTCCCTTGGATGCTTGGCGGAAGCGCAGGATCGAAGATCAGGCGGCTCGCTGAAGACCCTGCCCAGTTGCAGCGCTGCTGAGGCGCTCCCGTGGCAGTGCTTGTCATGATGGGCGTGTCCCGCGACGCTGCGGCTGTTAGCCTGCTGCCGCCCTGCTGTATCTCCAACCCTTGGGCGCCTTCTTGGTTGAGCTGGGGGGCTGCTGGGGGCTCCGCCCATGACAAGCTGCTTTCGAGCGGCTGGCACTGGCACCTCAGCAGGCTCGCTCCCTTGACCCGGGCTCTCCTCGCCAACGACCTCCCCGCCAAGGTCCTCTCGGTCGGCAAGGCTTGCCGCCTCGGCCGCCTCTGCCTCCTCCAGCGTGAAGCCAAACTCGCCCGCGGCGGCGGCCTCCGCCGCCTCCTCCGCCCTAGTGGTGATGTACCGTATCTCGTCGTCAGTGGTGTCGCGGGTGAGGAGCTTCTGCTCGTCGGCGCGGACTGCTACCTCCACCAAGCCATCGAAGAATTGCTGCACGACGTCGTCGGAGGGCTCCCGCCAAGTTGGGACAATCCCGTGCGAGTCGCACTCCGGCATCATTGCACGGATGCGATCAAGCTGGGAGCTGTTGCACAGTGGGATGACGCCCTGCGGCAACCTGAACCACTCCGGATGGTTGGCGTCGTGCTTGAACAGCTCTTTGAGCATTCCATCCCACTCCAAACAGTAAAGTTAAAATTAAGTCCTGGACGCAGCCTCATGATATCTGCCGGGCCTCCGAACAACCAGGCGGGCCTCCCCCTCTCCTGCAGAGGGGCAATGCGGCGGCGGAGGAAGTCCGCGCCAATGGCCCCTTCGGTGAGCCCGGCAAGCCTGAGCCGCAGGATTCGGGTGGTGGCGATCTTGACAGCATCGTCATCGGTGCAGGCGCTCGATCGCCGCGCACTACCCGGGTTTGGCGCAAGTTGGTGAATGGCTGCGGATTGGCGTCAACGATCCAACACCACTCCGCTCTCCACTCGTCCCACTTGCTGCGGAGCTCCCCCTCCAGATACACCTCCATCATGCTGACTCGTGAGATCCAGGCGATCCCGCCAGCTAAGGGCTCTCCTTTCTCGGCTCGGGGGATGAAATAGTGGCGGAAAAGAGCAACATCTGGTGGATGCCAGCGAAGTTCTCGCGAGATGTCTGAAACCGCCATTGTCGAGCAGCGTTGGGAGTGAAGTCAAGGAGATGAAACCCGTAGGTATTCATGATATCGCAGAAGAAATCGGAAAAGGCGGGCGAGCCCGCGAGAGAAAACAAAGGAAAGAAGTAGTACCCTTTTGGCCACCGCTTGAAGTAGAAGCCTCGGCGGAGAGCACGGCGTCTGTGAATCGCCCACGTCTCCGTCGACGGAAGAGGTAGAACTCCTCCATAGCGCCAGGGGTGAGCTCGGGGGGCGCTTCGCTCCTTGCGCGGCGCCTCAAGCCGCAACGCCTCGGCCGACCGTGCTCTTTCCGATCTTGAGCCATGGCGAGGCGGTGGGGATCTGTGAGGGCGTTAGGGGCGGCAGGCGGCGGGCGCTGCTCTCTTTCAGCTTGGGAAGCGGAGGGGCGGCGGAGCTTTGAGGAAGGAACCGCAAATGGCGAAGGTGGGGAGCGGCCCTGTTTCCTCTGCTTATAAAGGGGAGGCGAGCGTTAGGCCTTTCTTGATTAAAGAATTGCCCGATCTCTCCCCTGGCGCTTGCGTTTAGCTGCGTCTTGTTCTGAGGCGCGGTGGATACGGAGTTAGATTTGGTATGGACCCAGGCCGCGCGTGCCCGTGCCCTGTTTTGGGCCTGGCCTAACAGCGCTCGGCACCGTGTGTGGCCCAGGCCCCGGGGCTCCTGTCGGTGTACTAAAGTAGGGGTACCTTAGTATCCCGAACTTGTGCACGGGCAGTCGCAGCGTCCCGCGGCAAGGCTTGCCGGGCGTCCGCCAAGATCCTCTGCTATTTCTATTGATGCCATTCAAGAACAAAGTGTTTAAACTTAGAAGACAAGACCCCGGCAAGAGGAGCTTGCCGGGAAGGACAAGGCCCTGGCAAGAGGAACTTGCCGGGAGAGCCAGCCAAGAAACTTGCCTGACGGGCGCGCGTCCGGCAAGACCAGCGGCGACAAGCCTTGGTGCGACAAGACAACGACAGCGGCAAAGGCGCTTGCATGGCGCGGCCACCACTCTGCGCCCACGCTCCAGCGCATCCAACGACGTGTCGCCGCAGGATCGTTCCTGGCACACGTGGCGAGTAGCTGTGCAACCAAGCGGTGCAAGGTGGCAAGAGGATATGACGAGGAGGCCATCGTGGCGATCGGTGGCGCCCCTAACGGTCGTTTCCTGCACTGTTTGGACGACCGGACGGGCATTAAATGCCCTTGTCCCCTGCCGTCAGAGTTAGGTAGGGGGCACTGTTGATAGCGGTTGTACCAACCCCTCTTATTACTTTTTTACCCTATGCTGCGTTGCCACAGCCGGTGACCCTTTAACCTATAAAAGGAGGCCCATGCGCACGTAGAAGGGGTTCGACTCATTCGAAACTACACCACGCTCATGCTTTCGAGCAAGAACACAATACAAACACAAAGCAGCAGTAGGAGTTTTATCTCTCCGGAGAGCTCTGAAGCTAGGTAAAATCCTTCGCGTGCTTCGCCTCGATCTGCTCTTCGTGCGCCCTCCGCTCCCTGCCGGACCGAAAAGGGGCCCTGCCCCATAGGTGCTCGTTTCCCATGACACCTTGGCTATGCTCTCACCAGCCGGGCGGCCGCTCTGCGGACCGTGGCTGATTTGAGCACTCTAGCCGTTTGTGAGGGGGGCTAGGACTAGGCCATTTGGAGTTTTTGGTAATAAAGGCGGAGGCCGGCCGTCCAGCTTCCAAGCAGCCAAACGGTTAGGTGCGATGCCGCCCTCTACTATATGCGTTTCCTTCCTTAGTCATTCTTTCATGTGGGGCACTGCCTTGCAACCTTTGCCCGCCACGCAGTCGCTCTGTGAGCTGTGGCTTCTGACAAAGGAAGTTTTTGGTGCCGGCACACTACTTGTCCGGCTGCGGGAGGCGGCATATTGTAGAAGACGGCGAGGCTCCGGGCCAACTGGTCGAACCCGGTGCCAGGCAGAAAAACTATACATTCGCATAGGCATGACACTTATCATATAGATAAAAGAGGGCAGTCCCCGAGCTCTTCTCGGGGGACCCGGAGTCTTTATACATAGTACAAAAGGTAGTGTGATACATACTGCTTTCAACTGTAAAACCTTCGGAGGAGGTTTGTGTTACATGGCCTCTCCGTCTCTTTGCCTGAATCATCCCTCTTGCGTGCTCTGGGCTTCTGGGCATCGATCAGATAGTAGGCATCGTTGCCCAACACCTTATTGATGCTGAAAGGGCCTTCCCAAGGTGCCGAGAGCTTGTGTTGTCCGGCTGTTCGCTGGATGAGCCGGAGCACAAGGTCTCCCTCCAGGAAGGATCTTGGCTTCACCTTGCGGTTGTAGTATCGGCGCAGACTCTGCTGGTAGATGGTCGACCGGCTGAGTGCCAATAGCCGGCCTTCCTCCAGCAAGTCGACGCCGTCTTCTCGCGCCTCCTTGGCATGCACCTCGGTGTACATGGTGACTCTTGGGGAGTCGAACTCAATATCTGTCGGGATGACGGCTTCGGCACCATAGATGAGGAAGAAGGGCGTGAAGCCCGTTGACTTGTTCGGAGTTGTGCGCAGGCTCCAAAGGACGGCCAGCAGCTAGTCGAGCCAGCAGCTGGCCGAACGCTCCAGAGGCTCGACCAGTCGGGGCTTGAGGCCGGACAAAATGAGGCCGTTTGCATGCTTCACTTGGCCATTTGACTATGGGTGGGCAATGGACGCTAAGTCCAGGCGGATGCCCTGTGTTGCACAGAAACGAGCCAAGGCTCCTTTGGCGAAGTTGGTGCCGTTGTCGGTGATGATGCTATGTGGGATGTCGTATCGCGTGGTGATGTCGGAGATGAAGGTCACGGCAGTCGGCCCAATCAGCTTCTTGATTGGTTTTGCCTCTATCCACTTGGTGAACTTGTCCACAGCAACAAGCAAGTGAGTCATGCCACCGCGAGCCGTCTTGAATGGTCCTACCATATACAATCCCCACATAGCAAAGGGCCAGGCTATGGGAATGGTCTTGAGTGCAGAAGCCGGCAGGTGTGGCATGGAGCGGAATCTCTGACACCCTTGACACTTCTGAACTAGCTAATTGGCCTCTTCCAGGGCAGTCGGCCAGAAGAACCCATGGCGGAAAGCCTTGGCCACAAGTGATCTTGAAGCCGCGTGGTGGCCGCACTCGCCCTGGTGGATATCCCTAAGTATTGCTTGGCCTTGGTCCAACTCCACACACCGCTGATAAACCCCTGTGACGCTTCGTCGCACCAGCTCTTTGTTGACTATGGTGTAGGTTGCTGCTCGCCTCTGCACTTGTCGGGCTAAGACCTCATCGGTCGGCAGCTCTTTATTCACCAAGAACTTGAGGATCGGCTGAGCCCATGAGGGCGCCGCAATTTCTTCGACTGCGACTACTGCAACTTGTATGAGGGTGGTTGGGCCGGGAGGCGGCGGGTTGAGAGCTGCTTCCACCTGCTGTGTTGAAGAAGTCCCCGGGCCGACTGCTGAAGTCCTCGGGCCGACTGCTGTGATCCCCAGGCCAGGTTCTAAAGTCCCCGGGCTGGGTGTGGCTGTAGCAGTCCCCGGGCCGCCTGTCGAAATCCCCGTGCCGGCCTCTGGGATCGTTAAGTCGGATCCGACCGCCCTTGGGAGGGCACAAAGATGGAGTCTGAATCGGAGGCGGCAGATGGCGACCCGGAAGGTGGCGTAGGGCGACGCCGGCTGGTATTGCTTGTCGGGTGGAGCCAATTCGTGCCAAGGCATCTGCTTGCTCGTTGTCATTTCTTGGCACGTGAAGTAACTCGCACCCGTCGAAGTATCCGCTGAGTTGCTGTATGAGGAAGCGGTAGCTTGCCATGTTTGCATCCTTGGCGTCCCAGTCGCCTAACGACTGCTGGACCACCAAGTCGGAGTCAACGTAACACAGGATCCGGTGAATACCGAGTTCCTTGGCAAGCCGGAGCCCGTGTATGAGTGCCTCATATTCTATTACGTTGTTGGAAGCGACGAAGTGGACGTGCAACACGTATTTGAGCTTGTCGCCCTTGGGGGAGGTGAGGACGACGCCGGCTCCCATAACAGTGCACATTTTTGAACCATCAAAATGCATCCACCAATGAGTGGAGTCTGGTGCAGGCGGCAAATATTGGGTCTCGGCCCAATCGACGAGGAAGTCAACCAATACTTCTGATTTGATGGTGGTGCGAGGCTGGTAGTAGATGGTATAAGGGGCCAGATCAATAGCCCACTTGGCCACTCAGCCAGAAGCATCCCGGCTTCCAATGGTCTCAGCAAGCGGGGCTGTGCAGACGATGGTTATTGGGTGCTCTTGAAAGTAAGGCTTCAGCTTCTTGGCGGCAAAATGCACGCCGTAACACATCTTCTGGTAATGGGGGTAGTTTTGCTTGGAGGCGGACAATACTTCGCTTAGGTGATACACCGGTCTCTGGACCGGCAATGCTTTGTCCTTCTCCTTGCGCTCTACTACCATGACTACGCTGACAACCCGGTGGTGGCTGCAATGTAGAGAGCATGGGCTCCTTCTCGGTCGAAGCCGCCGGGATAAGCGAGGTTATCAACATCTTCTTGAGTTGGAGAAATGCTTCGTCCGCTTTGTCGTTCCACTCAAAAAGTGGTCTTCTTCATGAGTTAGTGCGGGGAAGAGCCTTCTTGCCCGGCCGGTGATGAAGCGGCCGGTGACGCCAGGCGGCGGTGAATTCTACGACGTCCAGCAGTCGGGTGGGCACTTTCATCATCTCAATTGCCTTGATCTTCACAGGATTGCACTCTATGCCGCGCTCTGAGACCAGGAAACCGAGAAGCTGGCCGGCTGGCACTCCAAAGACACATTTCTTCGGGTTGAGCTTGATCTGGAATCAGCGTAGGTTCTCAAAGGTCTCCTTGAGGTCCTCCAGCAGCGTGCCACGCTTCTCCGTCTTCACCACCACATCATCCACATATACATGGGCATTTTTGCCGAGTTGCTTGAGGAGGCACTTCTGCATGCAACGCTGAAACGTGGCGTCGGTGTTTCTCAAGCCGAACGTCATGGTCGCAGTGAGAAGGCTCAAGCGGCGTGATGAAGGCGGTCTTCAGCCTGTCGGCCGGGTTCAGCTTTATCTGGTGATAACCTGAGTATGCATCCAAGAAACTCAACAGCTCGCATCCGGCTGTGGAGTCTATCACTTGATCAATCCTTGGCAAAGCAAAGGGATCTTTGGGGCAGGCTTTGTTGAGGCTGGTGTAGTCAATGCACATGCGCCACTGCTTGTTCTTCTTCAACACTAGGACTGGGTTGGCCAGCCACTCTGGAAAGAATACTTCCATGATGAATCCGGCTGCTAGAAGCCGGGCTATCTCTTCTCCGACAACTCTTCTCTCTTCTCTTCCGACAGGCGGCGCAAGGGCTGCCTGACCGGTTTGACGTTAGGTCAGACTTGTAGCTTGTGCTCGGCGAAATCCGTTGGAACACCCGGCATGTCTTTGGGAGAACATGCAAAGATGTCCCGACTCTCACGGAGGAAATCAACGAGCTCGCTTTCCTATTTGCTGTCAAGGCCTATGCCTACGACAGCGTGCCTATCCAGGTATTCCGGGTCCAAGGGTATTTTCTTTGTTTCCTTGGCCGGTTTGAACGAGCCCTCAACCTCCGACTCCTGGGGGGTGGGTGACATTTCCGGCTTCTTGCCTAACAACGCCACCGCCCGGTCAAGGAGCCGCTTCTCGGCTGCGATCATGAGGGACTCGGCCAGCCGGCTGCTATCTGCGGCGCAAGTGATCAACTTCTTGTAGTCTCCGACCACTGTCAGGATCCCCTTGGTACTCGGCATCTTCATCTTGAGGTAGGCATAGTGGGGGACTGCCATGAACTTGGCCAGAGCAGGTCGGCCAAGCAGTGCATGGTAGGGGCTCTCAAGGTCCACCACTTCAAACCAAACTGGCTCTCGGCGGAAGTGATTCTTGTCTCCGAAGAGGACATCAATCTGGGTCTTGCCGATTGGTGAGCAGGAAAGGCCAGGGACTATACCATGGAATCTGATCCGGTGAGGGACGAGTGCTTACCTTGATTCCCAAGTTGTCCATTGTGTCGCGGTACAGGATATTGATGCTGCTGCGGCCATCTATCAAGACTCTGGAGAAACGGACTGGTCGCCTCTCCGTTGCAAGGGTTGCTTCTAGGACCAGGGCATATGAACCAGGGGAAGGCATCACTTCTGGGTGGTCGGCCCTGCTCCAACTGATAGGCTTCTCGGACCAATGCATGAACTCTAGAGTGTTGGTGGCCACTACTTGCACTTCTTGTTGTTGTTGCCTTCTGCTGCGTGTGTCATCGGCCACGCTGGTAAACACAACATAGGCTCCGTGTTCCTCCGGGTACTCGTCTTGTATGGCGCCGACTGGTCGGGCCGCCATTCTTGAGAGGAGGCGTGATCCCGGCAGTGAGGAGGCAGGAGTCCATCTCCCTTGGCAATTCTGGTGAGCCAGTGACACTTTTGAGTGGTGTGGTTGGAGGGCTTCGCGCCACTATGGAACTTGCAGGGTGCATCCAAGGTTTGCTTGTAAGAGAAGGCAGGCAACCAAATGGACTTGCCGCCCTTCTGCCGTTTCGGGGCCGGCTGCCCTTCTGGCTGCTGATCCTCGACCGTTGCCACCTACCTGTTGGCGGAAGCCGGCTGGGTGGCCTTCCGCTTGTTGTTTCCTGGCTGCTACCGCCGGCTAGTGTCACCAGCCGGAGTCCGAGGGGCCTGGGGTGCCACCTTGTCGGACGCAACAACCAGAATTTCCGCCTTCATGGAGGAGTCGGCCGTGGCGTGCTTGTCGGCGATGACCAGCAGCTCATCGAGGGTCTCGGGCTCGTCGCAGAGGAGTCGATGCTTGAGGAGGGTGCCCTGTCGGCACCCGGCGGTGAAGTACTCGATTGCCTGAACCTCGTGCATGCCTTCGTAGGAATTGTGCAGCCCGGTCCAGGGCGTAAGGTAGTCGCGAGTTGACTCCGTGGGCCCTTGGACGCACAAGGAGAGCTGTCGGGGCTTGGGAGCCCGCTTGTAGGTGCTGGTGAAGTTGCGGATGAAGGCCTCGATGAAATCAACCCACCTGTTGATGCTGCGGGGCTTCAGGCTGTTAAGCCACGTCCGGGCAGTGCCTTGAAACATGAGCGGGACATATTTCACGGCAACGCGCTTGTTGTCGTTTGCTATACTAACGGCCGTGGAGTAGTCGACCAGCCAGTCCTCCGGCTTCACGGAGCCAGTGTACTTGGGCGTGTCGCGTGGGAGGGTGAACCCCTTCGGGAAGGGCTCATCTCGGATTCGGGGGCCGAAACAGGGCGGGCTCAGCGCATCTTCTTCTTCAAGTGCTAGGGATCGGTTGAGACGATCGATCCGATGGCGAGCATCGTTCTCTCCGACTCCCTCTCGGCGGCCAAGGTAGTCGCCGAGTGTTGGATGCGTGATGGGAGGCGGAGTGGGGTACCTCGCTCCACGAGGCGGGGGAGGCGGCGGGTCGCCTCGCCGCTCTACTGCACGAGGGCAGCCGTCCTCGTCCCGCTCGATGGAGAGGCGCGTCTGACTGCGGCTGGAAGCCGGCTCGTTGCCCTTTCCTCCGCGGGCGCCACCAGTCAGCGTCCGAGAAGTCGCCCCATGATCTCGGTGTGGGGGCGGCTCGTTGTTTTGTCCAGCTGGGACTTCGGCGCGGCAGGCGGCCTCGTGCTGCACGGCAGCCGTGTCTAGGAGCTACTGGACTCGCTCCGTCATGTGGTGGCACTCGTCGCCGTCGTATTTGTCCAGCTCATCCATTACCGCCTAGGCGACCTGGATGTTCTCCGCAGGCGTGGCGTAGATGGGGCGCTCTGCCCCGAACATGCTGGTGATGGTCGCGCCACGCAGCCAAACTGTGCCGAGGCGGCTAGGCCCCCCAGGAGCCGGCATGCCGCCTACAGCCCGGTCCATCTCGCGCCGGTAAGCGCCCGAAAGTCGGCGCATGCTGGCCATGCGGCCAGCATTCTCGAAAAGCTGGAGGCGGCGTGCCTCTAGCGCCTCAGCGTCCGCGCCCTCGGGAATGGGCGCCCGTGAGTCGTCTTGAGTGGCGTCGAGGATCTTGAGCACGCCCGTCGAGTGCTCTTCCTTTGTTGATAGCGAGTACCTCGCGACGGTGCTCCCGCCATGTGCTTTCGCGAGGCGGCTCATCGTGAACCATCACGTTGGTGGGGAGCGCGTCGGCGGCGCCGTGTCGGTCGGCGATCATCGGATCGGTCGAGCCAACAGACTCCAGGTCCACTGCAGGCTCGCTGGTGACATGGAGCTGGTCGAGGAGGCTGACGAGGCGGCTCTCAGGGCAGCTAGTGCCCGCGTTGGAGGCCGGCTCGTCGGAGAGGTCGATCTCGATGACGAGGTCAGCGAGGCAGCTTCGCCCTTGAAGCGATCTCCAGCGCCGTGCAGTGGGTTAGCTGGCGCCGTCGGCGTCTTGGGCTAACCGCTCGCCAGAAGGAACAGGTTCCCGTCGAGCAGATCTCACGGGAGACGGTGCACCTCGCCCCACAGTGGGCACCAAATGTCGGGGGTTGGGTGCAGCATATGCCAATGGATGGCTTATCATGGTGGGAGCGAGTAGAACGTCGCCGGTGCCTGGAAGCGGGATAAGGCGTAGACACGAATGCCAGCGTACTTTACCCAGGTTCGGGGCTCTCCTAGGAGATAACACCCCTAATCCTGCTTTGCGGGGTCTCTGCATGATCACTAAGGCACAAGTGATACAACGGTGCTCCTTGAGCTGTGTGCTAGAGGCAGAAGGAGGCAAGGCTAGCTCTCTTCCTGCTCTAGGGGAGTGGCTAGTTCTAATGGAGTGGGAACCATTTGCATGGGTGACCTGGGGGGTTTATATAGGCCTACCCCTAGGGGTACAATGGTAATTCGTCTGGGTGCTGGGCCCGGCTGTCAGTGTCTCCAGCCTCCGGCTTCTCCGCCGACTGCTGGGGCCCGCCACCTGGTGGGCCCTGCCGACTGGTTGGTGGCTGCTTACTGTAGCCGTGTCGTTGGTGACGGGGGCTTGGTCATCTTAGCATGGCTACAGACCCGCCGCCTGGTGGGAGCCCACTGTAGCCACACTGGTCTTATCGGCTAATGGTGTGCTCGCCTCGGGACAAGGGACGGCCGCTTTGCTAGAGGCGGCCCCTCGAATCCGTCTGGTCGAGCTTCCGCCGTCTTCCTTGGGGTCACTGCCCGATAGGGCCCGCCTCCGGTAGGCCGTACCGATAGGCCGTCGTGGGGAACAGGGCTCCGCTTTGCCGGGCGGCGTCGGGGTAGATCTGCATGAGTGCTCCGTCGTGCAGAGATCTCCGTCTGTACGGAGCACTGTAGCCACGCCCGTCTTGAGCGTTGGAGGCGACGTGCTTCATTGTAGCCATGCTTCGACTTGTACTCTCGATGGGGGCTCGGCCGCACCGTAGTTGTGAGGTGGCCGCCTGCCCGTTGCCGCCCTCTCTGGAGGGCGGCCGCCAGGAGACGGTCACTCGGAGCACCGTAGACTTGGGTCGGCCGCCCTCTGGCAGCCGGCCGTTGAGCCAGCCGGCCCCAGAGGGCGGAGCTTCAGCTTGGGGTCCAGCTAGGCGGAGCTGGCCCAAAGTCTTGATAAATCCAAGGACTCGGGTGAGCCTACCCATGGCCCATTACTCCGACAATCCTCCAGCTCCTTCTTCATTTCCTCATGGCTTTGCTTGAAAGAAGCCACGGATTCGTCCACCTCCCGCTCGCGCTCGATCCGGATCTTCCTCAAGTCACCCATCAGTTCCTCGACGACCGCTGTCAGTGTCATCCCCGAGGCACTGCTTTGCTCATGCAGCATCTTCCAGCCAGCGGCCTCCTCCTCCTCCTTCTTGGTGAGCGCCTTGAGGAGCTTCGCATTGTCACCCATGAGTTGCTCGATGAGGCCGGTCACCTTGTCAACCGAGGCATCGCTAATCTCGAGCAGCTTCATCAAGCCGTCGACCAGCTCCTGTGTAACGCCCACGATGCAGCTATATCTCTCACGTGTCGAGGTAGGACTTAGAGGCATAACCGCATTGTAGGTTTTGTCGCAAGAAGGATCATCTTCACACAATCCCATGTAATGAACAAGAATGGGATAAAGAGAGTTGGCTTACAATCACCACTTCACACAATACATAAATAAATTCATACATCATTCGAAATACACTCATAGACCGAGTATGGTCAAATCCAAATGAAAATAAGATAAGCCCAAATGCTAGATCCCGGATCGTCCCAACTGGGCTCCACTACTGATCATCAGGAAACGAAACATAGTAACGACCAAGGTCCTCGTCGAACTCCCACTTGAGCTCGGTTGCGCCACTTGTACTGGTATCCTCGGCACCTGCATCTATTTTGGTAGAATCTGTGAGTCACGAGGACTCAACAATCTCACACCCACGAGATGAAGACTATTTAAGCTCATGGGTAGGAAAGGGGTAAGGTGGTGGAGCTGCAACAAGCACTAAGCATATATGGTGGCTAACATACGCAAGTGAGAGCAAGAAGAGAAGCAACGCATCGGTCGAGAAGCTAGAAGTGATCAAGAAGTGATCCTGAAACTACTAACGTTCATACATAACCCAAACCATGTTCACTTCCCGGACTCCGCCGAAAAGAGACCATCACGGCTACACACGCAGTTGATGCATTATAATTAAGTCAAGTGTCAAGTTCTCTACAACCGGATGTTAACAAATTCCCGTCTGCCACATAACCGCGGGCACGGCTTTCAAAAGATAGTACCCTGCAGGGGTGTCCCAACTTAGCCCATCACAAGCTCTTGCGGTCAACGAAGGATATTCCTTCTCCCAGGAAGACCCGATCAGTCTCGGAATCCCGGTTTACAAGACATTTCTACAATGGTAAAACAAGACCAGCAAAGCCGCCCGATGTGCCGACAAATCCCGATAGGAGTCGCACGTATCTCGTTCTCAGGGCACACCGGATAAGTCATGCTACGAGTAAAACCAGACCTCAAGTTTTCCCGAGGTGGCCTCGCAGGCTGCTCGTTCGGACCAACACTCAAAGGAGCACTGGCCCGGGGGGGTTAAATAAAGGTGACCCTCGGGCTCGCGAAAACCCAAGGGAAAAAAGCTTAGGTGGCAAATGGTAAAACCAAGGTTGGGCCTTGCTGGAGGAGTTTTATTCTAAGCGATCTGTCAAGGGGGTCCCATAAATCACCCAACCGCGTGAGGAATGCAAAATCAAGGAACATAACACCGGTATGACGGAAACTAGGGTGGCAAGAGTGGAACAAAATACCAGGCATAAGGCCGAGCCTTCCACCCTTTACCAAGGTCTATTAATTAAACAAGAGATATTGTGATATCCCAAAATATCCATGTTCCACAAGGAACAAACTTCATCTTCACCTGCAACTAGCAACACTATAAGAGGGGCTGAGCAAAAGCGGTGACATAGACAAACAACGGTTTGCTAGGACAGGATGGTTAGAGGCTTGACATGGCAATATGGGAGGCATGATAAACAAGTGGAAGGTAGCGCAAACATAGCGATAGAGCGAACAACTAGCAAAGCAGAGATAGAAGTGATATCGAGGGTATGGTCATCTTGCGTGCAAAGTTCTCATAGTTATCGCAAAGCGTGATCCTCGTTAGCGTACTCAACAGGTTCCTTGTTCACGTACTCATCTCCCAGCTCTACCCAAGGCAAGAACACAAGCAATGGAACAACAATCAATCACAATGCAATGCACAAGCAACATGATGCAATACATGGCATGATATGCAAGATATGATATGCAATGCATAAGCGTGCTCCGGAAGGGAAAGAATGATGAAGGCATCAACTTGGTGAACCAAGTATGCCGCTAGAAAGATGAGGTGATTGCGGTTTAAATCGATATAAATATCACCGGAAATGGATGCACGGTTTGCAAATGGCAAGCAAAACAATAATTGACACAAATCTGCGATTAACAGCACGATGCTACTTAGCATGCAACAAGAAACTAAGCTACTGTACACCAACATAGCAACAAAGCATATGGCAGTGATCTACAAGAGATGCTTGAAAAAAGAAGATATGAGCCAAAAAGGATCAGAAGATATGATGGCACCCATGTAAACATAGCAAGTTTCGTTAACAGATTCAGACGACAGAAAAACAGAGCATGGCATTAACAGAATTATGAAGGCATCTTTGCGAGCTCGACTCACTCACCACAAGTCATTGCATGACAAGATAAGCATAGCAACAGCAAGAATACATGTTTATGAAACTAAGCATGGGAAGAACAAGCTCATAGCATGCAAGGATCAACTACAACAACCTTGGCAAAATTGAATAACATGTAAACAATCTGCCAGGAACATTTTATAGCAAAAGTAGAGCAAGAAAATGACATGCTAGATTACTCAATAATTGCAAACAGGGGCATGGATGGATATAGCATAACCATATGTTCAAAACATCCTTACTGAAGTATCTCAAAATAGGCATGGATCTCTATGTAGCATCAAGTTTACATGGCATCAAAAAACAGCAGAACAAGGACTGAAATCAGCAACATCATGAAGCCTAGTTTTCATGGTTGTGCTAGTCACCACATAGAACACAAAAATACATGGTAAGCACCTATGTAAAGATGGCATGACATGGATCAAAACACATGTAGATCTCATGCTCATAAGAAGCACACATCAAATGCAACAAAAATGACAAAACATCAAGTGCTGTTAACAGACAGCAGTTAACATCATATAGCACTATTGCAACGATTATTTAGGCATCAAGATGAACTCAAACAAGCATGGCACAATGGAAAAAACGAAGAGCATCTCATGATGAACATTTTTATATATCGTGGGAATGAAACGTAGCTAAGGTCATGAAGTTAAGATGCGTTGAACAAGGCCTAAAAATATTGCGGAAAAATGACGGTGGAAAATCGAGGGGGGTTCGACCTTCAGATCTGGGGGGTTCTGCGCACGCGAACCGAGGTGGAGCACGAGCTCGCCGGAGAGCGGACGGAGGGAGGAGATTGGAGCAGGGCAGCGGGGCAGGGGTGCGGATCTGGCGGATCCGCACCAGCGGAGGCGGGGCAGGCGGCGACGGGCGGCGGAGGCGGGACCAGACAGCGCTGGGCGGCGGCGTGGGCGGCGAGGCATGATCGCCGAGTCAGGCGGGCGGCGGCGACGGCAGTGGAGGAGGCCAGGCGGCGGAGGAGCACGGAAGCTGGCGGCGGCGGATGGGCTCAGCGGGCCAGACGCAGGCTCATGGGCCGACACGGAGGGAGGCGGCCAGCGCCATGTGGCGGCCTCCGGTTGGCCATGGGCGTCGGCGGCCTCCCGCCTTGGACGGACGTGTCCCTTGTGGAGGAGCGGGCTAGGGTTTTGGACTGCGAGATTTCGGGGAGGATCACATATTTATAGGTAGAGGGAGCTAGGAGACTCCAAATGTGGTGCGATTTTCGCCCGACGAAGAGCATGGAAGTGACTTAGATGGGTTATTGAGCTGCTTTGGAGGGGTGTTGGGATGCAACACACAAGAGGCCTTTGCGGTTACCCGGTTAACCGTTGGAGCATCAAACGGCCTCCAAATGGAACGAAACTTGACAAGTGGTCTACCGGTGGTGTACCAAGGCCACTTGGCAAACCCCAGTCCATTCCGAGAATGTTTAACACCCTCTCACGAAAAGAGACAAGAGGGGTGCGCCGGTGCATGTGGGAGTGTCGGATTGCAAAACGGACAACAAGGAAAATGCTCGGATGCATGCAACGAACACTTATGCAAATGAGATGCACATGATGACATGATATGAGATGCATGACATGAACAAAAAGCAAAACGAAAGACAAAACCCAACCACGGAGAGAATATCATAACACATAGCCGAAATGGCAAGAGTTGGAGTTATAAATATGGAAAGATACATCCGGGGTGTTACAACACTCCACCACTACAAGAGGATCTCGTCCTGAGATCTAGGACTGAAAGAACTCCGGATATTCGGAACGGAGGTGATCCTCACGCTCCCAGGTGGCTTCTCGGTCGGAATGGTGTGACCACTTCACTTTCCGGAATTTGATTGACTTGTTGCGAGTCTTGCGCTCGGTTTCTTCAAGAATAGCAATGGGGTGCTCATGATAAGACAAATCTTCTTGGAGGTCAATTTCTTCGAAGTTGATAGTGCGCTCAGGAGTCTTGAAGCACTTGCGAAGCTGTGACACGTGAAACACATCGTGCACGTTCGCGAAGTTGGATGGAAGCTCAAGTTGATAGGCGAGGTCGCCTCTTTAGCTAATGATCTTGAAAGGGCCCACGTATCTAGGGGCAAGCTTCCCTTTGATACCGAAGCGATGAGTGCCTTTCATTGGAGAGACGCGGAGGTAGACATGGTCTCCGATTTCAAAAGCCACATCATGGTGCTTGTCATCATAATAGCTCTTCTGGCGTGATTGCACGGCTTTGAGATTCTCACGAATGACTTTGCACATTTCTTCGGCTTCTGTGATCAAGTCGTTGCCAAGAAGTTGGCGTTCACCTGTCTCGGACCAATTGAGAGGAGTACGTCAATTTCTACCATAGAGAATTTTGAATGGGGCCTTGCCCGAACTCGCTTGGAAGCTGTTGTTGTAGGAGAACTCGGCATATGGAAGACAATCTTCCCACTTCATACCGAAAGAGATGATGAAGCCACGAGCATGTCTTGAGGATTTGATTGACTCGCTCGACTTGGCCACTTGTTTGAGGATGGAAAGTTGTGCTGAAGCGAATGTTGGTGCCCATGGCCTTCTGAAAGGAGTCCCAGAACTTAGAGGTGAAAATGCTTCCATGATCTGAAGAAATCAATTGTGGAATGCCGTGCAAGGAGACAATCCTGGAGGTGTATAGCTCCGCCAACTGAGCTGCTGTGATAGATTCTTTGATAGGAAGGAAATGAGCCACTTTAGTAAGCTTGTCAATGACAATGAAGATAGCATCATTTCCACGCTTAGACTTAGGAAATCCAGTCACGAAGTCCATCTTGATATGATCAAACTTCCATTCCAGAATAGCAAGAGGTTGGAGGAGACCAGCTGGTCGTTGGTGTTCTGCTTTCACCCTTCTGCAGACGTCACATTCATCCACGAATTGAGTAATCTCTCACTTCATTCGAGTCCACCAATATGACTGCTTGAGGTCATGGTACATCTTCGTACTTCCAGGATGAACGGATAGAGGGGAATTGTGTACCTCGTTCATGATGACTTTTCTCAGATTGCCTTTAGGAACCACAATACAATCCTCGAAGAAAAGAGTATCTTTGTCATCAATGTGGAAGCACTTGTATTTGGAAATGCCCTTGTCGATACCACATTTCACCTTTTTCACCATGGTATCCAGGAGTTGTGCCTCACGAATTTGATCTTCCAAAGTAGGAGAGACTATGAGGTTGGCAAGAAAGCCTTGAGGAACAACTTGAAGATTCAGTTTGCGGAAAGCTTCACAAAGATCCAGTTGAAATGGCTTGAGAATTAAGCTGTTGCAATAAGCCTTTCTGCTCAGAGCATCTGCAATCACATTGGCCTTGCCTGGAGTATATTCAATACTTGGATTGTACTCTTGAATCATTTAGACCCATCGAGTTTGCCTGAGGTTGAGGTTGGGTTGAGTGAAGATGTACTTGAGGCTCTTGTGATCGGTGAATATGTCCACTTTCCTTCCCAACAAGAGATGCCTCCATGTTATTAAAGCATGGACAACTGTCGTCAACTCAAGATCGTGAGTGGGGTAGTTCTTTTCGTTGGGCTTCAACTGACGAGAGGTATAGGCCACAACTTTCTTCTCTTGCATTAACACAGCACCGAGACCTTGAAGAGAAGCATCACAGAAAACTTCGAATGGATTGGATTCGTCAGGAGGAGTCAAGACAAGAGCTGAGACAAGCTTCTCTTTGAGTGTGTTGAAAGCAAAGTCACACTCAGGCGACCAAACATACTTGACGTGCTTCTGGAGGAGGTTGGAAAGAGGCTTTGCAATCTTAGAGAAATTCTCAATTAATCTTCGGCAATATCTTGCAAGACCAAGAAAACTGCGGAGCTGCTTGACATTCTGAGGAGGTTCCCAATTCACAATTGCAGACACCTTTTAGGGATTAATAGTGATGCCCTTGGTGGAGATGATATGACCAAGGTAAAGAACTTCATCAAGCCAGAACTCACATTTGGAAAACTTCGCATAGAATTAATACTCTCTGAGCTTGTCGAGCACCAATCGCAAATGTTTGGCATGATCCTTCTTATTCTTAGAGAAGACCAAGATATCATCGAGATACACCAAGACGAATTCATTGGTGTATGGATTGAAGATGAAGTTCATCATTCGAGAGAACGTTGGAGGAGCATTGACAGACATGACAGTATATTCATAAGAACCAAAGCTTGTTCTGAATGTTGTCTTGGGAATATCTTGTTCGCGAATGCGAATCTGATGATAACCCATACGAAGGTCAAGCTTGGAGAATACTTTAGCACCTTTGAGTTGCTCGAAGCTCATTGATGTTGGGAAGTGGATACTTGTTCTTGACTATCTTCTTGTTCAATGGACGGTAATCGACGCAAAGTCGGTCCGTGCCATCCTTCTTCTGGACAAAGAGAACTCCACAACCCCATGGAGATGAACTCGGTCTGATCAAATCCAGACGCTCTTGTTCATCAAGCTATTTCTTCAATTCCTTCAGCTCTTTAGGTCCAAGCATGTATGGACGCTTGCAAACGGGTTTAGTGCCAGGCTCAAGATCGATAACGAACTCGACTGGCCGGTGCGGAGGCATACCCGGAAGCTCTTCTCGAAAGACATCTTGGTACTCACAAACGACTGGAATCTGAGAGATTGCATCTAACTCGCCCTTCTCATTGAGAGAAAACAACCGAATGGTTTCGTCACGAGCGGCATAGATGATAACATCCTCAGAAGAGTGTGTCAATTGAATTTCCCTGGCAGCACAATCAAGTTGAGCTTTGTGCTTAGAAAGCCAGTCCATCCCGAGAATTAGATCAATATCAGAGTCGCCAAGAACCATTGGAGAAGACAGAAATTTATAGTTGCCCATCTTGATTGTGGTATCCGGAACCACCAAACTGGAGCTCAACCGTTTACCCAGAGAAACGACATCCATGGGTTTACTCAAATGTGAAGAAGTGAAATCATGCTTGGCAAAAAACGGTCTTGACATGAAACAATGTGATGCACCAGTATCAAATAAGACTTTTGCAGGAATAGAGTTAACTGGAAGGTTACCCATGATCACATCTGAAGAATCCTCTGCCTGAGCTGCATTCATCATGTTCACCTTTGCATGCTTTTTATTGTGCTTGACCACTACATTGCTTGAAGATCTCACAGGAGGAGGAGGCGGAAGGCGCCTTTGGTTGAAGCACTTTGTTTGCGTAGTGACCTTTCTACTGGCACTTGTTGCAAGTCACCTCTGAGAGCGGACGATGATAAGGAGCATTTGACCTTGGAGCTTGAGGCTGAGACTTGTTCTGATAGCCTGGGTTGGGTGGGTGGGAAGATCCACGACCACCTGAGTTCTTCTGCTGGTAAGGCTGATGAAACGGAGGAGGAGGAAGGTAGAACTTCTGCTGCTTAGCTGCCACTTGTGAGGAAGAAGAAGACTGAACTGCATCCCTGATTCTCGTCTTAGAAGCCTCACACTTGAGCTGGGCACCTTCTTGCTTGAGGGCCATGTTGTAGAATTGATCAAACTGAGTAGGCTCGACAAGAACAAGAGCTAACTGCAGATCCTCTCTGAGGCCACCTCTGAATTGATAAATCATACTCTTCTCATCAGGAACGTCTTGTTTAGCAAAGCGAGCAAGTTTCTGAAACTGCTTGTTTTGTATTCGTACACAGACATGCTGCCTTGCTTGAGATTGCGGAACTCCTCACGCTTGCTCTCAACAACACTGGTAGGAATGTGGTGAGCTTTAAAGTCCTGACAGAAGTCAGTCCAAGTAATCACTCTACCTCCTCTAGAATCTTTGTATTGCTGGAACCAATCAGCTGCTTGGTCCTTGAGCTGAAAAGAAGCGAACTTTGCATAGTCCTTAGGCCTGACATTGCTACATTCAAAACGCTTGTTCATATCCACGAGCCAATCATCGGCGTCTGTGGCCTCGGCACAGTAGCTGAAAGACTTCGGCTGATTTGCAAGGAACTGGTTGAGGGTAGGAAACTGAGGCTGATGGTTGAACTGCCCTTGACCTTGATTCCCTTGGTTGCCTTGGCCTTGGTTGCGCTCCTGCATGAGCTGAATCATCATCTGAGCGTTGGCGTTTGTGGCTGCCATCAAAGCTTGCCATGCCTCCGGAGGCGGAGGTGGAGGTGGAGGGTTCGCCTGACTCCCATCATTGCGTTCCGGATTCTGACGCGTTGGCGGAGCCATCCTGAAGAGGGTGACATCTGTTAGCATCTTGATAGACAGATAGACAAGTTGAATCAACGGATAGAAATTGCAACATATAGTCTTCACAATAAACATTCGAACATGGACAAACGAATGAATTCCAAAGCTAACATCACGTCCATTAAGGTGAGAAGCCACTTGATAAGGGGTTGATGAATGAAATAACAAGGTACAACTGGAACAAATAAGTGGTAAGGATTACCCAATCACAAACCAAATATCTGTGGGAAGAAATGCTAAGAGCTACTTGAATCCCACCTATAGACTTCTGAAACTTTCTGGTTATGCAATCAGGTGTTCGGGATACAGGGGAAGCAAAATATCTCACCCAAACTAACAATCCCCACATCCAGGTGTATCCATCCGTCAACACATAACCAAGAAACCTTCAGAATTCGTGTACCTCAACCTTTGAAAAGCATCCGTTATACGAGTTATGGCAATACTCCCGAACTCCCGATCTTGGGTGGCGTCGAGGTTATCTCACCAACAAGCGCATAAAAGAGATTTTCGATGTCGGCAAAACTCGTATTCGATCTGCAACGATAAAATTGTGACGACAACACCTCGGAGCTCAACCCCCCGGGACACTGCCACAACCTCTAAATGTCAGGAGGCACCAAGAACAATGTTCTCGTCACAAGACTATCGAAACGATTCCAAGATACCCGCGTGATCCTAATTTTTTTAGTGAAATTTGAGGAGAAGAAAGTCAAAACATCTACATCAGGAGACCTCACCAGAGCCACGAAGGGACTGAGGAGTAAAAAGAATCCTACTCTCCGATATATATAATCCTAAGATTCAAAACATTTTTTTCTAGATTCAACAACGCCAGCGATTCGATCAAGCAGGGGGCTCCTAAGTCGAGGATGGGTCTGATTACCAACTTGTAACGCCCACGATGCGGCTATATCTCTCACGTGTCGAGGCACGACTTAGAGGCATAACCGCATTGTAGGTTTTGTCGCAAGAAGGGCCATCTTCACACAATCCCATGTAATCAACAAGAATGGGATAAAGAGAGTTGGCTTACAATCGCCACTTCACAAAATACATAAATAAATTCATACATCATTCGAAATACACTCATAGACCGAGAACGGTCAAATCCAAATGAAAAGAAGATAACCCCAAATGCTAGATCCCCGATCGTCCCAACTGGGCTCCACTACTGATCACCAGGAAACGAAACATAGTAACGACCAAGGTCCTCGTCGAACTCCCACTTGAGCTCGGTTGCGCCACTTGCACTGGTATCCTCGGCACCTGCATCTGTTTTGTTAGAATCTATGAGTCACGAGGACTCAGCAATCTCACACCTGCGAGATCAAGACTATTTAAGCTCATGGGTAGGAAAGGGGTAAGGTGGTGGAGCTGCAGCAAGCACTAAGCATATATGGTGGCTAACATATGCAAGTGAGAGCGAGAAGAGAAGCAACGCATCGATCGAGAAGCTAGCAGTTATCAAGAAGTGATCCTGAAACTACTTACGTTCATACATAACCCAAACCGTGTTCACTTCTCGGACTCCGCCGAAAAGAGACCATCACGGCTACACACGCGGTTGATGCATTATAATTAAATCAAGTGTCAAGTTCTCTACAATCGAACATTAACAAATTCCCGTCTGCCACATAATCGCGGGCACGGCTTTCAAAAGATAATACCCTGCAGGGGTGTCCCAACTTAGCCCATCACAAGCTCTCGCGGTCAATGAAGGATATTCCTTCTCCCAGGAAGACCCGATCAGTCTCGGAATCCTGGTTTACAAGACATTTCGACAATGGTAAAACAAGACTAGCAAAGCAGCCCGATGTGCTGACAAATCCCGATATCAGTCGCACGTATCTCGTTCTCAGGGCACACCGGATAAGTCAAGCTACGAGTAAAACTAGCCCTCAAGTTTCCCCGAGGTGGCCCCGCAGGCTGCTTGGTTTAGACCAACACTCGAAGGAGCACTGGTCGGGGGGGGGGGGGGGGTTAAATAAAGATGACCCTCGGGCTCGCAAAAACCCAAGGGAAAAAGGCTTAGGTGGCAAATGGTAAAACCAAGGTTGGACCTTGCTAGAGGAGTTTTATTCAAAGCGATATGTCAAGGGGGTCCCATAAATCACCTAACCGCGTAAGGAACGCAAAATCAAGGAACATAACACCGGTATGACGGAAACTAGGGTGGCAAGAGTGGAACAAAACACCAGGCATAAGGCCGAGCCTTCCACCCTTTACCAAGGTGCATTAATTAAATAAGAGATATTGTGATATCCCAAAATATCCATGTTCCAACAAGGAACAAACTTCATCTTCACCTGCAACTAGCAACGCTATAAGAGGGGCTGAGAAAAAGCGGTGACATAGCCAAACAACGGTTTGCTAGGACCGGATGGTTAGAGGCTTGACATGGCAATATGGGAGGCATGATAAACAAGTGGAAGGTAGCGCAAACATAGCGATAGAGCGAACAACTAGCAAAGCAAAGATAGAAGTGATATCGAGGGTATGGTCATCTTGCGTGCAAAGTTCTCAGAGTTGTCGCAAAGCTTGATCCTCATTAGCGTACTCAATAGGTTCCTCGTTCACGTACTCGTCTCCCGGCTCTACCCAAGGCAAGAACACAAGCAATGGAACAACAATCAATCACGGTGCAATGCACAAGCAACATGATGCAATACATGGCATGATATGCAAGATATGATATGCAATGCATAAGCGTGCTCCGGAAGGGAAAGATTGATCAAGGCATCAACTTGGTGAACCATGTATGCCGCTGGAAAAATGAGGTGGTTTCGGTTGAAATCGATATAAATCACCGGAAACGGATGCACGGTTTGCAAATGGCAAGCAAAACAAGAATGACACAAATTTGCGATTAACAACACGATGCTACTTAGCATGCAACAAGAAACTAAGCTAATGTACACCAACATAGCAACAAAGCATATGGCAATGATCTACAAGAGATGCTTGACAAAAGATGAACACTGAGCTATGTCTAGATCACACAATAGCAGGTTCAAACAAGCATGGCAAAAGTGCAAAAGATATCAGCTTCAAACATGGCAGAAACATCATCAGGAAGCAATGTTGAGGGCAAGCAAACATCATGCTACAGGAACATATCATAGAAACTTAAGGCATGGCATGATACTACTAAATGCATAGAACAAAATTCCCTTACTGACCATGAGCCAAAAAGGATCAGAAGATATGGTGGCACCCATGTAAACATAGCAGGTTTCGTTAACAGATTCAGACAACAGAAAAACAGAGCATGGCATTAACAGAATTATGAGGGGCATCTTTGCGAGCTCGATTCATTCACCACAAGTCATTGCATGACAAGATAAGCATAGCAACAGCAAGAGGACATATTTATGAAACTAACCATGGGAAAACAAGCTCATAGCATGCAAGGATCAACTACAACAACTTGGCAAAATTGAATAACATGTAAACAATCTGCCAGGAACATTTTATAGCAAAAGTAGAGCAAGAAAATGACATGCTAGATTACTCCATAATTTCAAACAGTGGAATGGGTGGATATAGCATAACCATATGTTCAAAACATCCTTACTGAAGTATCTCAAAATATGCATGGATCTCTCTGTAGCATCAAGTTTACATGGCATCAAAATAAAAGCAGAACAGGGACTGAAATCAGCAACATCATGAAGCCTAGTTTTCATGCTTGTGCTAGTCACCACATAGATCACAAAAATACATGGTAAGCACCTCTGTAAAGATGGCATGACATGGATCAAAACACATGTAGAGCTCATGCTCATAAGATGAACATATCAAATGCAACAAAAATGACAAAACATCAAGTTCTGTTAACAGACAACAGTTAACATCATATAGCGCTCTTGCAATGATTATTTAGGCATCAAGATGAACTCAAACAAGCATGGCACAATAAAACAAATGAATAGTATCTCATGATGAACATTTTGACATATCATGGGCATGAAACGGAGCTATGGTCACGAAGTTATGATGCGTTGAACAGGGCCTGAAAATATTACAGAAAAATGACTTGGTGGAAAATCAAGGGGGGTTCGACCTTCAGATCTGGGGGGTTCCGCACACGCGAACCGAGGTGGAGCGCGAGCTCGCCGGAGAGCGACCAGAGGGAGGAGATCGGAGCATGGCCAGCGAGGATGGGGGTGTCGGATCTGGCCGAATCCGGCACCGGCGGAGGCGGGGCCGGGCGGCGACCGGGCGGCGGAGGCGGACGGACGGCGCGGGCGGCGACCGTGGTGGCGAGGTGAGGTCGCCGGAGTCCGGAGGGCGGCGGCGACGGCAGCGCTGGAGGAGCGGACGGCGGCGGAGGAGCGGACGGGCGGCGGAGGAGCGCGCGCGGGCGGCGCGGATGGGCTCAGCGGGCCAGACGCTGGCTCATGGCTGGCGTGGAGGGAGGCAGCGGCGCGCCACGTGGTGGCCTCAGTTGGCATGGCGGCGGCGGCGGCTTCTGTCCGGCGCGGACTGGACGTGTCCGGCGCGCAGAGGGAGCGTGGATAGGGTTTTGGACTACGGGATTTCGGGGAGGATCACATATTTATAGGTAGAGGGAGCTAGGAGACTCGAAATGAGGTGCGGTTTTCACCCACACGATCGTGATCCAACGACGAAGATCATGGAAGTGACGTAGATCGGTTATTGGGCTGTTTTGGAGGGGTGTTGGGCTGCAACACACAATAGGCCTTTGCGGTTATCCGGTTAACCGTTGGAGCATCAAACAGCCTCCAAATGGAACGAAACTTGACAGGTGGTCTACCGGTGGTGTACCAAGGCCACTTGGAAAACCTCGGTCCATTCTGAGAACGTTTAACACCCGCTCACGAAAAGAGACAAGAGGGGTGCACCGGTGCATGTGGGAGTGTCGGATTGCAAAACGGACAACGGAGAAAATGCTCGGATGCATGAGACGAACACTTATGCAAATGAGATGCACATGATGACATGATATGAGATGCATGGCGAAAGACAAAACCCAACCACGGAGAGAATATCATAACACATAGCCGAAAATGGCAAGAGTTGGAGTTACAAATATGGAAAGATACATCCGGGGTGTTACATCCTGCTGCTTAATGAGGCCGGCGAGAATGTCATCGTCGCCAGCCAAGGACTTCAGCAACGCCAGCTCGTCGCAATCACCGTTGTGGCGAGTGTGCTTGTGAGAGCCCTCACCTGCCCATGAGAGCTCATTCGAGGGCTCCGCGGTGCGCCGGGACATCTCTGTTGCGGCCGCCGCTTCGCGGTGGGACCTCTCTAGTGCTTCTGCGGCCTTGGTCTTTGTTGCCTGGTTATATGCCCACCCGAAACTCCTCCTACCAGTCATGACGGAACGAATTGATAGGAAAGACCAGTTTTGTAGGTGATGAGGGGAGGAACTGTGAAGTAATTTTCGAGTGGGTAGTTTTTGTAGCCCGGTGCTAAGTGTGAACACATATTAGTTTGATCGGTGTGAACACATATTAGTTTGATCTGTGTGAATAGATTTTCAATTACTTATTGCGTTGTAATCTGCAATGTGAGGAGAAACAAAGTCAAAATTTATTGATGGTTCTGGGCCCACAAAGCCCCGTTTTTGTTGTTCCGTCGCATCGCAAACACTTGTTTTGGATCAACCGTATGCCATGCATCGGAAGCCCAAAACATGGGCCCTTGTTCTCGGATGTACGTGTACATGTCTGCTCACTATCACACACGGTCATGATATCACCATCGTGTCCTATGCATGCGCCGTCGCGTCTCCCATGGGGTGCTAGAAGGTTGACCACGTGGTTGCTCGCCGTGGCGTCCCTGCTTTTTTTTTCTTTTTTTGCGGGTCTGTGGCGTCCCTGCGTGCGCTCTGCTCGCCATTGAGGCAAATTTACAATGGCAACGGTTAATAATTGTCTTACATATTCATGATAATTTAAAATGTCATATGCGGCAAGGCAAAAAACACTCATGACCTACTTATGCATACAATTATAATAAAATATAGGTTAAAAAGCTGAGCCGGCGGCCTTCCGACGACGGTATTCTCGGACTCCATGATCAGCATATCACCCTTGCGGCCGTTCATTATGTGTAATTTACTAATCATCGCATATGAGTACTCGTAGATGCATCGTGTGCGATACTCCTAGCCACCCCAAGCAACTAGTTTGCATTTTTCAAAGTTTTTTGTACGAACAGAATCACACATGAACTTACTATAGTAACCGTCTGTGTTATAATTTCTCATCCCAAACAGTTCATCTGAGTGGGCTGTTTGCTGCGTATCACACACATCTTGTTTACACGAATCGTTTGTGTTCTTTTGGCTGATCGCAAATGCCGCATATCACACACATCTTGTTAAGATGAACCGTTTCCGTTCTCTGCCTAATCGAAAACAGTTTGTCTAAGTAAACCGTATGCCGTATATCACACACACCTTGATCTGGCTGACCGTTTCTATTGCATTTCCTAATAGCACATAGTTCATCGAAGGGAATTGTATGTCGTATATCGCACACACATTGATATGGCTGCCCATTTCTATTGTTATTCCTCATCGCAAACAGTTTCGTTAGATCAACCATATGCCCAGCATCACACACGTAACTAAAATCTGAACCGTGTTTGATGTGTCCGCCATCGCAAACGTTTTACACCTTTTTTGACGGCTTTTTTACAGCACCATTTGCGATTATTGCATCACACACAGTTTCGTCGAAGGGTCTCTGATCGTAGTGTCGCGTTAGCAGCATCCTGCAGTAGTGCATTTTCCTGTTGTACATTATTTTGCTCTTTGCATTGCAAAGTGCTTACTTGCTAGAGAGAAGGTAGGTGCACTTAGCGCTCTAGACTTTGCTGTTTATGTCGTGCACTTTATGGCGACAACATTTATAGCTTGGGAGCTATTGTAGCACGCCACCTTCACATTAACAGATTCAAGGGTAAAATACATGGGGGCATTTACGCTACCCGCTTGGCAACTCACTTTAACGTTCAGATACGCCAACATGTCATCCTTTGCCCAAGGTTTACCTAGATCGAGCGGCTATGGAAGACCACCAGTTTATTGCTGCAGATTACCATGATATCCCTATTCCTTATAACTTAGTTTTCAGTGAGAACACTCGTGATATTATTCCTTTGCCTACACCTGCTTTGTTTGATCCTATTGCCAGGCATGGATACAGGATTATGCCTGAGGACATTGTTGCTTACCGGAATGACCAGGCTGCGGCACAGGAGGAGCCTCAACAGTGGGATCCATAGGTGCCCGCTCCTCAGCTCTTCAACATAGGCCCCATGGTTTCTACTACTGACTGATTACCAAGTTAGGCCAAAATCCTAAGCTTGGGGGAGTACGTATTTCCACCAACATTACATTCATATTCACACATTTCATTCCAGTTGCCGGTGTCCACACTTTTTCACTGTATTATCCATGCTAAATTTATTTTCTCGCTTTCTTCTTGTGTGTTTGAAAAACTTTGAGAAAATCCAAAAACATATTTCTTTCTTATTTTTGATTTTTCTTCCTAGTTTAATTTGTTGTAGCACTAAAAAGAAAACCCAAAAATATATCTTTGTTCTTCTTTTACTTGTTGGGAGCTTCCCGGTGTAAATAGTTTTTCTCGTTTTTGCTTTTCTCTTTTTATTTACTTGTTTACGAAAAAACCAAAAACTCCAAAAATATTTCAGTGCCTTTCTCTGAATTTCTTTTCTTTCTGTTGAGTCATACCGAGGAGAAGACCACGATGAAAATGTTGAGTGGCTCTCATATGCATTATTGTTGATCTGACAAAGAGTCCATATTACCTTGTCTTCTCCTTTTGAATAAAATGTTTGCAGATTCCAGCTTAGTCCACGACACTCTTGCACTATTATTATTTTCAAATCGTTCGGTCGTGCAAATGAAAGGCAATAATGACGATATTCGATGAACTGGTCGCGGCAAAGAGAAATGGGTATGAACCCGACTTGTTTTGTTTTTGTAAATATGTTTAACCTAGTATTTATGATTCAGCCTATTATGATCAAACATGTTTGCAATGACAATTAGATAGTATAGTTTCCCATGCCATGCATAAGTAGCTAGAGTGGATAATGATTTATCTTGGATGTCAACATTGCATTAAAATGAACGTGATGTAGTATGATGATATGGTATCCTCCTCTGAATGTTTGAGTGGCTTGACTTGGCACGTTGATACGTCCATTTTGCATCATTCTTTTATATCGATATTTATTGCATTATGGGATGTTATTACACGTTATGTCACAATACTTATGGATATTCTCTCTTATTTTACAAGATTTACATGAAGAGGGAGAATGCCGGCAACTGGGATTCTGGACTGGAAAAGGAGCAAATATTGGAGACATATTCTGCACTCCTCCAAAAGTCCTGAAACTCCACGAAAGTCATTTTTGAAATTAATAATAAATATTGAGCGGAAGAAGTACCAGAGGGGGCCCACACCCTGGCCACGAGGGTGGGGGCGCGCCCTACCCCCTTGGGCGTGCCCCCTGCCTCGTGGGCCACCAGGCAGCCCTCCGGTGCCCATCTTCTGCTATATGAAGTCTTTTACCCTGGAAAAAATCATAAGCAAGCTTACGGGACGAAACTCCGCCGCCACGAGGCGGAACCAATCTAGGGCTCCAGCGGAGCTGTTCTGCCGGGGAAACTTCCCTCCGGGAGGGGGAAATCATCACCATCGTCATCACCAACAATCCTCTCATCGGGAGGGGGTCAATCTCCATCAACATCTTCACCAACACCATCTTCTCTCAAACCCTAGTTCATCTCTTGTATCCAATCTTTGTACCAAAACCTCATATTGGTACCTGTGGATTGCTAGTAGTGTTGATTACTCCTTGTAGTTGATGCTAGTTGGTTTATTTGGTGGAAGATCATATGTTCAGATCCTTAATGCATATTAATACCCCTATGATTATGAACATGAATATGCTTTGTGAGTAGTTACGTTTGTTCCTGAGGACATGGGTGAAGTCTTGCTATTAATAGTCATGTGAATTTGGTATTCGTTTGATATTTTGATGAGATGTATGTTGTCTCTCCTCTAGTGGTGTTATATGAACGTCGACTACATGACACTTCAAAATTATTTGGGCCTAGAGGAAGGCATCGGGAAGTAATAAGTAGATGATGGGTTGCTAGAGTGACAGAAGCTTAAACCCTAGTTTATGCGTTGCGTCGTAAGGGGATGATTTTGATCCACTTGTTTCATGCTATGGTTAGGTTTACCTTAATACTTCTTTCGTAGTTGTGGATGATTGCAAGAGGGGTTAATCGTAAGTGGAATGCTTGTCCAAGAAAGGGCAATATCCAAGCACCGGTCCACCCACATATCAAATTATCAAAGTAACGAACGCGAATCATATGAGCGTGATGAAAACTAACTTGACGATAATTCCCATGTGTCCTCGGGAGCGTTTTTCTCTATATAAGAACTTCTCCGGGCTTGTCCTTTGCTACAAAAAGGATTGGGCCACCTTGCTGCACCTTATTTACTTTCATTGCTTGTTATCCGTTACAAATTATCTTATCACAAAACTATCTGTTACCTGCAATTTTAGTGCTTGCAGAGAATACCTTACTGAAAACCGCTTGTCATTTCCTTCTGCTCCTTGTTGGGTTCGACACCCTTACTTATCGAAAGGACTACGGTAGATCCCCTACACTTGTGGGTCATCACACATGTTCATGCATGTAGTTGAATCAAAACCAACATAGCCTCTATGATATTTATGTTCATGGTGTTCATATCCTACTCATGCTAGTATCCAATGTTACTTATGCATAATGCATGTTCATGACTGTTGTTGCTCTCTAGCTGGCCGCTTCTCAACCTATTTGCTAGCGTGCACCTGTACTAAATGGGAATTCTGCTTGTACATCAAAAACCTGAAACCCAAGTTATTCCGGATGAGTCCACCATACCTACCTATATGCAATATTACCCTGTCGTCATAAGTAAATTTGCATGTGCCACCTCAAAATTTTTCAAATAAATATCCTTTTTCGGTGTCTGGATTGTTCATAGAGTGACAGGAGGTAGTTGGTATCTTCCATGCTAAGCGGATTATTCTTAGGATGGGTGTTTATTCACTCACCATTGCATGAGAAAGGGGCGGTAATAGGGATTCCCAGTCTCAAATTGTAAAAAGAACTTATAAATAATCAAACAAAAACTCCTATGGCGCAATAACCTTTACTTTATTGCTTGGGAACTCCTACTAATGTGTTTAGCTTGGAAGATATTGATAACTGATGGTCGCGAAGTAAACAAGAAGGGTGCATGTCTCGAAATTTCATTTACCTCCGTTTTTAGAACATGAGCTCTGGCACCTCTGCAAATCACTGCTTCCCTCTGCGAAGGGACTATCTATTTAATTTTATGTTGTGTCATCACCTTCTCAAATAAGTGCCAGAACCTGAGAGCACTGCTATCATGCTGATGCATTGTGTGTAGCTAATGTTGGATGCATCAGGACTGGATCTTTTCTACCATGAACTACAATGTTTAGTCGCTGCTTGAACTTTGAGGGTGCTCTACATTTATGTTTTGCGGTCTCAGAAAGGGCTAGCGAGATACCACTATTGCCATATTATATCATGGTTGTTTTAACAATGTGTTGCCTTTTGAGATGTCTTGTTATTGCTCGCTAGTTGATTATGTCATTGATATGAGTTAATATAATTTTTAAGAGTTATTGTCGACATGCTTAGTTATAATCTTTGCTGAAAACCTGGGTGTTGTTTAAGCTTATTTATGGAAACAAGAGCAAAAGAGTTCATAAAAGTTTTTCCTTTTCACTTTCAGTTTATAAACTGAATTGCTTGAGGACAAGCAAAGGTTTAAGCTTGGGGGAGTTGATACGTCTCCGTCGTATCTACTTTTTCTAATGCTTTTACTCTTATTTTGGACTCTAATTTGCATGATTTGAATGAAACTAACCCGGACTGACGTTGTTTTCAGCATAACTACCATGGTGTTGTTTTTGTGCAGAAATAGAAGTTCTCGGAATGGAACGAAACTTCGCGAGGATTTTTTATACAATAAAAGAGAATTTCTGGAGCCAAGAACCACCAGAGGGGGGGCACCTAGGTGGGCACAACCCACCAGGGCGCGCCACCCCCTCCAGGCATGCCGAGGTGGGTTGCCCCCACCTGGTGGCCCCGCGGACCCTGAAACTGCCGCTATAAAATCCTATTTTTCTAGAAAAAAATCAGGGAGAAAGAATTATCGCGTTTCACGAGACGGAGCCGCCGCCATCTCCTGTTCTTCATCAGGAGGCCAGATCTAGAGTCCGTTTGGGGCTCCGGAGAAGGGGTCTTCAATCTTCATCATCACCAACTCTTCTCCATCTCCAATTCCATGATGCTCCCCACCGGGAGTGAGTAATTCCTTCATAGGCTCACTGGTCGGTGAGGAGTTGGATGAGATTCATCATGTAATCGAGTTAGTTTTGTTAGGGCATGATCCTTAGTATCCATTATGTTCTGAGATTGATGCTGCTATGACTTTGCCATGCTTAATGCTTGTCACTTTGGGTCCGGATGCCATCATTTCAGATCTGAACCGCTTATGTTATCACCATTATATCCATGTTCTAGATCCGATCTTGCAAGTTATAGTCACCTACTACGTGTTATGATCCGGCAACCCCGGAGTGACAATAGTCGGGACCACTCCTGGTGATTGTCGTTGTCAAAATTGGCAGATCTTGGGTAGGGGGTCCCAAGCTGTATGTCTAAGGATTGGTGGTAACAATGATAAAAAAAGGACATAATGTTTACCCAGGTTCGGGCCCTCTTAATGGAGGTGAAGCCCTACTCCTGCTTGATTATATTCGATGGATATGGGGTTACAAGAGTTGATCTACCTCGAGATCTTAATGGCTAAACCCTAGCTTGGCTAGCCTATCAATGTTGTGATCCTGCCTTCGACCTAACCCTCTAGTTTATATAGACACCGGAGAGGCTTAGGGTTGTACAAAGTCGGTTTAACAGAAAAAAAATAGTATATCCGGACACCTAAATTTGTCATCCATGTATACGAGAGTCCCTATCGAACATGAGAGGTGGTCTTCTGCCTTGTATCTTGACGGCCCGGCCCATATCCAATAGACCGAACGCCCGAGGACCCCTTAATCCTGGACTCCCTCAGTAGCCCCTGAACCAGTCTTCAATGACGACGTGTTCGGCACGCAGATTATCTTCGGCATTGCAAGGCAGGTTCCCTGAACCATATACGTCAGCTTTCCTCCATAAAAGAACTTTATTCGGCCTTGCATAATTAACACAACCCTTAGCCGTGAAGGTAGGATATATAAAAAATAGGAACAATGTCTTTACTGACAACTTTTTCCGGCGAAGTGTCAGACTTGACCCTTCAGCGTTTTGAACCGTTTTCACACCCCGTGTTCCGTGTTTCGAGGCCAAGCCCCATTTGCCCGTCCTGTCAAAACATAGATCGTGCCCACTTAATATGGGATTGCTCATCAATAAAATTTGGGTAATCCAACCGTTTACAGCGCACGCTTTCATTGGGAATAGGTGAGTTTCAAGGCACAAGTGGGGGTACGGTTGGCATTTTTACCACCTATAAGAGGGTAATGGATTTTCCTTTCTTCCCCACACCTTCCAATCTCATCCGCCTTCCAATCTCCCCAGCTCTCAGCGTCGAAAAGTTTTCGTCTTCCTCACCACCACCACCTCCTTCGACCATGGCCGGATCTGGTTCCAAGGGCAAGTGGGAGGCCTCCTCCATCACAGAGAAGGAGATAAAGGATCTCTGGAGCGCGAGATACCTAGCCTCCACCATCGCGCACAGGCTCCCCTCCAAGGGTCAGATCATTCCCACTCCGAAGGCCGGCGAGAGGGTCGTTTTCCTCCCCCATTTCCTTAGAGGGTTAGGTTTTCCACTCCACCGATTCGTTAGGGGGCTCATGTTCTATTATGGGCTAGATTTCCATGATCTAGCCCCGAACTCTTTCTTTCACATCTCGGCGTTTATCGTCGTGTGTGAGGCTCTACTCCGCATCCCCCCACACTTCGGCATATGGCTGAAAGTCTTCAATGTGAAGCCGAAGGTGGTCGACGGGCAACATGCGGACTGCGGTGGGGCCATGATAAGCAAGCTTCCCAATGCCACGTGGCCCAAGGGGGCCTTCGTCGAGACCGTCAAGATTTGGCAACAAGAGTGTCTTTATATCAGAGAGCCGTGCCGCACCAAGTGGGAAGCGATTCCAGAGTTCAGATCCGGACCCCCCACGAGGCTCGCGTCATGGAACGCTAAGGACCTACTGGGGGTGAGGGAGTCCTGGACTAAGGGGTCCTCGGGCGTCCAGGCTATGTGATATGGGCCAGACTAATGGGCCGTGAAGATATGAGATTAAAGACCTTTCCCCGTGTCCGTACGGGACTCTCCTTTGCGTGGATGGCAAGCTTGGCATTCGGATCATGCATCTTCCTTTCTCTATAAACTGACTCTGTACAACCCTAGATCCCTTCGGTGCCTATATAAACCGGAGGGTTTAGTCCATAGGGCAAGAACAATCATACATGCTAGACATCTAGGGTTTAGCCATTACAATCTCGAGGTACATCAACTCTTGTAACCCCTATACTCATCAATGGCAATCAAGCAGGAAGTAGGGTATTACCTCCATTAAGAGGGCTCGAACCTGGGTAAAACATCGTGTCCCCTGCCTCCTGTTACCTTCGATCTTTAGATGCACAGTTCGGGACCCCCTACCCGAGATCTGCCAGTTTTGACACCAACATTGGTGCTTTCATTGCGAGTTCCATCGTGTCATCGCTTGAAGGCTCGATGGCTCCGTCAATCATCCACAACAATGCCGCCTTGAGGGAGACTTTCGTCCCCAGCCAAGTCTTCATATTCGGTGGCTTCGCACTGCGTGCCAATTCGATCGGCCATCTGGAGTAGATCGACAGCTACGCCCCTGGTCATCAGATTAGTTTTGGAAACCTAAACTATGTCGCTAGTATCCGAGGAGACTTGATCTTCCAAGGGTTCGCGGCCTCAACGACAGTTCTGGCCTTAGATCCGGAACACATCACCGAGTCCGAAGACGGGAGTTTAGAGCCCGCTAGACTCTCCACAGCCATAGAGCTTAACACCGGAGAGATGGAGGGGATCATTTTACCGGCAGGCCCGGAGTCACACCAGGCTCCCTTCATCAACATTAAGCCGGACTCACCCCCGAACACCAGCTCCGAACTCTCGAGGTCCGTGTTATGTGAGCTCGGCCAAGGAACTTCTGTCCCTCCCTGCTCCACGGACTATCGCTTCCCTGTCCAAACCTCACTCTTAAATGAGGCCCTAGACTTAATGTGATCTCTCGTCATTGTAGAAGGATCGCTGCCAAACTATGCCCAGCCCACACTAGGGGCTGAGAGTGGGGAATTTTAAGTCCCACCCACCACACACTTTATAGCCAGCGTCGAGGACCTAACCGACATGCTCCATTACGCCTCCAAAGACATCGACGGTATGGACGACGATACCGAAGAGGAGCAAAGCCGGAACCCGCCATTTACCGGACGCTGAACGGCCACTTCAACATATGATGTGTACATGGTGAACACACCCAAAGAGGATCACGACGATGGTGGGAAAGGTCCCATCAAGGACAATCCTTCTGAGGCACCACCAAAGCATCGACGTCAACGACGCCGCTCGAAATCGCGTCGCGAAAAAGACAGCAATACTGGCACTGGAGACAATAATACTCCGGATAACGCCGAAGACCAAGAAGCCCCTATCGAGCCAACATCCGAACATGATGATTGGGAGGACGGTCAATTTAACCCCGATGATCCCGTCGGGAACGAGGGCTCGAAGGATAGTAACTACCTACTGATCTCCGAAGAGGATGAGAGCCTCGGCGACGAAGACTTCATCGTACTGATAACCCACAAGTGTAGGGGATCGCAACAGCTTTCGAGGGTATAGTATTCAACCCAAATTTATTGATTCGACACAAGGGGAGCCAAAGAATATTCTTGAGTATTAGCAATTGAGTTGTCAATTCAACCACACCTGGATAACTTAGTATCTGCAGCAAAGTATTTAGTAGCAAAAGTGGTATGATAATAAAGGTAATGGTAGCAAAAGTAAAGATAATAGTAGTTGGGTTTTTGTAGTACTTGTAACAGTAGCAACGGAAAAGTAAATAAGCGAAGAACAATATGTGAAAAGCTCGTAGGCAATGGATCAGTGATGGATAATCATGCCAGATGCGATTCCTCATGTAATAGCTATAACATATGGTGACATAGAACTAGCTCCAATTCATCAATGTAATGTAGGCATGTATTCCGTAAATAGTCATACGTGCTTATGGAAAAGAACTTGCATGACATCTTTTGTCCTACCCTCCCGTGGCAGCGGGGTCCTAGCGGAAACTAAGGGATATTAAGGCCTCCTTTTAATAGAGAACCGGAACAAAGCATTAGCACATAGTGAATACATGAACTCCTCAAACTACGGTCATCACCGAGAAGTATCCCGATTATTGTCACTTCGGGGTTGTCGGATCATAACACATAATAGGTGACTCTAGACTTGCAAGATAGGATCAAGAACAAGCATATATTCATAAAAACATACTAGGTTCAGATCTGAAATCATGGCACTTGGGCCCTAGTGACAAGCATTAAGCATAGCAAAGTCATAGCAACATCAATCTCAGAACATAGTGGATACTAGGGATCAAACCCTAACAAAACTAACTTGATAACATGGTAAATCTCATCCAACCCATCACCGTCCAGCAAGCCTACGATGGAATTACTCACGCACGGCGGTGAGCATCATGAAATTGGTGATGGAGGATGGTTGATGATGACGACGGCGACGAATCCCCTCTCCGGAGCCCGAGCGGACTCGAATCAGCCCTCGAGAGAGATTAGGGCTTGGCGGCTCGTGTCGTAAAACGCGATGAAACTTTCTCTCTGATTTTTTCTCCCCGAACATGAATATATGGAGTTGGAGTTGAGGTCGGTGGAGGTCCAGGGGGCCCACGAGATAGGGGGCGTGCCCCCCTGTCTCTTGGACAGGCCGTGGACCCCCTGATGTATTTCTTTCGCCCAGAAATTCTTATTAATTCCAAAAAGTGCCTCCGTGGAGTTTCAGGACATTCCGAGAACTTTTCTTTTCTACACATAAAACAACATCATGGCAGTTCTGTTGAAAACAGCGTCAGTCCGGGTTAGTTTCATTCAAATCATGCAAGTTAGAGTCCAAAACAAGGGCAAAGTGTTTGGAAAAGTAGATACATTGGAGACATATCAACTCCCCCAAGCTTAAACCTTTGCTTGTTCTCAAGCAATTCAATTGATAAACTGAAAGTGATAAAGAAAAACTTTTACAAACTCAATTTGCTCTTGTTGTTGTAAACATGAAAAGCCATCATTCAGGTTCAGCAAATATTACGAACTAACCATACTCACAATAACACTTAGGTCTCACAATTACTCATATCAATAGCATAATCAGCTAGCGAGCCATAATAATCAAACTCGGATGACAACACTTTCTCAAAATAACCATAACATGATATAACAAAATGGTATCTCGCTAGCCCTTTCTGAGACCGCAAAACATAAATGCAGAGCACCTTTAAAGATCAAGGACTGACTAAACATTGTAATTCATGGTAAAAGAGATCCAATCAAGTCATACCCAATATAAACCAATAGTAATGAATGCAAATGAGAATGTGCTCTCCAACGGGTGCTTTTAATAAGAAGGGTGATGACTCAACATAAATGTAAATAGATAGGCCCTTCGCAGAGGGAAGCAGGGATTTGTAGAGGTGCCAGAGCTCGATTTTAAAATAGAGATTGAATAACATTTTGAGCGGCATACTTTTGCTGTCAACGCAACAACTATGAGATGGCTGTATCTTCCATACTACATGCATTATAGGCAGTTCCCAAATAGAATGGTAAAGGTTTATACTCCCCCAACCACCAACAAGCATCAGTCCATGGCTTGCTCGAAACAACGAGTGCCTCCAACTAACAACAGCCCCGGGGGAGTTTTGTTTAATTATTTTGATTTGCTTTGATGTTTTTGGATCATGGGACTGGGCATCCCGGTTACCGGCCCTTTCTCGTGAATGAGGAGCGGAGTCCACTCCCCTTGAGAATAACCCACCTAGCATGGAAGATATAGGCAGCCTAGTTGTAACATGAGCTGCTCGAGCATACAAAACAGAATTTCATTTGAAGGTTTGGAGTTTGGCACATACAAATTTACTTGGAACGGCAGGTAAATACCGCATATAGGAAGGTATAGTGGACTCATATGGAACAACTTTGGAGTTTATGGAGTTTGGATGCACAAGCAGTATTCCCGCTTAGTACAGGTGAAAGCTAGCAAAAGACTGGGAAGCGGCCAACTAAGAGAGCGACAACAGTCATAAACATGCATTAAAATTAATTCACACCGAATACAAGCATGAGTAGGATATAATCCACCATGAACATAAATATCATGAAGGCTATGTTGATTTGATTCAACTACATGCGTGAACATGTGCCAAGTCGAGTCACTTAATACATTCAAAGGAGGATACCATCCCATCATATCACATCATAATCATTCTAATAGCATGTTGGCACGCAAGGTAAACCATTATAACTCATAGCTAATCAAGCATGGCACAAGCAACTATAATCTCTAAATGTCATTGCAAATATGTTTACCTCATAACAAGCTGACTCAGAAACGATGAACTCATCATATTTACAAAAACAAGAGAGGCCGAGTTCATACCAGCTTTTCTCATCCCAATAAGTCCATCATATATCGTCATTATTGCCTTTCACTTGCACGACCAAACGATGTGTATAATAATAAGAGTGCACGTGCATTGGACTAAGCTGGAATCTGCAAGCATTCAACCCAAGAGAGAAGACAAGTAATATGGGCTCTAAGTTAAATAAACAATCATGCAAATGAGAGCCACTAAACATTTTCAATATGGTCTTCTCGACCCCCAAAGGAAATAAAATAAAATAAAACTATTTACACGGGAAAACTCCCAACAAGTAAGAAGAATAAGAAGAAATATTTTTGGGTTTTCATTTTAATCTACTACAAGCATGGAAATTAAACTAACTAATTTTTTTGGTTTTTCTTAAGGTTTATCAAACACACAAGAAGAAAGCTAGAAAAAGAAACTTAAACTAGAATGGATAATACAATGAAAGAGTATGAGCACCGACGACTAGAATAGTGTAAACATGAATGTAAAGTCGGTGAGAAATACGTACTCCCCCCGAGCTTAGGCTTTTGGCCTAAGTTGGTCTAGTACCAAGGACCGCCTGGCTGATATCCATAAGTGAAACTGGGGTCGTATTGAGATGCGGTGGCAACCACCTCCTGAGCTGCAGCATGTTGGCGAGCTGCCTCCGCTCCCCTCTCGTGTTCAGCTGCTTCCTCCTGGTGACAACATATCTTCCTTTTGCCTGATAATCAAAAAGGTAGGGAGCAGGAAGAGTAACATGGATGACGTTGCGTCTGTCATAGATTAGTCGATAATGGAGGAATTGTTCATTCCTCGCAAGAAATTGATGATTGAACATAGCTTCTTTATCCAAATAAACAGGAGGTAAAATCATATCCCCCTCTCGTGGGGCTATATTAAGATAATTAGCCACACGGGTTGCATAAATTCCTCCAAATAAATTTCCCTTTCTACTATTATTCTGCAACCTACGTGCAACTATTGCCCCCCAAGTTATAACCTTTATAACTTAACACAGCACTCTTGAGGACACACAGATCAGGGACACACATGTGACATGCTTCATCCTTACCGTTAATGCATCTACCAATAAAGAGAGCAAAATAATGCATAGCAGGAAAATGAATGCTCCCTATGGTAGCTTGTGCTATGTCCCTAGACTCTCCCACAGTGATACTAGCAAGGAAATCTCTAAATTCAGATTTGTGAGGATCATTAATATTACCCCACTGCGGGAGTTTGCAAGCAGTTGTGAAATCCTCCAAATCCATGGTATAAGATGTAATAAATATCAAATATGACACTAGGGGAATTACGCGCACAGTTATGTTTAAACCTCCGCACAAAAGAATCAGTCAACTGATAGTACTGCGGACACTTATCTTGTAAGAAGTCCTCCAGCTCGGCATTCCGCACATACGCATCAAATTCCTCCTTGGAGCCTGCCTCGACCATAAAATCATCGGATGGCCACCCACAAGCTCGTACATCCGCGTCCCTCGGTAATTCAACATCTTGCTCACGTATAGCAATCCTTGGCCCTTTCTTTACCGAGGAACCACCTTGGTACATTCTTCTAAACATAATTCTTTTTCTGAAATAAATCCGAAATTTTAGCAACTTCAAAATAAAAGTGAATAAAACTAAACAATATTGGTAACAACTACTCCTACAAGTGCCTAGAGCCTATATCATGCATTAGAATTGCTTGGGACCTCATAAATTTAACATGCAAGCTCAAGAACATGGTCACCTATGCAGCAAAAATTTGCAATAAATAAAGCACTAGAACAAAAACTAATTAGACCAATGGAGGAGTCACATACCAAGCAACAATCTCCCAAAGCAGTTTTGTGAATGGAGCTTTGAGCAAGGAGATCGAAAATCGCAGCAAAATGAACTAGAACTCGTGCTTGAGCTGGATGGGGATTTTTTTGGGTAGAAGATGAAGTGTGTGGATGCTGGCATAAGTGGAGGGGGCCACCAGGGGGCCACGAGATAGGGGCGCGCCCTATGGGGGGGCGCCCTCCACTCTCGTGGCCTGGTGCTTGCCCCTCCTGTAGTGATTTCAGTGCCTAAAATCCTCAACTATTCCATAAAAAATCATACTAAATTTGCAGGGCATTTGGAGCACTTTTATTTTTGGACTATTTTTTATTGCACAGATAATTCCGAAAACAGACGGATAATACTATTTTTGCTTTATTTATTCTAAATACCAGAAAGTAAAAAGAGGGTACAGAAGGTTGTGCCTTCTAGTTTCATCCATCTCATGATCATCAAAATGAATCCACTAACAAGGTTGATCAAGTCTTGTTAACAAACTCATTCCGAATAACACGGAACCGGAGAAGTTTCGAATAACACTAAGTTACCTCAACGGGATATGAAAATCCCCAACAATAAGAATATCATACTTTTTCTTGACAAGAGGGAGAGGAAATTCAAAACCTCAATAATAATAGTTGGAACTTTTCCAATAGAATTGATGCTATGAACTTGAGATTGTTTCCTCGGAAAGTGTACCGTATGCTCATTACCATTAACACGAAAAGTGACATTGCCTTTCTTGCAATCAATAACAGCCCCTGCAGTATTAAGAAAAGGTCTACCAAGGATAATAGACATACTATCGTCCTCGGGAATATCAAGAATAACAAAGTCCGTTAAGATAGTGACATTTGCAACCACAACAGGCACATCCTCACAAATACCAACAGGTATAGTAGTTGATTTATCAGCATTTGCAAAGATATTTCAGTACGTGTCAACTTATTCAATTCAAGTCTACGATATAAAGAGAGAGGCATAACACTAACACCGGCTCCAAGATCACATAAAGCAATCCTAACATAATTTCTTTTTATGGAGCATGGTATAGTTGGTACACCCGGATCTCCAAGTTTCTTTGGTATTCCACCCTTAAAAGTGTAATTAGCAAGCATGGTGGAAATTTCAGCTTCCGGTATCTTTCTTTTATTTGTCATGATATCCTTCATATACTTAGCATAAGGATTTACTTTCAGCATATCAGTTAAGCGCACGTAAGAAAATAGGTCTAATCATTTCAGCAAAGCGCTCAAAATCCTCATCATCCTTTGTCTTGGATGGTTTAGGAGGAAAGGGCATGGGTTTCTGAACCCATGGTTCTCTTTCTCTACCGTGCTTCCTAGCAACAAAATCTCTCTTATCATAACGTTGATTCTTTGATTGTGGGTTATCAAGATCAACAGCGGGTTCAATCTCTACTTCATTGTTTTTGCTAGGTTGAGCATCAACATGAACATTATCATTAACATTATCACTAGGTTCATGTTCATCACTTGATTGTGTTTCAGCATCACAAATAGAAATATCATTAGGATTCTCAGGTGTGTCTACAGTAGGTTCACTAGAAGCATTCAAAGTCCTATCGTTTTTCTTTTTCTTCTTTTTAGAAGAACTAGGTGCCTTTAAATTATTTCTCTGAGAATCTTGCTCGATTCTCTTAGGGTGGCCTTCAGGATACAAAGGTTCTGAGTCATTCTACCAGTTCTAGTAGCCACTCTAACAGCAAAGTCATTTTTCTTATTTAATTCATCAAGCAAATCATTTTGAGCTTTAAGTACTTGCTCAGCTTGAGTAGCAATAGAAGCATATTTGCTAATGAGTTGGAGTTCACCTTTAACTCTAGCCATATTATCGCTCACACGTCCTATCTCGAAAGCATTATTCTTTAACTCTCTACCAACATAAGCATTAAAACTTTCTTGTCTAGCCATAAAGTCATCAAATTCATCTAAGCATGGGCTATGGAACTTAGTAGAGGGGATTTTAACTTTATCATATCTATAGAGAGAATTACCTTTACTACATGTGTCGAGTTATCAAGACAATGTGGTTCTTCAACAGGCGGTACATTAAGACCATATATTTCTTCAATAGGAGGTAAATTCTTAACATCTTCGGCTTTAATACATTTTTCTTTCATTGATTTCTTTGCCTCTTGCATATCTTCAGGACTGAGAAATAAAACACCTCTCTTCTTCGGAGTGGGTTTTGGAATAGGCTCAGGAGTTGGCTCAATTGGTTCAGGAATTGGCTCAAGAAGAGTCCAATTATTTTCATTAGTCAACATATTATTCAATAATATTTCAGCTTCGTCGACTGTTCTTTCCCTGAAAACACAACCAACACAACTATCCAAGTAGTCCCTGGAAGCATCGGTTAGTCCATTATAAAAGATATCAAGTATTCCATTTCTCTTGAGAGGATGATCAGGCAAAGCATTAAGTAACCGGAGAAGCCTCCCCCAAGCTTGTGGGAGACTATCTTCTTTGATTTGCACAAAATTATATATTTCCCGCAAGGAAGCTTGTTTCTTATGAGCAGGGAAATATTTAGCAGATAAGTAATAAATCATATCCTGGGGACTACGCACAAAACCAGGAGCAAGAGATTATACCAAGTCTTAGCATCACCCTTTAATGAGAATGGAAATATCTTAAGGATACAATAATAGCGAGACTTCTCATCATGAGTAAACAGGGTAGCTATATCATTTAACTTGGTAAGATGTGCCACAACATCTTCAGATTCAAGGCCATAAAAAGGATCAGATTCAACTAAAGTAATAATTTCAGGATCAACAGAGAGTTCATAATCCTTATCAGTAACACAGATAGGTGAAGTAGCAAAAGCAGGGTCAGGTTTCATTCTAGCATTAAGAGACTGCTGCTTCCATTTAGCTAATAATTTCTTAAGATCATATCTATCATTGCAAGCAAAGATTTCCCTAGCAGCTTCTTCATTCATAACATAACCCTTAGGAACAACAGGCAATACATAATCATTGGGAGAACCTTCATCATCACTATCATCAATAATAGCATCTTCAATATTTTCATTCCCCCTAACTCTAGCAAGTTGTTCATCAAGAAATTCACCTAATGGCAAAGTAGTATCACGCACAGAAGTAGTTTCATCATGAATAGCTGAAGTGGCATCATCAATAACATGCAACATATCAGAATTCATAGCAGTAGCAGGTTTAGGTGTCGCAAGCTTACTAATAACGGAAGGAGAATCTAGTGCAGAGCTAGATGGTAGTTCCTTCCTCCCCTCGTAGTTGAGGGCAAAATAGTAGGTCGGTCGTCTTTCAAGTTCTTCATAGTGATCAACAGACATAAATCCCAAGTGACTCAGAGAATAGAGCTATGCTCCCCAGCAACGGCACCAGAAATTAGTCTTGATAACCCACAAGTGTAGGGGATCGCAACAGCTTTCGAGGGTATAGTATTCAACCCAAATTTATTGATTCGACACAAGGGGAGCCAAAGAATATTCTTGAGTATTAGCAGTTGAGTTGTCAATTCAACCACACCTAGATAACTTAGTATCTGCAACAAAGTATTTAGTAGCAAAAGTGGTATGATAATAAAGGTAACGGTAGCAAAAGTAAAGATAATAGTTTTGGGGTTTTTGTAGTAGTTGTAACAGTAGCAACGGAAAAGTAAATAAGCGAAGAACAATATGTGAAAAGCTCGTACGCAATGGATCAGTGATGGATAATTATGCCGGATGTGATTCCTCATGTAATAACTATAACATACGGTGACATAGAACTAGCTCCAATTCATCAATGTAATGTAGGCATGTATTAGTAAATAGTCATACGTGCTTATGGAAAAGAACTTGCATGACATCTTTTGTCCTACCCTCCCGTGGCAGCGCGGGTCCTAGCGAAACTAAGGGATATTAAGGCCTCCTTTTAATAGAGAACCGAACAAAGCATTAGCACATAGTGAATACATGAACTCCTCAAACTACGGTCATCACCGAGAAGTATCCCGATTATTGTCACTTCGGGGTTGTCGGATCATAACACATAATAGGTGACTATAGACTTGCAAGATAGGATCAAGAACACACATATATTCATGAAAACATACAAGGTTCAGATCTGAAATCATGGCACTCGGGCCCTAGTGACAAGCATTAAGCATAGCAAAGTCATAGCAACATCAATCTCAGAACATAGTGGATACTAGGAATCAAACCCTAACAAAACTAACTTGATTACATGGTAAATCTCATCCAACCCATCACCATCCAGCAAGCCTACGATGGAATAACTCACGCACGGCAGTGAGCATCATGAAATTGGTGGAGGATGGTTGATGATGACGACGGCGATGAATCCCCCTCTCCGGAGCCCCGAACGGACTCCAGATCAGCCCTCCCGAGAGATATTAGGGCTTGGCGGCGGCTCCATGTCGTAAAACGCGATGAAACTTTCTCTCTGATTTTTTTCTCCTCGAACGTGAATGTATGGAGTTGGAGTTGAGGTCGGTGGAGGTCCAGGGGCCACGAGATAGGGGGCGCGCCCTATAGGGGGGGCACCCCCTATCTTGTGGACAGGCCGTGGGCCCCCTGGTGTATTTCTTTCGCCCAGAAATTCTTATTAATTCCAAAAAGTGCCTCCGTGGATTTTCAGGACATTCCGAGAACTTTTCTTTTCTACACATAAAACAACATCATGGCAGTTCTGCTGAAAACAGCGTCAGTCCGGGTTAGTTTCATTCAAATCATGTAAGTTAGAGTCCAAAACAAGGGCAAAAGTGTTTGGAAAAGTAGATACGTTGGAGACGTATCACGTACCATAGGAACCCTTCGAACAAGAGCGCTTTAAGCGCCGGCTAATAGCAACGGCAAGAAGCTTGAAAACAAAGTGGCAGGAACTCCAAGCTGGTCAGGATTTACTCAATGATAGATGGACTAATGTCCTGGCAGCCGAGGAATACGACCTCGAGCGCCAAACTAAGAGTTACCCAAAGCGCAGGCTGCTATCCCAATTCGACGGCGAGGTCCCGGAACCTATACCGATAGTGCGTAACGCCACGGACGGACCTAACCGACCACCTCATGACCGGGACAGAGCGGCAACTCAAGCCGAATACCAGACTGCACCACCTCGCCCTAGAGGCAGAGAGACAGTGGCCGCAGGATACACGTATGACCTGCGACATGACCTGGACAATAGAGCCGGTCATACCAGATCAATATATGGATCAAGGGGGCATGCACCAGCGAGAGAAGACAGCCATCAAGCCTGGCGCGACAAGCACAACCTCACACGGGCTGAAAACCGCATACGGACTTCATCCGAACTGCGTTGTGATGTCGCCTGATACAGAGGCGCCGCACACCCCATATGCTTCACCGATGAGGTGATGGAGCACCAATTCCCAGAAGGGTTTAAACCCATGAACATTGAATCATACGACGACACAACTAATCCCGCAGTATGGATTGAAGATTTTCTACTCCACATCCGCATGGCTCGTGGTGATGACTTACATGCCATCAAGTACCTCCCTCTAAAACTTAAGGGACCAGCATAGCACTGGCTGAATAGCCTCCCAGAAAACACTATTGGTAGCTAGGAAGACTTGGAGGATGCCTTCAGAGACAACTTCCAAGGTACCTATGTTCGGCCCCCAGACGCCGATGACCTTAGTCACATAATCCAGCAACCCGGCGAATCAACTCGGAAGCTCTAGACTAGGTTCTTAGTCAAAAAGAACTAGGTTGTGGATTGTCCAGACGCTGAAGCCCTTGCGGCCTTCAAACACAGTGTCCGAGATGAGTGGCTCGCCCAACACCTCAGCCAAGAAAAGCCGAAGTCCATGGCAGCCCTTACCGCACTTATGACCCGCTTCTGCGTGGGAGAAGATAGCTGGCTAGCTCGTAGAAGCAATAGCACCAGTGACCCAGGCACCTCTGAAGCCAGGGACGGCAATGGCAATCCACAATGCGACAAGCACAAGCGTCGAAACAATAACAAAGACACGGCGGTCAACGCCGGATTCAGTGGCTCCAAATCCGGTCAGCGGAAGAAGCCATTCAAAGGAAACAAGGATGGTCCATCTAGTTTGGACAGAATACTTGATCGGCCTTGCTAGATTCATGGCACCCCCGATAAACCTGCCAATCACACCAACAGAAATTGTTGGGTCTTTAAACAGGCCGACAAGCTCAACGCCGAACACAAGGGGAAAAGGCCGCCCCGCGAGGACAACGAAGAAGAGCCTCGCCCACCGAACATAGGGGGGTAGAAAAAAAATCCCCCAAGGTCAAAACGGTGAATATGATCTATGTCACCCACATCCCCAAGCAGGAGCGCAAGCACGCATTAAGGGATGCCTATGCCATACAGCCGGTCGCCCCAAAATTCAACCCATGGTCGGCTTGTCCGATCACCTTCGATCGAAAGGAACACCCGACCAGTATCCGTCATGGAGGTTCGGCAGCTTTGGTCCTCGACCCAATCATTGACGGATTCCACCTCACACGAGTCCTCATGGATGGTGGCAGTAGCCTTAACCTGCTTTACCAGGACACCGTCCGCAAAATGGGTATTGATCCATCAAGAATCAAGCCCACTAAAACCACCTTTAAAGGAGTAATACCTGGCGTAGAGGCCCGTTGCTCGGGCTCAATAAAATTGGAAGTTGTCTTTGGCTCGCCCGACAACTTCCGCAGTGAAGACTTGATCTTCGATATCGTACCCTTCTAAAGTGGCTATCACACACTACTCGGACGGACCGCTTTCACTCGATTCAACACGGTCCCGCACTATGCTTATTTAAAGCTCAAGATGCCTGATACGTCTCCAACGTATATATAATTTATGAAGCATTCATGCTATTTTATTATCTGTTTTGAATGTTTATGGGCTTTATTATACACTTTTATATTATTTTTTGGGACTAACCTATTAACCGGAGGCCCAGCCCATATTGTTGTTTTCTTGCCTATTTCAGTGTTTCGAAGAAAAGGAATATCAAACAGAGTCCAAACGGAATGAAACCTTTGGTAGCGTTATTTTTGGAACGGAAGCAATCGAGGGAGCTTGAAGTACAAGCCAGGGAAGCTTCGAGGAAGCCACGAGATAGGGGGGCGCCCACCCCCTGGGCGCGCCCTCCACTCTTGTGGGCCCCTTGTGGCTCCCCCGACCGACTTCTTTTGCCTATATATTCCCATATACCCTAAAACCATCAAAGCGATCAATAGATCGGGAGTTCCGCCGCCGCAAGCCTCTGTAGCCACCAAAAACCTCTCAGGAGCCCGTTCCGGCACCCTGCCGGAGGGGGAATGCCTCACTGGTGGCCATCTTCATCATCGCGGTGCTATCCATAACGAGGAGGGAGTAGTTCACCCTCGGGGCTGAGGGTATGTACTAGTAGCTGTGTGTTTGATCTCTCTCTCTCTCTCTCTCTCTCTCTCTCTCTCTCTTGTGTTCTCTCTATGGCACAATCTTGATGTATCGCGAGCTTTGCTATTATAGTTGGATCTTATGATGTTTCTCCCCCTCTACTCTCTTGTGATAAATTGAGTTTTCCTCTTGAAGTTATCTTATCGGATTGAGTCTTTAAGGATTTGAGAACACTTGATTTATGTCTTGCCGTGCTTATCTGTGGTGACAATGGGATATCACGTGATCCACTTGATGCATTTTTTAGTGATCAACATGCGGGTTCGGCCCATGAACCTATGCATAGGGGTTGGCACACGTTTTCGTCTTGACTCTCCGGTAGAAACTTTGGGGCACTCTTTGAAGTACTTTGTGTTGGTTGAATAGATGAATCTGAGATTGTGTTATGCATATCGTATAATCATGCCCACGGATACTTGAGGTGACAATGGAGTATCTAGGTGACATTAGGGTTTTGTTTGATTTGTGTCTTAAGGTGTTATTCTAGTATGAACTCTATGATAGATTGAACGGAAAGAATAGCTTCATTTTATTTTACTACGGACTCTTGAATAGATCGAGCAAAAAGGATAACTTTGAGGTGGTTTCGTACCCTACCATAATCTCTTTGTTTGCTATCCGCTATTAGTGGCTTTGGAGTGACTCTTTGTTGCATGTTGAGGGATAGTTATATGATCCAATTATGTTATTATTGTTGAGAGAACTTGCACTAGTGAAAGTATGAACCCTATGCCTTGTTTCCTACCATTGCAATACCGTTTACGCTCACTTTTATCATTAGTTACCTTGCTGTTTTTATATTTTCAGATTACAAAAACCTATGTCTACCATCCATATTGCACTTGTATCACCATCTCTTCGCCGAACTAGTGCACCTATACAATTTACTATTGTATTGGGTGTGTAGGGGACACAAGAGACTCTTTGTTATTTTGTTGCAGGGTTGCTTGAGAGAGACCATCTTCATCCTACGCCTCCCACAGATTGATAAACCTTAGGTCATCCACTTGAGGGAAATTTGCTACTGTCCTACAAACCTCTGCACTTGGAGGCCCAACAACGTCTACAAGAAGAAGGTTGTGTAGTAGACATCAAGCTCTTTTAAAGCGCGCGTTGCGGGAGGTGAGTGCTTGAAGGTATATCTTTAGATCTTGCAATCAAATCTTTTTGTTTCTTATTTTATCACTAGTTTAGTTTATAAAAGAAAACTACAAAAAAAATGGAAGTGAGTTTGTCTCATACACTTCATCTTTTTAATATCTTTCGTGAGTATGATGAAAAGGTAAATTGTGCTCAAGTGCTAGAAAAAGAAGTCTGTAAAATGTTTGGCACTTGATCTTTGTATGATGTGCATGATTGCAATGTTGTTAGTATGAATTCCTTGAATATCCATGATGCTAATGATATGCAAAGCCACAAGCTTGGGGATGCTATGTTTGATGAAGATGATATGTTTAGTCCCCCAAGTTTTGATGAGAATATTTATTATGATGAAGGCATGCCTCCTATTTATGATGATTATATTGATTAAAGTGGGTTTGGAAGAGTGAAAACTTTAGGAAGTAACGATCCCACTATTTTGGAGGATGTTGATTATTATTGTGATAATTATGAAAGTGGATTTGGAGAGGTCATGACTTTATTTAGTGATGAATCCACTATTTCGGAAGAGGTTCCAATTGATTATAAGAACAAATATGTTACCTATGATGATTATTGTGATGACTTGTATGCTATTAAGAATAATGATAACCACGAAACTTGTCATCATGATTTTAGTATTCAATTGGATTATGCCTCACATGATAATTATTTTGTTGAGTTTGCTCCCACTACTATTCATGAGAAGAATTTTGCTTATGTGGAGAGTAGTAAATTTTCTATACTTGTAGATCATGAAAAGAATGCTTTAGGTGCTGGTTATATTGTTGAATTCATTCATGATGCTACTGAAAATTATTATGAGGGAGGAACATATGCTTGTAGGAATTGCAATAATGTCAAGTTTCCTCTCTATGTGCTTCAAGTTTTGAACTTATGCTTGTTTTGTCTTCCTATGCTAGTTGATTATTGTTCCCATAAGTTGTTTGCTCACAAAATCCCTATGCATAGGAAGTGAGTTAGACTTAAATGTGCTAGTCATATGCTTCATGATGCTCCCGTTATGTTTCAATTCTTATCTTTTATGTGAGCATCATTGTCATCATCATGCCTAGCTAGAAAGGCATTAAAGAAAAGCGCTCGTTGGGAGACAACCCAATATTTAACCTTACTGTTTTTGTGGGTTCACATGATTATTCTACTGTAGTAATCATGTTTTATATCTTTTGTTTCAATAAAGTGCCAAGTAAGACCTTTAGGATAGCTTACGGTGACAATTGTGTTGATCCTGCTAAAAATCAGAAACCTTTGCACCCAGTAAATTAGTTTTGATAATTCACAGAAACGTGATTCTGATCTGATTCTTTTTTATATGGATTGCTACATAAATTTCCTAGGACTTCCTAATTCAGTAGAAGTTTTGGAGTTCTGGAAGTATACGTTTGAGACAGATTACTACAGACTGTTCTGTTTTTGACAGATTCTGTTTTCTGTGTGTTGTTTGCTTATTTTGATGAATCTATGAGTAGTATCGGAGGGTATGAACCATTGAGAAGTTGGAATACATTAGATATTACACCAATATGAATTTATAATGAGTTCATTTTACAATACCTATGTGGTGATTTATTTTCTTATACTAACGGAGCTTACGAGTTTTCTGTTGAGTTTTGTGTTGTGAAGTTTTCAAGTTTTGGGTAAAGATTCGATCGACTATGGAATAAGAAGTGGCAAGAGCCTAAGCTTGGGGATGCCCAAGGCATCCCAAGGTAATATTAAAGTACAACCAAGAGCCTAAGCTTGGGGATGCCCCGGATGGCATCCCCTCTTTCGTCTTCGTTCATCGGTAACTTTACTTGGAGCTATATTTTTATTCACCACATGATATGTGTTTTGCTTGGAGAGTCATATTATCTTGTTAGTATTTGCTTGCTGTTATTTAGAATAATGTTTTGCATCTATATTTTCAATAAAAATGTCAAGGATAGCCATTACCATGCTTATTTTGCTAGTATACATGTTGCTGTATGAAAACAGAAAGTTTACCGCTGTTGCAAAAATTCCCTATAAAAGTCAGAGAATGGTATAATGTTGAAACTTTTTGCATATTGAGCTCTGATAAATTTACTACAGTGGGAATTTTTCTCATAATTTTTGGAGTTAGGGAAGTATTGATCTCTTGCATTCTTTACACACTGTACCGTTTTGGCAGATTGTTGTTATGTTTGCATTGTTTGCTTGTGGGGTATTATGTTTGCTTGTTTAATGATTCTATTTGAGGATAGGAGTATTAAATATGCAGAGACATTTAGTATGCAATGTGGAATAATAATTTTAGTGATTTGTTACAGTAGAAAATGATAAGGTTTTGCATTGGTTTATACTAACCTATCTCACGAGTTCTTGTTTGAGTTTGGTGTGGATGAAGCTTTTGATAAAAAGAGAAACCATGATAGAAGAGTAATTAAGGAGACACAAAAGTTCAAGATTGGGGATGCCCAAGGCACCCCAAGATAATATTTCAAGAAGTCTCAAGCAACTAAGCTTGGGGATGCCCCGTTAGGCATCCCACCTTTCTTCTTCAACAACTATCGGTTAGTATCGGTTGAACCTAAGTTTTTGCTTCTTCACATGAGTTGTGCTATCCTTGCAATGTCATTTTATTTTGCTTTGATTGCTGTTTGAGTAAAGCATCAAGATCTGAAATTCTTAAATGAGAGAGAGTGTTCACATAGTTACATAATTATTTAGCTACTCAATGATCTTCACTTATATCTTGTTGGAGTAGTTTGTCATTTACTCGTGTGCTTCACTTATATCCTATGAGTAAATGGTTGAATGAGTTGAATGTCAGAAATCTAAAATTATATATGTCTCATTTGCTTATCCCATGGGGAGTAATGACTTCACATCTAAGAAGTAGAGGTTGTAAATTTATTGAAGGTTAGCAAGCATTGTATCGGTCATTTGAACAATTCATGAAAGAATATTGAAGGAAGAGAAATTTCACATATAAATAAACTATCTTGGACATCTTTTATAATTGTGAGCACTCATTAAAGTATGACATGCTAAAGAGTTGATGTTGGACAAGGAAGACAACATAATGGGTTATGTTTTCTCACATCTTAGTTAAAGTATATTGTTATGGATCATTCAAACATGTTGAGCTTGCCTTTCCCCCTCATGCTAGCCAAAATTCCTTGCACCAAGTAGAGATACTACTTGTGCTTCCAAATATCCTTAAACCCAGTTTTTGCCATGAGTGTCCACCATACCTACCTATATGAGGTATTTACCTGCCGTTCCAAGTAAATTTCCATGTGCCAAACTCTAAACCTTCAAATAATAATCTGTTTTGTATGCCCGAATCGCTCATGTAGCGACTAGGGGCTGTCAGTATCTTCCATGCTAGGTGGGTTATTCTCAAGATGTGTGGACTCCGCTCATCATGCACGAGAAAAATGGCTGGTAACCGAGATGCCCAGTCCCACGATCAAAAAGATCAAAATCAAATCAAAAATAATTGCAAACAAAACTCCTCCAGGTTTGATGTTAGTTGGAGGCACCCGTTGTTTCGGGCAAGCCATTGATTGATGATTGTTGGTGGAGGGGGAGTAAAAACTTTACCATTCTATTTGGGAACCGCCTATAATGTATGTAGTATGGAAGATATTGGGAACTCTTGGTTGTTATGTTGACAATGAGATCATACCTCTCAAATTATTTATCTCTATTTCAAAATCGAGCTCTAGCACCTCTGCAAATCCCTGCTTCCCTCTGCGAAGGGCCTATCTTTTACTTTTATGCAAGAGTCAAGGTGATCTTGACCTTTCCCTTTTTCATTTTATCCTTTGGCAAGCACCTCGTATTGGAAAGATCCTGATATATATATATATATATATATATATATATATATATATATCCAATTGGATGCAAGTTAGCATGAACTATTATTGTTGACATCACCCAAAGCTGAATACGTTGGGAGGCAACACTATAAGCCCCTATCTTTCTCAATGTCCGATTAAAACTCCATAACCATAAGTATTGCGTGAGTGTTAGCAATTGTAGAAGACTATATGATAGTTGAGTATGTGGAGTTTGATAAATCAAAGCTCTGACATAGACCCTTCCAGAAAATAGGATGAGTTGTAATTGTTTGATGACTGAGAATGAAGTTTGCTAGCTTTCAAGAAATTTTATGGTCTATGCTTTAACATGAGAATTGCTTGTTACTTGTTCGTGAGAACTCTTATGAGATGAACTACTGTTATGACTTATAATCATGCTACAAAAGGTGATTGAAATTTTCATTGATCAAACTTGTGCACCTTCTAGCATTCACACTTCATAAATTCTTTCTTTTATCATTTACCTACTCGAGGACGAGCAGGAATTAAGCTTGGGGATGCTGATACGTCTCCAACGTATCTATAATTTATGAAGCATTCATGCTATTTTATTATCTATTTTGAATGTTTATGGGCTTTATTATACACTTATATATTATCTTTTTGGACTAACCTATTAACCGGAGGCCCAGCCCATATTGCTGTTTTCTTGCCTATTTCAGTGTTTCGAAGAAAAGGAATATCAAACGGAGTCCAAACGGAATGAAACCTTCGATAGCGTTATTTTTGGAACGGAAGCAATCCAGGGAGCTTGGAGTACAAGCCAGGAAGCTTCGAGGAAGCCACGAGATAGGGGGGCGCGCCCTCCACTCTCGTGGGCCCCTCGTGGCTCCCCCGACCAACTTCTTTCACCTATATATTCCCATATACCCTAAAACCATCCAAGCGAACAATAGATCGGGAGTTCCACCGCCGCAAGCCTCTATAGCCACCAAAACCTCTCGGGAGCCCGTTCCGGCACCCTTCGGGAGGGGGAATCCCTCACTGCTGGCCATCTTCATCATCCCGGCGCTATCCATGACGAGGAGTAGTAGTTCACCCTCGGGGCTGAGGGTATGTACCAGTAACTATGTGTTTGATCTCTCTCTCTCTCTCGTGTTCTCTCTATGGCACGATATTGATGTATCGCGAGCTTTGCTATTATAGTTGGATCTTATGATGTTTCTCCCCCTCTACTCTCTTGTGATGAACTGAGTTTTCCTCTTGAAGTTATCTTATCGGATTGAGTCTTTAAGGATTTGAGAACACTTGATGTATGTCTTGCCGTGCTTATCTGTGGTGACAATGGGATATCACGTAATCCACTTGATGTATTTTTTGGTGACCAACTTGCGGGTTCCGCCCATGAACCTATGCATAGGGGTTGGCACACGTTTTCGTCTTGACTCTCCGGTAGAAACTTTGGGGCACTCTTTGAAGTACTTTGTGTCGGTTGAATAGATGAATCTGAGATTGTGTGATGCATATCTTATAATCATGCCCACGGATACTTGAGGTGACAATGGAGTATCTAGGTGACATTAGGGTTTTGGTTGATTTGTGTCTTAAGGTGTTATTCTAGTATGAACTCTATGATAGATTGAACGGAAAGAATAGCTTCATGTTATTTTACTACGGACTCTTGAATAGATCGAGCAGAAAGGATAACTTTGAGGTGGTTTCGTACCCTACCATAATCTCTTCGTTTGTTATCCTCTATTAGTGGCTTTGGAGTGACTCTTTGTTGCATGTTGAGGGATAGTTATATGATCCAATTATGTTATTATTGTTGAGAGAACCTGCACTAGTGAAAGTATGAACCCTATGCCTTGTTTCCTACCATTGCAATACTGTTTACGCTCACTTTTATGATTAGTTACCTTGCTATTTTTATATTTTCAGATTACGAAAACCTATATCTACCATCCATATCTCACTTGTATCACCATCTCTTCGCCGAACTAGTGCACCTATACAATTTACTATTGTATTGGATGTGTTGGGGATACAAGAGACTCTTTGTTATTTGGTTCAGGGTTGCTTGAGAGAGAACATCTTCATCCTACGCCTCCCACGGATTGATAAACCTTAGGTGATCCACTTGAGGGAAATTTGCTACTGTCCTACAAACCTCTGCACTTGGAGGCTCAACAACGTCTACAAGAAGAAGGTTGTGTAGTAGACATCAATGCCCGGTCCACGCGGCGTCATAACAGTCAATGGAAACACGGAACGCTCCCTCCGTACGAAGGAGCACACTGCGGCTCTTGCAGCCAAAGTACAAAGCGGCCCCCTCAAGCTGCACACCTCCTCGTCCATCAAGCCGTCGGACTTTGTTAAAAGAGACCGTCAGTCCCGCAAGCTGACGGCTCGGTACTTCCGGAGCTAGACTAGCAGTTTCGCCTCCGTCGATCGCCGCGCACACCCGCAGAATTTGTACTGCGCATGCGTCACTACGCACTCAAAATACCTTGGGCATCAACGGAAGCACAATGCGGATAGGTCTATAGTATGGTTCGACCCTGTATGATCTTCCACCTTTCTTCGACTACCTTTTCTCTCTTACCACAGGTGCATTCGAACCCATATATCCTACGGACTTACAAGGACTCTCTTTGAGCCCGGTTTTGTGCGGATAACCGAAGACCGTTCCCTTTATGGAACCCCTCTCTACAAGGCGAAAGCGGCGCAGACGTGCGGCAAGATATCCAAAGGACTCTTTGGACCAAACCTTATTTAAAGGACCTGCACTAAGCTTTTCTTCTTATTATTAGATCCCCGGCATGTAAAATGGCTTTTGTGCTCATGGTACCCTCTGTAAGATCACATTTTGACGTATCAATCAGATCCTAGTAGGGACAATTTTTTGGTATCAACTTTATTCATAAAACTGTACTCTGTCTCCCCGGTTGTCTCACTCACATACCTCGACACCCATTGCCAGGGGATCTATACGGCCACGTATGTGCCGCTAAACAAAAGCCCGAACAACTTAATAGCACACTTCAGCGTCCTGAACTTGGCATTATATGCATCGGCTTCGAATCATGTCTTTGGTCAATAGTTGGGTTGCCCGGTTCTTGTGTTTGCTACCTTACGTTATGTTTGTTCAGCTAGGGTAGTAAAGGGAGAACTACTGCGATTGTGTTTCTGGTTCGTCCGGTCAAGCACCTCAGTAGAGAAAGCCGAAAACTGACTGCCATGATGCGGCAAGAGCCGGTCAGCCACTTAGTGACTTACTAAATCTTTAACAATTTTTTCCGTATTGAACGAATGACTGTTTTTCCGGTCATGTACGTAACACATCCACATTCGGACAGCCGCATACGTACCAGGGGCTATTTTTTAGCCCCATCGTCAAACTCCTATGGCTACGTGAGAGTGGTAAAGCCACATAGTCCGATTGCCTGGTTCGCCGCACTGACACCTCCGTTACGGACCAACACGTTGGGACAAGAGTATTCATGTGCCATTCCGAACACCCCCGTAGCATCTACGTGGGGGCCGAAGCCGGCGACTAGAAAACTCTCAGGAATATAAAAATGGCCGCACAGGAGGAAAGAACTTTCAGACAATGGCACAAATATATCACAAAGCCTTAATATATATAATAAACATGTTCGGGTCATTCGAATACATTTATTCGAATATAACATTCTTTGAGCATTGACCCTCTATCAAGCGAGCACCCTCTAGAACGTCGTCTAAATAACACTCCGGCATGCGATGGTACTTGCCTTTGGGAGGACCCGCAACCGTGATAATGATGACCTTCATCTTCGCCCAGTGCACCTTGACGCGGGCGAAGGCCATCCGTGCACCTTCTATGCACACTAACCGTTTGATTGCATCAATTCGGGGCACGGCATCGACAAGTGATACGTCTACAACATATCTATAGTTTATGAAGCATTCATGCTATATTATTATCTGTTTTGGATGTTTATGGGGCTTCATTATACACTTTTATATTATTTTTGGGACTAACCTATTAACCGGAGGCCCAGCCCATATTGTTGTTTTCTTGCCTATTTCAGTGTTTCGACGAAAAGGAATATCAAACGGGGTCCAAATGGAATGAAACCTTCGGGAGCGTTATTTTTGGAACGGAAGCAATCCAGGGGACTTGGAGTGCAAGTCAGGGAAGCTTCGAGGAGGCCACGAGACAGGAGGGCGCGCCCACCCCCCGGGCGCGCCCTCCACCCTCGTGGGCCCCTCGTGGCTCCCCTGATCGACTTCTTTCGCCTATATATTCCCATCTACCCTAAAAACATCGGAGACAACAATAGATCAGGAGTTCCGCCGCCGCAAGCCTCTATAGCCACCAAAAACCTCTCGGGAGCCCGTTCTGGCACCCTGCCGGAGGGGGGATCCCTCACCGGTGGCCATCTTCATCATCCCGGCGTCTCCATGACGAGGAGGGAGTAGTTCACCCTCGGGGCTGAGGGTATGTACCAGTAGCTATGTGTTTGATCTCTCTCTCTCTCTCTCGTGTTCTCTCTATGGCACGATCTTGACGTATCGCGAGCTTTGCTATTATAGTTGGATATTATGATGTTTCTCCCCCTCTAATCTCTTGTAATGGATTGAGTTTTCCCTTTAAAGTTATCTTATCGGATTGAGTCTTTAAGGATTTGAGAACACTTGATGTATGTCTTGCCGTGCTTATCTGTGGTGACAATGGGATATCATGTGATCCACTTGATGTATGTTTTGGTGATCAACTTGCGGGTTCCGCCCATGAACCTATGCATAGGGGTTGGCACACGTTTTCGTCTTGACTCTCTGGTAGAAACTTTGGGGCACTCTTTGAAGTAATTTGTGTTGGTTGAATAGATGAATCTGAGATTGTGTGATGCATATCGTATAATCATGCCCATGGATACTTGAGGTGACAATGGAGTACCTAGGTGACATTACGGTTTTGGTTGATTTGTGTCTTAAGGTGTTATTCTAGTACGAACTCTATGATAGATCAAACAGAAAGAATAGCTTCATGTTATTTTACTACGGACTCTTGAATAGATCGAGCAGAAAGGATAACTTTGAGGTGGTTTCGTACCCTACCAAAATCTCTTCGTTTGTTCTCCGCTATTAGTGGCTTTGGAGTGACTCTTTGTTGCATGTTGAGGGATAGTTATATGATCCAGTTATGTTATTATTGTTGAGAGAACTTGCACTAGTGAAAGTATGGACCCTAGGCCTTGTTTCCTACCATTGCAATACCGTTTACACTCACTTTTACCATTAGTTATCTTGCTGTTTTTATATTTTTCAGATTAAAAAACCTATATCTATCATCCATATTGCACTTGTATCACCATCTCTTCGCCGAACTAGTGCACCCTATAGAATGTACCATTGTATTGGGTGTGTTGGGGACACAGTAGACTCTTTGTTATTTGGTTGCAGGGTTGCTTGAGAGAGACCATCTTCATCCTACGCCTCCCACTGATTGATAAACCTTAGGTCATCCACTTGAGGGAAATTTGCTACGGTCCTACAAACCTCTGCACTTGGAGGCCCAACAACGTCTACAAGAAGAAGGTTGTGTAGTAGACATCAAGCTCTTTTCTGGCGTCGTTGCTGGGGAGGTGAGTGCTTGAAGGTATATCTTTAGATCTTGCAATCGAATATTTTTGTTTCTTGTTTTATCACTAATTTAGTCTATTAAAGAAAACTACAAAAAATGGAATTAAGTTTGTCTCATACGCTTCATCTTTTTAATATCTTCCGTGAGAATGGTGGAATGGAAAATTGTGCTCAATTGCTAGAAGAAGAATGAATTAAAATGCTTGGTACTAAATCTTTAAATGATGAGCATGATTGCAATATTGTTAGTATGAACTCTTTGAATATCCATAGTACTAATGATGATTGCACTTTTAATGATGATTGCACCAGTTATGATGAAAATGTCTCCTATAAACATGTCGATTTTTGTGGAGTAAATTGGGTTTGCAAGTACACACCAAATAGGGAAAATAGATAATGCAAGAGGTATAAGCATTTAGAAACTAAATGGTTGCAAGAAAGGCTTAATGTTAGTGCAGAAAATTTAAAATATCTCCGCCGTACTTGTGAACTTTTCAATGAACATGGTTGTAATACAGTAGGGTATGAACCATAGAGAAGTTGTAATACAGTAGATATTACACAAATATGAATTTATAATGAGTTAATTACAGTACAACGTGGTGGTTTTATTTTCTTATAGTAACGGAGCTTACGAGTTTTCTGTTGAGTTTTGTGTGGTGAAGTTTTCAAGTTTTGGGTAAAGATTCGATGGACTATGGAATAAGGAGTGGCATGAGCCTAAGATTGGGGATGCCCAAGGCACCCCAAGGTAATATTCAAGGACAACCAAGACCCTAAGATTGGGGATGCCTCGGATGGCATCCCCTCTTTCGTCTTCGTCCATCGGTAACTTTACTTGGAGCTATATTTTTATTCACCACATGATATGTGTTTTGCTTGGAGAGTCATTTTCTTTTGTTAGTATTTGCTTGCTGTTATTTGGAATAATGTTTTGTATCTTTATTTTCAACAAAAATTTCAAGGATAGCCTTTACCATGCTTATTTTGCTAGTATACATGTTGCTGTTTGAAAACAAAAAGTTTACCGTTGTTGCAAAAAATCCCTAGAAAAGTCAGATAATGGTATAATGTTGAATTTTCTTGCATATTGAGCTATGATAAATCTTCTACAGTAAGGTATTTTTCTCATAATTTTTGGAGTTAGGTAAGTACGATGAATCTTGCATTCTTTACAGATTGTACTGTTTTGACATATTGCTGTTATGTTTGCATTGTTTGCATATGTTTGCTTGTTTAATGATTCTATTTGAGGATAGGAGTATTAATTATGCAGAGACATTTAGTATGCAATGTTGAATAATAATTTTAGTAATTTGTTACAGTAGAAAATGATAAGGTTTTGCATTGGTTTATACTAACTTATCTCACGAGTTCGTGTTGAGTTTTATGTGGATGAAGTTTTTGAGAAATAGAGAAACCATGATATGAGAGGAATTAAGGAGACACAAAAGTTCAAGCTTGGGGGTGCCCAAGGCACCCCAAGATAATATTTCAAGAAGTCTCAAGCATCTAAGCTTGGGGATGCCCCGTTAGGCATCCCACCTTTCTTCAACAACTATCGGTTAGTATCTCGGTTGAACCTAAATTTTTGCTTCTTCACATGAGTTGTGCTATCCTTGCAATGCCATTTTATTTTGCTTTGCTTGATGTTTGAATAAAATACCAAGATCTAAAATTCTTAAATGAGAGAGAGTCTTCACATAATTACGTAGTTATTTAACTACTCATTGATCTTCACCTATATCTTTTTGGAGTAGTTTGTCATTTACTCGTGTGCTTCACTTATATCCTATGAGTAAATGGTTGAATGATTTGAATGTCATAAATCTGAAATTATATATGTTTCATTTGCTTATCCCATCGGGAGTAATGACTTCACATCTAAGAAGTAGAGGTTGTAAACTTATTGAAGGTTAGCAAGCATTGTATTGGTCATTTGAACAATTCATAAAAGAATATTGAAGGAAGAGAAATTTCACATATAAATATACTATCTTGGACATCTTTTATAATTGTGAGCACTCATTAAAGTATGACATGCTAAGAGTTGATGTTGGACAAGGAAGACAACGTAATGGGTTATGTTTTCTCACATCTCAGTTAAAGTATATTGTCATGGATCATCCAACATGTTGAGCTTGCCTTTCCCCCTCATGCTAGCCAAATTCCTTGCACCAAGTAGAGATACTACTTGTGCTTCCAAATATCCTTAAACCCAGTTTTGCCATGAGAGTGCACCATACCTACCTATGGATTGAGTACGATCCTTCAAGTAAGTTGTCATGTTGCAAGCAATAAAAAATTGCTCTCTAAATATGTATGACTTATTAGTGTGGAGAAAATAAGCTTTATACGATCGTGTGATATGGAAGTAATAAAAGCGACGAACTGCATAATAAAGGTTCATATCACAAGTGGCAATATAAAGTGACATTCTTTCGCATTAAGATTTTGTGCATCCAACCCTAAAAGCACATGACAACCTCTGCTTCCCTCTGCGAAGGGCCTATCTTTTACTTTATGCAAGAGTCAAGGTGATCTTCACCTTTCCCTTTTTCATTTTATCCTCTGGCAAGCACCTCCTATTGGAAAGATCCTGATACATATATCCAACTGGATGTAAGTTAGCATGAACTATTATTGTTGACATCACCCAAAGGTGAATACGTTGGGAGGCGATATTGTAAGCCCCTATCTTTCTTAGTGTCCGATTAAAACTCCATAACCATAAGTATTGCGTGAGTGTTAGCAATTATGGAAGACTATGATATTTGAGTATGTGGAGTTTGCTAAATCAAAGCTCTGACATAGACCCTTCCTGAAAATAAGATGAATTGTAATTGCTTGATGACTGAGAATGAAGTTTGCTAGTTTTCAAGAAAGTTTATGGTCTATGCTTTAACATGTGAATAGCTTGTTACTTGATCTTGAGAAGTTTTATGAGATGAACTACTGTTATGACATATAATCATGCTAGAAAAGGTGATTGAAATTATCATTGATCAAACTTGTGCACCTGATAGCATTCCCACTTCATAAATTCTTTCTTTTATCACTCACCTACTCGAGGACGAGCAGGAATTGAGCTTGGGGATGCTGATACGTCTCCAACGTATCTATAATTTATGAAGCATTCATGCTATATTATTATCTGCTTTGGATGTTTGCGAGCTTTATTATAAACTTTTATATTATTTTTGGGACTAACCTATTAACCGGAGGCCCAGCCCATATTGTTGCATTCTTGCCTATTTCAGTGTTCTAACAAAAAGGAATATCAAACGGAGTCCAAACGGAATGAAACCTTCGGGAGCGTTATTTTTGGAACTGAAGCAATCTAGGGGACTTGGAGTGCAAGTCAGGGAAGCTTCGAGGAGGCTACGAGACAGGGGGGATGCCCACCCCCCTGGGCGCGCCCTCCACCCTCATGGGCCCCTCGTGGCTCCCCTGACCGACTTCTTTCTCCTATATATTCCCATATACCCTAAAAACATCGGAGACAACAATAGATCGGGAGTTCCGTCGCCGCAAGCCTCTGTAGCCACCAAAAACCTCTAGAGAGCCCGTTCCGGCACCCTGCCGGAAGAGGGATCCCTCACCGGTGGCCATCTTCATCATCTCGGTGCTCTCCATGACGAGGAGGGAGTATTTCACCCTCGGGGCTGAGGGTATGTACCAGTAGCTATGTGTTTGATCTCTCTCTCTCTCTCTCTCTCTCTCTCTCTCTCGTGTTCTCTCTATAGCATGATCTTGATGTAATGCGAGCTTTGCTATTATAGTTGGATCTTATGACATTTCTCCCCCTCTACTCTCTTGTAATGGATTGAGTTTTCCCTTTGAAGTTATCTTATCGGATTGAGTCTTTAAGGATTTGAGAACATTTGATGTATGTCTTGCCGTGCTTATCTATGGTGACAATGGGATATCACGCGATCCACTTGATGTATGTTTTGGTGATCAACTTGCGGGTTCCACCCATGAACCTATGCATATGGGTTGGCACACGTTTTCGTCTTGACTCTCCAGTAGAAACTTTGGGACATTCTTTGAAGTACTTTGTGTTGGTTGAATAGATGAATCTGAGATTGTGTCATGCATATCGTATAATCATGCCCACGGATACTTGAGGTGACAATGGAGTATCTAGGTGACATTAGGGTTTTGGTTGATTTGTGTCTTAAGGTGTTATTCTAGTAAAAACTCTATGATAGATCAAACGGAAAGAATAGCTTCGTGTTATTTTACTACGGACTCTTGAATAGATCGAGCAGAAAGGATAACTTTGAGGTGGTTTCGTACCCTACCATAATCTCTTTGTATGTTCTCCCCTATTAGTGGCTTTGGAGTGACTCTTTGTTGCATGTTGAGGGATAGTTATATGATCCAGTTATGTTATTATTGTTGAGAGAACTTGCACTAGTGAAAGTATGAACCCTAGGCCTTGTTTCCTACCATTGCAATACCGTTTACGCTCACTTTTATCATTAGTTACCTTGCTGTTTTTATATTTTCAGATTACAAAAACCTATATCTATCATCCATATTGCACTTGTATCACCATCTCTTCGCCGAACTAGTGCACCTATACAATTTACCATTGTATTGGGTGTGTTGGGGACACAAGAGACTCTTTGTTATTTGGTTGCATGGTTGCTTGAGAGTGACCATCTTCATCCTACGCCTCCCACGGATTGATAAACCTTAGGTCATCCACTTGAGGGAAGTTTGCTACTATCCTACAAACCTCTGCACTTGGAGGCCCAACAACGTCTACAAGAAGAAGGTTGTGTTGTAGACATCAACAAGTCGCTGCACTAGGCCAAAATAGCTGCTCGGCACGGGTTCGGCCGGCCACAGACGAACTATGACCTCCTTCATGGCCGTTCTGGACATCTTATGCAGCTCGGCCCACTGTGCCATTCGATTATTCAGCAGCCCCGAGCGCTTCTGCGTCGCGAACTGCGACCAGAACAACTTCTCTGTCGCATGCCTCTCCTGGGCTCGGTAGAATTGTGCAGCGTCAGCGGCGCTCTTTGGAAGATCCACAAAGGTGTCTGGAGAACTCCATAGTCAATTAAGCAAGGCATATCTCTAATCGCCAAACTTAGACTGTAAAAGAAAGGGCTTACCATCCGCTATCTGTCCAGCCTGTCAGATCTCCTCGCGAGCCGCTCGGGATTGAGACCTCACCTCTTGTGCTTCCTGAAGGGCCTTGGCGAGTTTGGTCGCCTTAGCTTTATTCTCCCCCTCGAGGAGCTCGCACTTGCGAGTGGCGTATGTGAGCTCTTGCTCAACTTTGGATACCTGCTCCTCGAACTGATGTCGGGTGGCTTGTTCAACCTTCAAATCAGCAGCCGCTTTCTTAGCGGCCGCATTGCTCACCCTTGCCTACTCCTTCACGTGGGCAAGGTCACTCCTGAGGGTCTCGACCTCAGCAACACCATCTACAATTATGCATATAGAAGTGTGTAAGCTTCAACTTAGCATTTGCAAACTAATTCAGTTGTATATGGAGTACTTGTAACATACCCCGCGCCTCGTCGAGCTGCTTATTAATCCGGATATTTTCCTCGTCGACCAGTTGCAGTTTCCGCTTCAGTTCGGAAACTTCGGCGGCCTGAGCGGTCGCCGCTAACAGTGAAGCCTGTTTTTTATCAAAAAGATAAGTCTGTTATTTCCTGCGGATATCTATAGATCCTCTGTTCGCCCTCCGTGATTGGCCAAACAGAGTCTCAGGGGATACTATCTATATACAGTAAGATTTTTCATATGGAAAGCAGCTGAAGACATTACATCGCATACCTCGAAGCCTGTTAGTAGGCTCGTAAAGGCTTCATTCAGTCCGCTCTTAGCGGACTGAACCTTCTCAACCACCATACCCATCAAGGTACGGTGCTCCTCCAAGATGGACGCACTTTGCAGAGCATCCATCAGCATGTTCGGCACCTTTGCATTAGTAGAGGTCGTCGCTGGAATAGCCGCCTCCCCCTCCCGCGAAGGGGGCTATTGACTCGGTTCCGGAACCGTTTGTGTATCCGAAACAGTATCCGGCCGGGGGTCAGATGATTCTAAACCCCAGTCGCCGGTCTCCATGAGGGTTGCGCCCCTCATGTTCTCGGCAGCCAAGGCGTTATCCACTGGCGTCATCTTGGTCCCCTCCCGCACTTTTCCGGAGCCCAGAGAAATCCTTTGGGATGACACCTCGGTGTCGTCCGCCCTAGGAGGCGGGGAAGCTTGTGGAGGCGTCTCAATCTCCATCTTCTCCAGCGAAAGGTCCCCCGATGATGATGATTCTTGAGGGATGTCACAGGCCGGACTAAAGCACGAATTTGATATTATTCTTGTAACCTATATAAAGATTAGACGTATGTAAGGCATCTTAAGGTACTTACGATTCGGCAAGGGGCTTGGCTCGGGGGTGTTTCTTGGGGACAGCTTCGGTGCCTGAATCCGAATCATCCGAGAGGGATATCTTTCCCCTCTTGGATGCCCCCTCCTCCGGATCTATGGAGGCCGCCCTCTTTTTCCCTTTGGGAGGAGGGTTCTCTTCTTCCTCCTCCTCCTCCTCGTCCTCGTCTTCATCTCCCTTGTGAGAGGAAGGAGCCTCAGTTCCTTCGTACGCAGTGCCCGAAGTCTCTTCGTGATGGAGGCCACCTTCAACCTCCTTGATCTTCTTCTTCTTCTTGTCCTTCTTTGCCGGCGCCTGGTAGGGTGCCGGGACTAGCATCTTCATCAACAGAGGCTCGGCTGGGTTTTCGGGGAGCGGGGCCGGACACTTAATCCGCTCCGCCTTCTTTATCCAGTCCTATTCAGGAGATGGAATTTTCAGTACCCATCTCTAAGATTGACAAGCTAAGTGATGAAGTCATGTACTTAGGGTAGGGTCATAGACCTGACCTAAGTACCCTTACCAAGGACACCCTCAGAAGAAACTGCCTTCCAGTCGACTAAGAGGGACTTCACTCGACGGACTCGAAGGACTCGACCATGAAGATTCACTCGACCACCAGGAGATCAAAAGTCACTCTGCATCCAAACGGTCTGTAATTAAGTAGTCTTTATGGCATTTAGAACACTTTATGTAAGGCGTTACCAGTAACGCCTAACCTTAATGTACTTTAAACCCTGCATTACTGAGGGCCGGAGGGGTCTGGCGGACACTATATAAGCCACCCCACTCCTCGGTGTAAAGGGTTTGCACCCCTGTAATCCATACACTCATAATCCAGTCGACCGCCTCCGGGCTCCGAGATGTAGGGCTGTTACTTCCTCCGAGAAGGGCCTGAACTCGTACATCCCTTGTGTTTACAACTGCTCCATAGCTAGGATCTTGCCTCTCCATACCTACCCCCTATTCTACTGTCAGACTTAGAACCACAACAGTTGGCGCCCACCGTGGGGCAGGTGTCTTAGCGATTTTTGGAGAAGTTGCAATTGTTCCGATTGCTTTCATCATGGTTTCTGGTGGTGTCTTGGTCGAGGGCCGTGAGATCCGTCTCAGCGCGCTCACCTTCATCGCCGACGACTCTGCTTGGCTCCAGGAGGCTCCACTCGACGTCGATTCGCTCCCCGTCCGCGGTGCGACGCATTTTCGCGCATGTGTCCGCGACATTCTGCTGCGGCAACCGTCGACTCCATATCGGTCGACTTCCCTATCGTCCACCCTCCCTGTCTCCCACCAGCGCAAGCGCTCTGGTCGGTCGAGGCTCCAGCGGTGGGTGAAGCACGCGGTGGCTCGCCAGACGGCCACCACCCAATTTGCGGCAATCGAGCCCGACGAGTCCCTCTACGGCCTGTTCGATCTGTCGACTGGCTCAGTAGAGACTGCATCCGAGTGCGATAGCAGTGAACCAGCGGTGGAGGTCTTGATGGTCAATGGACCTCGTAGCCCTCCCGGCTTCCCCCGCGACAACGGGGTGGACGGTGGAGGCGACCCCACTCAAGTCCATGAGGAGTACCAACCCGAGCCACTTAATTCCCTGCAAAGGGAAGAACTTCGCCGCAGGAACATGGATGCCCTGCATACTCCCATCGCAGGAGAAACCCCCGAAGCTCGCGCCTTGGAGGAGGCGCGTTTGGCGAACTTGGCTGAACGCACTCGTTTGGAGAACCTCCAGCGAGCACTCGACGAGCGCGCACGGCAACGAGTGCCCGACTCCAGTTGACGTCAACTCTTCCCGCCAACTCAGGTATATCGAACCCCGATTCAGAATTTAGCAGCTGCAACCCGTATAGCGGAGTCAATTTAGCCCTCTCAGACGGAGGCTGGCAGAGGCTTGATGTAGATTAGGGATTTGCTCCGGGCAGTAGGAGATCAGAATTCAGCCATGTCACACACGCAATGTAATTCACAGTCGATCCGTCGCTGCGAATACGGTTCAGTCGGCTCACAGCCCTAGATCGCCTCCGCGGCGTGAAGGACGCGAGAATCGACGAGACCAATATGGTGACCGATACGATCGTGATGATAGGCGTCGAGTGCCCACTCCTCCCCCGAGGGGTGGGTCTTACGCTCCTCGGTAGCAAGATGACAGGCGTCAACTCAGTGTGGGGCGAAGAGCTCCGGTTGACCCCAGGGAACCAGGCTTTGACGCACGATCCATCATCGTGCAAGGCTTGGTCGATCAGAACAGGGCTCATCGAGGTGGCCACGACAGAGATGCGCCCACTAGCAGCCGAGCGCATGTTTCAGGTCCGGAATGTTTTAGCAGGGCTATCAGAGCTGCGGTGATTCCCCCTAACTTCAGGTTGGCGGCTGGAGTAAGCAAGTTCACCGGTGAGTCTAAGCCTGAAACTTGGCTTGAGGATTACCGAGTGGCTGTACAGATCGGCGGCGGGAATGACGAGGTGGCTATGAAGCATTTGCCACTCATATTGGAAGGTTCAGCCAGGGCGTGGTTGAATCAGTTAACTCCTAGCAGCATTTACACTTGGGAAGATCTTTCCCGAGTGTTCGTCAGAACATTTGAGGGAACTTGCAAGCGACCAGCTGGATTGACAGAGCTGCAAGTTTGTGTGCAGAAGTCGAATGAGACCTTAAGAGAGTATATTCAGAGATGGATCACTTTGCATCATACCGTGGAGAACGTGGTTCGATCATCGAGCGTCTGCGCCTTCAAGGATGGTGTTAAAAACAGAGAATTAAGTTTGAAGTTTGGTCGGACCGGAGATATGACCCTGAGTCGGATGATGGAAATTGCTACCAAGTACGCCAACGGCGAAGAGGAGGACCGACTCCGGAGCGGCAAGTACAAGCCGAGTCAGTCGGAAGCAGAAACGAAAAGCCGAACCAGCGGCTCCTGGAGAGGCTCTGGCCGTGACTCAGGGCAAGTTCAAAGGAAAACCCAAAGGATCCTGGAACCCCAAGAAGGTGAAGGATAAAGAAGGAAATGACGTGATGGATCTGCCGTGTCACATCCACATGAAGAAAGACGAAGAGGGTAATTTCATTTACCCGAAGCATACCACTCGGCAGTGCAGGCTCCTGATCCAACAGTTCCAAGCTAAACAGCCCAAGGACAAGGAAAAGGAGTCGGACAAAGCCGAAGACAAGGAGGACAGTGAGGGAGCATATCCTCATGTTAACTCCACTCTGATGATCTTTGCGGATGTGGAAAGCAAGAGCCGACTGAAGGTTATCAACCGTGAGGTGAACATGGTCGCCCCGGCGACGCCAAGTTATCTGAGATGGTCCCAAACTCCCATTACATTCTACGGTCGATCACCGACTCATATAGTCACCACAGGAGGCAAGCTTTGGTGGTCGACCCGGTCGTCGAAGGCACTCGATCGACGAAGGTGTTAATGGATGGTGGTAGTGGATCTGAACTTGTTATATGCGATATATTTGAAAGGAATGGGCATTCCGATGTCCCGACTGAGCACCAGCAACATGAGTTTTCATAGAGTTATACCTGGAAAGAAAGCTGAGTCACTCGGCCAAATAGCTCTGGACGTGGTGTTCGGTGACTCGAAGCATTTCCGCAAAGAGAAGCTGACGTTTGAAGTCGTGGACTTTCAGAGCGCTTACCATGCTATTTTGGGGAGACCAGCTTACGCACGGTTCATGGCTCGACCATGTTACGTGTACCTCAAACTGAAGATGCCCGGCCCCAAAGGCGTGATCACTATCACTGGTGATCGGAAAAAAGCAGAAGAGTGTTTCCAGAAAGGCTCGAAAATTGCCGATTCCCAGGTGACGACGGTCGAGCTGGAGGGATACAAGAAAAATGCAGATCCGAGTGATTTGTTGCGGTCTAAGAAGCCTGCCACAGAGTCAGCGTTTCAGTCGTCCGGTGAGACAAAGCCCGTTCACATTCACCCGACCGACCCCAATGCAGCTCCGACCCATATTTCCACAACACTCGACCCTAAATAGGAAGAAGCGCTCATCCAGTTCCTCCGTGAGAATCGGGACATCTTTGCATGGAAGCTCACGACATGCCGGTGTTTCAGGGATCTGGTGAGCATCGCCTTAGAGTCGACTCAGCCGCAAAATCGGTCAAAGAACATCTTCGGCGGTCCGCCATCCAGAAGAGAAAAGCCATTGGTGAGGAAGTGGCTCGACTATTGGCGACAGGATTTATCCGAGAGATATACCACTCCGAGTGGCTCGCCAATGTCGTCATGGTTCCCAAGAAGGACAAGTCACTCCGCATGTGCATCGACTTCAAACACATCAATCGGGCCTGTCCGAAAGATCATTTTCCTCTCCCTCGCATTGATCAAATTGTTGACTCGACTGCGGGATGCGAGAGATTGTCTTTTCTAGAAGCCTATTCCGGGTACCATCAGATCCGTCTGTACGGACCCGATGAGATAAAAACATCTTTCATCACTCCATTCGGGTGCTTCTGCTATATCACCATGCCATTCGGCCTCAAGAACGCCGGAGCCACATTCATGAGGATGATTCAGAAGTGTTTGCTCACTCAAATCAGTCGGAACGTTGAAGCGTACATGGATGATATTGTGGTCAAGTCACGAAAGGGTTCCAACCTATTGACTGACCTCGCTGAAACATTTGCCAACCTCAGGAGGTATGATATCAAGCTCAATCCGTCAAAGTGCACATTTGGAGTTCCAGGTGGAAAGTTACTCGGTTTTCTCGTTTCCGAACGAGGAATCGATGCTAACCCAGAAAAAGTTGGCACTATACTCCGAATGAAACGCCCTGCGAGAGTGCACGACGTCCAGAAACTTCTTGGATGCTTGGCGCGTTAAGTCGATTCATCTCTCGCCTCGGTGAAAAGGCATTGCCTCTTTACCGATCGATGAAGAAGGCGGACAAGTTCGAGTGGACTCGAAGTCGATCAGCGTTTGCGAGCTAAAAGCTCGCTCTCCACCAAGCCGGTCTGGCTGCTCCAATCAGCAAAGAGCCTCTGTTGCTTTATATTGCAGCCACAGGACAAGTCGTCGATCTGAAGACTTACAATCGGCGGGAAGAAGAAGGAAAACCTTCAAAGTTCAATACCGATGTATTACCTCTCTCAAGTTTTGACTCCATCAAAGCAAAGATATCCTCATTATCAGAAGCTTGTGTATGGGATCTACATGACCACGAAGAAGGTTGCTCATTATTTCTCTGATCATTCCATTACAGTCGGTAGCGACGCTCCACTTTCGAGATTACACTGAGACGAATCGGTCGAGTGGCGAAATGGGCGATTGAACTCCTTCCCTTGATATCAAGTTTGAGGCAAAGAAAGCCATTAAGTCCCAAGCAATAGCAGATTTCCTTGCCGAGTAGATCGAACAAAGCAGACCGACTCAAGTTCACTCGGAGCATTGGACCATGTTTTTGATGGCTCTAAGATGTTAAATGGTTCCGGTCTTTGGGGTAGTCTTGGTTTCCCCGGAGGAGATAAGCTCAGATATGTGCTCCAGATTCACTTTGATTCCTCCAACAATGAGGCAGAATACGAGGCCCTTTTGTATGGGTTGCGCATGGCCATTTCACTCGGCGTCCGTCGCCTTATGGTTTATGGCGACTCAGATTTGGTGGTCAACCAAGTGATGAAGAAGTGGGACGTTAGAAGCCCAGCCATGACTGGATACTGTAATGCAGTGAGGAAGCTTGAAAAGAAGTTTGAGGAGTTAGAGCTCCATCATGTACCCGGATCGAAAAATCAAGCGGTGATGATTTGGCAAAGATAGGTTCCAAGAGAGAAGCCATTCCGGTGGTGTGTTCTTGGAGCATATCCATACTCCATCACCAAAGAAGATCCTTTATCAAGAAGCTCGCAGCCCAAGAGTGCCACAGATCCGATTGAGGTTGAAGTTCCAGCGGTGGTCGACTTGGTCATGGAGGCTTTAGTGATCACTCCCGATTGGACAGTTCCATATATCGCGTATATCCTAAGAAAAGAGCTCCTAGCGGACGAAGAAGAGGCTCGACAGATCGTCCGCCGATCCAAAACCTTTACTGTGATCAAGGGACAACTATACAGAGAGAGCGCAACTGGAGTTGGTCAGAAGTGCATAACGCCAGAAGAAGGTCGAATAATCCTTGATGATATCCACTCGGGGACCTGTGGCCATCATGCGTCCTCTCGGACCATCGTGGCCAAAGGATACCGAGCCGGATTTTACTGGCCAAGGGCAAATGAGATGGCAAAAGAGATAGTGGACAAGTGCGAAGGATGTCAGTTTTACTCCAACATGTCACACAAGCCTGCGTCAGCTCTGAAGACCATACCACTCGTCTGGCCCTTCGCAGTATGGGATTGGATATGGTGGGCCCCTTGAGGACAGGTCGAAGCGGTTTCACGCATGTACTGGTGGCAGTCGACAAGTTCACCAAGTGGATTGAGGCTAAACCCATCAAGAACCTTGACGCCGGTACTGCTGTCAGCTTCATCAGGGAACTAATATTCAGATATGGAGTCCCACACAGCATCATCACTGACAATGGATCAAACTTCGACTCGGAGGAATTCAGAGCGTTCTGCACATCTCAAGGCACACGAGTCAACTACGCTTCAGTCGGCCATCCCCAGTCGAATGGACAAGCGGAGCGGGCCAACGGCTTGATCCTCAAAGGGTTGAAACCCCGACTGATGCGTGACCTTAAGCATGCGGCTGGAGCATGGTTCGATGAACTCCCCTCAGCGCTGTGGGGTCTAAGGACCACGCCTAACCGATCGACTGGAAGAACTCCATTCTTTTTGGTCTATGGAGCTGAGGCGGTCTTACCAAGTGATTTACTCCACAACGCTCCTCGAGTTGAGCTCTACTCCGAGGCTGAAGCAGAACAAGCGCGGCAGGATGCAGTCGACCTCCTTGAAGAAGAAAGGGAGATGGTTCTGATCCGATCGACCATCTACCAACAAGACTTGCGTCGCTTCCATGCCAAAAACGTGAAGAGTCGAGCCTTCCAGGAAGGAGATTTGGTTCTCCGAGTGGACCAGTAGAAACCACACAAGCTTGCTCCTTCTTGGGAAGGACCCTTCATCGTTACCAAGGTTCTCCACAACGGAGCGTACCGTCTCTACAACGTCGAGTACAAAATCGACGAGCCCCGAGCTTGGAACGCAGAGCTACTCCGCCCATTTTACACTTAAGTTTTCGCTCGGATGAGTTTTAATAAAAGTACTTCTGTAGTTCATGTTTTGCAAGATAATAGTGTCATAATTTCCCCAATGATTTTTGTCACTTTTATTTATTCAGTAAAATTTCCCCCTTAATGGGTGGCTTAGCTGCGAATCCGTTTCGCCTAAGTTTGTAAAAAAGAAATCCTACCGAGTGGTGAGCCAGACTCTCACTCGGGGCTTAGTCAGCTGATCCAAGCTACGCCTAAGTTTCGATAAAATCCCACCGAGTGGTGAGCCGACTCACTCGGGGGCTTAGCTGCAGATCCAAGATGCTCGCCTAAGTTTCAATAAAATCCTACCAAGTGGTGAGCCAGACTCTCACTCGGGGGCTTAGCTGCAGTCCAAGTACTCGCCTAAGTTTCAATGAAATCCTACCGAGTGGTGAGCCAGACTCCCACTCGGGGGCTTAGCTACAGTCTAAGTACTCGCCTAAGTTCAAATATAACGCGGCGCCCATAAAGAGGACAAGGTGCAGGTCGATCGCGACCCTCTCCTCCGAAGCACGCCACAAGTACAACGTGCGCCCGCAAAGAGGACGAGGTGCAGGTCGATCGCGACTCTCTCCTCCGAGCTACGCCACAAGTACAACGTCGCTCCACAAGGAGGACGAGGTGCAGGTCGATCGCGACCCTCTCCTCCGAAGCCACGCCACAAGTATAACGTGCGCTCCGCAAGGAGGACGAGTGCAGGTCGATCGCAACCCTCTCCTCCGAGCTACGCCACAAGTACAACGTGCGCTCCGCAAGGAGGACGAGGTGCAGGTCGACTGCGACCCTCTCCTCCGAGCTACGCCACAAGTACAATGTGCGCTCCGCAAGGAGGACGAGGTGCAGGTCGACTGCAACCCTCTCCTCCGAGCTATGCCACAAGTACCACGTGCGCTCCGCAAGGAGGACGAGGTGCAGGTCGACTGCAACCCTCTCCTTCGAGCCGCGCCACAAGTTCAAAGTAAAAATCCTACCGAGTGGAGAGCAGACCTCCCACTCGGAGGCTTAGTTGCAGCCCAGTACTCGCCTAAGTTCTGAAAATCCTACCGAGTGGAGAGCAAACCTCCCCACTCGGGGGCTTAGCTACAGCCCAGTGCTCGCCTAAGTTCTGAAAATCCTACCGAGTGGAGAGCAAACCTCCCCACTCGGGGGCTTAGTTGCAGCCCAGTGCTCGCCTAAGTTCTGAAAATCCTACCGAGTGGAGAGCAAACCTCCCCACTCGGGGGCTTAGCTGCAGCCCAGTGCTCGCCTAAGTTTTGAAAATCCTACCAAGTGGAGAGCAAACCTCCCCACTCGAGGGCTTAGCTGCAGCCCAGTGCTCGCCTAAGTTTTGAAAATCCTGCCGAGTGGACAGCAACCCTCTCACTCGGAGGCTTAGCTACAACCCAGTGCCTGCCTAAGTGAATTGGAGGACATGTCGATTGCAATAAGCCCCTCGCTTTAACCTGCAAATGACATCTCAAACCAAATGCAAGCATATTCAAACGTCAAATCCAAGTTCGGATAAATACCTAACGGAACCGAAAGTGTTCAGGCGCTAAGCCTGTTAAGGTTTATCGGTTACAAAACCACTCGGCATACCGAGGCAAATTTAAGTGTCGAGCTCAAGAAGTTTTTTACCCCTCCTGTGGAGGGCTGGAAGGTGCAACAAACTCGTCAAGGTCGATTCCATCCGCGATCCGAGTGGCAGCGGCGATGAAAGTCTCCATGAAAGACCGGAAATCATGCTTCTTGGTGTTAGCCACCCGAAGAGCCGCCAGCTTGTCCTCTTGTGCATCCTTGCAATGGACTCGGGCCAGAGATAAAGCAACATCTGCACCGCACCTGGCAAAAGACTTCTTCCACTCCTGCACTCGACTTGGAACTGTGTTCAGTCGAGTCATCAGAGACTCGAGATCATTCTGGAGCGTCTCCTTGGGCCAGAGCGTAGCGTCGATGCGGGAAGTGGCGACCTTCAGCCTTGCGAGATAGTCAACGATGGCAGCAACACGAGACTCGAGCCGGAGCACGTTCATGGTGACTTCATCATAAACTGGAGAGTTGATGGGATCCAAGTTGGGCTCCAGTCGACCAGTCTCCTCTTCGAAATTTTGGCAAAATTCTGAAAAACACAACTACCGAGTCAAAACAACGGTCGAGTGGAGAGATCACAGTTAAAATACTTGTTTGGTGCAAAAGATTACTTCGAGCATGAGGAACAACTTCTTGGCGAGTCCGCCCAGATAAGCCTCCAAATCATTCTTCTTCCCCACCAGCTCACTGGCCTTGTCACTCAGGGCAATCTTATCACTTTTCAGTCGACTGACCTCTTTGTTGACAACATCAAGAGCAGCTTTCAGATTGGTGTTTTCTTCTTCAAGCTTGGTGACCGAAGCTAACTTCTCGTCTGCGAGCTTGGTCTTCTCTAAAGCTGTTTTCGCATTTCACCAACTCGGGGTCTTTCTTCTTACATGCATCCTTCACTTTGCCTGCAAAGTTACGGCAAGGTCAGACTTTGAAACAAATGAGGAGCAAAGGCAGTCGTCGAAAGCCTCACCAAACATACCTTTAGCTTCTTCCTTTGCCTTCGCCAAATTCTCCTGGACCAGCTTCAGATCAAGCTCGAGTTGGATATGTTTGTTCTCCAACTCGGTGTAACGAGCCGCAAGGTCGCAGGATTTCTACGAAGAACCAATTGACAGATGTCAAAGACAATTCACTTCCGAGTGACTAAGGAAAAACCATACGTTTCTAAGACTACGGCTGAATGCAAACACTCGACCATAGTCTCGGGGACTACACCCAGTGGGTGCACTCAGCGTGCCCCCACTAGTTCTATCAAGAAAGAGTCGACCAGTCGACCAACAAAAAAACAGATGTATTCTTGATCGTAGTCAATCGCCAGCCGATCGACCACAGTCTCGGGGACTACACCCAGTGGGTGCACTCAGCGTGCCCCCACCGATCTGAAAATCCATTCGACCTAATCGAATAAAGGAAAAAGTTCAAGACATAAAGACTATGGTCGACTGCCAGCAGTCCACCATAGCCTTGGAAACTACACCCAGTGGGTGCACTCAGCGTGCCCCCACTAGTTCGAAATTTCAATCGACACACCCAGTGGGTGTAGGACAATCACTAAGAAGACAATCACTAAGAATTCCGGAAAGAAGAATCTTCAGACATCATATCCTAACAGGAACAGGCGGTGACCGACTGACCTAAACGTTACTCTGAAGAGCGGAACTGGCGTCATAGGCTGCCTGGCTAGCTTCCCGGATGGCCTTCACCTGCTCCATCATGACTCCCGCTTGGCGTATTGCTTCTTTTGCAGCACTGGCTTGGTCCTCTGGGACGTAGTGGGTCGAGAAAAGTGAAGGCTGTGCAGCACTCGACGACACAGGGTGAGCACTCGCCAACGGCACCGCAAAAGATACGATAGGTCGAGTGGTGTTTCCTCCCTCCGCGACCCGCGTCTCGGGTGCTGGCACCTCCTGAGTCACCATGCCAGCAGACGTTTTCCTGCTCCTCCTTTGCTTCAACAGCTCCTCATCATCGTCGTCAGGAAGAGTGATAACGAGATTAGACAGAGCTACAGAAAAGAATCAAAGTTAGAGACCAAGAGCCAATCGACTAAAGACGGAACTATAAGAGTAATACCAGGTTTTGAGGTGGCAGCATCTTCCATCTCATGATCGTCAGCCCTGGCCGAGGTATCAGAAGTAGCAGCGCTGCAATTCTAAAAGTCAGTCGGTTGATTCATGAGTCGACCAAGAATAAGTTTATAAGGAACAGAAAAACTCAAATAGCTTCATTACCCTGAGATAGTGGGGATCACCATCTTCATCTTCGGCAAGACCTTGGCCGGCTTCGATGGTGCCACCCTGGATTGCTTCGGAGCTTTCTCGGTCGGCACCGGAGAAGTGGTTCGAGGGCGCTTGGTCGACTGAGCGACAGTTGCAACCCCCTTACCACGCTCGATTGCAGGGTCATGGATGAGCTTTGAGCATCTTTCCGAGCGAGGTGGTACGACTTCCTCCTCCTCCTCCTCTTCTTCCTCCCCATCAGAGTCGTCATCTTCATCATCATCAGCGGCATCCAAATCCCAGTCCTCCTGGCTTTCGCCCCCACTTCCTTCCTCCTCCTCAGTCGGCGTCTAAGCTCCATTGGGCATCGAGTATAATTCAGTGATGGCCTGACAGACAACAAAACGAGGGTCAATCGACCAATTTGCAGCAAAAGCAGAATGAGTATAGCAAGACTACAAGTGAAGATAAAGTGGGTGTACCGGGTCCGGAGTAGAGGAATGGTCGAGTGGTGGAATCCTCCTGGCTCCTCGAGGATTGTCCTTATTCCCTGTCACCGCGGCCATCCACCTCTCCAAGGTGGCGTCGTCGACTGCTTCTGGATGGACCCAAGTTTCATCCTCGGTCCCGCAATACAACCACATTGGGTGGCCTCGGTACTGAAGTGGCTGGATGCGCCGCCTAAGGAAGACCTCCACAAGGTCCATGCCCGTCACTCCCTCCCGAACTAGCTGGACTACACGCTCCATCAGCATTTTTACTTGGGCTTTCTCCTCAGGGAGCACCTTCAGAGAAGAGGGTTTGTTCACTCGGTCCATGGAAAATGGAGGGAGACCACTCGACTGCCCAGGCGTCGACTCGTCTTGGCAGTAGAACCAAGTCGACTGCCATCCTCTGACCGACTCAGGAAGGGCCATGGGCGAAAAGGTGCTCTTGCTCCTCATCTGAATCCCCAGACCCCCGCACATCTGAATAACCTTAGTCCTATCGTCATCTGGACTCGCCTTTTTTACTGTCTAAGAACGACAAGTGAATATGTGCTTGAACAGACCCCAGTGCGGTCGGTAGCCCAGGAAGTTCTCGCACATGGACACGAAGGCAGCAAGGTAGGCGATGGAATTTGGATTGAAGTGGTGGAGTTGCGCCCCAAAGAAATTCAAGAAACCACGGACGAAAACACTCGGAGGCAGGGAGAACCCACGGTCGACGTGGGTAGCCAGAAGAACACACTCACCCTCCTGCGGCTATGGTTGCCACTCGTTCCCCGGGAGCCTCGCTGCTCCGTGGGGGATCAAACCTTCGTTGGCCATCTTAGTGAGATCCCTCTCGGTGATGGTCGAGCAGATCCAATCCCCTTGAACCCAACCGTGCGGTAGGCGGGATCTTGACGAGGATCCGCCCCGACTGGTCGCTCTCCATTTTGCCTTCCCCATCGCCGTCGCCTTCTTCGCGCGCTCCAGAGCCGCCGTCTTCTCCTTCACCATTGTTGCCGGTGAAGCGTACGAGGAGTGGTTGGGCGGAGGCGAAAGCAGGTGCTGTGGGCGGAGGCGGAGAGGACAGAAGGGGAAGTGGGGAGGTACTGTTCAAAAACCCTCGCCGGGCGCATTTTATAGAGCCGCTTCCGAGTGAATGACAAGTGGGCCCAGGCAATCCAATCACATCCCAAAGCGATCATACGTCTGTGAGCACGTGGCGAAAAATACGGCGCGGGAATCGAGGCGTCTATGCCCTATCCCATCCGAGCGCCGCGGTCCTCCCCGCTTCGCGCGCTTCCCAAAATTCGGATCCCACAAAATCCGCTAACAGCAGATCGATCTGTCAGACGAGAGATTTCCTACGACCCGTCGCTCGGAAATTACTAAGTTCAAAAGTTCACTCGACGAGAGAAAAGAATGGATCAAGGCGACTGAAAGAAAAGTTGTTGTTACCAACGGAGAGATTATTTGTCCAAGATGATACATGTCCAGAACACAAAAGCAGGTCGGAAATACTATCAACTCCTTCCTCACTCAAACCTCGATCCATTCGGGGGCTAATGATGAAGTCATGTACCTAGGGTAGGGTCATAGACCTGACCTAAGTACCCTTCCCAAGGACACCCTCAGAAGAAACTGCCTTCCAGTCGACTAAGAGGGACTTCACTCGACGGACTCGAAGGACTCGACCATGAAGATTCACTCGACCACCAGGAGATCAAGAGTCACTCTGCATCCAAACGGTCTATAATTAAGTAGTCTTTATGGCATTTAGAACACTTTATGTAAGGCGTTACCAGTAACGCCTAACCTTAATGTACTTTAAACCCTGCATTACCGAGGGCCGGAGGGGTCTGGCGGACACTATATAAGCCACCCCCCTCCTCAGTGTAAAGGGTTCGCACCCCTGTAATCCATACACTCATAATCCAATCGACCGCCTCCGGGCTCCGAGACGTAGGGTTGTTACTTCCTCCGAGAAGGGCCTGAACTCGTACATCCCTTGTGTTTACAACTGCTCCGTAGCTAGGATCTTGCCTCTCCATACCTACCCCCTATTCTACTGTTAGACTTAGAACCACGACACTAAGCAATGTTCAAAAATATGATAATTACTGGGGATGCCGGATTGTTGCGGTCGAGGCTGGTGTCGTCAGACGTCCTTGGCCACGTCTTCTGCTTCTTGAAGAGCAGCTTCCAGATCCCTTTGTGCGTCATGCTGAAGAATCGCTGCAGGGTCCATGGCCCCTCCGGATTAAACTCCCACATTTTGAGAGGCCGTCGTTGGCAGAGGAGAGCTCGCCGGATGAGAATCACCTGAATCACATCAGCAAGGGTTATGTCTTTTTTATCATACTCTTTATACGCTTCTGCAGCATCGACACTTCGTCAGGTGATCCCCAGTCTAGACCCTTGTTGGTCCAGGACGCGAGCCACAATGGAGGTCCGGATCTGAAAGCAGGAGCAGCGGCCCACTTGGTGCCGTGGGTTTGGTGATGTAAAATGACTCCTACTGCCATACCTTGACAGTATCCACAAATCTCCCTTTGGGCCAAGTGACATGGTTGAGCTTGCTCACCATGGCACCGCCGCACTCGGCGTGTTGGCCCTCAACCACCTTCGGCTTCACATTAAAAACCTTGAGCCACAAGCCGAAGTGTGGGGGGACGCGGAGGAATGCCTCACGCACGTCAATAAACGCCGAGATGTGGAGGAAGGAATTCAGGGCCAGATCATGGAAATCCAGCCCGTAGTAGTACATGAGGCTGCGGACGAAGGGATGAAGGGCGAACCCAAGTCCTCGGAGGAAGTGGGGGATAAAAACCATCGTCTCACCGGGCTCTGGGGTGGGGATGACCTGCCCCGGGGTTGGGAGCCTATGTTTATTCTCCGACATCAGGTATCTCACCTCACGTAGATCTTTGATGTCCTTCTCCGTTATGGAGGAGGCCATCCATTTGCCTTGGGAACCAGATCCGACCATTGCTGGAGAAGTTGGGGCAAAGGGAAAGTGTAAAACTTGGGCGCTGGAGCTCGGGGACGGAAAGGCAGAGGAAGAAGAAGGCGTGAGGTAAAACAGATGGGTCCTTATCCTCTTATAGAGGCAGTGAATATCAAGCGCCCCCTCATAAGCCTTAAACCTCGCCTATTCCCAAGGAGACATGCGAACGTCGCAGTTGGACTATCCAAACCCGCATTGATGAGAATCTCGTGATAAGGGGACACGATATCTGCTTTGACAAGACGTGTCGATGGCCGTGCCTCGAAACACGAAGCGAGGGGCTGTAAAACGGTTCAAAATATAACAAGGCCAGGACATAACGCCTCGCCGGAAAAATCGCCTATGGATGTGACTTAATTTGTTTTGAGTATTTTTTTCCCCTTACAACTTAAGGTTGTAATTATTAAGCAGGGCCGAATACAACTCTTATGTGCGGAAGACTGCTTTGGGGTATTCAGAGAAGGAACCCGCCTTGCAATGTCAAAGAAAATTTGTGCCGGATACATCGCCATTGAAGCCTGGTTCAGGGGCTACTGAGGGAGTCCTGGACTAAGGGGTCCTCGGGCGTCCGGGCTATGTGATATGGGCCGGACTAATGGGCCATGAAGATATGAGATTAAAGACCTTTCCCCGTGTCCGGACGGGACTCTCCTTTGCGTGGATGGCAAGCTTGGCGTTCGGATCATGCATCTTCCTTTCTCTGTAATCCAACTCTGTACAACCCTGGATCCCTCCGGTGCCTATATAAACCGGAGGGTTTAGTCCGTAGGGCAAGAACAATCATACAGGCTATACATCTAGGGTTTAGCCATTACAATCTCGAGGTAGATCAACTCTTGTAACCCCTATACTCATCAAAGTTAATCAAGCATGAAGTAGGGTATTACCTCCATTAAGAGGGCCCGAACCTGGGTAAAACATCGTGTCCCTGCCTCCTGTTACCTTTGATCCTTAGACGCACAGTTCGGGACCCCCTACCCAAGATCTGCTGGTTTTGACACCTACAGGGGGTCCCATATGGAGGTGCAGACGTTGCAAACACGCATCAGCAACATATTGGGCAAGAACGTCGGTCTCACCAATGTGGTGCAGAGCATGCTCTTCCGTCGCATTCTCCCCTGCCAGTGCCGGACTTCCCCCATGTGGGAATTCAATCGGGAGGAGCCGCGAACTCTACAACACTTCATCGGCACGATGCACGAGGGAATGTGGAAGTTGCTTTTTAAGGCGCAGAAGAGCTGGCCCATGGAGACCGAGGGCGTCGGTCTAGATGCCGAGAATCCAGCTTCTCCGGCAAGTATTAGTTTTCCGAAGACATGTCCGGTCTATATATTCGATCAATACGAATCTTATCATCCCACCTCTTTACAGGGCTAGACAAAGAAGGCGGAGCTGATCAAGAGTCCGGCTCCGTTGCCCGAAGACCCAGTCACTCCTCAGCTAGAGGAGATGCTGGTCCCGGCACCCTATCAAGCGCTGGAGAAGAAGAGCAAGAAGAAGGGGAAGGGGCCCAAGGGCGGGCCCCGCTGCAAAGGTACTTCAGATGTTATATCCGGAGAAACCGAGGTCGTCTCCTCTCACGAGGAAGATGAGGATGAAGAGGATGAGGAAGAGGAGGTGGAGAGCGAAGCCCCTTGCATAACAAGGAAGAAGAAGAAGGCGGGCTCTGAGTATCCGGAGGAGGCGACGCCGAAGAGGAAGAAGGTTACCCTCTCGGTAAATTCGGACTCAGAGTCCAAACACATCCCGAGGAGAGCTCCCAGGGGTAAGCCCCTGGCCCAATCGTAAGTATCAAAAAGCTTACTTGTTCAGTTTTCGCTTAGCCGCCTCTGTATAAATTGTATCTTTGCTCATATTTCAGCCCTCCACGCGATATCCCGAATACCTCGACTTCGTCAGGGAATTCTCTGCCACCTGAAGTGGCGAAGAGCGATGGACCATCGTGAGCCCTCTCCCCCTGCCATGGAGGACATCGAGGTGTCATCCCAAAGGACCTCTCCTGGATGAGGAGGGGCGGACGAGGCCGTCCAGAAGGCGCCCGAGGTCAATACCTCGGATGCCGCAGATCGGGGCACGGCGACCCCCATGACCACCGAGGGTGGGGGCCTCACAGTTCGGGCCCTCAACGAACACCGTTCCGGAGACCAATGCGGCTCCGGGTTCGAACCAACACCTCCCTTCGACAGGGGGGAGGAGCAGCGGCTCCATCGAAGGCCTTTGTTAATCCAGAGGCCGCTCATACTCTGGAGGAAGCACTGCAACATGCTTCCATCATGGAGGAGCACCGCACCCTGATGGGTGCGGTTATGGAAAAGGTTCGGTCTGCGAAGAGCAGACTGAACGAAGCCTTCAACAGCTTACTGACGGGCTATGGAAAAGGTTCGGTCTGCGAAGAGCAGACTGAACGGAGCCTTCAACAGCTTACTGACGGGCTTTGAGGTATGCGATGTAATTCTCTTACAAGTTTTCTTTTTATATGCAAGGTTGAACCCATGTATAGATAGTAGCCCCTGAGACTCTGTCCAGATTGGAACAATCTAGACGGAGGATCCCAAAACAAGTTAATAATGTAGTACACAATTGTGTGGGATAGGCATCTATGTTGGCGGCTACTGCCCAAGCCGCAGAGGTTTCCGAGCTCAATCGGAAACTTCGACTAGCCGATGAGGAGCTCAACCGCATCAACAAGCGGTTCGACGAAACGCAAGGTAAGCGGCGCTTGTACATACCCGAAGTGATATGTGCATTAATTCTTTTAAACTTACTGAGTATTATGATGTTACTCATAGTTGGCGCAGCCGAGGTCGAGTCCCTCAAGAGCGCGCTCTCCCAAGCCAAGAAGGAGGCGGAGGTGAGCAAGGCGGCCGCTGTAAAAAAATGGCCAAGGAGTTGGAGGTGGAGCGAACTGCCCGTGAACAACACGAGGCGCGGGTGGGCGAGGTCGAACAGGAGCTCAAGGACGCCATTGCCAAGTGCGAGTCCTTGGAGCAGAAGAGTTTGGAACAAGCCTCCGAGCTCACCAAAGCTCTCAAGAGCGTGAAGGAAGCCCGAGTTGAAGCCCAGGGCGCTCGCCGGGAGATCCAAGAGGCGAGGCAGATAGCGGCTGGTAAGGCCTTTCTCATGCAGAGTAAATTTACAAGTAAGAGATATCTTGCTGACCCGAGTTTGGAGTTCTCCAGGCGCGTTTGCGGATCTGTCGAGGAGTGTTGTTGATGCCGCCGAGTTCTTTCGAGCCGAAGAGGGGAGCTCAATGGAGAAACTGTTCTGGTCACAGTACCTTGCGCCAGAGTATCCGGCGCCCCTCAGCGATCAGCTGAAGCAGCTGACGGAGTTGCACAGGGTGGTCAGACTAGCCATGAAGGACGTAATAGTCCGTCTTTGGCCAGCCGAGCCCATACCAGCAGCCACTTCGGACTTGTGAAGCGGCAGGTCGACGCTCATCCTCGGATCGACGCCATCAAGCGGTCGGCCTACATAGAAGGTGCCCGGATGGCCTTCGCCCGAGTCAAGGTACAATGGGCGAAGATGAAGGCCACCGAAATTGCCACCGTAGGGCCGCCTGAAGGCAAGGATCACCGGCAGCCGGAGAAGTATTTCGGTGAGGTCCTCGAGGGAGCCTGCATTGTAGAGGGTCAGTGCTCAAAGGATATCATATTTGAGTAGTGGAGTCCGGTTTGTGAAAACCGTGTAATGAACTCATAATGTGGAAAATTTATGCTTGCGCTTTATGATTTTGTTAGTTTATCCTCCCGTTTGGCCGTTTATTTTATAAGTTTGAAAGTTTACCAGTCGTCGGCTTCTGCCCCCATGTAAATATTACTTGGGTGTTCGGTAACGCATGTCCGCACTTTATCCTACGTCTTGGTCCTATGTAGGAGGCGTCTTGCGAGATGAACAAGGCAATCAGACTATGCGGTTTCATCCCTTTCACTTTGCTGTAAGAGTCTATTGGTGGGGCTAAGCACTAGCCCCTTGTTGCGTGAACGGCGATCCGGAGTACGGCGCCTTTGCAACGCGGCTGGTCGAAGCCCAGCCCCTCGTATAACACGGCATAAATCGTGAACGATTTGTAGTATAACACTAAGTCACCGGATCGCTGACCCGCTCTCGCATATCATGACAATTAGTTTTCGGCTTTCTCTACTGAGGTACTTAACCGGACGAACCAGAAATACAATCACAGTAGTTCTCCCTTTACTACCTTAGCCGAACTTGCGGAACATAAGGTGGCAAACACAGGAGCCGAGCAACCCAACTATAGACCAAAGACATGATTTGGAACCGATGCATATAGTGCAATATCTGGGACGCTAAAGAGTTCCCTATAGGTGTTCGGACTTAAGAGTTTGCGGGGCCAAATACAACCCTTGGTATGAAGGCCGTGCCAAAGCACGTATGTCAGTCAATTGCAAGGAGGGAATACGGATGACAAGATAATATAAGAGCCCAATCAAAAAAAGGTGGTGATTATCTGCTTCCTTTATATCCTTATTAATGTCATGTTACATGCCGAAAGAAAAAAAATTACATAAGGGAAAGTCTAACACAGGGCCTAAAAATAATAGTTCAAAAACTCCAGTGATGCATTGCCGCATGTCTGCGCCGTTTCTCCTTAGTAATAAGTCCTTTGATAGGAGTTTTTGATGGTTGGGAAATGCTAGCCTTGAAAGGATCCCTGATACAACCATACAACAAATAGTGCTCTTAATGAACCTGTAGTGAAAAAAAAGATGTATGTAGTCCAAATAGGGTCAAGCCGTATTATGGACTTGTTCCACAGTGTGCCTCCGGCGCTGCCCAAGGTATTTTGAGTGCGTAGTTATGTACGCGCGGTACGTGAGCCGCAACCTTATGGGGCAGTCAGCGGAGGCCGAACTGCTAATCAATGTCCGGATCCGTCAAGTTATTGCAGTGATGCATGGACCGGACTCGTTTAGAGATGTTGTTGGCTTTAATGTCCGACATATTATTCGGCTTGATAAGGACACCATACACCTCATCTGCAAGGGCCGCAATGTGTTCTTCAGTACGGAGGGAGCGCTCCATATTTCCATTGACTATAATGACGCCGCGGTCCAGGCATCTTAAGCTTCAAATAAGCATAGTGCGGGACTGCATTAAAGCGGGCGAAAGCAGTTCATCTGAGCAGTGCGTGATAGCCACTACAGAAAGGGACGATGTTGAAGATTAATTCTTCATTGTGGAAGTTGTCTGGGGAGCCGAATACTACCTCCAGTGTTAGTGAGCCTGTGCAACGGGCCTCCACGCCCGGTATCACACCTTTAAAGGTAGTGTTACTAGGCTTTATTCTTGATGGGTCAATGCCCATCTTGCGGACAATCTCTTGGTAAATCAAGTTGAGACTGCTGCCCCCATCCATAAGGAGTCTAGTGAGATGGTATCCGTCGATAATTGGATCGAGTACCAGGGCGGCCGAACCCTCGTGACGGATACTGGTTGGGTGATCCTTGTGATCAAACGTGATCGGATAAGCTGACCATGGGTTGAACTTTGGGGCGACAGGCTCTAAAAGGCGTAGACGTCCCTTAGTGCACATTTGCGCTCCCTTTTGGGAATGTGAGTGACATAGATCATGTTCACTATTTTCACATCGAGGGGGGGGGACTGCTTCTGGCCCCCGGTGTTCGGCTGACGGGGCTCATCATCATCATCACTTGGAGGTCCTTTTCCCTTGTGTTCGGTATTTATCTTACCGACCTGTTTGAAAACCCAACACTTCCTGTTGGTGTGGTTAGCAGGCTTATCGGGTGTGCCATGAATCTGATAGGGCCTCTCAAGGATTTTGTCCAAACTGGATGGACCGTGCCTGTTGCCTTTAAAAGGTTTCTTCCGCTGACCGGATTTAGAACCACTGAATCCGGCATTGACTGTTGTATCATCTACGTCGTCATTATTACTCCAACATTTGTTTTTATTGCGGCGAGGTTTACCATTGCCGTCCCTGGCCTCAGAAGTGTCGGGGTCGCCCGAGCTGTTACTTCTACGAGCCAACTAGTTGTCTTCACCCGCGCAGAAACAGGTCATAAGTGCAGTTAAGGCTGCCATGGTCTTCGGCTTCTCCTGCCCGAGGTGTCGGGCGAGCCACTCGATCGCCCCGGATGTTGTGTTTAAGGCTGCTAAGTCTTTGGCGTCCGGACAGTCCATGATTTGGTTCTTTTTAATTAGGAAGCGATTCCAAAGCTTGCGAGCCGATTTGCCTGGTTGCTGGATTATGTGACTCAAGTCGTCATCATCCGGTGGATGGACATAAGTGCCCTAAAAGTTGGCCCGAAAAGCATCTTCTAAATCTTCCCAAGTTCCAATGGAGTTTTCTGGGAGGCTATTCAGCCAGTGCCATGCTGGTCCTTTCAACTTTAGAGGAAGATATTTAATGGCATGGAGATCATCTCCACGGCCCATATGAATGTGGAGAAGAAAATCTTCAATCCAGATGTCCGGATCCGTCATTCCATCATACTGCTCGATGTTAACGGGTTTAAACCCTTCCGGAAACTAGTGTTGCATTGCCTCATCAGTAAAGCATATGGGGTGTGCGGCGCCCCTGTATCGCGCGACATCATGGCGGAGATCGGATGACATCTGAGTTCGGTTTTGATCCCGAATATTGTAATGGTCATCACGCCAGACTTCATAGCCGTTATCTCGTGCTGAGGCACAGCCTCTTGATCCATAGATCGATCTTGTCTGACCAGCTTTATTAGCCAGGTCCCATTGCAAGTCATATGTGTAACCCGCAGCTGCTGTCTCCTTGCCTCTTCGGCGAGGGGGTGCGGGCTGGTGTTCGGCTTGATATGCCGCTTTATCCCGTCCACGTGGTGGTCGGTCTGGTTGATCTGCCCGATTGTATTTCGACGGTATTGGCTCAAGGGCTTCGTCGTCGAATTGTGGCAGCAGCTTGCGCTTGGGGTAACTTTTTGTAGGTCGCTTATGGCCGTACTCCTCGGCAACCGGGACCTTGGTCCACCTTTCATTGAGTGTATCCTATTCTGCTTTGAGCTACTGATGTTTCTTTTTCAGGCTCTGCGCTGTGGCGATGAGCTGTCGCTTGAAGCGTTCTTGCTCGAGGGGTTCCTCACTTCCTCTGGGATGATAAAGTCTTTGTCACCGATGCTAACGTCCTCTTCGAAGACTGGCATATAGTTGTTGTCTTCCGAATCTTCATGATCAGTGTGTTCAGGACTATACTGACTCTCTTCCCTCTCATCCTGTTCGGATGTGGGCTCAACGGGGTATTCGGGATCTTTGGCGTCATCCAGAGTCTCATTGTCTCCGGTGCTGGTATTACTATTCTTCACCCGACGCGATCGTGAGCGGTGCTGCTGATGTCAGCGCTTTGGTGGTTTATCGACGGGCTTGTCCTCATCGGGGTTCTGATTATCCTCGTCGTCCATTTTATCAGGAGCGTCCACCATGTATATATCGTAGGTGGAAGTAGCCGTCCAACGCCCTGTGATGGGTGGGACTTGGCTCGATTCGGCGTCGGCATCGTCGTCCATACCGTCGATGTCTTCAGACGCGTAGTCCAGCATGTCGGTTAAATCCTCGACAATGGCTATTAAGTGGGTGGTGGGCGGGTCATAAAATTCCCCGCTCTCTGCCTCCAACCCGTACTGGGTGTAGTTCAGAGACAAGCTTTTCGTAATGGTGAGGGATCGCATTAAGCCTAGCACTTCATCTAAGGGTGAAAGCTGGACATGTGTCTACGGATCTGCCGGACTGGGTTCGGTGACAGACACCTGATCGGGCTTGATCAATGCAGACTTCAAAAGTTCGGAGTTGTCGTCCAGAGGCGAGTCCAAGATCGCGTCTGGGTCTCCGGTCGGAAGTTCCATGATAGAATAGAGTCCGACGGGGTTGATCCTCCCGTCTTCAGACGATATGCCTTGCTCCGAATCTAAGGCCGAGGCGGGCGTGAGTTTTGCCCCCTGAATGGGATCTGAGAGCGGATCCGAAGAGCTTCCTTCATAGGGGCAAGGGGCAGCGACCAAGGCTGTGAACCCCTTGAAAATCAGATCTCCTCGGACATCAGCAATATAGTTCAGGTTTCCAAACCCGATCTGGTGGACGGGGGCGTAACTGTCGACCTGCTCGAGGTGGCCGGTCGAGTTGGAGCGAAGCACAAAGCCGCCGAACATAAAGACCTATCCAGGGAGGAAGCTTTCCCTAGATGCAGCGTCGTCGCTGATGAAGAGGCGAGACATCAATCCTTCTGTTGATGATACATCGGAGCTCTTAATTAAAGCACCAATGTCGGTGTCAAAACCGGCAGATCTCGGGTAGGGGGACCCAAGTTGTATGTCCGAGGATCAGTGGTAACAATGATTAAAAAGGACATAGTGTTTACCCAGGTTCGGGCCCTCTCAATGGAGGTAAAACCCTACTCCTGATTGATTATATTCGATGGATATGGGGGTTACAAGAGTTGATCTACCTCGAGATTGTAATGGCTAAACCCTAGCTTGGCTAGCCTATCAATGTTGCGATCCTGCCTTCAATCTAACCCTCCGGTTTATATAGACACCGGAGAGGCTTATGGTTGTACAAAGTCGGTTTAACAGAGAGGAAATAGTATATCCGGACACCTAAACTTGCCATCCACGTATACAAGAGTCCCTACCGGACACGAGAGGTGGTCTTCTGCCTTGTATCTTGACGGCCCATCAGTCCAGCCCATATCCAATAGACCGCACGCCCGAGGACCCCTTAGTCCAGGACTCCCTCAGTGATGACCGTAGTTTGAGGAGTTCATGTATTCATCGTGTGCTAATGCTTTGTTCCGGTTCTCTATTGGAAGGAGACCTTAATATCATAGGAGCCCGCTGCCACGGGAGGGTAGGACAAAAGATGTCATGCAAGTTCTCTCCATAAGCACGTATGACTATTTACGGAATACATGCCTACATTATATTTATGAACTAGAGCTAGTACCGTATTGCCCTAGGTTATAACTATCTCATGATGAATATCATCCAATGAATCGCCGATCCAATGCCTACGATTTTCCTACATATTGATCTTGCTAAGTTACTACTGCTGTTACTATCGTTACTGCTACAAAACCATTGCTATCACTGTTACCGTTACTTTTGTTGTTGCTATCACTATCGAAACTATCATACTACTTTGCTACTGATCACTTTGCTGCAGAAAAATAATCTCCAGGTGTGGTTGAATTGACAACTCAGCTGCCAATACTTGCAAATATTCTTTGGCTCCCCTTGTGTCGAATCTATAAGTTTGGGTTGAATACTCTATCCTCAAAAACTATTGCGATCCCCTATACTTGTGGGTTATCAAGACCCAATGAAAAATTCCTATCCTATGCACCAAATGACATCTCTTTCTATATAGGAATTGAGATGTATATCATCTCACTCCCTATGATTTTCCTATTCCTATAAAATTCCTATCCTATGAACCAAACGAGGCCTTACTGTTGCCTTCTATGTTCCCGAATAGAGGTGCTTGCATGCCCACTATTTTATTTTGTAAATGCATTGTTCCCTCTGATTTATGTTAATTGACGTTGCTTTAGTAAAACTTTGTACTAAAGTTGCACTAAACACGTCAATTAATTGGGATCAGAGGAAGCATTATTGTTTTGTACTCCCATAGTTTTTTTAGTCTGCTTGTAAAATTGGGTCAAAGTCAAACTTTGTCAACTTTGACTAAGTTTATGAAAAAAAATCAAGATTCACAATATAAAATCAATATTATTAGATGCACCATGAAATTAGTCTTCATACCCTATATCTTTAGAGCATCTCCAGCCGCACCCCCCAACAGGCCCCCAGGGCGACTTTTTTCGCGCCGACGCCAAAAAAACCCCAAAGTCGCGCCGCCAAGACGCCGAAATCTGCCGGTTCAGCACATTTTTGGGCCCAGAGATCCCAGGCCAAACCCAGCGCACTGGGGGCACTTGGGGGCTCCGACGGAAGGGAAAAGAGCGTCTGGGCCACCACTGTTAGGCGAAAACGCATCTTTGCACATCCAGATTCGCCCCCTCCCCCGCGCGCACGCCCTCGCGCTGCCTTGCCGATCCCGGCGCCTACCACCCCCACCACCGCTAGATAGGCCATTCCCCTGCCGGAAAATAGAGAGGGTTCCGCCGCGGCATCCTCCACCCCTTTCCTGGGCGAGCTTTCCGGCGCTCCGGCTGCACATGGCGGGATACCGGTGGCTGCACGCCTACCACGCCCGCCAGGTGTTCGGGGATTTATCTGCTCCGTGATGGGCTCGGACAACGAGGAGGCGCTCGCGGCGCTGCTGGAGGAGGAAGCCGATGCCGACGCCCAGGACGAAGAGCATCTCATGGTCGTCGCCGCCCTGGCCAGCCTACTCATGAGCAATGCAACACCGCGGCGAGGTGGCTCGGCGCCGGGCCGGCTGAAGGCGAAGCAGAGGCATCGACTGAAGGCTATTGCTTGCTCTACTCCGACTACTTCACCGATGCTCCACTGCACGGCGACAAAGTATTTCAGCGCCGTTATCGAATGAGCCGAAAACTCTTCCTAAGGATTGTGAATTCCATTCGGGAGTTTGATAGTTACTTCAAGTGTAAGAAGGATTGCACCAACACACTTGGATTCACCTCACTCCAGAAGTGCATGACAACTATGAGGATGCTTGCATACGAAGCTCCTAGTGATTCACTCGAAGACTATGGGCGCATGGCCGAGTCCACGACCATTGAGTGTTTCTACAAGTTCTGCAGGGCAGTGGTGGCGGTGTTTGGGCCGCAATACTTGCGATCACCCAATGCTGAAGACACTGCTCGAACCCTAGCACAGAATGCAGCAAAATGAATTCTTCGGATGCTTGGAAGCATCGACTGCATGCATTGAAAATGAAAAAATTGCTTGGCTGGGGATGTACAAAGGTGCCAACGGCGGTTGCAGTGTGATACTTGAGGTAGTGGCCACACACGACCTCTGGATTTGTCACTCCTTCTTTGGTATGCCAGGAACTCACAATGACATCAACGGTCCTCCCCTGTCTTTGCCAAGCTTGTTGAAGGTCATTCTCCTCCGATGAACTTCAAGGTCAATGGGCGACACTACAACAAGGGATACTACCTAGCAGATGACATCTATCCGAGATGGTCCACATTTGTGAAGACTATCTCAAATCCTGTGCCAGGAGGCAAGAACTCACACTTTGCGAAGGTTCAGGAGGCTTGCAGGAAGGATGTCGAGCGGGCATTTGGTGCGCTCCAATCTCAATTTGCTGTTGTCCGGTACCCCGCTAAGACCTGGTTGAAAGATCAAATGTGGGAGATCATGACTTGCTGTGTCATCTTGCACAACAAGATCATTGAGAGCGAGCAGGAAGAGCTAGTGTTTGCCACTGAACCATATTACAAGCAGGGTCCTCTTGCCCAAGTTGATCACCACCTACCGGCAATTTGGACGACCTTCCTCAATATGCGTCAGGACAACATGATCAGGTTCCCAATTTTATAAAGTTTGACTTTGACCAAATTTTATATGCAGACGAAAAAAACCCAATGGGACCGTCCCAAAATAAGTGTCTTGGTACCCTAAAAAAATAAGTGTGTTGAACTCAGTACAAATTTGTACTAGAGCTAGTACAAAGTTGATGCAGTTGTTTCAGGACGGAGGGAGTACTTTTTTTTCCCTCGCTCTATTTTTATATAAGAAAAAGATTTAATACTCCAATGTTTCTTATGCAGAAGTTTCAATCAAAATTAAGTACACAAGATAAAAAGAATTTCCCCCGATTATTTTGAATGTACATAAGATAAACTTGTGGGCATCAAATAAACGAAATTAAAACGGAAATCTTATGTGGCTGATGTTCGCTGGGAAACGAACCCCTTTCGATGGCAGTTTTAGTTTTGAGCCGAGATCAAACGGTAGTAGTTTTAAAAAGCTAATCCCTTCTGACAGGAAACTGACACGTCAATCCGAAGAAACTATCGTTCGCAAATGCTACCCTTTTGGTGAACGTTCGCCAGCTAAGGGGTCCAATTCAAAAGGGTGAGATCCCTTAAAACCCCCTGGGCGCATCCTTCTACCCGCCCCAACTAAACCCTAACCCCAACAACCACTCCCCCTCCCACGCCGCCGGCGGCCGGGCGCCATGGTGAAGGCCTACCTCCGCTACGAGCCGGCGCTCTCCTTCGGCGTGGTCGCCTCCCCGGAGTCCAACGTCGTCTACGACCCCTCCGGCCGCCGCCTCCTCGCCGCCGCCCTCGACCGCTTCGCCGCCTGGGACCTCAAGCGCGGCCTCCCCTCCGCCACCTTCACCCCCTCTTCCTCCTCCGCCTCCCTCGCCGTCTCCTGCGTTGCCTCCTCCCCCGCCGCTGCTTCCGCCTCCGCTTCCTCGGTAACACCTCTGCTGCTGACAGCCCCCCCTCTCCCGCCTCTGCCTGAAATTCGCCCCCTTTCCTGCTTACCACGTTTCTCAGTGAGCTGGCTTGATTTTTGTGCTGTGTTGGTTTGTTCAGATTGCGAGTGGCCATGCCGATGGGAGCATCAGGCTGTGGGACGCCGAGACCGGCGCCTGCGAGGCGACGCTCCACGGCCACCGCTCTGCCGCTTCTGCCCTACGCTTCGCTCCCTCTGGCGCCGTCCTTGCCTCCGGCAGCAAGGACTGCGATGTCATCCTGTGGGACGTCGTTGCGCAGGCTGGCCTCTTCAGACTCCGTGGCCACCGTGATCAGGTTTGGAGATGGTCGTGCACCTCTCTTTGTCTCCATTCGTTGGCATAGCCCAATAATGCTAATGGGGATTACTTGCTGCAGGTAACTGATTTACTGTTCCTGGATTCGGGTAAGAAGCTGGTGACCTGCTCGAAGGACAAGTTTATCCGGGTCTGGGACCTCGATACACAGCATTGCCTTCAAATTGTAGGAGGCCACCACAGCGAGATATGGTCGATGGATGTTGATCCTAGCGAGAAGTTTTTGGTGTCTGGCTCTGCCGATCCGGAGCTCCGGGTGTTTAGAATCAGGCAATCAGCTGAAGAGGGTGAAGACTGGAACAAATGGGATGCACTCAAGCTGTTTGGCGAAATTCCGAGGCAGAGCAAAGAAAGAATTCAGACCATTAGGTTCAATAAGGATGGCAGTCTTGTGGCATGCCAGGTGGCGGGGAAAACTGCTGATATCTATAGGATTCTTGATGAAACAGAGGCTACACGGAAGGCCAAGAGGCGGCTGCACAGGAAGAAGGAGAAGGCTTCGGCGAAAGCTGCGGCAGCGGAAGGGGATGGTAGCGTTATAGATCCTTCGCCAGCTCAAGACTCTCAGAATCCCACTGTTGTGGTCACTGATGTCTTTAAGCTTCTTCAAGTTTTGCGGACCAGCAAGAAAATTTGCTCTGTTGCATTTTCTCCAAGCAATCCACCAAAAGGCTGCCTTGCGACCTTGTCTTTGTCTCTGAACAATAACGTGCTTGAGACATACTCGGTGGATAACGAGAAGGTGTCTAAGATGTACTCAGTTGAGATACATGGGCATCGTTCTGACATCAGGAGTCTTGCGCTTAACTCAGAGGACAACCTCCTGATGTCAACTAGTCACAATGCTGTTAAAATCTGGAATCCTAGTACAGGTGACTGTCTTCGGACTGTTGACTCTGGATATGGGTTGTGCAGTGCATTTGTTCCTGGGAATCGGTATGGCCTTATCGGTACAAAGACTGGTACCTTGGAGATTATTGATATTAATAGTGGGAACTCAATTGATGTAATCGAAGCTCACGCTGGTTCCATACGATCGATTGTACTCATTCCAGATGAGGACGGAACTGTTAATGCACGGGGTTTTGTCACTGGAAGTGCTGATCATGATGTCAAGTTCTGGGAATACCAGTTAGTGCAGAAATCTGATTCGGTGAGTCTTCTGTCTATTATTTATGTTGTCTATCGAAGTAATTGTGCACTGAATAACATTTTGATGTTTCATGATTTTCTCTTATTTTTATATCTTTCTTACCACCAGTTTTATGAAATCAGTCGTCCACATGAAGACATGTTATTACTAATTTCCTCATTTAGCTGCTAAAATGTAAAATCATGTGGTTGCTCGTCCCATCTGTTTTTCATGTCGATACCGTTGGTGTCTGTAGTTCTAACCATGTGAACTGAATAAGTCCAGGCTTCTGTGTCTTAAGTACTACTATTCATTATTTGTATAGCACTCTCAAAATATTTGTGTGTTTCCAAGAATACTTCTGTATCTCAAAACTGCTCTGCTAAAAAGTTTGTGGATTGAAATGTGTCCTATGAAATTCTTGTGTTCGAAATTGGAATTAAAATTTATCTGCAAATGTTTACAATGTTATTCCTTTGTTCCAGGACACAAAGCATCTGAGTGTAACAAATGTGAGAACCTTGAAAATGAATGATGATGTCCTTGCAGTGTCCATCGGTCCAACTGGGAAGCATATTGCTGTTGCTCTTTTGGATTGCACAGTGAAGGTTGTATTCTTATACTCATTATTATGATCATGTCTTGAGCTTTGGATCCCCCCTCCAACCCCCTTCCTCACGCACAGAAGAAATTCAGCACCACCTGTTAGAATCAATGTATTTTAACCACATGTCTGATAGTTGGAGTGCACAGTATCAAGTCGACATACACATTAGTGAATATCTGTTTACTTGTGCTTTTCAGTTTGCTAATTCATTTGAGCCAAACCTTTCTGTGCTTGTATGAGGTGATCTGTCGTTCTCTTCTAATATTACTTTCTAACACTAGTTTTTAATTAAATATAAAGCATGGATAGCTATCTTTGTATTTGTTTCACTGACAATCATTTCTGCTGACATGTGTAAAGAAAGGAAATATAAATGACTTTTTTTTTGAGTTGACAAGAAATATTATTGAAACATACTCTCTTGCTAACTTCGCGACATTTAGAGCACAATCAGCTAAAAGGAAGATACGGGACACATGCTATTTGCTAGGTGTTCATGTCAATCATTGTACGTGAACAGTTAAATTTGCTTTGGATTTGTAGAATTATGAGTGGTTTATTATAGTTGCAAGCTAGATACTACTCCTAATGCAGTTGTTACCTAGTCAAATGCTCAGACCAGTTCTGAGCTGCAAAATGTTAAGTACTCAATTTGTCATGATTTCCCTGAGATGCTAATTGGCATCCTGCAAAATTGTAGCAATGGAAAAGCAATCTAGAAACAAGTCTGGCTTCAATCATTGCTTTCCCTAATATTTCATATTTTATGCAGGTCTTCTTTCTGGACACACTAAAGTTTTGTCTTTCACTTTACGGGCACAAGCTTCCAGTCCTCTGCATGGACATATCATCCGATGGAGCTCTAATAGTTACTGGTTCCGCAGACAAAAATCTGAAGATTTGGGGTATGGATTTTGGTGACTGCCATAAATCTATATTTGCCCACACAGACAGGTCCTTTCTCGCCTTTTTGTTTTATCTTATGCTCTGAATAGTGGCAGAACCCTTACATGTTTTTTTTTCTCACCTGCAGTGTCATGGATGTTAAGTTTGTTCCTAAAACTCATTACATGTTCAGCGTGGGGAAAGATCGTACTGTGAAGTATTGGGATGCTGATAAATTTGAGCTTTTGTTAACACTTGAAGGTCACCATGCTGAAGTTTGGTGCCTTGCGATTAGCAGTCGTGGTGATTTTATTGTAACAGGCTCCCACGATCGTTCTATTCGGCGTTGGGATCGTACCGAAGAACAACTTTTCATTGAGGTATTCTTTGAATTGGCTTGAATGAAGTTTCAATGTTGAGTATTTGCTTGTGGCTGAAATTTTATATATCACCCCAGAGATTTGTCTTCTAAATCTAGACCCCCCTCCCCACATCCACCAAAATTTGCAGGAAGAGAGGGAGAAAAGATTGGAGGAAACTTTTGAGGCTGATTTAGACAATGCGGTTGAAGATAGATATGGGCAGAAAGATGATGCTCCCGATGAGGGTTCTGTGGGTGTTCCTGGTAAGAAAACAAAAGAGACAGTAACTGCTACTGATGGAATTATTGACGCACTTGACACTGCCGAGGAAGAAGAAAAACGTCTTAATGAGCAGAAGGTAGTGCTCATGTACATTAACAAACATTAAATTTACCAAATGGACATTAATGTCAGCTGTATATTTATGATTTTCAGGAGTTGCAAAACAATGGGGAGGGCACTAAATCTAAGCCTAATGTTATAATGCAAGGGCATTCACCATCAGAATATGTTCTGAATGCAGTGTCAAGTGTCCGCCCAAATGACTTGGAACAAGCCCTTCTGGTAAGATTCTTGTTATTTTGTTATGGATTGCCATTTTTTAAATTTATCTTGCCCAAATTCATGATGGGCTACAGCCTTTTGAGTCCACATCATTTGTTCATTGTGAAGTAGACCTTCATGTAAGAAAGCTTCCCCTTCTGATCCTTGCTCATGTGTTTGTTATCTTGTTGAGATCAAAGTTGAATATTAAAAAATACAGAAAAGATATCGCCACTTGTGCATCATAGTTCAGTCGAGTGTCTTCCGGTTAGAGGCTTAGAGCTCCGATTTTTCATGATGAGCTTCTTCAGTTAGGAATTCAGTTCTCATGATTTGTCTACATGAGCTATTTAACTGATTTTACATTCGAGCTTGTAATAACCATGTGTGTTAGGAATTCAGTTCTCATGATGTGTCTTCTAGTCAGAGCTCTGTTTTTTCATGATGAGCTTCTTCAGTTACAAATTCAGTTTTCATGATGTGTCGCTAGGCAAAATGTTTTTTTTTTTTTGCATACAATCATTTGTCACTTGATAACATATTCGTGTTTTCTTTTTTACCATTGAGCAGTCATTGCCATTCTCAGATGCACTAAAGCTTATGGCTTACTTGAAGGAGTGGTCTCTGATCCCTTTGAAGGTACACTGATATTGATACTTTGATATTTAATCCTAGTGATGTACTCCCTCCGTCCGGAAATACTTGTCATCAAAATGAATAAAAGTGGATGTATCTAGATGTATTTTAGTTCTAGATACATCCTTTTTTGTCCATTTTGATGACAAGTATTTTCGGACGGAGGGAGTATTAACTTGCAAAATTCCTTTGCATCCTTCATATCTGATCCTCACATTTCAGCATCAAATATGCGTTCTATTTCTGTTGATTATAACTCTATATGATATTTGATATTCATGCTGTCCTCTTGGAGTTGTAGTTTCTATGACGGTATCCAGGACAACATAACCTAAGTTTGATTTTGTGTAGTGTGCGGTTGCTAAGTTTTAGGCTTGTTAGACATGGGTATTGGTTGTTGATTCGCTTGCCTGAAGGTTGGGCAACCTGCTGCAGATTTCACTCAGTAACTTGATATCCACAAACCCTGATCTCTTCGTACCCTTGCAGGTTGAGCTTGTCTGTAGGGTTTGCCTTGTGCTGCTTCAAACACATCACAACCAGTTAACTACTACACCAGCTGCAAGATCCATACTGACAGAACTGAAGTATATTCTTTACGGTAGAGTTAAGGTAAATAACCTGCAATCACTTCTTTTAACAAGTACAGTAGTAGATAGCTCCGCAGCAATCTTAGAGCATGCCCTTATTTGATTTTCACATCCTCCAGGACTGCAAGGATACCATAGGTTTCAATCTCGCCGCGATGGATCATATAAAGGTAAGATGCCATCTTCATCTTTCGAACATTTTAGCACGACCAGGCCTTGTTAGAAGAGACATTTTCTGTGCTGTTAGGCCTTGACTTTTTGGGGGATTTGTTGCACGCACGTCGACTTTCAGGAACTGTTGACGATGAGATCAGATGCCCCGTTCCGGGACGCCAAGGCGAAGCTCATGGAGATCAGGCAGGAGCAGTCGAAGCGGTCGGATAGGTCGGATGGCGGCGAGAAAAGGAAAAAGAAGAAACCCAAGCCGTCTGTACAGAGCTGAGCATGGATCTGTCTGTTTTTACTCAACTGTTGTAGCGTATACGCACCACACTGGGTTATCGCGTTCATTCCATGCTGTCATGAGCACAGCGCAATTTTGAGATATCTGTGTGTGGGCCAGTGTTAATTGGCGGTTTCCTGCTAGAGAAACAAGGTGTAACCTCCCTCTTTTAGATAGTCAAGACTTGGTCAAACCTTCCTTTTTTATGCTTTCAGAAATTGCAGCATCCCTAGCTTTCAGAAATTTCAAATTTTTTTAAAAAATTCAAACCATTTGAAGTATCAAACTTCTGGAAAGGAATTCAAAATTCTAGAATTTGGAACATAAAAAAATTCTAACATCAGAAAATGGTAAATTTTACTAGTATTTTAGAAATCCAACTTTTCTATATACTCTTATAAAAAATAGAGTTGGTGATGACGGGGTGCCTGCCATCTTGCAATATAGGCCGCTCGATTTATATCTGATGAATAATAAGGAAACTATGACAATTTTGCAAAAGAATACCTATACCCCTCTTCACATTTGCAAATAAGACCTTTTATCGTTCATCTTTTTCTCCCACAAGATAAACTACTCGCATAAATGCATCTTGATGTTCCGTGCAACACATAGGCATCTCGCTAATAGAGAACAGAAAAGTAGATGGGGAATCACATTTTTCCCGCTCCCCTTCCCCCTCTTAGAGCATCTCCAGCCGCGCCCCCAACAGGCCCTCCCGAGTCTTAAAGCATCTCCAGCCGCGCCCCAACAGGCCCTCCCTAGGCGTTTTTTCCGCCTTGGCCAAAAACGCTTGATCGCGCCTCAGACGCGCAATTCCGCCACTGCCCATTTTGCGCCCGTGATCGCAGTGAACCCAAGACTGGGGCGCCGGGGCTCGGCGCAAGGAAAAGCGCTCAGGGCCACATTGTCGCGAAAAGTCAAGCCACTGTCCAAATTCGCCGACTTCAAGGCCGCCGCCCACCGCCCACCGCAGCTAGATAGATCATTCCCCGCCGGAAAAAAGAAGAGGTTTCGCCGAGGCAGCCTCTCCGCCGCCGCCCGGACAACTTTTCCGGCGTTCCGGCCGCGTAGGGCATGTACACCGGCGGGTTTGCGCCCACCTCGCCCGCAAGGTGTTCGATGATTTGCCCGGCCCGGCGATGGACTCCGAAGATGAGGAGGCGCTCGCGCCGTTGCTGGAGGAGGAAGCCGAAGCCGACTTCCAGAAGAAGGAGCATCTCATGGTGCTCGCGCCCTCGCCGGCCTGCTCGCGAGCAGTGAAAAGCCGCGGCGAGGTGGCTCGGCGCCTGGGCGGGTGAAAGCAAAGAACCGGCATCGTCTAGAAGGCTACTGCATGCTCTACTCGGACTACTTCGCCGACGCTCCATTGCACGGTGAGAAAACATTTCGGCACCATTATCAGATGAGCCGAAAGCTTTTCCTCAGGATTGTGAATTCCATCCGGGAGTTCGTCAGCTACTTCAAGTGCAAGATGGATTGCACCGGCACACTTGGATTCACCTCAATCCAGAAGTGCACGGCAGCTATGAGGATGCTTGCATACGGAGCTCCCGGTGATTCACTCGATGACTATGGGCGCATGGCCGAGTCCACGACCATTGAATGTTTCTACAAGTTCTGCAGAGTAGTGGTGGCAGTGTTTGGAGCGCAATACTTGCCAACACCCAATGCGGAAGACACTGCTCGGATCCTAGCACAGAATGCAGCAAGAGGATTTCCTAGGATGCTTGGAAGCATCGACTGCATGCATTGGAAATGGAAGAACTGTCCATTTGCTTGGCAGGGGTTGTACAAAGGCACCAAAGGCGGTTGCAGTGTGGTACTTGAGGCAGTGGCCACACATGACCTCTGGATTTGACATTCTTTCTTTGGGATGCCAGGAACTCACAATGACATCGACATCCTGCAGTGCTCCCCTGTCTTTGCCAAGCTTGTTGAAGGCCATTCTCCTCCGGTGAACCTCGAGGTCAATGGGCGGCACTACAACAAGGGGTACTATCTAGCTGATGGCATCTATCCGAGATGGTCGACATTTGTGAAGACCATCTCAAGCCCTGTGCCAGGAGGCAAGAACGCCTTCTTTGCGAAGGTTCAGGAGGCTTGCATGAAGGATGTCGAGCGGGCATTTGCTGTGCTCCAATCTCGATTTGCTGTTGTCCGGTTCCCTGCTCAGACCTGGTCGAAAGATCAAATGTGGGAGATCATGACTTGATGTGTCATCTTGCACAACATGATCGTTGAGAGCGAGCAGGAAGAGCCCGTGTTTGACACTGAACCATATTACAGGCAGGGTCCTCTTGCCCAAGTTGATCACCAGCTACCGGCAACCTGGACTGACTACCTCAATATGCGTCAGGAGATCCAAGACCCACAGGTGCATCAAGAACTGCAACACGATCTGGTGGAGCACCTATGGAGGCTCAAGGGCGATGCCGGGGCGACGCGGGAATGACGTGTGATGAAACTTGAGTTTTTATTTGTTAAACTATATAATTTGTATTGAACTATTTGATTTATGTGACGAAACACGCCGAAACACGCCGAACTATGTGACGAACTAATTGATTTCTATTTATATGCGAAAATTCACGCCGAAACACACCGAACCGCGCCGAATATGGGCCGATTCACGCAGATATCGGGCCATTTTTGGACACAATTGGGCCGAATACTGGCCGAAATCGGCGCTTGGGGGCGACCTGGGGGCGATGGCTGGGTGCCCAACCGCCCCCAACGCCAAGTATACCGCCAGCTCACTCCCAGGCCGCTCTTTTTCGGCGCCCTGGGGGGCCGAACGGCCGGAGATGCTCTTACTCGCTTACTGCAACGCCTTCTGCTCACGGTTAGCGATGCACCATCTCCATCTCGACGCTCCTTGCTGTGGCACAGACAGCCGCTTCCTTTGTCTTCTCATTGCTCCCGCCTGCTAGTCTCCCTCCACGCCGCACCCCGTGCTGCTGCTCAAACCGAGGCCTTGTATTATGCCGTGCGTGCACCTGCAGTGCCGCTCACGCCTCCCTCCTCAGTATTCCCAGCACCGCCGCGACTCCATTGACGCCAAACTCCAAGGGGAGGCAGGGCTGCGACCACCACATTGTGGACACATGGGACGAACAGGACGACGTGACCGACATTATATTAATCAAACTGGGAATGAGTGCCTTCCTCCTTTGAGAACACAAGAAAAAAAAGAGAGTATCACACTAACAAGTAGGTTCCATGAGGTGAAAGAAACGAAACTACTTACTTCACAGCCGATACTTCATGGACGATTCATGCACGATTCACAATCAGATGGATGAGCTGCACTTCATTCTATGATCTGACGGCTGGATGTGAGGCATCGTGCAAGAATCGTGCATGCTGTCTCGTCTGCATAGCAACGTTCAGAAAGAAATATGAAAGCTGCAGTTTTGGAGCGTCAAACTTTGCACCTTGCTTCTCCATAATTTTTTAGAGGTCGCAGTTACAGAGCATCGGCTAGGGTTGCTCTTCTGTTAGAGCAGCAAGAAGTAGCAAATCCGGTGCCCCAACTCAAAAAGAAAAAAAAAGGTAATCCAGCGCCCTATGCTTCTGTGGATGCACCTGGGCGTGTCCATGGACAATGACCAGTTAATTCTTAAATGCACGTATCCATAGCCGTGTACCACATATCCACCCCTAAATCCATGCTATCCATGAAACATGAAGTAAAGTATGTAGATGATCATTTTTAGACAAATGAACAAACTGACGTATAGGTACGAAATTCGATACATGCATAAATATAATAGTTAATCAGACAAAAACACACAATTCATCGTCGGCAAGTGAACATATATTTAAACTAAAGTAACTAAATAGGCAAACGGAGACGGAGAGGGCGTCTCATATGGATCTCCAAGAGACCATTGTATTGAGAATCGAGAGAGAGAGAGAGAGAGAGAGAGAGAGAGAGAGAGAGAGAGAGAGAGAGAGAGAGAGAGAGAGAGAGAGAGAGAGAGAGAGAGAGAGAGAGAGAGAGAGAGAGAGAGAGAGAGAGAGGAATCCATCTAGCTACTAACTACGGACCCGTAGGTCTACAAAGAACTACTCACGCATCATCGGAGAGGCACCAATGGACCTGATGAACCCCTCCGTGATGGTGTCTAGATTGGATTTGGTGTTTCTGGAACTTGCGGCGGCTGGAATTGATTTTCATCGTTCCCTGGGGTTTCTGGAATATTGGGGTATTTATAGAGCAAAGAGGCGGTGCGGGAGGCCACCGAGGTGGGCGTAACCCACCTGGGCGCGCCTGGGCCCCCAAGCGCAGCCTGGTGGGTTGTGCCCCCCTCAGGGCACCCTCTGGTACTTCCTCGGCCCAACTTGTGTTCTTGTCCAGAAAAATCCACAAAAAGCTTCGCTGCGTTTGGACTCCGTTTGGTATTGATTTCCTGCGATCTAAAAAACAAGCAGAAAACCACAATTGGCACTGAGCACTACATCAATAGATTAGTACCAAAAAATGATATAAAATGCTTATAAAATGATTGTAAAACATCCAAGAATGATAATATAACAGCATGGAACAATCAAAAATTATAGACACGTTGGAGACGTATCAACATCCCCGAGCTTAATTCCTACTCGTCCTCGAGTAGGTAAATGATAAAAACAGAATTTGATGTGGAATATTGCCTAACATGTTCATCACATATTCTTTTCTTTGTATCATTGACATTTGTACTTTATATGGTTCAAAGCAATAGTCTAGTTTTGACATGAAGACTTTAATACTCAAGCATACCAACAAGTAACCATGTCTTTCAAATATCAACACTAAAGCAAGTTATCCCTTGCCCATTATGCTCAACCATTGATACATTCGTGAAACACACTCAAATATTAGTTACACCCAATGCTCAAATATGATCATAGTGCCCCTTAGTTGGTGCTTTATAAGAGAAGATGGAGACTCAAGTTCAAAAATAAAAATTGCATAAAGTAAAAGAAAGGCCCTTCGTAGAGGGAAGTAGGGATTTGTAGAGGTGTCAGAGCTCAAAGCAAAAATTGAGAGATAAAAACATTTTTGGAGGCATACTTTGCCCACCAATGAAAAACGACTTAGAGTTCCCAACACTTTCCATGCTAGATATATCATAGACGGTTCCCAAACAGAAAATAAAGTTTATTCCTTTTTCCACCATACTTTCACTTTCCATGGCTATCCGTATCCACGGTTGCCCTCCATACCAACAATTTTCCAAGGAATTTATTATTTGACAACATAAAGTAAATTCATTTTTCATTTTGGGATAGGGCATCCCTAATACCTTTGCCATACTCTCGTGCAATGACAAGTGAATAAACACTCATCATGAGAATAACGCATCTAGCATGGAAAACTTCGGCCACCCCTCACAGCCTCGGGAGCGGTACGAGCACACAAAAGAAAAATTTATTTTGAAAATTAGAGTTGGCACATGCAAATTTGCTTAGAACGGCACGAAAATACCGCATATAGGTAGGTATAGTGGACTCATATAGCAAAACTGGTTTAATGGGTTTTGGATGCACAAGTAGTGATCATACTTAGTGCAAAATGAAGGCTAGCAAAAATATTGAGAAGCGTCCAACCAAGAAACGCAAAATCTCGTACCCAAGCATTAAGCATAAGTAACACCGAATAATGCACCATAAGTAGGATATAATTTAATTGCATAACTATTGACTTTCGTGCTTGCATAGGGAATCACAAACCTTAACATCAATATTCTTACTAAAGCATAATTACTCATCAACATGACTCACATATCATATCGTCATATCTCAAAACCATTACTAAGAATCAAGTTTATTTTGTCCAATGATCTTCATGAAAGTTTTTATAATATCTTCCATGTATATCTATCACTTTGGGACTAATTTCATATCTTTCTTTTAATAAGCTCAAACAAATTTAAGTGAAGAACATGAGCATAATATTTCTTTCTCTCAAAATAATATAGGTGAAGTGATACGTCTCCAACGTATCTATAATTTGTGAAGTATTCATGCTATTATATTATCCATCTATGATGTTTTATAAGCATTTATATGTCATTTTATATGATTTTTGGGACTAACTTATTAACCTAGAGCCCAGTGCCAATTTCTGTTTTCTCCTTGTTTTAGTGTTTTACAGAAAAGGGATACCAAACGGAGTCCAATTGACGTGCCAATTTTTGAGGATTTTTTCTGGACCAAAAGAAGACCACAGAGCATCGGAGTTGGGCCAGAGGAGTCCCGGGCTGCCCACGAGAGAGGGGCGCCCCCCTGGGGGGTGGCCCCCTATCTCGTGGACAGCCCGGAGGCCCCCTTGACGTGAAACCAACGCCAAAAATTCCTATAAATACTGAAACTTTCGGGAATTAACCTAGATCGGAAGTTCCACCACCGCAAGCCTCTGTAGCCACGTGAAATCAATCTAGGCCCTCTCTGGCACCCTGCCGGAGGGGCCCATCATCACCGGAGGCCATGGATGAGGATCTCGGAGGGGCCATCATCTCCATGAAGGCCAAGGACCAGAGGGGGAAAGCCATGGAGGAGGAAGCACAAGGGGGAGAACCTCTCCTCCTCTCTCTTGGTGGCACCGGAGTGCCATCGGGAGGGGAATCATCGCCGCGGTGATCGTCTTCATCAACATCACCATCATCATCACCATCCTCATCTCTTTTACGCGGTCCACTCTCCCACACCCCGCTGTAATCCGTACTTGAACATGGTGCATTATGCGTCATATTATGATCCAATGATGTGTTGCCATCCTATGATGTTTTGAGTAGATATCTTTTGTCTTTGAGTTGATTGATGATCTAGATTGGTACGAGTTGTATGTTTTATTTTGGTGTTGTCCTATGGTGCCCTCCGTGTCGCGCAAGCGTGAGGGATTCCCGCTGTAGGGTGTTGCAATACGTTCATGATTCGCTTATAGTGGGTTGCTAGAGTGACAGAAGCTTAAACCCGAGTAAGGGGGTTGTTGCGTATGGGATAAAAGGGGACTTGATGCTTTAATGCTATGGTTGGGTTTTACCTTAATGAATCTTTAGTATTTGCGGATGCTTGCTAGGGTTCCAATCATAAGAGCATACGATCCATGTAGGAAAAGTATGTTAGTTTATGCCTCTCCCTCATATGAAATTGCAATGACGACTATCGATCTTGTTAACAATTGCTTAGGACAATTCCGCACACCGATCCACCATTATTCCACACTCGCTATTTATATTTTTTAGTAATATATTCTAACTTTATGATAACAGCACTTACTTTTATATTTTAGCTCTCCGATATCATACAAAGCTATCTTCTTTATATCCACAACGCAGTTTTATTTCTTGTTTCTAGTTGGAAGCAAACGTTTGGTGCACGTAGAGTCGTATCGGTGGCAGGTAGGGCTTGAGAGAATATTGATCTTACCTTTAGCTCCTTGTGGGTTAGACACTCCATACTTATCAATTCCACCTTTGGGAATTGCTACGATGATTCCCTGCACTTGGGGATTATCAAGCTCTTTTCTGGCGCCGTTGTCGGGGAGCAATAGCGTGGGGTTGATATTCTCGTGTGTGCTTGTTTGCTTTCTTTACTTAGTAGATTTTATTTTTCCTTTTTGTTTCTGTTTAGTTGTGGGTGAAACATACAATTTTTTTAAAAAAGAATGAAAATACCAAAAAATTATTTACTTGCCTCTCATGCCTAAAAAAGTTTTTTCAAAAAGCGAAGTGATTGGAAAGTTATGCATTGAAGAAGTGAGGGTCGACCTTGAGCACTTGTGTTCATGCTCACAGAAACAATGTAGAATTTTTCATGGTAGTTTCTCTGTAAGTAATTATCCCCTTGTATATATTCTTTGTATTATAAAAATAATGTGCCAAGCTTTGGTTGTAGGATGATAAGATTGCTTGCTTACTATGTGCAGAACAAAAACAGAAACTTTGGCTGTAGTGCATGAATTTACATTTTTTACTGGGAAGTCAAATGGGTCTGAAACTTTTTGCACATTACTTCTGTACAAATTTTTCAAATTTTCAAATTTATTTCATAATTTTTGGATTTACAGAAGTTTACTAAACTTCCAGATTACTACAGACTGTCCTGTTCTTAACAGATTCTGTTTTTCGTGTGTTGTTTGCTTATTTTGATGCACCTATGGCTAGTATGTAGGGGTATGAACCATAGAGAAGTTGGAATACAGTAGGTTTAACACCAATATAAACAAAGAATGAGTTAATTACAGTACCTTAAAGTGGTAGTTTGCTTTATTACACTAACAGATCTCACAAAGTTTTTGTTTAAGTTTTTGTGAATGAAGTGTTTGAAGAACAAGGAGTTACCGATGTGAGAAGAATAAAGAGAGACAAGAGTTCAAGCTTGGGGATGCCCAAGGCACCCCAAGTAAATATTTCAAATGATACTCAAGCATCTAAGCTTGGGGATGCCCCGGTTGGCATCCCATCTTTCTTCTTCGACAAACATCGGTATACCTCGGTTTTTGTTTTGTTCACATTGTTTGTGCCTTTTGTGTTTTTGTTTTTCTTTAAGAATCATGCTAGTATGAGATATATCTTCATTGATTTATAGAATACTTCATGTGCTTCACTTATATCTTTTAAGTATGATCCTATAGAATTTCTCTTTGTGCTTCACTTAAATCGTTTGAAGTATAGCTTTATAGAATGCTTTGTGCGCTTCGCTTATATATTTTGAGCTTGGATATTGGTTAGTCTATATTGATTGTAGAATGTTCTAGGAACTTCACTTATATCTTTTGGATTATGAATAATACTATAATTTAAAGTGGGTTTGGAAGAGTGCCAACTTTAGGAATTAGTGATCCCACTATCTTGGAGGGTGTTGAATCTTCGTACGATATTTATGAAAGTGGATTTGGAAGAGTGTCAACTTTAGTTAGTATTCCACTAATTCGGAAGAGGTTTCAATTGAGTATGAGAACAAAGTTGCTATCTATGATGCTACTGAAAATTATTATGAGGGAGGAATATGTGCTTGTAGGAGTTGCAATAATATCAAGTTTCCTCTCTATGTGCTTAAAGTTTTGAAGTTATACTTGTTTTGCCTTCCTATGCTAGTTGACTTTTGTTCCTATAAATTGTGTGCTCACAAAATCCCTAGGCATAGGAAGTGAGTTAGATTTAAATGTGCTAGTCATATTCTTCATGATGCTCTCTTTGTGTTTCAAATCTTTTCTTTTATGCGAGCATCATTGAAATCATCATGCCTAGCTAAAAGGCATTAAAGAAAAGCGCTTGTTGGGAGACAACCCAACATTTACCCTTACTGTTTTGTGTGTCTACCTGATTAAGCTACTGTATTAATCATGTTTTATAGCTTTTGTTTCAATAAAGTGCTAAGTAAGACCTTTGGGAAGACTTGGGTGAAAGTTAATGTGATCTTGCTGTAAAAAACAGAAACTTTGCGCTCACGATATTAGCTGTAATTTTTTACAGAAGAGTGATTTTGAGTTGATTCTTTTTTCAGAAGATTAATAGACAAATTCCTCACGTCCACCAATTTATTTCATAATTTTTGGAGTAGCAGAAGTATGGTTATTTTTCAGATCATTACAGACTGTTCTGTTTCTGACAGATTCATTTTTCATTACATAGTTTGCTTGTTTTCTAGTTTCTATGGCTTATATTTTTCAATATAAATTGTAGAAATGATATGGTACAGTAGGAATTATGTGAAAACAATTATGAAACTTGTCTTTTACAGTACCAATGTGCATGGTTTACTCTTTATCATACTAACCTATCTCACGAAGTTTCATTAAGTTTTGTATGATTGAAGTTTTCAAGTTTTGGGTGAGATATCGATATGAGGAGAATAAGGAGTGGAAAGACCCTAAGCTTGGGGATGCCCAAGGCACCCCAAGGTAATATTCAAGGAAGACTCAAGCGCCTAAGCTTGGGGATCCCCGGAGGACATCCCCTCTTTCGTCTTCAAACTATCGGTACATCTTACTCGGAGCTATATTTTTATTCGTCACATGATATGTGTTTTACTTGGAGTGTCATTTTATTTTGTTAATATTAGCTTGCTGTTATTTAGAATAGTGTTTTTCATCTTTAGTTTCAATAAAAATGTCAAGGATAGCCTTTACCATGCTTATTTTGCTAGTATACATGTTGCTGTTTGAAAACAGAAAGTTTACCGCTGTTGCAAAAATTCCCTAGAAAAGTCAGAGCATGATATAATGTTGAAACTTTTTGCATAATGAGCTCTGATAAATATAATACAGTGGGAATTTTCTCTCATAATTTTTGGAGGTAGGTAAGTATTGATACTCTTGCATTCTTTACAGGCTGTACTGCTTTGACAGATTGCTGTTATGTTTGCATTGTTTGCATATGTTTGCTTGTTTAATGATTCTTTTTGAGGATAGGAGTATTAAATATGCAGAGACATTTAGTATGCAATGTTGAATAATAATTTTAGTGTTTTGTTACAGTAGAAAATGATAAGGTTTTGCATTGGTTTATACTAACCTATCTCACGAGTTCTTGTTGAGTTTGGTGTGGATGAAGCTTTTGGTAAAAAGAGAAACCATGATATGAGAGGAATTAAGGAGATATAAAAGTTCAAGCTTGGTGATTCCCAAGGCACCCCAAAATAATATTCCAAGAAGTCTCAAGCATCTAAGCTTGGGGATGCCCCGTTAGGCATCCCACCTTTCTTCTTCAACAACTATCGGTTAGTATCGGTTGAACCTAAGTTTTTGCTTCTTCACATGAGTTGTGCTATCCTTGCAATGTCATTTTATTTTGTTTTACTTGCTGTTTGAATAAAATCATTGGATCTGAAATTTTGAATAGAAAAGGAACCCTCCCATGGCTAGTTAATTATTTGCCTACTCAGGGTCCTTCACTAATATCCTTTGGAGTAGGTTGCCATTTACTCTTGTGCTTCATGTATATCCTATGAGTAAATGGGGGAATGAATTGAATGTCATAAATCTGAATTTTTATATGTTTCATATGCTTATAACATGGTTAGTGATGACTTCACACATAGAAAGTATGAGGCATAAAAGTTGTTGAGAGTTGGCAAATGTAGTTTTGGTCATCGTTGCAATTAATAGGAAGTAATAAGGAAAGAGAGGTTCACATACAAATATATTATATTGGACATATTTTATGATTGTGAAGCACTCATTAAGTATGACATGCTAAAAGAGTCGACGTTGGACAAGGAAGACAACGTAATGGTTTATGTTTTCCGACATCTCAGTTAAAGTATATTGTCATTGACCCTCCAAACACGTTGAGCTTGCCTTTCTCCCTCATGCTAGCCAAATTCCTTGCATCAAGTAGAGATACTACTTGTGCTTCCAAATACCCTTAAACCCAGTTTTGCCATGAGAGTCCACCATACCTACCTATGGATTGAGTAAGATCCTTCAAGTAAGTTGTCATCGGTGCAAGCAATAAAAATTGCTCTCTAAATATGTATGACTTATTAGTGCAGAGAAAATAAGCTTTGTACGAACTTGTTGTGGAAGTAATAAAAGCGACGGACTGCATAATAAAGTTCCACATACAAGTGGCAATATAAAGTGACGTTCTTTTGCATTAAGATTTTGTGCATCAACCCTAAACGCGCATGACAACCTCTACTTCCCTCCGTGAAGGGCCTATCTTTTACTTAATGTTTTTACTTTATGCTTGAGTCAAGGTGATCCTCACCTTTCCCTTTTTTCATTTTATCCTTTGGCAAGCTCTTCGTGTTTGAAAGATCATGATATATATATCCAACTGGATGTAAGTTAGCATGGGCTATTATTGTTGACATCACCTAAAGGTGAATGCGTTGGGAGGCAACACAATAAGCCCCTATCTTTCTTAGTGTCCGGCTGAAACTCCATAACCACAAGTATTGCGTGAGTGTTAGCAATTGTAGGAGACTATATGATAGTTGAGTATGTGGACGTGCTGAAAGGCTCTATTCTTGACTCTTTCTGATGTTATGATAAATTGCAATTGCTTCAATGACTGAGATTATAGTCTGTTAGTTCTCAATGAATTTTTTGAACCATACTTGACATTGTGAATAGATTCTTACTTGATCATGAAAAGTTTTATGAGATAAGCTACTATTATGACACATATTGATGCTAGAAAAGGTGATTGAAATTATCATTGATCAAACTTGTGCACCTTCTAGCATTCACACTTCATAAATTATTTCTTTTATCATTTACCTACCGAGGACGAGCAGGAATTAAGCTTAGATGCTGATACGCTCCAACGTATCTATAATTTATGAAGTATTCATGCTATTATATTATCCATCTATGATGTTTTATAAGCATTTATATGTCATTTTATATGATTTTTGGGACTAACTTATTAACCTAGAGCCCAAAGTTTCGCTTTTCTCCTTGTTTTAGTGTTTTACAGAAAAGGGATACCAAACAGAGTCCAATTGACGTGCCAATTTTTGAGGATTTTTTCTGGACCGAAAGAAGACCACGGAGCATTAGAGTTGGGCCAGACGAGTCCCGGGCTACCCACGAGAGAGGGGGGCGCCCCCTGGGGGGCGGCCCCCTATCTCGTGGACATCCCGGAGGCCCCCTTGACGTGAAACCAACGCCAAAAATTCCTATAAATACTGAAACTTTCGGGAATTAACCTAGATCGGAAGTTCCACCGCCGCAAGCCTCTATAGCCACGAGAAATCAATCTAGGCCCTCTCTGGCACCCTGCCGGAGGGGGCCATCATCACAGGAGGCCATGGAGGAGGATCTCGGAGGGGCCATCATCTCCATGAAGGCCAAGGACCAGAGGGGGAAAGCCATGGACGAGGAATCACAAGGGGGAGAACCTCTCATCCTCTCTCTTGGTGGCACCGGAGTGCCATCGGGAGGGGAATCATCGCCGTAGTGATCGTCTTCATCAACATCACCATCATCATCACCATCCTCATCTCTTTTACGCGGTCCACTCTCCCACACCCCGCTGTAATCCCTACTTGAACATGGTGCTTTATGCCACATATTATGATCCAATGATGTGTTGCCATCCTATGATGTTTTGAGTAGATATCTTTTGTCTTTGAGTTGATTGATGATCTAGATTGGTACGAGTTGTATGTTTTATTTTGGTGCTGTCCTATGGTGCCCTCCGTGTTGAGCAAGCGTGAGGGATTCCCGCTGTAGGGTGTTGCAATACGTTCATGATTCGCTTATAGTGGGTTGCTAGAGTGACAGAAGCTTAAACCCGAGTAAGGGGGTTGTTGCGTATGGGATAAGAGGGGACTTGATGCTTTAATGCTATGGTTGGGTTTTACCTTAATGAATCTTTAGTATTTGCGGATGCTTGCTAGGGTTCCAATCATAAGAGCATACGATCCATGTAGGAAAAGTATGTTAGTTTATGCCTCTCCCTCATATGAAATTGCAATGATGACTATCGATCTTGTTAACAATTGCTTAGGACAATTCCGCACACCGATCCACCATTATTCCACACTCACTATTTATATTATTTAGTAATATATACTAAATTTATGATAACATCACTTACTTTTATATTTTAGCTCTCCGATATCATACAAAGCTATCTTCTTTATACCCACAACGCAGTTTTATTTCTTGTTTCTAGTTGGAAGCAAACGTTCGGTGCACGTAGAGTCGTATCGGTGGCAGATAGGGCTTGAGAGAATATTGATCTTACCTTTAGCTCCTTGTGGGTTCGACACTCCATACTTATCACTTCCACCTTTGGGAATTGCTACGATGATTCCCTGCACTTGGGGATTATCATGAAGCAAGAGAGAATTTCTTAAATTTTTTACTAACTCCCAAATAAATCTAAGTGAAGCATGAGAGCATTTCTTCAAAAATAACAAAGCACACCATGCTAAAAAAGATATAAGTGAAGCACTAGAGCAATTACATGGCTCTAAAAATTTAAGTATAGCATAAGAGCAAGCATAGCATAATTTTTGGCTCTCTCAAAAAGGTGTGTTCAGCAAGGATTCAAGACTTAAAACACAAAGCAAAACTAGCAGAGATTCATATCACACAAAACGCTCCAAGGAAAACTCATGATATGTGACGAATAAAAATATAGTTCCAAGTAAAATACCGATGGTTGTTAGAAGAAAGAGGGGATGCCACTCGGGGGCATCCCCAAGCTTAGTTGCTTGCTACTCCTTGAATATTATCTTGGGGTGCCTTGGGCATCCCCAATATTAGCTTTTTGCTAATCCTTATTCCTTCATCCATCGTAATATCACCCAAAACTTGAAAACTTCAATCACACAAAACTCAACAAAACCTTCGTGAGATCTGTTAGTATAAGAAAGCAAACTACTACTATAAGTACGGTTGCAAACCCATTCATATTTTATTTTTTGCATTATATCTACCATATTCCAACTTTTCTATGGCAAAAACTCTTCAAACAAAACCATAGAATCATAAAAACAAGCACACAACGCAAAGAAAACAGAATGTGTCAAAAACAGAACATTCTGTAGCAATCTGACTACTCAGAATACTTTTGTAACTCCAAAAATTCTGAAAAATTAGGACAAAGTGAGAAATTTGTTTATTAATATTTTGCAGAAAGAATCAACTCAAAAGCACTCTTATGTTAAAAATTAAAAATATTTTTGTGAGCATAAAAGTTTCTATTTTTCAGCAAGATCAAATCAACTCTCACCCAAATCATCCCAATGGCCTTGCTTGGCACAAACACTAATTTAAACCACAAAAACACATCTAATCAGAGGCATAATTGGGTATTTTATTGAAAACAGCAAGAAAACCACAAAAACAAAAAGATACTAGCTGGGTTGCCTCCCAACGAGCGCTATCATTTTACGCCCCTAGCTAGGCATAATGCGAAGGATCTACGTGTTGTCATCTTTAGCTCTAGATCCATACGATGGCCTCATGGTTGATTCATATGGTGGCCTAATTCTTGTTCTAGGGAAGTTTTACATACCATTCCTTAGTGGAAATTGAAATTTAATGTTGCCTTCTTTCATATCAATCATGACACCAATAGTACGTAAAAACGGTCTACCAAGTATAATTGGGCAAGACGGATTGCAATCAATATCAAGAACAATAAAATTTATGGGCACATATATTTGCAAGAATAAGAACATCATTAATTCTTCCCATAGGCTTTTTAATAGTAGAATCCGCCAAGTGCAAAATTTAACGAGCATTCTTCAATATCGGTAAGACCAAGTACATCACATAAAGATTTCAGAACTGTAGAAACACTAGCACCCAAGTCACATAAAGCAAAACACTCATAATTTTTAATCTTGAGTTTGATAGTAGGTTCCCATTCATCATGTAATTTTCTAGGAATTGAAACTTCTAATTCCAACTTTTCTTCAAAAGCTTTCATCATAGCATCAACAATATGTTTAGTAAAAGCTTTATTTTGTTCATAAGCATGGGGTGAATCTATCATGTATTGCAACAAAAAAATACAATCAACCACAAAGAAACTATCATAATTAAAGTCTTTGTAATCCGAAATAGTGGGCACATCACAAGTTAAAGTTTTGACCTCTTCAAACCCACTTTTATCAATTTTCTCAACAAGATTTTCACCCTCCGAATTATCGGGACGCCTTCTAACTAAAGTTGACTCTTCTCCAGTCCCTATTTCATCAATCTTAATTTTACTAAACAAAGAATAAATAGAAGAAACACCAATCATTTTAAGATCTTCATCACTTTTATGAGAGCAATCACTAGAAAACGTTTTTTAAAAAAATTTCTTTTAGCTCTAAGCATCACAGTTCTTTTCTTACTTTCATCCATAGAAACATAAAGAGATTTAATTGATTCTTCAACCTTAGGCACAAATTTTTTCATCTTGAGAGTTTCTTCATCATGAGAAACTCTATCAATACTTCTAGACATATCATCAACTTTATTCAGATTTTCTTCTATCGTAGCATTGAAAACCTTTTGAGTATTGATAAATTCTTTAATATTATTATCAAGATCAGTGGTGTTACTATTATTATTATAAGAAGGACTACCATACTAATTACCATAATTATTAGAGGAATTACTAGGAAAAGGCCTAGGATTAAAATTACCTCTATAAGCATTGTTATTGAAATTGTCTCGCGAGATAAAATTCACATCTATGGCATCACTATTTTGCTCAATCAAAGTAGACAAAGGCACATCATTAAAATAAATAGAAGCTCTTTTATTAGCAACCAACTTCATAAGAGCATCAACTTTTTCACTCAAAGAATTTATTTCTTCTACTGAATTGACTTTTTTTTACTAGTGGGAGCTCTTTCGGTATGTCATTGTGAATAGTTTGCAATAATATTGTCTAGAAATTTAGTAGCTCACCCAAAGTAATTTACATAAAAGTACCCCCCGCAGCTGAATCTAAAAGATTACAAGAAACAAAATTCAACCCCGCATAAATTTTTTGTATGATCATCCAAAGATTTAACCCATGAGTTGGGCAATTCCTTAGCATCAATTTCATCCTTTCCCAATATTGTGCAACATGCTCATGTTCAAGTGGCTTGAAATTTATGATCTGGGTTCTAAGGGAAATGATTTTTGCAGGCAGAAAATATTTAGTAATAAAAGCATCCTTGCACTTGTTCCAAGAATCGATACTATTGCGAGGTAAAGAAGAAAACCAAATTTTTGCGCGATCTCGCAAAGAAAACGGAAATAATTTCAACTTCACAATATCACTGTCCACATATTTTTTTATTTTGCATATCGCATAATTCCACAAATGTGTTAAGATGGGACGCGACACCCTCATTAGGATTACCGGAAAATTGATCTTTCATAACAAGATATAGCAAAGCAATATTAGTATCACAAGACTCTGCACTAGTGGCGGAGGAGCAATCGGAGTGCTAATAAAATCATTGTTGTTGGTATTTGAGAAATCACACAACTTGGTGTTGTCTTGAGTCATGGTGACTTCACAACAAGATTGCACTCAAAAACATATTTGACGAGAAAACGACGAACGAAAAGAGGGCGAATAAAACGACAAATTTTTGTGAAGTGGGGGAGAGGAAAACGAGAGGCAAATGGAAAATAATCTAAATTTCAAGGAGATGATATTTTTGATTAGGAACCTGGTTGATGTTGACGATGTGTCCCCAACAACAGTGCCATAAATTCCTTTTAATGCCTGCTAGAACTACGTCGGTATTTCCCCAAAGAGGAAGGGATGATGCAGCACATCGACGATAGGTAGTTCCTTCAGTGATGAGATCAAGGTTATCGAACCAGTAGGAGGACCACACAACACAATGTAAACAACTCCTGCACACAAATAACAAATACTCGCAACCCGACGTGTTAAAGGGGTTGTCAATCCCTTTCGGGTAACGGCGCCAGAAATTGGCGAGTAGACGGGAGAAAGTTGTAATAGATTGGATAAAATAGATTGCAAATAAAATAAAGTGCAGAAAGGTATTTTTGTATTTTTGGTTTAATAGATCTAAAAATAAAAGCAAATAAAAATAGATCACGAAGGCAAATATAATAAAGAAGAGACCCGGGGGCCGTAGGTTTCACTACTGGGTTCTCTCGAGACAAATAGCAAACGGTGGGAAAACAATTACTGTTGGGCAATTGATAGAACTTCAAATAATCATGACGATATCCAGGTAATGATCATTATATAGGCATCACATCCAAGATTAGTAGACCGACTCATGCCTGCATCTACTACTATTACTCCACACATCGACCGCTATCCTACATGCATCCAGTGTATTAAGTTCATGGAAAAACAGAGTAATGCAATAAGAACGATGCATGACGTAGACAAGATCTATTTATGTAGAAATAGACCCCATCTTGTTATCCTTAATAGTAGTGATACATACATGTCGTTTCCCTTTCTGTCACTTGGATCAAACACTGTAAGATCGAACCCATCACATAGCACCTCTTCCATATTGCAAGATAAATAGATCAAGTTGGCCAAACAAAACCCAAATATCGGAGAAGAAATACGAGATTATAAGCAATCATGCATATAAGAGATCAAGAAAAGACTCAAATAACTTTCATGGATAAAAACATAGATCTGATCATAGACTCAAAGTTCATTGGATCCCAACAAACATACCGCAAAAATACTTAAATCATATGGTTCTCCAAGAGAACATTGTATTGAGATCAAGAGAGAGAGGAATCCATCTAGCTACTAACTACAGACCCGTAGGTCTACAAAGAACTACTCACGCATCACCGGAGAGGCACCAATGGACATGATAAACCCCTCCGTGATGGTGTCTAGATTGGATCTGGTGTTTCTGGAACTTGCGGCGGCTGAAATTGATTTTCGTCGACAGCATGGAACCCCTCCAAGAATGATAATATAACAGCATGGAACAATCAAAAATTATAGATACGTTGGAGACGTATCAACCCGATGTCCATAAGGCAAGTGCATATTAACTGTCCATATTGCAAATTCAAACACATGTTAACATAAGGAAACACACGTGTAACTTACTAATCATCGCACACGAGTACTTGCAGAAGTATCGTGTGCCATACTCCTAGCCACCACAAGCAGCTAGTTTGCATTTTTCAAAGTTTTTTTGTACACACAGAATCACACACGAACTTACTGTATTAACCGTCTGTGTTGTAATTTCTCATCGCAAACAGTTCATCCGAGTTGGCTGTTTGCCACATATCACACACATCTTCTTTACAGGACTCATCGCAAATAGTTCATCCATGTGAATTGCATGCTGCATATCACACATCTTGTTAAGTAGAATCGTTTCTGTTGTGTTCCTTAATCGAAAACAATTCATTCGAGTGAACCGTATACCGTATATCACACACACCTTGATCTGGCTAACCGTTTCTGTTGCACTTCCTAATAGCAAACAGTTCATCAGAGTGAACTATGTGCCGTATATCGCACACTACTACGTCTTGAGCTTGCGTTGGTTTTCCTTGAAGAGGAAAGGGTGATGCAGCAATAGTAGCGTAAGTATTTCCCTCAGTTTTTGAGAACCAAGGTATCAATCCAGTAGGAGGCTCCTCAAAAGTCCCACGCACCTACACAAACAAACAAAGAACTCGCAACCAATGCAATAAAGGGGTTGTCAATCCCTTCACGGCCACTTGCGAAAGTGAGATCTGATAGAGATAGGATGATAAGATAAATATATTTTTGGTATTTTATAATATAGATGCAAAAAGTAAAGATGCAAATAAAAGTAGATTGAAAGCTTATATAATAAAAGATAGACCCGGGGGCCATGGCATTCACTAGAGGCTTCTCTCAAGATAGCATATGTATTACGGTGGGTGAACAAATTACTACCAAGCAATTGATAGAAAAGCGAATAATTATGAGATTATCTAGGCATGATCATGTATATAGGCATCACGTCCGCGACAAGTAGACCGACTCCTGCCTGCATCTACTACTATTACTCCACACATCGACCGCTATCCAGCATGCATCTAGAGTATTAAGTTCATAAGAACAAAGTAACGCATTAAGAAAGATAACATGATGTAGAGGGATAAACTCAAGCAATATGATATAAACCCCATCTTTTTATCCTCGATGGCAACAATACAATATGTGCCTTGCAACCCCTGCTGTCACTGGGTAAGGACACCGCAAGATTGAACCCAAAGCTAAGCACTTCTCCCATGGCAAGAAATATCTATCTAGTAGGCGAAACCAAACTGATAATTCGAAGAGACTTGCAAAGATAACTCAATCATACATAAAAAATTCAGAGGAGATTCAAATATTTCTCATAGATAAACTTGATCATAAACTGACAATTCATCGGATCTCGACAAACACACCGCAACAAGAGTTTACATCGAATAGATCTCCACAAGAGAGGGGAGAACATGGTATTGAGATCCTAAAAGAGAGAAGAAGCCATCTAGCTAATAACTATGGACCCGAAGGTCTGTGGTAAACTACTCACAACTCATCAGAGGGGCTATGGTGTTGATGTAGAAGCCCTGCGTGGTTGATTCCCCATCCGGCGGAGCGCCGGCGAAGGCTCCAAGATGGGATCTCGCGAATACAGAAGGTTACGGCGGTGGAAAATTGTTTTTCGCTGGCTCCCTGGATGTTTTCGGGGTACGTGGGTATATATAGGAGGAAGAAGTACGTCGGTGGCCGCCTGTGGGACCCAGGAGACAGGGGGCGTGCCCAGAGGGGGTGGGCGCGCCCTCCTATCTCCTGGCCGCCTCGATTGCTTCTTGACTTGCACTCCAAGTCCTCTGGATCACCTTCGTTCCAAAAATCACGCTCCCGAAGGTTTCATTCCGTTTGGACTCCTTTGATATTCATTTTCTTCGAAATACTGAAATAGGCGAAAAAAACAGCAATACGGGCTGGGCCTCCGGTTAGTAGGTTAGTCCCAAAAATGATATAAATGTGTAAAATAAAGCCCATAAACATCCAAAATGGGTAATATAATAGCATGGAACAATAAAAAATTATAGATACATTGGAGACGTATCAAGCATCCCCAAGCTTAATTCTTGCTTGTCCTCGAGTAGGTAAATGATAAAAACAGAATTTTTGATGTGGAATGCTACCTAGCATAATTCTCAATGTAATTTTATTTATTGTGGCATGAATGTTTGGATCCAAATGATTCAAAATAAAAGTTCATATTGATAAAGGAAATAGTAATACTTCAAGCATACTAATCAAAGCAATCATGTCTTCTCAAAATAATATGGCTAAAGAAAGTTCATCCCTACAAAATCATATAGTTAGGCTATGCTTCATTTTCGTCACACAAAAATGTTCCCAAATTCTACACCCGCGATGACAAGCCAAGCAATTGTTTCGTACTTAAATAATCTCAAACTTTTTCAACTTTCACGCAATACATGAGCGTGAGCCATGGATATAGCACTATGGGTGGAATAGAATATGATGATGGGGATTGTGTGGCGAAGACAAAAAAGGAGAAAGTCTCACATTGACGAGGATAATCAACGGGCTATGGAGATGCCCATCAATTGATGTCAACATGAGGAGTAGGGATTGCCATGCAATGGATGCACTAGAGCTATAAATGAATGAAAGCTCAACAAAAGAAAACTAGTGGGTGTGCACCAACTTGCTTGCTCACGAAGACCTAGGGCATTTGAGTAAGCCCATCGTAGGAATATACAAGCCAAGTTCTATAATGAAAAATTCCCACTAGTATATGAAAGTGACAACATATGAGACTCACTATATGAAAAACATGGTGCTACTTTGAAGAACAAGTGTGGAAAAAGAGATAGTAACATTGCCCCTTTTTATTTATTTTATTATTTTTATTTTTTTCCTTTTTATTTTCTTTGGCCTTTCTTTTTTTCTTTTGGCCTTTCTTTTTTTTCTTTTTTTTCTTTTTGGGGACAATGCTCTAATAATTATGATCATCACACTTTTATTGATTACAACATATGAATTACAACTCGAAACTAGAACAAGATATGACTCTATATGAATGCTTCCGGCGGTGTACCGGGATGGTGCAATGAATCAAGAGTGACATGTATGAAAATATGCATGGTGGCTTTGCCACAAATACGATTTCAACTACATGATCATGCAATGGCAATATGACAAATGTAATGTATGTCACAATGATGAACGGAACGGTGGAAAGTTGCATGGCAATATATCTCGGAATGGCTATGGAAATGCCATAATAGGTAGGTATGGTGGCTGTTTTGAGGAAGATATAAGGAGGTTTATGTGTGATAGAGCGATCGTATCACGGGTTTGGATGCACCGCTGAAGTTTGCACCAACTCTCAAGGTGAGAAACGGCAATGCACTGCAATCAAGAGGCTAGCAATGGTGGAAAGGTAAAAGTGCGTATAATCCATGGACTCAACATTAGTCAAAAGAACTCATATACTTATTGCAAAAATTTAGAAGTCATCAAAAACCAAGCACTACGCACATGCTCCTAGAGGGATAGATTGGTAGGAAAAGATCATCGCTCATCCCCGACCGCCACTCATAAGGATGCACAATCCAAGTACACTTCATGTTTCAAATTTGTTACACAACTTTAACCATACGTGCATGCTACAGGACTTGCTAACTTCAACACAAGAATTCTTTAAATTCATAATCACCCAACTAGAATGACTTTAATATCACTACCTCCATATCACAAAACAATTATCAAGTATCAAATTGATCATAGCATCCAATTCACTTCCTATGATAGTTTTTATTATACCCAACTTGGGTGCCTACCATTCTAGGACCAATTTTATAACCATAGAAAATACCATGCTGTTCTAAAAGACTCTCAAAATAATATAAGTGAAGCATGAGAGACTAGCAATTTCTACAAAATTAAGCCACCGCCGTGCTCTAAAAGATATAAGTGAAGCACTAGAGCAAAAACTATCAAACTCAAAAGATATAAGTGAAGCACATAGAGTATTCTAATAAATTCTAATCAAGTAGGATTCTCCCAAAAGGTGTGTATAGCAAGGATGATTGTGGAAAACTAAAAAGCAAAGAGTAATATCACACACGACACTCCAAGCAAAACACATATCATGTGGCGAATAAAAATATAGCTCCAAGTAAAGTTACCAATGAACGAAGACGAAAGAGGGGATGCCTTCCCGGGGCATCCCTAAGCTTAGGCTTTTGGATATTCTTGAATATCTTGGGGTGCCATGGGCATCCCCAAGCTTAGGCTTTTGCCACTCCTTATTCCATAGTCCATCAAATCTTTACCCAAAACTTGAAAACTTCACAACACAAAACTCAACAGGAAATCTTATAAGCTCCGTTAGTGAAAGAAAGCAAAACCACCACATAAGGTACTGTAATGAAATCATTCTTTATTTATTTTGGTGTTAAACCTACTGTATTCCAACTTCTCTATGGTTTATAAACTATTTTACTAGCCATAGATGCATCAAAATAAGCAAACAATACACGAAAAGCAGAATCTGTCAAAAACAGAACAGTCTGTAGCAATCTGTAACTAACACAAACTTCTGGAACTCTAAAAAATCCTACCAAAATAGGAAGTCCTGGACAATTTGTCTACTGATCAGCATAAAAAAGAATCAACGCAAAAGCACGTTTCTGTGATTTAACAAAACTAATTTTGTGCGCACAAAGTTTCTGTTTTTCAGCAGAATCAAATTAACTATCACCATAGGTTATCCTATAGGTTCTACTTGGCACAAACACTAATTAAAACATAAAAACACATCTAAACATAAAGTAGATGCAAAATTTATTACTAAACAGAAACAAAAACAAAAACACACATAAAATTGGGTTGCCTCCCAACTAGCGCTATCGTTTAACGCCCCTAGCTAGGCATAAAAGCAACGATAGATCTAAGTAGTGCCATATTTGGCACTCAATTCCTCAACAGAGCACTTATAATCTTTAGGGGTTTCTCCCTTTTTAGCAATGATTAAACCTTTAGGCAAAAATTCAAGAAATTCGTTTGTTGCAAAAGGTTCCTTAACGATAGAGAGACAATTGGGATGAACACTTATGGATTTGAGATCCGCGTCTCCCTCACTAGAAGATTCACCCTTATTTTTAGGAACATAAATAAATTTGGCAGTTTTGGAAGGAAGTTTTGGAGTGTTTTTCATGGAAGAAAACGCCGAACCTAAGTTGGCAATGATATCCTCAAGTTTACCGATTCTTGCAGAATCTAGATCTATTTTTTTCATTAACTATAGGTTCTTTATCTTTAAGATTTTTCAAAGTAACTCCAACCCTAGATCCATATTGGGTAATGTGATTATGAATCTTTTTATCCAAATTTTCAATCAACTCATTAGTGGCAACTTTATTTTCAATAATTTCAAGCCGTTGCATCACATGTTCTAAAGTTAAAACGGTTCCATTAACCAAAAGAGGTGGTGGGCCAAACAAATCTAACATAGCATTGTAAGCATCAAACGTATGGATACTCAAGAAATCCCCTCCGGTAACGGTATCAATAACATATCTATTCCAAGGAGTAATGCCTAAATAAAAATTGCGAAGAAGTACAGAAGTAGAAAGCTTCCTAGTAGATTTATTTTGAGCATTGCAAATTCTATGCCAAGCATCTTTTAAATTTTCTCCCTCCCTTTGCTTAAAATTAAGAATTTCATGTTCGGGAGTGATAACAAGGATAGTAGGACTAGCCATAATGACAAGGTAAACGATCTAACACACGAGCAAACGAAAAAAGGCAAGCTAAAAAGAGAGGAGAAGATTGGGAAAGAGAGGGCGAATAAAACGGCAAGGGTGAAGTGGGGGAGAGGAAAACGAGAGGCAAATGGAAAATAATGTAAATGCGAGGGAGATGAGTTTGTGATGGGTACATGGTATGTCTTGACTTGAGCGAAGACCTCCCCGGCAACAGCGCCAGAAATCCTTCTTGCTATGTCTTGAGCTTGCGTTGGTTTTCCTTGAAGAGGAAAGGGTGATGCAGTAATAGTGGCGTAAGTATTTCCCTCAGTTTTTGAGAACCAAGGTATCAATCCAGTAGGAGGCTCCTCAAAAGTCCCACGCACCTACACAAACAAACAAAGAACTCGCAACCAACACAATAAAGGGGTTGTCAATCCTTCACGGCCACTTCATGAAAGTGAGATCGATAGATATAGTATGATAAGATAAATATATTTTGGTATTTTATAATATAGATGCAAAAAGTAAAGATGCAAATAAAAGTAGATTGAAAGCTTATATGATAAAAGATAGACCGGGGTCCATAGGTTTCACTAGAGGCTTCTCTCAAGATAGCATAAGTATTACGGTGGGTGAACAAATTATTGTCGAGCAATTGATAGAAAAGCGAATAATTATGAGATTATCTAGGCATGATCATGTATATAGGCATCACGTCGCGACAAGTAGACCGACTCTGCTGCATCTACTACTATTACTCCACACATCGACCGCTATCCAAAGATGCATCTAGAGTATTAAGTTCATAAGAACAGAGTAACGCATTAAGAAAGATGACATGATGTAGAGGAATAAACTCAAGCAATATGATATAAACCCCATCTTTTATCCTCGATGGCAACAATACAATACGTGCCTTGCAACCCTAACATCCTTCGGGTAAGGACACCGCAAGATTGAACCCAAAGCTAAGCACTTCTCCCATGGCAAGAAAGATCAATCTAGTAGGCCAAACCAAACTGATAATTCGAAGAGACTTGTAAAGATAACTCAATCATACATAAAAGAATTCAGAGGAGATTCAAATATTTCTCATAGATAAACTTGATCATAAACCCACAATTCATCGGATCTCGACAAACACACCGCAAAAAGAGTTTACATCGAATAGATCTCCACAAGAGAGGGGGAGAACATGGTATTGAGATCCAAAAAGAGAGAAGAAGCCATATAGCTAATAACTATGGACCCGAAGGTCTGTGGTAAAATACTCACAACTCATCGGAGGGGCTATGGTGTTGATGTAGAAGCCCTCCGTGGTCGATTCCCCCCGTGAGTGCTTGTGAAGGCTCCAAGATGGGATCTCGCGGATCTGAAGGTTACGGCGGTGGAAATTGTTTTTCGTTGGCTCCCTGGATGTTTTCGGGGTACATGGGTATATATAGGAGGAAGAAGTACGTCAGTGGCCGCATGTGGGGCCCAGGAGATAGGGGGTGCGCCCTCCTATCTCCTGGCTGCCTCGATTGCTTCTTGACTTGTACTCCAAGTCCTTTGGATCACGTTCATTCCAAAAATCACGCTCCCAAAGGTTTCATTCCGTTTGGACTCCGTATGATATTCCTTTTATTCGAAATACTGAAGTAGGAAAAAAACCAGCAATACGGGCTGGGCCTCCGGTTAGTAGGTTAGTCCCAAAAATGATATAAATGTGTAAAATAAAGCCCATAAACATCCAAAAGGGGTAATATAATAGCATGGAACAATAAAAAATTATAGATACGTTGGAGATGTATCAAGCATCCCCAACCTTAATTCCCACTCGTCCTTGAGTAGGTAAATGATAAAACAGAATTTTTGATGTGGAATGCTACCTAGCATAATACTCAATGTAATTTTCTTTATTGTGGCATGAATGTTTAGATCCAAATGGTTCAAAATAAAAGTTCATATTGATAAAAGAAATAGTAATACTTCAAGCATACTAATCAAAGCAATCATGTCTTCTCAAAATAACATGGCTAAAGAAAGTTCATCCCTACAAAATCATATAGTTAGGCTATGCTTCATTTTCGTCACACAAAAATGTTCCCAAATTCTACACCCCCGATGAAAAGCCAAGCAATTGTTTCGTACTTAAATAATCTCAAACTTTTTCAACTTTCACGCAATACCTGAGCATGAGCCATGGATATAACACTATGGGCGGAATAGAATATGATGATGGGGATTGTGTGGAGAAGAAAAAAAGGAGAAAGTCTCACATTGACGAGGATAATCAACGGGCTATGGAGATGCCCATCAATTGATGTCAACATGAGGAGTAGGGATTGCCATGCAACGGATGCACTAGAGCTATAAATGAATGAAAGCTCAACAAAAGAAAACTAGTGGGTGTGCATCCAACTTGCTTGCTCACAAAGACCTAGGGCATTTGAGGAAGCCCATCGTAGGAATATACAAGCCAAGTTCTATAATGAAAAATTCCCACTAGTATATGAAAGTGACAACATATGAGACTCACTATATGAAAAACATGGTGCTACTTTGAAGCACAAGTGTGGAAAAAGAGATAGTAACATTGCCCCTTTTTCTTCTTTTTTCTTTTTTTCTTTTTCTTTTCTTTGGCCATTCTTTTTTTTCTTTTGGCCTTTCTTTTTTTCTTTTTCTTTTCTTTTTGGGGACAATGCTCTAGGTAGGGGCAGGACACCCCAAGGGGGACAAGTTTAGACAGATAGACAAGTCTTAGACAAGATCAAAGTCGATGCTCTCGAGATAGAGGTAGCAAAACACCGCCCTTGTAATGAGATCATCATCATCAATATCAATCAAGCAGGATGGCTTTTACCTCCATCATGAGGGGCCGAACCTGGGTAAAACTCGCGTCTCTTGATTCCGATCAACCCCGTTCAAGCTACTACCTAGTTGCAATGGCCTCACGATTAAGTCCTCACACTAGGACATTTGCTGTGACAAAACCACGACACTAACGGATCTCACGAGGTTTTTGTTGAATTTTGTGTGCTTTCAAGTTTTGTGTGAGATAACGATGGATGAAGGAATAAGGAGCGGCAGGACCTTAAGATTGGGGATGCCCAAGGCACTTCCAGTTACTGTTCAAGGAAGACCCAAGCGTCTAAGCTTGGGGATGCCCCGGATGGCATCCCCTCTTTCGTCTACAATTCATCGGGATATTACTTGGAGCTACAGTTTTATTCATCACATGACATGAGTTTTACTTGGAGCGTCCTGTGCATAGCAGTTTTTGCTTTGTTTGATTTTTACTTTGCCACAATCATTGTTTGGTAGACACACATTTTGAGAGGGACACACATTTATCATGATTTGTTAAAATACTCTATGTGCTTCACTTATATCTTTTGAGCTAGGCAGTCGCTCTAGTGCTTCACTTATATATTTTAGAGCATGACGATGGTTATATTTTATAGAAATGATTGCACTCTCATGCTTCACTTAAATATTTTTGAGATTCTAATGAATAGTAATGGTAATGTGCACGTTTTATAAGGCTAGTCTAAGAAGGATAGGTATTCAAGGGTATATAATAAAAGCTTTCATGTAGATCACTAAATATGAAACATATGGCTTAATTATATTGATGTCATAATATGAAAGGATATTGGTTCATGGTCATTGGTTAGTAGAAATAGTGGTATTAAAGCTTGTTATTAACTTCTCATCTAAGTGTCGGTCATGTCATGGTGGGGAGGTTTGAGCATTTTTATGTCTGAAATGAAATTCTTGAGTGCTATTATAATTGTATGTGTGCGATGCTTAACTCCTACCAACTAATTCCCTAAGGGCATGAGAGTAGTACTTTGCTTCGAGGGATAATAAACTTTCACAATAAGTATGTGAGTTCTTTATGACTAATGTGAGTCCATGGATTATACACATTGTTACCTTTCTGCAATTTGCTAGCCACGTCGGTACTGTGCATTTCCCTTTCTCACATCGAGAGTTAGTGCAAACTTCGTCCGTGCATCCAAACCCCGTGATATGATACGCTCTATCACACATAAGCCTCCTTATATATTCCTCAAAATAGCCACCATACCTACTTATTATGGCATTTCCATAGCTATTCTGAGATATTATTGCCATGCAACTTCCATCGTTTCATCTCATGACTTGTGTGTTCATCATCATATTGCTTTGCATGATCATATAGAGCTGACATGGTATTTGGCACAACCACAGTTCATCATTATTATACATTTTATGGTAGATCATTGCACACCCTGGTACACCGCCAGAGGCATTCATATAGAGTCCCATTGTTTCGTTTTATCGAGTTGTAAGTAAACAAAAGTGTGATGATCATCATTATTAGAGCATTGTCCCAGTGAGGAAAGAATGATGGAGACTATAATTCTCCCACAAGTCGGGATGAGACTCCAAACGAAAAATAAAAAAAGGAAAAAAGGAAGAAAAAGGAAATAAATTGAGAGATAATGAGAGAAGGAGTAATGTTACTATCCTTTTTCCACACGTGTGATTCAAAGTAGCACCATTTTCTTCATATAAATAGTCTCCTGAGTTATCACTTTCATATATATATATATATACTAGAGAAAATTTTTCATTATAGAACTTGGCTTGTATATTTCGATGATCAGCTTCCTCAAATGCCCGAGGTCTTCATGAGCAAGCAAGTTGGATGCACACCTACTTAGTTTCCGCTGAGCTTTCATACACTTATAGCTCTTAGTGCATCCGTTGCATGACAATCCCTACTCCTTGCATTGATATTGATTGATGGGCATCTCCATAGCCCGTTGATCCGTTGAGTTGATGCCAGACTTTCTTCCGTTTTGACTTCCCTTATTGATCTCTACCACCGCATTCTATTCCACCTATAGTGCTATATCCACGCCTCACACTCATGTAGTACGTGGGTTTGAAAATGCTGAAGTGCATTAGAAGTATGATCCAATTGCATAGTTTGACACCGGGGTGCTCATGATTTATATTTATGTGGTGAAGGAGAAGTCACGCCATGCTAACATGATAAACTGAGTAGGGATAACATTTGCTAAGGATCGTATATTTTGAAAAAATAATGATTATGCCTCTTATATTCATAGATATTATTATGTTGATATTGTTACTTCATCATTTCCCAATATTTACACCATAAAAAGATTAAAGGATACACATGTTAGGTAGAATTTAACATCAAAAATTCTGTTTTTATCATTTACTTACTCGAGGACGAGCAAGAATGAAGCTTGGGGATGTTGATACATCTCCGATGTACCTATAATTTGATTGTTTCATGCTATTATATTATCAATATTATTATTTGCTTTTCTATCAATTGCGCAACAGTAATTTGTTTACCCATCTTATGCTATTTTCTCGACAGAAGCCTCTAGTGGACACTATATGGCCCCCGGGTCTATCTTTTAGCATATATGTAAACTAAAAATACCTTGTTGCAATTTCATTTTATTTATTGTATTGTTTATTTTTTTCATATCTATCTATCAAAAATTATACAATTTAATCTTGCTCGTAACCTATGAGGGATTGACAGCCCCTCTACGCGTTGGGTTGCAAGTATTTGTTGTTTGTGTGCAGGTGTTGTTTACATAGTGTTGCTTGGTTCCGCTACTGGATTAATAACCTTGGTTTCATAACTGAGAGAAATACTTATCTCTATTGTACTGCGTCATCCTCTCCTCTTCAAGGAAATCCCAACACAACTCACAAGTAGGAGGAAGAATTTCTGGCATCATTGTCGGGGAGACATCATCAACATCTATCAAGTACCCACACATGAACTTTCATATCCTTGCATTTACATTATTTTCCAATTGCCTCTCGTTTTCATCTCCCCCACTTCTAAAAAGTTTTTACAAAAATACAAAAATTCCATTTGCCTTCCTATGTGTTTTCTTGTTTGCTTGTTTTGAAACTGTCGGCATGAGTGATTTTGGTATGGGAGAAGCTGATGATGGTAGAACTCCTAAAATTGGAATTCTACTAATCTTGATGCTAAAACTTTTGTGTTTGGACAAGGGAATGTTATAGTGAAAAGTTTCATCCAAGAATTCTTTAATTGCATTGGGACTTTGGCCTGTGATGATGTCCCTATACTTAAAAGAACCAAAACTTATGCCGATTATTTCCGCACTTGTTCTTAAACTTGAGAGAAGATTTATCCACACTCATCCTACCTTACAAGGATTATTTTATGAGTTCCAGTTATAAAAAATCCTAGGGATAAAAATATAGCTACCCTTGTCCTCATGAATGAATTTGATCACATAGTGCGAGAAGCTAGGGAGATCTTTGAATTTTATGGTATGAACGATGAGATCCTTTATAATAGTGATTATTATTAAGGAATCTTCTTTGCAATGATCGCATCTTGGTGATAATATTAAAAAGGAAGTTCCTCCTTTAAGTATGATCCAACAAGTTTTTAATAATGTTAGTCAACAATATTCTTGGATTGTAGTCGGTAATTAAGGGGGATGTGCAGATGGGTAACTTGCTAATGCTAAAATTTCCATGGATGATGTGTTTCATGTTATCTTTGAAAAGCCTCCTGATGAAAACACATCTTTGGAAAATAAGAAGAAAGATGACAACACTTGAAACGATGCATTATGCCTAGCTAGGGGCATAAAACAATAACGCTTGTTGGGAGGCAACCCAATAGTTATCCTTTAAATTTTTGTTTCTTTTCTGTTTTTTATAAACACACACTTATTCTACTATTATGGTTGTTCTTTTTATGTTTTAATTAGTGTTTGTGCCCAGTAAAGCCTTTAGGATGGTTTAGTTGATAGTTGACTTGATTCTGTTAAAAAAGATAAACTTCTGCGCCAAGTTCTGGAATTTCATAAATTCATAGAAACGTGCTTTTGCTCTGAATTTATTATACATAATTGATATAAAAATTTCCCACATTGTCCTAATTTTTCAGAATTTTTAGAGTTACAGAAGTATGGTCAATGTTCAGATTTCTATAGACTGTTCTATTTTTGACAAATTCTGTTTTCGTTGCATTGTGTGCTTATTTTGATGAATCTATGGATTGTATCAGGGGTTATAAGCCATGGTAAAGTTAGAATAGAGTAGGTATAATGCAATAACAAAAATATGAATGGGTTTGCAACAGTACTTAAAGTGGTGATTTTTTTATTATACTAACGAATCTCATGAAGGTTTTTGTTAAGTTTTGTGTGATTGAAGTTTTCAAGTTTTGGGTGAGATCACGATGGATGAAGGAATAAGGAGTGGAAAGCTCCTAATCTTGGGGATGCCTGAGGCACCCCAATGTAATATTCAAGGACTCCCAGGAAACTAAGCTTGGGGATGCCCCGGAAGGCATCCCCTCTTTCTTCTAACGACCATCGATAATTTTACTTGGAGATATATTTTTATTCGTCACATATCATGAGTTTTTCTTGGAGCGTCTTGTATTATATGAGTCTTTGCTTGTTTTGCTTTCTAGTTTGTCACAACCATCCTTGTTGAACGCACCTATTTGAGAGAACCATATGTTATCATGATTTGTTAGAATTGCTCTATGTGCTTCACCTAATTTTTTTGAGCTAGGCAATTGCTCTAGTGCTTCACTTAAATCTTTTTTAGCACGATGGTGATTTTATTTCGAAGAAATGCACTCTCATGCTTCACTTATATTATTTTGGGAGTTAGTAATTTTTGAGGAAATATGCACTCTCATGCTTCACTTATATTATTTTGAGAGTTGATATGATAAATTTTGAAGAAATATTTATGCTCTCATGCTTCACTTAAATCTATTTGAGAGTTGATAATAGTAATGGTAATTTGCACGAGATATGAATTTGGTCCCAAAGTGATGAATATTCAAGAGGGATATAATAAAAACTTTCATGAAGATCATTGGATATAACAAACTTGATTCCTTGCAATAGTTTTGCGATATGGAGATAGTGATATGTCAGACATGTTGGTGAGTAATTATGCTTTAGTAAGAATATTGGTGTTAAGGTTTGTGATTCCCCCTGCAAGCACAAAAGTCAATAGTTATGCAACGAAGTTTTATCCTACTTGTGGTGCATTATTTAGTGTTAGTTATGTTTAATGTGTGTTTATGGCTGTTTTTGTTTTTTGGTTGGTTGCTTCTCAACCTATTTGCTAGCCTTCATTTGTACTTAGCAGGAAATGCTGGTTGTGCATCCAACTCCTTTAACCAAAGTTGTGCCAAATGAGTACACTATACCTACCTATATGCGGTATTTCCATGTCGTTCCAAGTAAATTTGCATGTGCCAATTCTAATATTCAAAATGAACTTCCGTTTTGTGTGCCCGTACCGCTCATGAAGTGGCAGGGGGTGGCCAATATTTTCCATGCTAGGTCTTTTTATTCTCATGATGAGTATTTATTCACTTGTCATTGCACGAGAGTGTGGCAGGTAATAGGGATGCCCAGTCCCGAAATGAAAAATAATAATATATTTTTAATAATAAATTCCTTGGAAAGTGTTGGTATGGAAGGCACCCGTGGATATGGCTAGCCATGGATTGTGTAAGAATGGTGGCAAGGAAATAAACTTACTTTCTGTTTGGGAACCACCTATGATTTGTCTAGCATGGAAGATATTGGGAATTCTCGGTCATTTTGTTGACAAGAAAAGCATGCCTCTCAAAATAATTTTATCCCTGAATTTAAGATATGAGCTCTGGCACCTCTACAAACTCTACTTCCCTCTGCGAAGGGCCTATCTAATTACTTTTATGCAATTTTTATTTTTATTTTGAGTCTCCATCTTCTCTGCGAAGGGAACACTGTTGTCATAGTTGTGCGTTGGATGTAGCTAATATTTGAGTGTGTTTCATGAATGGATCAATGATTGAGCATAATGGGCTAGGGATAACTTTTATGCAAATTTTATTTTAATTTTGAGTCTCCATATCCTCTTTGAAGGGAACACTATTGTCATACTTGTGCATTGGATGTAGCTAATATTTGAGTGTGTTTCATGAATGGATCAGTGATTGAGCATAATGGGCTAGGGATAACTTTCTTTAGCGTTGATATTTTGGAAGACACGGTTGCTTGTTGATATGGTTGAATATTGATGTTTTCGTGTCAAATTATAGAATATTGCTTCGAATCATTCAAGTCTAAATGTCCATGATACAAAGGAAAGAATATATGATGAATATGTGAGGTAGTATTCCACATCAGAAATCTTGTTTTTATCATTTACCTACTCGAGGATGAGTAAGCTTGGGGCTGCTTGATACGTCTCCAATGTATCTATAATTTTTTTATTGCTTGATTGTGTTTCATGAATGGATCATGATTGAGCATAATGGGCTAGGGATAACTTTCTTTTGCATTGATATTTTGGAAGACACAGTTGCTTACTGATATGCTTTAATATTTATGTTTTCATGTCAAATTACAGAATATCGCTTCGAATCATTCAAGTCCAAATGTCCATGTTGCAAAGAAAAGAATATATGATGAATATGTTAGGTAGTATTCCACATCAGAAATTCTGTTTTTATCATTTACCTACTCAAGAACGAGAAGGAATTAAGCTTGGGGATGCTTGATATGTCTCCAACGTATCTATTATTTTTTATTGTTCCATGCTATTATAGTATCAATCTTGGATGTTTTATATACATTTACAAGCAACTTTATATCATTTTGAGACTAACCTACTAACTTAGTGCCCAGTGCTAGTTGTTGTTTTTTGCTGGTTTTTGACTTTGCAGAATATCAGTACCAAACGAAGTCCAAATGCCACAAAACTTTTTGGAGATTTTTTTCTGGCAATAAGAGACCTTGGAAGCTCCGTGAAGGAACGAGAGACGAAGGAGTGGCCAACTAGGCACCGGGGCATGCCCTAGTACATAGTGGGGCCCATAAGCCTCCGTTTGACCTAACTCCACTCTATATATACTCTAAAATCAGGAAACCTACCAAGGAGTGCACAAAATACTTTTTCCGCCACTGCAAGCCTCTGTTCTCGAGAGATCCCGTCTGGAGGCCCTTTCTGGCACTCCGCCAGAGGGGGAAATGACCACAGAGGAGTTCTTTATCATCCTTGCTTCCCCTCCGATGATGCGTGAGTAGTTTACCACAGACCTATGGGTCCATAGTTAGTAGCTACATGGCTTCTTCTCTCTTTTTGATTCTCAATACAATGTTCACCTTGGTGTTATCGGAGATCTATTTGATGTAGTGACTTTTTGTGGTGTGTTTGTTGGGATCCAATGAATTGTGAGTTTATATCAGATTTATCCATGAATATTATTTGGGTTTTCTTCTCTGATTTATTGGTTTTGTTTGGCCAACTAGGTTGATTTATCTTGCCGTGGGAAGAGGTGCTTTGTAATGGGTTTGATCTTGCGGTGCTCAATCCTAGTGACAGAAAGGGACATGACATGTATGTATCATTGCTATTAAGGGTAACAAGATGGGGTTTATCCATATGTGAGTTTATCTTGTCTACATCATGTCATCTTGCTTAAGGCATTACTCTGGTTTTCCATGAACTTAATACACTAGGTGCATGCTGGATAGCGGTCGATGTGTGGAGTAATAGTAGTAGATGCAGAACCGTTTCAGTCTACTAAGTTTAATCATATTGCTTGAGTTTACTTTGTCTACATCATGTCATCTTGTTTAAGGCGTTACTCTATTTGTCATGAACTTAATACCATAGATGCATTCTCGATATCGGTTGATTGGTGGATTAATATTAGTAGATGCAAGCAGGAGCCGGTCTACTTGTCATGGACATGATGCCTATATACATGATCATTGCCATGTATACGTCATAACTATGCGCTTTTCTATCAATTGGCCAACGGTAACTTGTCTACCCACCATATGTTATGTGTTCAAGAGAGAAACTTCTAGTAAAAGTTATGGTCCCCAGATCTACTTTAATCATATTTGAAAAACCAAAAATACCTTGCTGCAATTTATTTACTTTTATTTTGTTTTGTAAAATATCCATCTACCTATACAAGATTTAACCCTTGCAAGTAACGAGTTCAAAGTGATTGATGACAACCCTCTTGCCCGCGTTGGGCGCAAGTATTTGCTTTTACGTGTGCAGGTGCGGTTCACTTGGGTTTGTGTGATTCTCCTATTGGTTCGATAACCTTGGTTCTTACTGAGAGAAATACTTATCTCTACTATACTACTCCACCCTTCCTCTTCGGAGAAAATCCCAACACAACTCACAAGTAGCAGGCAGCACGGCGCATACCACACAAAAGTCAACGCACATGGATGGCGAAGTGGACCGCGTGCCATGGCGCTATGGCGCGAAGGGATGACACATCACTGCACCAAGGTCAGGCCGACGGCAAGGAAGACCTCAGGGCGGCGGCAGGGACCACGTGCCACACCCTTTATGACCCGATGGCGGACACAGCGGCATCGCGAGGGTCAGTGTAGCCACGAGGACGGCCTAGAGCATACATCCTCGGGGCGGCGGTGGACCGCAGGCCAGATGGGGTGACACTGCGGCAACGCGTAGGTTGGTGCAATCGCGGGAATGGCCTCGGGATGGCAGCATGGACCGCTTGCTGCGGTGCTACAACCCGAAAGGGGACACAGTGGCAGCGTAGGTCGCTGTAGTCGCGGGAGAACCACGGAGTGGCGGCGGTGCCGCCCGATGGCGTGATGCAGCAACAATCCGTTGCTCGATCGATGGAGGGTGCGCCGTACTCAGTGACAGGGTGGCGACGACCGATGCAGAGCGACGGTTGGGCAGCTGATAACCCACAAGTATATGGGATCGCAACAGTTTTTGAGGGTAGAGTATTCAACCCAAATTTATAGATTCGACACAAGGGGAGCCAAATAATATTTGCAAGTATTAGCAGCTGAGTTGTCAATTCAACCACACCTGCAGATTAATTATCTGCAGCAAAGTGATCAGTAGCACAGTAATATGATACTTTTGATAATAGTAGTAGCAGCAATGGTAACGGTAATAGTGTTAGCAATGTTTTTTTAGCACTAACGATAGCAGTAGCAACAGTAGTAACTTAGCAAGAACAATATAAGGTAAATTCGTAGGCATTGTATCGGTAATTCGTCGGATGCTATTCATCATGAGACAGTCATAACGTAAGGCGATACGTCACTAGCTCCAGTTCATAAATACAATGTAGGCATGTATTCCGTAAATAGTCATACATGCTTATGGAAAGAACTTGCATGACATATTTTGTCCTACCCTCCTGTGGCAGCAGGGTCCTATTGGAAACTAAGGGATATTTAAGGCTTCCATTTAATAGAGAACCGGAACAAAGCATGAGCACATGGTGAATACATGAACTCCTGAAACCACGATCATCACCGGGAGTGGTCCTGACTATTGTCACTCCGGGGTTGCCGGATTAACACGTAGTAGGTGACTATAACTTGCAAGATCGGATCTAGAACATGGATATAATGGTTTAATATAAATGGTTTAGATCTGAAATCATGGCACCCGGGCCAAAAGTGACAAGCATTAAGCATGGCAAAGTCATAGCAACATCAATATGAGAACATAATGGATACTAGGGATCAGGCCCTAACAAAACTAACTCGATTACATGATGAATCTCATCCAACTCCTCACCGACCAGCGATCCTACAAAGGAATTACTCACTCCCGGTGGGGAGCATCATGGAATTGGCGATGCAGAACGGTTGGTGATGACGAAGAGCGAAGATCCCCCTCTTCGGAGCCCCGAACAAACTCCAGATCCGGCCTCCCGATGAAGAATAGGAGACGGCGGCGGCTCCATCTCGTGAAATGCGATAATTCTTTCTCCCTGATTTTTTCTGGAAAAATAGGATTTTATAGTGTTGGTTTCAGGGTCTGCGGGGCCACCAGGTGGGGACAACCCACCTAGGCACGCCTGGATGGGGTGGCACGCCCTGGTGGGTTGTGCCCACCCAGGTGCCCCCCTCCGATGGTTCTTGGATCTAGAAATTCTCTTTTATTGTATAAAAAATCCTTGCAAAGTTTCATTCCATTCCGAGAACTTTTATTTCTGCACAAAAACAATATCATGGTAGTTCTGCTGAAAACAACGTCAATCCGGGTTAGTTTCATTCAAATGATGCAAGTTAGAGTCCAAAACAAGAGCAAAAGCGTTAGGAAAAGTAGATACGACGGAGACGTATCAATAGCCGTGTCGCGCGAGGCCGTTGGGCCGGATAAGAGACCGGGTTTTCTCGCGGGTGTTGGAGTCGAGGCACGCGGGGTTGACGGAGGCGGCAGACAATGCAAACCGATCTTAGATTGGAAAACAAAAAAGAAAGACCGATCAATGCGACCGACGAGAGAGAGAGAGAGAGAGAGAGAAAACATGTATCAAAGGATCGACAAAAACTGTCTAGGGAAGCCGGTCAACACGACCGGCGGATGAACCCTAGGTACGGGCGACTCGACCCTTGGTGGCGATCATGGAGATCGACCGCCTCGGGACGGCGCAATGCAGAAGTGGCGGCAGAAGCTAGGGTTCGGATTGGGGTTTGGCTGATACCATGTGCTGTAATACCATGTAGAAGGAGTAAAGAGGAGACTGATGGAATCATTGATATATTGCTTGAGCCTCGTGGTCATTGATACATCTCCAACATATCTATAATTTTTTATTGTTTCATGCTATTATAGTATCACTATTGGATGTTTTATATGCATCTGTATGCAGTTCTGTATCATTTTTTGGGACTAACCTATTAACCTAGTGCCAGTTGCTTTTTTGCTTGTTTTTGGCTTTTCAGAAAATCAATATCAAACAGAGTCCAAATAGAGAAAAATCTTTGGATTAATTGTTTTTTGGACCAAAAGGACCAACGAAAGTTTGAGAGAAGACCAAAAGATCCATGAGGGAGCGACAAGCTCGTTAGGCGTGCTAGAGGGGGGCGCCCCCAGGCTTCTGGCCCCTCGCGGCACCTCTTGACCTAATTCCGCCTCTATAAATTTTTGAATATTCCCAATATACCAGGGAGACACCCGAAGCACTTTTTTCGCTGCCGCAAGTCTCTATTCTTCTGTGATCCCATCTGGAGGCCTTTTCCGAGACTCTATCGGAGGAGGAATCGGTCATAGAGGACTTGTACACTATCCTTGTTGCCCTACCGATGATGCATGAGTAGTTCACCACAGACCTATGGGTCCATATCTAGTAGATTGATGGCTTCTTCTCTCTCTTTGATCTTCAATACCATGTTCTCCTCGGTCTTCTTGGAGTTCTACCCGATGTAATCTTCTTTTGCAGTGTGTTTGTTGGGACCCAATGAATTGTGGGTTTATGATATGAATATGCATGAGAAATATTTCAGTCTTCTCTGGACTTATTTATGCATGATTGTTATAGCTTTGTATTTATCTCTGATCTATTCGTTTGGTTTGGCCAACTAGAATGATTTATCTTAAGTGGGAGAGGTGCTTTGTGATGAGTTCAATCTTGTGGTGTTCTATCCCAGTGACAGAAAGGGACAAGACATGTATTTGTTTGTTGCCATTAAGGATAAAACGATGGGGTTTATTCATATTAGTTAATTTTACTTTGTCTACATCATGCCATCTTGCTTAAGACATTACTCTGTTTTTATTAACTTAATACTCTAGATGCATGCTGGATAGCGGTCGATGGGTGGAGTAGTAGTATTAGATGCAGGCAGGAGTCAGTCTACTTTTCTCGGACATGATGCGTATATACATGATCATTGCCTTGAATATTGTCATAACTATGCGCTTTTCTATCAATTACCCAACAGTAATTTGTTTACCCGCCATATGCTATGTGTTCGAGAGAGAAGCCTTGTAGCGCCCAAGATGCGATTCTATCCCAATCACGTGATGAATTCATGATTGGGGCACAATCATATTTCGAGCGCATAGCAAGGTGAATATCATTACAACATACCATGTATTGAATAGATGAGAATACAAGATAAAGGCTTACACTCGCCACAAGTTACAACATACATACTACAATACATCAAAACATAGCATTCACCAAGTAGAAGAGCAGGATCCGACTACGGATGAAATCAAATGAAAAAGAAGAACGACATCCACCCTACTAGCCTAAGCTCCCGACCTGGAACCTAAATCCCTCGATCGAACAAGAAGCAGAAGAAGAACTCCAAATAAGCAAGCATCGCACTCGCGTCAGATCATCGCATTACCTGTACCTGCAACTGTTGTTGTAGTAATATGTATCAAGACTAGCAAAGCTTAATGGGTATCGAATGGATAAGTGGTGAGGTTGCAGCAAGCGTCCAAGCAATGTATGGTGGCTAACTTACGAGTACAAAAATAAGATGAGAAGCTACGCAAACGGTCGCAAACTAGTAAAGATCAAGAAGTGATCCTGAACTACTGAAGTTCAAACATAACCCCACCGTGTTCTCTTCTCAAACTCACCCGAAAAGAGACCATCACGGTTACACACACGATTGGTGTATTTTAATTCAAGTCTGGTGTCAAGTTCTCTACAACCGAATATTAAAAACTCCCATCTGCCACATAACCGCTGGCACGACTCTTGAAAGTTTAAACCCTGCAGGGGTGTCCCAACTTAGCCCATGACAAGCTCACGATCCGCAGGGACAATCCTCCATCGCGGGACATCTGATCAGACTCGGGATCCCGGTGCACAAGACATTTCGACAATGGTAAAACAAAACCATCAAGACTTCTCGACGTGCCGACACCCTGATAGTAGCCGCGTGTATCTTGTCTCAGGCCACGACGGATGAGCGACGCGTACAGGTGCCAAAAAAACCCAGGTTGCCCTGGGGCGGCCCCGCACAGTGCTCTAGTTTGGACCAACACTCATGACGAGCATTGGCCCAGTGGTTGATTAAGAATCCTCGGGTGCTAGCTGGTCCCTATGCAAGTTTTTAGTTGTTATTAGGCAAATGGTAAAACCAATGTAGGGCATTGCTGGAAGAGTTTTATTCAAAGCAAACTGTCAAGAGGGGCCCGTAAACCCTCATCGTGTTAGGAACACAAAATTTTAAGGAACATAACACCGGTATGACGGAAACTAGGGCGACAAGAGAAGAACAAAACACCGGGCATAAGAGATATTGTGATATCCCAAGATATCCATGTCCCAACATGGAACAACCTACAACTGCACATGCAACTAGAAAAGCTATAAGAAGGGTTGAGCAAAGCGGTAACATAGCCAAACAACGGTTTGCTGGGATGGCGAAAAAGGTTAGAGGCCGATTCATGGCATATTGGGAGGCTCGATAAACAAGTGGTAGGTAGCGCGACATAGCGATAGCATCAAGACAACTAGCATAGCAATGATAGTAGTAAGATCTAGGGTAACGGTCATCTTGCCTGAAATCCCGCTAGGAAGAAGACCGAATTCATGAAGTAGACGAACCAACATAGTCGAACGAATCCTCACAATCGCAACGTTACCGGCAACTATCAAGAAGAGGAACAACCGGAGAAGCAAACAACATAGTAAACAACCAACACATAAACATGGCATGATGCACAATCAAGTATGCTACATGTCCAGTTTAAAAGGCATGGCATGGCAAAGTGCAACAAACAACACTACAAATTAAGTGGAGCTCAATATGCAACGAGTTGCATATTGACAAAATGCCATGTTCAATTATTTAGTTCACTCTTGTTTATGAACAAGACAAGATTAAATGTTGGTTAACATGGCAAGAGGTGAAGCATAACAAAACTACCGATTTAGGCAATTTTAAATGAGGCCAAAAATAACAAACAAAATTCTGGTAAATCCCCATATCTCATTTAACAATTTAAATCAAACAACAATTTTAACCATTTAAATGTTGTTATCATGATGCAGATGACATATTCAAGTTTTATGCAATTTTTATGAAAATGTTGACATAATATATGATATGAAGTATTTGGTCACCATGGCGGAACGAAAGGGGTGCCAGGGCAAGGAATCCGAAAATGATGCCACGACAACATATCGGTTCCGGTAGCTCACGGGGATACCGGCAACCGGGTGTCCCACATGTCAGTGGCATGGCAAACAAGGAACATGCAACAAATCCTACACGGTGCAACATAAGGTGCATCTCATACAACACATGCATTTGCCCAGGGGTCATCGTCTCGACGGTTATACCTTCGAAGCATGCATTTTCAAAGCGGACGGGTTCGATGTGGTGTAGACAGATGTAGTGGTACACAACGACGGTAATGGAAGTAGTGGTATTATCGGTCCTCGGCGACGGTAGTGGAAAAGTAGTGGTTCATGCGGCGGTAGTGGTACACGTTTCGTAGACGTTCAAGTCATATGTAGAGTTACTTGTCGCATCGTCGAGCATAGTCGACCTTGGCGTATCCGTGCATAGGGGTACTCGTCACAATCCACGGGAATAGTAGTGGTACATGGTCTTCGCTTTGTAGTCAGACTTGGCGAATCCAAAATGGTCGTCGGTGGTGGAGCTTGGCGCCGTTGTGGTGGTCGTTCGGGCGCCGTACGTCATGGTACTTGGCGAAAATCCCATTGGTGGTCGTTGGACTTGCGCTTGCGGTTCCGACTCGTGGACCTTGACAAAATGTGCGACGCTAGCGAGGCACTGGAGATGCACATGCAGCAACTTGGTGTGGTTCTAACCACGCATGGTGGTCTCGATGCCGAGGCCAAAAGGGCAGCGACAGAGGTTGTGCACTGCAACAGTGGGTCCGCCTTGGCGTCCATGGCGGATGAACACCGTGTTGGAAATATGCCCTAGAGGCAATAATAAAGTGGTTATTATTATATTTCCTTGTTCATGATGATTGTCTATCGTTCATGCTATAATTGTGTTATCCGGAAATCGTAATACATGTGTGAATACATAGACCACAACATGTCCCTGGTGAGCCTCTAGTTGATTAGCTCGTTGATCAATAGATGGTTACGGTTTCCTGACCATGGACATTGGATGTCGTTGATAACGGGATCACATCATTAGGAGAATGATGTGATGGACAAGACCCAATCCTAAGCATAGCACAAGATCGTAGTTAAATTCGCTAAAGCTTTTCTAATGTCAAGTATCATTTCCTTAGACCATGAGATTGTGTAACTCCCGAATACCGTAGGAATGCTTTGGGTGTACCAAACGCCACAACGTAATCGGGTGGCTATAAAGGTGCACTACAGGCATCTCCGAAAGTGTCTATTGGGTTGGCACGAATCGAGACTGGGATTTGTCACTCCGTATGACGGAGAGGTATCTCTGGGCCCACTCGGTAATGCATCATCAGAATGATCTCAATGTGACTAAGTAGTTAGTCACGGGATCATGCATTACGGAACGAGTAAAGTGACTTGCCGATAACGAGATTGAACGAGCTATTGGGATACTGACGATCGAATCTCGGGCAAGTAACGTACCGATTGACAAAGGGAATTGTATTTGGGATTGCTTTAATCCCCGACATCATGGTTCATCCGATGAGATCATCGTGGAACATGTGGGAGCCAACATGGGTATCCAGATCCCGCTGTTGGTTATTGGCCAGAGAGTTGTCTCGGTCATGTCTGCATGATTCCTGAACCCGTAGGGTCTACACACTTAAGGTTTGGTGATGCTAGAGTTGTTATGGGAAATAGTATGTGCTTACCGAATGTTGTTCGGAGTCCCAGATGAGATCCCGGACGTCACGAGGAGTTCCGGAATGGTCCGGAGGTGAAGATTTATGTATGAGAAGCCATCATACGGTCACCGGAAGTATTCGGGGGTTTGCCGGTATTGTACCGGGACCACCGAAGGGGTTCCGGGGGTCCACCGGGAGGGTCCACCTGCCCCTGAGGGCCCCATGGCTGTATGTGGAAGAGAACCAGCCCCCAAGTGGGCTGGGCGCCATCCCCCCTTGGGCCCATGCACCTAGGATTTGGGGAAACCCTAAAGGGGGGCGCCCCCTTGGCTTGGGGGGCAAGCCCCCCTCCCCTTGGCCGCCGCCCCCCTATAGATCTCATCTAGCAGGGCCGGCCCCCTTCCCCCTTCGCCCTATAAATAGAGTGGAGGAGGAAGGGCAGCAGCACCTCATCCAAGGCGCAACCCTCCCCTCTCCAACACCCCTCCTCCTCCGTTGAGCTCGGCGAAGCCCTGCCGGAGAACTGCAAGCTCCACCACCACACCGTCGTGCCGCCGGAGTTCTTCCCCAAATTCTCCTTCCCCCTTGCTGGATCAAGAAGGAGGAGACGTCCCCGTGCTGCACGTGTGTTGAACGCGGAGGCGCCGTTCACTACAAAAAAAGACACATCCGTGACATTTTGGGCCGAACGAAATATTTTTCTGTCATACATATGACACTTCTATGACGATAATTGTGACAAAACCCGGTATCATCATAGATGTGGTGGGCTCCTACTTCTATGACAAGAAATCATGACAGAAAATGGGCTTTTCATCCTGGGCAGGCCGGAGACGTAGCTGCATGACATTCTTTGGGCCGTCCATGACGAAAAAAAACCATGGTAGAAGCGAGGGGGAAGAAAATTTCGGGGAGTTGCCGGTTACGGTGGGAGGTCGGGGGCGTAGCGATGCGCGTTTCTCTTGTACATGTGTGAGGTGTTGGCTCTAACTGAACCCGATCGAGGCGTTGGGCTCTAACTTAACCCGAGCAATTGCACTGCAGGCTACGCGTTACTGAACCCGAGCGATCGATCGATGGCTGTTAACTGAACCCGATGGAGCGATCGATTGGATGAACAGTGAGCGTTGCGCGGGGGGTTGGTTGAGCGATGAGCGGTGGCGTTGCCTCTGGATGAACAGGAACCCGTGGTGTGGAGGGCTGGATGAACATGAGACGGTGGAGGGTGGTCATGGAGGGTGGTTGAACAGACCCGTGTGTGGAGGGCTGGATGAACAGAGAGCGATGGAGGGTGCCCGTGGAGGGGTGGTTGAATAGTAGCCAGTGGAGTAGAGCGCGGTGGAGGCTGGATGAACAGGAGCCGGTGGAGGCTGGAGGAGGTCGACGGTAGCCCGTGGAGGTGGAGGAGGTCGACGGTGGAGATGAACAGATCCGTGGAGTCCGTTTATGCACGCCACACACCTCCCGGTGAACAGGACCCCCGTTTCGACCGTAGGAGGTCCGTTTTGTCCGTTTTGCGGTACGCCACACCCCTCCCGATGAACAGGACCCCCGTTTTGACCGTAGGAGGTCCGTTTCGTCTGTTTTGCGGTACGCCACACCCCTCCCGATCAACAGGACCCCCGTTTCGACCGTAGGAGGTCCGTTTCGTCCGTTTTGCAGTACGCCACACCCTTCCCGATCAACAGGACCCCGTTCCGAACGTAGGAGGTCTGTTTGTGCGGTACGCCAGGCCTCGTTTCCATCGCCTGTTCTGTCCAAGCCCTCCCGATGAACACGAGCACGCATTCCATTCCGACCCAGCCGGTTGGCTCCCCATGAACACGACGATGATGCTGTTTCTCCGTTCCGACCCAGCTATGTACGTATGCGCGAGTAGGCGTTCGAGACCCTGCCCGTATGTACACATACGTGGCCATATTTTCTTTCTTGCACCACGGCGCCAGACGACGTGTACATGCTACGTCGCGGCGCCTCTACTACTTACACGCGGCGGCGCCTCTACAACGACCAAGATGTATGCATACCGTTCGCGACTAGAATGACAATGCTACGTACGCTTTGACCAGGTGGGTCCCGAGTGTCAGGCACTTCCTTGCGTGCGAAAATGTAGCTGGTGGGTCCCAGCAGTCAGAGGGGCGAATCGTTTTTTTTTGCCCGGACGCACTTCCTGCGTGCGAAGGTGTAGCTGGTGGGTCCCAACAGTCAGGGGGGAAACATTTTTTTCGCGAAATACGGTGGCCTGTCTGGTGGGTCCTCGCTGTCAGGTGGAGGAATAATTATTTTCCGCGTAATAAGGAGGCACTTCCTTGCTGCGGCCGTGGACCCAGCTGTCAGCCTCTCCACATACAGTTCACGTCCGATGGAAATCGTTCCTTGACCACGTTGACCACGCCGCGCTGAGAGCACTAGGGTGGTGGACGACAGCGAGGCCTAGGAAGGGGACGACGGGGAGCCGGGGAAGATGCGGCAGTGGAAGTCCGCGCCGAGAGGAGTACGAGGGTTCACTGGTTCGGCTGCGGTGTGAGGCTGCCGCCGCATGAGGCCTAGCCATGGTGGGAATAGTAGGGGCGGTGAGGCCTCATGGCAAAGACATCCGCCACGGAGGCAGGAGCATGCGGCACGACCGGCGCTGCTTTGGTATTTGGAGCAAGAAGACCAGAGGTTGAAGAAGCACTACGGCCATTGGATGGACATCGTACGGTCACTGGAGCTAGAATTGTTTATATTGACCAAGTTGACAAAGCCCTCCGTCCCCGTCAACTTAGTAGGCGCACAAGTCAGCCTCCCACCAAGGTGGGTCCCAGCTAGCTGGGGGGGGGGGTATTCATTTTTTTGTGCGTAATAAGGAGGCACTTCCGGTGGGTCCGAGCTGACAACAGGGGGAACGTTTTTTTCGTGAAATACGGTGGCCCGTCGGGTGGATCCCAGCAGTCAGGGGCAAACATTTTTTTCGCGAAATACTGGTGGCCCGTCCGGTGGGTCCCTGCTGTCAGGTGGAGGAATAATTATTTTCCACGTAATAAGGAGGCACTTCCTTGCGGCTGCCATGGACCCAGCTGTCAGCCTCTCCACGTACAGTATTCTTTTGTTGGAATTCAGTCGTTGACCACATTGACCACGCCGCGCCGAGAGCACCACGGCGGTGGATGACGGCGAGGCCTAGGAAGGGGATGACGTGGAGCCGAGGAAGACGCGGCAGTGGATGCCCACGCGGAGAGGAGTACGAGGGTTCACTGGTTCGGCTGTGCTGCCGTCGCCATAGAATAACAGGGGGTGTGGGTGAGTGGAGTGGAGGGATGGCCTGGCCAGTGCTGGGAGTAGTATGGGGCCGGTGAGGCCTCCACGGCAGCACAGCCGGCCACGGGAGGCAGGAGCAGGCGGCACGACCGACACTGCTTTGGGCGGCTGGAGTAAGAAGACCAGAGGTTGAAGAAGCACTACGGCCGTTGGATGGACATCGTACGGTCAGTCGAGCTAGAATCGTGCATATTGATTAAGTTGACAAAGCCCTTCGTCCCCGTCAACTTAGTAGGCCCACTATACTGGGTCCCATCTAGCAGGGGGAGTATTCTTTTTTTCGGCGTAATAAGGAGGCACTTCCTTGCGTGTGAAGATATAGCTGGTGGGTCCGAGCTGTCAGTGGCGGTAACGTTTTTTTCGCGAAATACAGAGGCCCTTTCGATGGGTCCTAGATGTCAGGTGGAGGAATCATTATTTTGCGCGTAATAAGGAGGCATTTCTGTGCGTGCGATCGTGGAATTTCCCACGCGGAGGAGTACGAGGGTTTACTGGTTTGTTTTCCATCGCCGGAGAATACCAGCATGTATGGGACTGAGGGTGAGTAGCGGGATAGCTAGGCCAGCGATGGGAGTACGGTGGGGCGGTGAGGCTCTCAAGCAAGCAAAGACCCGCCATGGGAGGAGGGAGCAGGCAGTCCCGCCGACGCTTGTTTGAGCGGCTGGAGCAGGAAGAGCAGAGATTGAAGAAGCACGACGGCCGTTGGATGGACATCCAACAGTATACATGCCATCTGTGGAAAGCATCAAATCTGTGGAAAGCAGCATACAACCCATCTGCCATTATTTCAAATAGTTTATAGCCCATTTGCTAATTCTTATGGGTTTTTTTGGAGCCCATATTCTTTTTGTTAGCATTACAGCCCATATTGTGGCCACGGTTAAAAAATTATACGAAATTTTGCATATGTCGGTCGGATCGAACTGTTTTTAATCCCGAAATTTCGAGTCACATTCAGACTGATTTTAAAAATAAATGTATATCAATATAAAATCCAATAAATTGTCCATGCATAAAAATCAATGCAATTTAAAGTCTCGAAATAAAAAAAAAGTTATTTGAAGCTAATTGTCGGTTTGATGTGTTTTAAAAATGTACAGCCCATTTCTCATTACTGATGGGCCATTTTCTCGGCCAGCCGAATGAAGCTCTCCTCGTCTAGCCCAACAGGCCTGATAAAGTGACTTACTTGACAAATAAAAAAACAGGGCTAGCCATTTTCAAAAAGAAAAAAAACTACTGGGCTGTTCCGTGGTAAACATAAAAGAAAAGGCTGTCTAGACAGGCCAGAGTGTCCCGCACAGCCCAGTTGACACCCTGCTTCCGTCTCAAAAACATATTAGATAAATGCCACTCCAATTATGGCGATTCATAAAAATGCCACTGCAATTTCCAAACTTTGAAAAATGCCACTGCAATTTTTGCAAACTTGGAAAAACTCCACTGCAGTTTGCAAACTTTGAAAAACGCCACTCCAGACTTCAAAAACTGCCACTAGAAATGGCATGAAATGGCAGTTTTCAAAGTTTGGAAACTTGTAGGATCGGAAGTATGTCTAGAGGGGGGGTGATTAGACTACTTGACAACTTAAAAGTTTAGCCTTTTGATTAGGACAAGTTTTTAGCAAGTTCACAATGAAGACCAAGTCAAGTATCACCCTACACATGCAATTCTAGAGTTATGGCAGCGGAAAGTAAATTGCACATGTAGTAAATAAGAGGTGGAGAAGAGCAAACGCAATTTGGAGACACGGAGATTTTTCTCGTGGTTCCGATAGGTGGTGCTATCGTCAATCCACGTTGATGGAGACTTCAACCCACGGAGGGTAACGGCTGCGAGAGTCCACGGAGGGCTCCACCCACGAAGGGTCCACGAAGAAGCAACCTTGTCTATGCCATCATGGCTTACGCCCACGGAGGACTAGCCTTACTCGGGTAGATCTTCACGAAGTAGGCGATCTCCTTGCCCTTACAAACTTCTTGGTTCAACTCCACATCTTGACGGAGGCTCCCAAGCGACACCTAACCAATCTAGGAGGCACCACCTCCAAAAGGTAATAGATGGTGTTGGTGATGATGAACTCCTTGCTCTTGTGCTTCAAATGATAATCTCCCCAACACTCAACTCTCCTCACTGATGTGACTGTGGTGGAGGAAGGGATTGAGTGGAAAGCAACTTGGGAAGGCTAGAAATCAAGTTTCATATGGTGGGAGTGGAGCAACTTGATCTCAACACAAGGGTAGGTAGTTCTCTTCTCAGAAATGTAAGGTAGGAGTGGTAGTTCTTTCTGATGGCTCTCTCCACGAATGAAGAGGGGGTGGAGGGGTATTTATAGCCTCCACACAAAATCCAACCGTTACACACATTTGAGCAATCTCGGTGGGACCGAAGTTGACAACTCGGTGAGACCGAAAGTTCAAATCTTGTGAACGTTGGGATTTTCGGTGGGACCGAAAATACAATCTCGGTTAGTCCGATTCTTCCAAAGTCTAGGGTTTGCCAATCTCGGTGGGACCGACTTTCTCATCTCGGTGACACCGATTTGAGTACAGAAGGTTACAGAAGGTTGGCAACACCTATTTCGGAATGACCGAGTTTGGAATCGAAAAATCCGAAATTACTAGGGTTTGGGTATATGGTGAGGTGGTTCATCTCGGTGTGGTGAGTTTATGGAATCGGCGGGACCGAGATTACTTATGGGTTTATGTTGGAATGAAAGATTGCTGATAGTTTGAGAGATAAATCACTAAGCACTTTGAGCAACCAGATCATCATCATAACCTCATCCCCTTTAATAGTATTGGCTTTCCTATGGACTCAATGTGATCTTGGATCACTAAACCAAAATGGAATCTTGAGCTTTTGCCAATGTTTTCCTTAGCATTTTGAGGGTCCACATCATCGGTCATTGCCATACCCATATCATGAACTTTCGAAACATTCTCAAGGAATAATTAGTTCAATGATATATATGTTGTTATTAATTACCAAAACCACCCGGGATTAGTTGCACTTTCAATCTCCCCTTTTGGTAATTGATGACAACATATAGATCAAAGCTTCGACAAAAGATATAATCAATGAATAACATCGTCGCTTTGAGAAGTATGTGATAAGCAAGAGCTCCCCCTAAATTTGTGCATTATTTAAGATTTGCGTTTGAATGCAAATGCACAATCGATTAGGATCATGGGTCACTCTTCCATGTCACATACATCTTGGTGGAGCGCACAAAATGATAAGAATGAATAGCATGCACCCAATCACCAAGACATGAGTAAATGATCGTACAAGATATAGATGGAATATGATAAGCATTAAGCACACATTAAGCATAGTATGATCAAGCACTCATCAAGATAGAGCAAACGAGTATCAAACACACGAAATGTCTCAAGAACTCAAAAGTATCTCAAGGAAAACCGCAAACGAAAGAGCAAAACGAGCACTCTCTCTCGAAGTCCTATGATCTATACAATTTCTCCCCCTTTGGCAACAAGTTACCAAAAAGTTCGAAAAGTATAGAGCTAATCGTCACTAGGGACTCTGCTGGCGGCTCCTGTCTGCGTCGATGGAGTGGAGATAGCTGCATCTGCAAAAGCTTCTGCTGAAGTCTGTGGAGCTGGAGGAGTAGACTTGGAGCTGGTCTTTGAACCGATGGAGCTGTAGGAGGTGTCAAGTAGTAGCCACAGGGTGCATCCATCGAATAGCAGGTGATCTGGGCTTTGTGGGCACTGCAGCAGCTGCTCATAGTCACCCCGACTAGATCATCTTCCATCTCCTTCATGAGCTCTGCCTTCTCCTCTTCGCTTCCTCAATGTCGCCTCAAGCTTGTTGACGGTGACCTGCACTTGATCGACTTGACGCCCGAGCATGGAACTTATCTTCAACTATCCTCTCAAGGCTCTCCCGAGATCGCACTATGCTGGCCAGCGTAGTTCAATTCTCGAGTTGCTTCAAGAAGTTGTTCTCCAACGCTCTTGGGCTTTCTTCTTTGCTTCCTTTTCAGCTTTAGCTTGTTTGGCAGCTTCGGTCTTAGCATGTCCTTCCACGGATGTGGGAGCATCCTCGATCATCACAACTTCGTTGTCTTCATGTTCAGCTGCAATGGCAAGTGGGGTCTATCCAACGGTAGGTGTCCGTGCCAAACTTGGCATTAATGAGCATCTGAATATGCGGAGCAAACCCACACGACCTCTTCTCGTCTGCTGTCATTGTCCTCTTGATAGTCTCTACTATCGTGTCCATCACCTTAAAAGGTGTCTTCGATCCGAATGTGCAGCATGTTAATAGAATAGCCTCTTATCATGCGGTGGTCTCCTGACTTGGGCATCAAAGTATGCCTCAGAATGGTGTTAGTGGTTGGGAGACCTGCCTGAAGATGATAAACTGATCCAAGCTTCCATATCTCAACATCCTTGTCAGGTACCTCATTGTACATGTTCTTCATTGACTCGTGATTCTTCTTTGGAATGCCATAGACATCTACATCATCGTCCCTTGAAACTGGTGCATTCAGCAACGCTCTCCATTCTTCAACAGTTGAATGGAATCTCTGTCCTTCTGTCATCCATACAATTCTGCCATCTGGATAGAAATGTGCTGTGGCATAGAACTGCATGATCATCTCATCATTCCAAGCAGTCAGTTTCTGACCAACAAACTCAGCAACTCCACAAGCAGTGAAGCTCTCATGCACATGTGGGAAGTAGTCTCTGTGCTCTTCACTGTCGATGTATTCCCAGTCTACATATCCGTGTCAAGAATAATTGGCTTTTTGTCCATAAGAACTGTCTCATAGAAATCTTGTTGCTCTCTGGGGTGGAATCTAGAGTCAACAGCTGTCCTTCTCCTGGTGGCATATGGATCAACTTGCCTCCATAGCCTGAGACCTTTGTCCTTCCTTTCTTTCATATTTTCAGCTCAAGGATGAGCATCATTATGAACTGGCAATTTTTGTCTGAGCTTTAGCAAAACATGTGCCTCTTCATCGATTCTGCAGTGGCACATTGTCCTTCTTCTTTTCTCAAGGTGAATATTTCTCACAGTTTTCTTTGGCTTGGCGCAGGTTTGGCTTGGGCTGCCTTTGCTTTGGAGCTGATGGCTTTGATTTTGTGGGTGCTCCTGCCTCGATGGCATCTCCCATCAACTTTTGCTTCGAGGAGGCTGGGGTGCTTCCTCATCCGAGTCATCATCGCCTTCTTCATGAACTAGCCTCTTCCTCTTGGAAGTTTTCTTGATCTTGCTTTGGAGGTTTCTTCTTCCATGCTCAGCTTCTTTGCAAGCTGTGGACTTCTTCACCTTGCTGGTGCCTTTCTTTGTTGTTGCCCTTGATAGCCCTTGGCAACCACTTGCCTTTTGGCTTGGAAGTAATCTCCTCATCTCGCAACAAAGTCGAATCCTCCTCATCGAATTCTTCTTCTTCACGCCCTGGTGGCAGCTGCAGCAAACCACTTGGAGTGCTTCTCTCCATCATCTGAAAAACTGCTTGCTTCAGACTTGTCACCGCCTCGAATCTCAACTGGTGATTCAGACCTGTTCGCTGTCACTTGCATCGACATGACTGACAACCTGTGAATGGAATAGGTATAGGCAGAATAGAAGAGTTATCACAAACTGCAGAGGATTTTGCAAAAAGAATGAGTTCAAACATTAGTTTTAGGTTTTCACAGAATGCATTTCGGTCTCACCGAGTCTAAAAATTCGGTGAATCCGAAGTGTCTAAACCTAACCGTACACACCACTTTCGGTTGGACCGAAATGGGTTTCGGTCTAGCCGAGAGCACTAGGGTTTCACTAAATCCTCACTTCGGTCTTACCGACGGCACAACTTCGGTTTAACCGAAAAGTGCAAAGGTAATGGCCAGAGGCCAAATCGGTCAGTCCGAGAATGTAGAATCGGTCACACCGAGATGTGTTCGGCGGAAACCTAACCCTAAAATTTTCACTCGAATTTTGTTCTATGATCTAATCTGCTGGAGAGGAAGATTTCAATCTTGGCAAGAAGCTAGACAAAACCTATCGTGCATAGAATCAGAGGTAGAAGCACGAGAGGGATGAAACTCACCCAAGTTGGTGGAGCTTCACTACGGCGGCAACGGTGCGGTGGGATTGACCGTTGACGGCGATGGAGACCATGGCGAGGGCGCCTGAGCGACGGCGGAGACGATCCAAGACCACGGCGACGGCAATAAGGGTTTGGGGCGAGGCGTTTGAAGGAGTAATCAACGCGCTGCCCTCGGGTATATATACCCTTCGGTTGTCGGTGGGACCGAGTTGGAAAACTTCGGTGGGACCGAGATGGTTAATCGCAAGCGATTACACACATCGGTCACGCCGAATTTGTAACTCGGTTTCACCGAGGTGAAAACCTAGATCAATCCAAGTGATTTCGGTCCGTCCGATTTGATTATATTGGTTTGACCGAAAGTACTTAGAAGGTTTTGGAATTTAGGCTTTTGACGGATCGGTGGCTCGAGTGCTCCTCACTCGGTCTGTCCAAAAAGTCTTGTTCAAAGTTTGTGATATAAGCATGAATAGAGTTTGAGACAAGAAAGCATAGATAGCTAGGGGAGGACCTTAGGCATTCTTGTCCATCCATTTGGTCAAAAAGAAAAATCAAAAGACCAAAGCCACAAATGGATGTCCTCGAATGGATTAAATCATGCATCCATCATGCTCACACAATAAGATAGCAAATGAAATATGTGTCAAACATGCACAAACAAAACTCTAGCAACTAGCACACAGTTTGGCGATGACTAGGTCATCTATATATGAGTATATTGACTTAGGAGTCAAATGAGTACATTTGATCATAGGTCATACTCATCGTTTAAGCACAAGTGGGGTTACCACTTTTCCATAAAGCATTAATGTGTTCACATCATTTGAAGATGCTTTAGCTCATTTCTTTAGAGCAAAGCTCCCCCTTGATGTGAGAACCCCTTTTAAAGGGTCAAACTAACCTTGGGTTGTCGTTGAAGACTTCATGTAGATGTTGAAGATGTGGATGCTCAATGTTGATGAAGATCATCAAGAGTTGGGAGCAATCCTTTGGATTCGGGCACTTTCAATACCTACATGGGTTAGTCCCACAAGGAACAAACAAGGATATCCATGGACATAGATTGAAGTACACAATAGATGATGTCCATGAAAGCAATGATTACCTTGTCCCTTGACTTACCAACATGAGGGTTTGTGACTCCATGAACTAGTGCAAGATGTGGAAGTTGATTGCACAAGTTCTTTGCCAAAATGAATGTGAGTGAAGTATGTTGGCGGAGTCACCCTCAAGAACTCTCTAGTTCTTCTTCTTGGGATCCACATCATCTTGATGGGAATCCTTGGGGTAGTAGTTGAGCTTGTCAAGTAGAACTTGAAGTTGCCTTGGGAACCCACTTGACCATGGCCTTGGGTGCTTCAATGAATGCATCAATCTCCTCTTGAAGCTTATCCTTGCCTTTTAGCTTGTGGTCTTGTGGTGGAAGGTCATCTTGAGCTTGTTCCACATTGGAAGAAGTAGGATCATACTTCTCCTCTTGAGAAACAAACTTTGGAGTGGGATATTGACCTTCTTCCCATTCAACACCCTCGGCGTTGAACTTTCGCTCAAAACCAATTCCTTGATTCTTCCGGTGTCTTCCTTGCTTGAACAATTTCTCAAAGCTCTTGCTTCCGGCAAGACTCTTGTAGACACCTTTCTCTATAATCCCTTTCAATAAACTATTTTCTTGCTCAAGTGAAACTTGGCTTGAAACATTGTTAGTGGAATCAAGAGAATTACTAGAAGTAACAACATTTGATTTAGTATGATTATTGTTACTACTAGATGAAGAATTTTTCTTATGCTTGTCATGCTTAGTTTTAATAGGTGGCAAGAAATTAGACAAGAGAAGTCGTTTGGCAAGATATGAAGAACTCTTCTTTCGAAGATCGTCATTGATAGCTTTTAGAAACTCATGTTCTTGCTCTAGATTGAGCTTCTCGAAGCGTAGCTTCTCATGAGATCTTAGGAGCTCTCTATGATCTTCTTGAGTTGTTTCATGAGATAACTTAAGAGTGTTTAGTTCTTTAGTTAGACGCTCAATCTCCTTCATAGCATTGTCATTCGACTCTTCTCGACTATAAAGACTATTAGCATGTTCATCATTACTAAGCTCACTAGATTTATCATGTAAAAGCTCATCTTCTCCAAGCAAGTCATCCTCATCACTATCAAAGTCAATGAATTCGGGGTGTGATACCTTGGGGCCTTTTGCCATGAAGCATCGTCCAATTCCTTCATTTGGTGAATCAAATATGTCATAGGAGTTGGAGTTGGAGGACACGAGAGCAAGACCGGCAACACCTTCATCTTGACTATATTCGGAGTTGGAGTGATAGCTTCTTTCGAGTGATTGTCCGAGTCGGAGCCGAAACCCATTCACCAACATGAGCTTGATGTTTTCTTCTTGTGTAGCTCCTTGATGACTTGTCTTTCCTTTCCGAATCCTTGCTTCTCCGAGAGGATCTTCGCTCATAACGATCATCTCTACTCCTTCTCTCTTTTCGAGGTGACTCTTCTCTTGAGCTTCTTCTTCTTGGAGATTCTTCTCTTCTCTTGTGGGGAGTTGAACACTCATTTGAGTAGTGTCCGGTCTTCCACAATTGTAGCATTTCGATCACGACTAGAAGATCTCTTTTCATCATATGATCTAGACTTTGAGCTTCTTTCCTTGCTTCTACTCTTGTAGAATTTGTTGAAATTCTTCACCATTAGGCTTATCTCTTCATTGGAAACTAGCTTGTCACTTGAGGATGTGGGAGCTTCAACTGTAGCTTTGTAAGCACCACTTGACTTGTTGTGAAGCTCTTCCTTATCTTTAAGTGTCATCTCATGAGCAACAATTCTTCCAATGACTTCAGTAGGCTTGAGATCTTTGTAGTTTGGCATCATTTGGATCAAAGTGCACACGGTGTCATACTTTCCATCCAAAGCTCTGAGGATCTTCTTGATGATGAATCTGTCGGTCATTTCTTCGCTTCCCAAGCCTGCCATCTCATTTGTGATGAGAGCAAGCCTAGAGTACATTTCAGCGACTCCTTCACCTTCCTTCATCTTGAACTTGTCAAGCTGACCTTGAAGAACATCTAGCTTTGATTCCTTCACGGACTCGGTACCTTCGTGCATTTCACCAAAGTATCCCAAATCTCTTTTGCATTCTCAAGACGGCTGATCTTGTTGAACTCCTCGGGACACAAAGCATTGAAGAGAATGTCACAAGCTTGAGCATTGTTTCAGAACATCCGAACTCATCCGCAGAGCTTCGCGATCCGAACTTTTCCTTCCTCAAGCACTCACCTTGCAAGCCAACACAAATAATGCCCCATGCGGCAGGTTATGTCCAAGAATATGCATTTTCATTTTGTGCTTCCAACTAGCAAAATTTGAACCATCAAAGTAAGGACCTCTACGGAAATTACCCTCACTAGACGCCATACTCTCCTAGGTTGTGAAACCAAGCTTATGGAGTCCAATGCAATGAAAACCAATCCAATGGAGACCAAAGCTCTGATACCACTTGTAGGATCGGAAGTATGTCTAGAGGGGGGGTGATTAGACTACTTGACAACTTAAAAGTTTAGCCTTTTGATTAGGACAAGTTTTTAGCAAGTTCACAATGAAGACCAAGTCAAGTATCACCCTACACATGCAATTCTAGAGTTATGGCAGCGGAAAGTAAATTGCACATGTAGTAAATAAGAGGTGGAGAAGAGCAAACGCAATTTGGAGACACGGAGATTTTTCTCGTGGTTCCGATAGGTGGTGCTATCGTCAATCCACGTTGATGGAGACTTCAACCCACGGAGGGTAACGGCTGCGAGAGTCCACGGAGGGCTCCACCCACGAAGGGTCCACGAAGAAGCAACCTTGTCTATGCCATCATGGCCTACGTCCACGGAGGACTAGCCTTACTCGGGGTAGATCTTCACGAAGTAGGCGATCTCCTTGCCCTTACAAACTTCTTGGTTCAACTCCACATCTTGACGGAGGCTCCCAAGCGACACCTAACCAATCTAGGAGGCACCACCTCCAAAAGGTAATAGATGGTGTTGGTGATGATGAACTCCTTGCTCTTGTGCTTCAAATGATAATCTCCCCAACACTCAACTCTCCTCACTGATTTGACTGTGGTGGAGGAAGGGATTGAGTGGAAAGCAACTTGGGAAGGCTAGAAATCAAGTTTCATATGGTGGGAGTGGAGCAACTTGATCTCAACACAAGGGTAGGTAGTTTTCTTCTCAGAAATGTAAGGTAGGAGTGGTAGTTCTTTCTGATGGCTCTCTCCACGAATGAAGAGGAGGTGGAGGGGTATTTATAGCCTCCACACAAAATCCAACCGTTACACACATTTGACCAATCTCGGTCAGACCGAAGTTGACAACTCGGTGAGACCGAAAGTTCAAATCTTGTGAACGTTGGGATTTTCGGTGGGACCGAAAATACAATCTCGGTTAGTCCGATTCTTCCAAAGTCTAGGGTTTGCCAATCTCGGTGGGACCGACTTTCTCATCTCGGTGACACCGATTTGAGTACAGAAGGTTACAGAAGGTTGGCAACACCTATTTCGGAATGACCGAGTTTGGAATCGGAAAATCCGAAATTACTAGGGTTTGGGTATATGGCTGAGGTGGTTCATCTCGGTGTGACTGAGTTTATGGAATCGGTGGGACCGAGATTACTTATGGGTTTATGTTGGAATGAAAGATTGCTGATAGTTTGAGAGATAAATCACTAAGCACTTTGAGCAACCAGATCATCATCATAACCTCATCCCCTTTTAATAGTATTGGCTTTCCTATGGACTCAATGTGATCTTGGATCACTAAGCCAAAAATGGAGTCTTGAGCTTTTGCCAATGTTTTCCTTAGCATTTTGAGGGGTCCACATCATCAGTCATTGCCATACCCATATCACTGAACTTTCTGAAACATTCTCAAGGAATAATTAGTTCAATGATATATATGTTGTTATTAATTACCAAAACCACCCGGGGATTATTTGCACTTTCAAAACAGCAGTGGCATTTATCGGAGGCATTTATCAAATTAACCCAAAACAAAAATAACTGGGTGAGCTGCTGGGTCCCTGGTGTCAGCCGCTCGTTGTGCAATTCTCTCGTTTAGTGACTACGTTGACAATGGCATGGGACCCGGATGTCAGAAATCCACTAGGAGCAGCCATTTTTTATTGGCTTGAAATAAGGAGGCACTTGCTTGCGTACTGCCATGACCTTGGCGGGTCCCTGTTGTCATCCTCTCCATGTACAATCATCTCCTGATTGTGTACACGTCAACTTGCTAGGCCCACAAGTCAGCCTCTAAACCCGTGGAGGACAAATACAACCCATTTAAAAAAATAACAGCCCATTCCATACGTTCAAACGGAAAGTTCAACTTTTAGAGCAAAGTAACAGGTCTGATCCACATATAGATTATTGAACTTCCACGTTGACAACCATCATAGCCAAGTTAACTATCTACCCCCACTAGACAAGTACTAACTTCCTCTTAGCTAACTAGACGATCCCGGCGGTACATGCTAAACGCCGGCACCGACGTCCTGCGCCTCGCCTCGGACTTGCCAGAGGTGCGATAGGGCGCGTTGCTCGCGCGCGTTGGCCCTTTCCATGCCGGCGTGGTCCACCGAAGCTTTGGCTTCCAAGTGGGAAACCCACTTGACGAGCTGGTAGTAAAAATCGGCGTCGCTGAACAGCGTGCGTGCCGGCAGCCTCGGGGCTATTTGCGGGCACCGCCTCCACGTAGTCGGCCCGATTCGCGGGCGCTACGCTGCGACTCAGAGCGTCGTTGCGCTACTGCTCCATGTCCCGCTGGCGGCGCAAATCGGCGATACGCTGCTCCTCCGCCAGGCGGTTGCGCTTCAACAACTCCTGCTCCTCCGCCATGAGGTCGCGCTCCAACAACTCCTCAATCTGCGCATTGCCATCTATGGACAGATAGAATGCCTCCTCCCTCCGTCTGCCTTCCGGTGAAAAACTGAACACTAGTTCCGGCGGTGACCGCCTCCGGCGTCGCCTACCGCGGATGGGCGGGGGCATGGCGAACGTGGCGAGCGACGTCGGGCTGGTGGGGGCTTATGAGGATATGGCGAGTTGGGTCACGGTCGCACTGGAGAATGCCGGGAAACAGTACTTATAAGGGGAAGGTAGCGCGACGGTCATCGAAATTCAATGCATAATGGCTTAGCGCGCTAGCTTGCCGTGGAAAACTAGGGAAACTGAAACTATGACTGTGCCGTCCCGTCCTGTCTGGGTCGCACGTCGGCATGGCGGTCAAACGAGTGCACTCGAATCATCTCCCTCCTTGTCAATAATGATTTCACGGATTTAAAAAGCCCGCAACAATTAAAGCGTATCTTTTTTCGCATCAGTTAGCTGCCTTAATTACGCCGATCGCATGCGAGCACTCGTAATCGCCGCAGCAAGACGCTAAGTAGCATGCAACGAGTCGCAGTCGAGGGCACGCATGCAACCACTTAAATCTCTGGAATTAATTAGGCTTAAACTTCTGCATGCTATTAATTATTGCCATGCCTTGGTCTTGCCGCTTTTCTCACGGGACTAATAAACCCGGACGAAGGGAGTACCTTGGTTGGTGAGAGGTTTGAATTAAGCCCTGCAAACCGGAAAGGAGGTACTAATACGTGCGTGATCCGCTATTTATTCGTGTAGGATCGAGTAGGTCGTTTCTTGAATTGAGCCTTGCAAACCGGAAAGGAGGTAGTACGTGCGTGATATGCTATTTATCCGTGTAGGATCGATAGTGTAGCTTGTCAGTTTCTTCAGAGGTAGGCATTTTTATCCGTGTAGGATCGATAGTGTAGCTTGTCAGTTTCGTCAGAGGTAGGCATTTTTATTCAAAAACTGCCACTTCGCATCTTGCGTCGCAAATAAAACTGCCAGGAGCGCATTTGTAGGCTAGCTAAAGTGATCGATCAGTAACTTGTAAACACTGAGTGAACAGAAATAAGTAACTATTAATGCATCTCAATGATTCACAGATCATATACAAATATGTAGCTCCAAAAGCAAATATCAGCCACTTCGGATCTTGCGTCGCAACTAAAACTAACTAGTATGATTCCCATACATAAGATCAACATGTTAATGCATCTCAATGATTCACAGATCATATACAAATATGTAGCTCCAAAAGCAAAGATCTAGAAAAACATCTGTTCTTCCTACTAACATGGATGCTTCTCTTGGCCAACAATTCAGTACACACTGAAAGACAAATTTGTTTGTGAAGTCTACAATTCCTCTTGCAAACGTAAGTGGTTTCACCAACAATTTGGAACCATGAGAATGAATACACATGATGGAGGAACATCCTTTGCAATATGATTTGGTCTTCTCGATCACACCGCGAGACTATTTTCGAATACAAACTTTAACTTAGGGAAAATGATGCCCATTGTATAATCGCACCAAAGCAATGAAGCACCAAGTGTTGGCATAAATAGTACAAGATTACTTTTCAGCAGTCCATGAAGTGACTATCCAATCTTTGTGTCTATTTTCAAATGGCACTGCATGCAGTGACTATACTATTCTCTTGTGCAGTTCAACCAAAATTGCGGACCCTTTGTTTGTTTGCCAAATAGCAACGGGCAGACATCTCTGTCTGCACAAAAATCAAGCAGCTAGTAAACATATACCACACCATGTTCGCAATGATGGAAGAGGTGAAATCGATACAACCGAAATTGAGCATCCAATCATTGAATCCTATCCTGCACCTCCAATGTAGGTCCACCCTGCCAATAAATTCACATGAAAACCACTAGTTTTACTATCTAATGACAGTACAAAAAGAGTAGCAAGATAGTAGCAAACCATGTACCTTCATAATGAACATCTCATAGTGCCACCAATTGGATATAAAGGTTTGGAAAAAACATGCTCCTAATGTTGAACCAGTTGGACTTTTTGTGCAGCTCCACTAATATCGAGCATCCCTGTTTGCATATATATTGAAAGTGTGATTACTATAAAAGTGGCACTAGTTGAAGCATAGACTCACAAATATAAGCATTCCAATTTCTTAATGGGAAAAGGTAGCAAGACTGTTTCTAACCACCTGTTTGAAGGAATAAATAAAGCAACAATGGCTGATGTCAGGAAGGCATACGTAGTTTTTTCTGAAAAACTGAGGCATTCCTGACCTTTCCTCTTCTTTTAAGAAAATTTTGTGCAGTTCTACTAAAATAAAATGCCATCACCGCCTTGACAATTTAGTTACACTGTACAAAAGGAAATGACTTAACATTACATCATGATATCGGGTATGTAGTAGACAGGCATTAGAGACAAACATACAGACCTCCTCCGATAACATAATTAACATTAATTTTAACAAAGGTGTGACTAGCTTTACCGGGATAATTTGAGTGAACTCTACACCCTTTGTTCCTTAATATAAGACGTTTTTGCGGTTCAATTTAAATTTCCTAAATGTCTAGTATTTAGAAAAACAGGTAGTAGTTTTCTTGAGAAAATATCTGGGAAAGGTTGCCACACTTTATTTATGTCCATACGCTAATGCAACACCATTCGAATACTACAAATATACACTAATTTGGTGGCTAGTGCAATAGTAGAGTAGTTAGTTTATTACAGGGTACAGTACAATGGTTTTACTGAACATATTTCAATAAACTCTAGCACTGGAAGGTTTCTATGAGAATTAACAATACAAAATGTAAAGGTAACAAGTTTCAACATTGGTATACTAGCTGTGCATGAGCATTAAACCAAATACAGAAGTCTGAAGGTAACTAGCATTATTAACTAATGACAGTATAAAAAAATTGCAAACCATGCACCTCCAAGGTAAATATCATTTCGAACTCGGTAGGACCTTAAAAATTGCTATCCCAATCTTGATAATCGATCAAACATAAACACTTGATCGAACGAATCAAGAGAACAGCTGGAGGAGGAGGTGCCCACTCTTGACCTTTCCTCTTGTCTTCATAATTGTCTGTGCAGTTTAACCAAAATAAAATGACATCAGTGCCTTGGAATTTTGGTGACACTGTACAAAAAGTTAACTTATCCCATGAAAGTGAGGTATGTAATCTATAAGCATGAACAGTGCAAAAATTTGAAGGTAGTAACAAGTTTCATCGTTGGTATACTGGCTGTGCAACAACATTAGAATGCCTTAGCTGAAAAATCTTTAATACATCCACAATCAACAACTAACCCTGAAATGATCCAGTGACATTAAATGGCACTGCTTAAATTTATCTGTGGCATTAGACTGAGAGCGGCCTTAGTTAAATGTGGCATCACTTTAGCAGTAGCATTGTGAAAGCACATTTGCTCCCTGGGTGGTTTTGGTAATTAATGACAACATACTTTGTGGTTGGACTAATGCTTTTATCAAGTATGTTTCAGGAAATTCAATCACTTTGGCATGGCAAAAGGACTGAAGAGGTGGACCCCTCAAAATGCTAAGGCAAGCATTGGAAAAAGCTCAAGACTCCATTTTTGGTTTAGTGATCCAAGATCACATTGAGTCCATAGGAAAGCCAATACTATTAAAAGGGGATGAGGTTATGATGATGATCTGGTTGCTCAAGTGCTTAGTGATACATCTCCTAAACTATCAGCAACTTTCACTTCCATATACACTCATAAGTAGTCTCGGTCCCATCGATTTTCCAAACTCAGTCACACCGAGATGAACCACCTCAGCCATAAGCCAAACCCTAGAAAACTCGGATTTTCCGATTCAACTCGGTCTCACCGAAACATGAGTTGCCAAGCTTCAGAACATTCGTCATCAAATCGGTGTCACCGAGATGATGAAGTCGGTCCCACCGAAATTGGCATGCTCTTGTCATTGCACTAATCGGACTCACCGAGATTGTATTTTCGGTCCCACCGAAAATCCCAACGTTCACATTATTTGAAATTTCGGTCTCACCGAGTTGTCAACTTCGGTCCCACCGAGATTGCTCAAATGTGTGTAACGGTTGGATTTTGTGTGGAGGCTATAAATACCCCTCCACCCCTCTTCATTCGTGGAGAGAGCCATCGAAAGAACTACCACTCCTACCTTACATTTCGAGAAGAGAACTACCTACCCTTGTGTTGAGATCAAGTTGCTCCACTCCCACCATATGAAGCTTGATCTCTAGCCTTCCCAAGTTGCTTTCCACTCAATCCTTTCTTCCACCACAGCTAAATCGGTGAGGAGAGTTGAGTGTTGGGGAGATTATCATTTGAAGCACAAGAGCAAGGAGTTCATCATCATCTACACCATCTATTACCTTTTGGAGGGTGGTGCCTCCTAGATTGGTTAGGTGTCGCTTGGGAGCCTCACATCGAGATGTGGAGTTGAACCAAGAAGTTTGTAAGGGCAAGGAGATCGCCTACTTCGTGAAGATCTACCCGAGTAAGGCTAGCCCTCCGTGGGCGTGAGCCATGATGGAATAGACAAGGTTGCTTCTTCGTGGACCCTTCGTGGGTGGAGCCTCCGTGGACTCTTGCAGCCGTTACCCTCCGTGGGTTGAAGTCTCCATGAACGTGGAAGTACGATAGCACCACCTATCGGAACCACGAGAAAAGTCACCGCGTCTCCAAATTGCGTTTGATCTTCTCCACTTCTCTTTACTACTTGTGCAATTTACTTTCCGCTGCCCATACTCTAGAATTGCATGTGTAGTGTGCTACTTGACTTGTGTGTTATGCAAAATCTGCCAAAATCTGTTCTTGATAAAAGACAGAATTTTTATCTTGTCGAGTAGTCTAATCACCCCCCCTCTAGACACTCTCACCTTCTTCGATCCCTCAATTGGTATCAGAGCTTTGGTCTCCATTGCTTCGGTTTACACACCATTGGAGGAAGATGGACGTGTCTACCTTTGGGAGTGTTAGCCATAGAGTGCCTATTCTTAATGGAGTGTCCTATAACTCGTGGAGGATTGAAATGCTTATTATCTTTAAGACATACAATTTGCGCAAATATGTTGAGACCCCCTATGTGCCTCCATTTGACCCCTTGCACCCTACCATAGATGAAGACCTTGATTTGCTTCGTAACCTTAGGACTGTAAATCTTATCATTAGAGGGTTACCCGATAACTTGCTTAAGCTCGTTACAAACTTTGAGTGCGCCTATGCTATGTGGAGGTTCTTGGAAGAACTTTATCCGGACTACTCTTTGAGAGGTCTTGATGAAATTCTATACAAGACTATTGAATTTGATATGATGCGCCCCAATGATCCCAACTTTGATAAATGCTTCTTTGAGCTTCGTGATCTTATGAAAAAGAAGGGTGATCCCGGTCTTATCAATGTTCTAATTAGAAATGCTCTTGTATTGCATTCCGATGATTATTGTCACATTGACAAAACTAATGCAAGTAGTTATCAAATTGACCTAGGTGTTGATGATGAACAATCTATGGGTCAATATGATGATGAGCATGAGCATGATGATGATTACTCCGATTCAGACACCGAGCTAGACAAGATCATGAAGAGTCTCAATCTTATGGCAAATCTGAGAGACTATATATCCGGCGGAAAAGAGTGGATTCTTGATAGTGGATGCACCGATCACATGACCGGAAACGAAGACATGTTTCGAGAGCTTGCAAAGAACGATGGTCCACACAAGTATGTGACTTTTGGAGACAACTCCAAGGGTAAGGTACTTGGCCTTGGTAAGGTGGCCATATCTCATGATAGCTCTATTCAAAATGTCATGCTTGTAGAATCACTTGGATACAATTTACTTTCCGTGTCTAGATTAGCTGACTTTGGATTCAATGTGCTATTCACCGAAGTAGATTGCCAAGTCTTTCGTCGTGACAATCATAACATGGCATTTACCGGTATCCGTAGAGGTGATCTATATATTGTTGATTTCACTAAGAAAGCCCAACCTAGAGCTTGCTTCATTGCTAAATCCGCTAAAGGTTGGTTATGGCATAGAAGGCTTGGACATGTTGGTATCGTAATCTAGACAAGCTAATCAAAGGTGATCATATTCTTGGCGTTAAAGATGTTCTCTTTGACAAAGATAGACTTTGTAGTGCTTGTCAAGCAGGAAAACAAGTAGGTGGAAGTCATCCGTGAAGAACATCATGACCACAAGGAGACCGCTTGAGCTTCTTCATATGGATCTCTTGGTCCCAATGCTTACAAAAGCCTTGGTGGTAACTCCTTTGGTCTAGTTATAGTTGATGATTATTCCAGATTTACGTGGGTATTTTTCCTTGATGACAAATCACAGGTTGAGAGAATCTTCAAAACCTTTGCCGAAAGGCCCAAAATCAATTTGAGGTGAAGATCAAGAAAGTGCGGAGTGACAATGGAACGGAGTTCAAGAACGCCAATGTAGACTCTTTTCTCGATGAGGAAGGGATTCTACATGAGTTCTCGACTACGCATACACTCCTCAACAAAATGGAGTTGTTGAGAGGAAGAACCGAACGCTCATAGAAATGGCGAGAACGATGCTTGATGAATACAAGACACCAAGCATTTTTGGGGGAAGCGGTCGAGACAGCTTGTCATGCTATCAACAAGCTTTATCTTCATAAGCTCCTCGGCAAGACATCATCTGAGCTCCTCACCGTAACAAACCCCAAGTGGGATACTTTCGTGTCTTTGGTTGAAATTCTATATTCTTGATAAGCATCGTCGGTCCAAATTTGCTCCTAAAACTCATGAAGGCTTTTTTCTTGGTTATGGATCAAACTCCCACACCTACCGTGTCTACAATAATTTCACCCGAAAGGTTGAAGAGACGGTAAGTTTGATGAATCTAATGGCTCGCAAGTAGAGCAAATGCCTATTGATGTAGGAGACAAGGACCCATCGGAAGCCATCCAAGATTTATCTATTGGAAAGATCCGTCCCATGGAAGTGAAGGAGAGTACCTCATCTACATATGTGGAGCCCCCTACCTCACGGCAAGATGAACCTCAAGGCAACATGGAGGCCTCCACAAGTGGAACTCACCAAGATGAGGAAGTGCAACAAAAAGATCCACCACAACCTCCTTCTCCACCACCTCAAGACAACACCAACAACAATGAAGAAGAAGAAGAGGAAGATGAAGATGATGAGGAAGCTCATCCACAACCTCAACAAAAGCTATCCCGAGTCCGAGCAAGAGTCAAGAAAAATCATCCCGTGGAACAAATGATGAACGACATCAACTCCGGGAGAATTACTCGCTCTAAAACTCGCTTAGCTAACTTTTGTGAGCATTACTCATTCATCTCTAGTATTGAACCTATAAAGGTAGAAGAAGCACTTGAAGACCCGGATTGGGTGAACGCTATGCACGAAGAGCTACACAACTTCGAGAGGAACAAGGTATGGACTTTGGTAGAGAAGCCCAAGGATGATCAAAACGTCATTGGAACCAAATGGGTGTTTCGGAACAAGCAAGGTGAAGATGGACAAGTCATCCGCAACAAGGCTCGTCTCGTAGCTCAAGGTTACACACAAGTCGAAGGTATGGACTATGGTGAGACCTATGCCCCCGTTGCTAGACTTGAGTCCATTCGCATTCTTCTTGCTTATGCCAACCACCATGATATTACTCTCTATCAAATGGATATTAAAAGTGCTTTCCTAAATGGTGAAATTGAGGAGGAAGTATTTGTGAAACAACCTCCCGGATTTGTGAATCCCAAAAAGCCTAATCATGTTTACAAGTTGCACAAAGCTCTTTATGGTCTTAAACAAGCTCCTAGAGCTTGGTACAAATGCTTGACTAGCTTTCTTCTTGAAAAAGGCTTTGAGATTGGAAAAATAGACTCAACGCTGTTCACGAAAAGGGTTGATGGTGAACTATTTGTGTGCCAAATATATGTTGATGATATTATCTTTGGTTCAACTAACCCTCATTTTAGCGAGAAGTTTGGAAAGCTCATGTCGGAGAAGTATGAGATGTCCATGATGAGTGAACTCAAATTCTTCCTTGGGTTGCAGATCAAGCAATCTAAGGAGGGTACCTTTGTCTCACAAACAAAGTACACCAAGGATCTCTTCAAGAAGTTCAACATGCAAGAAAGCAAAGGTATGAGAACCCCCATGCCTACAAGTGGACATAATGACTTGACAAAAGATGGAGAACCCGTTTATCAAAAGGTTTACCGATCTATGATTGGTTCTCTACTATATCTTTGTGCTTCTCGTCCTGACATAATGTTGAGTGTATGCATGTGTGCTCGCTATCAAGCAGCCCCTAAAGAATGTCATCTTAAAGCTGTTAAAAGGATTGTGAGATATTTGATACACACACCAAACTTTGGCATTTGGTATCCTAAGAGGGCCTCTTTCGACCTCGTTGGCTATTCCGACTCGGACTATGCCGGTGACAGGGTTGATAGAAAGTCAACTTCGGGTACGTGTCAATTCCTTGGTCGATCCCTTGTATCTTGGTCCTCCAAGAAACAAAATTCGGTATCATTATCCACTGCCGAAGCAGAATATATTGCTGCTGGTTCGTGTTGTGCTCAATTACTACGGATGACACAAACGCTTAAGGATTATGGGATACATGTGAGACATGTTACCTTGCTTTGTGACAATGAGAGTGCGATTAAAATTGGACACAATCCCGTGCAACACTCTCGAACGAAGCATATTGAAGTTCGTCACCATTTCATTCGTGATCACATTGCCAAGGGTGACATCAATCTTAAGCATGTTAGTACTGACAAACAACTCGCTGATATCTTTACAAAACCTCTTGATGAGAAGGTATTTTGTCGCTTAAGGAGTGAGTTGAACATCATTGATGCTTCAAACTTGGAGTGAGAACTCCATTGATGCATGCAAGGCATGAGCCTACTTGACTAATCCTTGATATTTCTCTTATGATGATGATCATATGTCTTGGACACATTTGCCTCCTTGTATTGCATCTAACTCCTTGCAGGTACTTGGATGATCTACATTCCACAAGATTACCACACACTCAAATCATGAGTAATCTTGTCATTGAGCAAGTATCTAGCCCTTTGGGATGTTGAGTTCAAGGAACAAAATTCCACATATCCTTTTTGACATCTTATACATCTAGTATTTCACTCTTGTCATCTTGGATATCCTTGAGTATTTCCTTGCTTGCCTAACCCATGTAGGAATATGAACTACACAAGTGGAAATGGCGCTCCAACTTCACATTCAATGAGCACCTACATCAAGTTCACCTACATGAACAAAGCAACAACAAGCCCAAGGTATGTTCTTCACATCTTTAAGGAGCTTTGCTCAAAGTCATGAGTACAATCAGCTTCATAAGATGTGATCACATCGAATGCTTAATCGAAAAATGGCAACCCCATTTTGAGCTTAAATGATGAGTATGACCTATGATCAAATGTCCTCATTTGACTCCTAAGTCAATATACTCAAACATAGGTGACCTTGTCGCCGACCTTTATCTAGATGAAGTACATATGTTTTGGAGTTTTTCTATTTTCTCTTATTTTCTCTCATTGAGTTTTTCATTATTAAAAAAAAACTTCATCTAGGAATCTTTTTCATTTCTATTCTTCTGTCTTTGTGAATATCCTTCTGGCTCTGATCAATTCCTCGAAAATCATTCACAAACTCATTGCAAATCCTTTGAAACATTCCTCGCAAAGTGAGCTGAATTATTTCTGTATTTCCTTGGAATTAAACTCGGCGTCACCAATTTAAATATTTCGGTCTAACGAAAAGGATCTACCCTAAGTCCACGACTTTCGGACCCACCGATCCATCTTAATTCGTGTCACCGATTTATTTCTTCGAGATATTATCTTCGCAGCTCCACTCAATGATTCTCTATGCATGTTCCTTTTGCCCTGTTGTGATTCTTAAGGATCCCACATCTTTCTTTCCATCTTCCTAACCTTCCTAGTTTGCTGTCCTTTTCGGCACTTGATGTCAAAGGGGGAGAAGACTTAGGGGGAGAAGAGAAGATTTAGGGGGAGAAGAAGAGCAATCTTACCTTAAGGGGGAGAGAATCACATCAAAGCTTTGCCGTGTTTCACATTGGATATTACATTTGGCATCATTCTTTTGATTTTGCTTTTCCATCAAACCCCTTGATCCGAGAAAACTCAAAGGAGAGGAATCTTCACAATTGATATCTTATGGAAAGCAAAATCTCTTAGAGTTCATTGAAAATCTTTTAGTTTAGGAGACATGTTTGCTGATTCAAGCTTGTGCTCAATATGAGACACTCTTTATACATGTCATCCTGGCTTGGTACTCTTGATGTTCTTGCAGTTGGTTGAAGAAATACTCTTGTGTTATCTAACCTTGTTTTCCCAAGTTTATCTCTTGGTACAATGCCAAGGAAACTCAAGGTAAGTATATGCACCTTGCGAGAATGTGCATGATGGTGACTTGCTTGTGAATACTTGTTTGCAAGAAATCACCATGCACATATGCATTATCACTCACTTCTTTTCATCTCGCTCGATGCATATAGCCAAGCTGCATGTAGCACATCTTGCTTTTCTCTCTTGTGTGCTTGTGGTAGTCCAAAACCATAATTTATGAAAATCTTGCACACTTGTAGGGGAGCCTGTACTACATGCTTGTCAAAGCTTTGTGATAATTCATCTTTCTTTCAATAAGCTTTGATGTCTTGTTTTGTGTGTTGCCATCAATTACCAAAAGGGGAGATTGAAAGCACATTTGCTCCTCGGGTGGTTTTGGTAATTAATGACAACATACTTTGTGGTTGGACTAATGCTTTTATCAAGTATGTTTCAGGAAATTCAATCACTTTGGCATGGAAAAAGGATCAAGAGGTGGACCCTCAAAATGCTAAGGCAAGCATTGGCAAAAGCTCAAGACTCCATTTTTGGTTTAGTGATCCAAGATCACATTGAGTCCATAGGAAAGCCAATACTATTAAAAGGGGATGAGGTTATGATGATGATCCGTTGCTCAAGTGCTTAGTGATACATCTCCTAAACTATCAAGAACTTTCACCGCCATATACACTCATAAGTAGTCTCGGTCCCACCGATTTTCCAAACTCACCACACCGAGATGAACCACCTCAGCCATAAGCCAAACCCTAGAAAACTCGGATTTTCGATTCGAACTCGGTCTCACCGAAACATGAGTTGCCAAGCTTCAGAATCTACGTCATCAAATCGGTGTCATCGAGATGATGAAGTCGGTCCCACCGAAATTGGCATGCTCTTGTCATTGCACTAATTGGACTCACCGAGATTGTATTTTCGGTCCCACGAAAATCCCAACGCTCACATTATTTGAACTTTCGGTCTCACCGAGTTGTCAACTTCGGTCCCACCGAGATTGCTCAAATGTGTGTAACGGTTGGATTTTGTGTGGAGGCTATAAATACCCTCCACCCCTCTTCATTCGTGGAGAGAGCCATCGTAAAGAACTACCACTCCTACCTTACATTTTCGAGAAGAGAACTACCTACCCTTGTGTTGAGATCAAGTTGCTCCACTCCCACCATATGAAGCTTGATCTCTAGCCTTCCCAAGTTGCTTTCCACTCAATCCTTTCTTCCACCACAACCAAATCGGTGAGGAGAGTTGAGTGTTGGGGAGATTATCATTTGAAGCACAAGAGCAAGGAGTTCATCATCATCTACACCATCTATTACCTTTTGGAGGTGGTGCCTCCTAGATTGGTTAGGTGTCGCTTGGGAGCCTCCGTCATCGAGATGTGGAGTTGAACCAAGAAGTTTGTAAGGGCAAGGAGATCGCCTACTTCGTGAAGATCTACCCCGAGTAAGGCTAGCCCTCCGTGGGCGTAGGCCATGATGGAATAGACAAGGTTGCTTCTTCGTGGACCCTTTGTGGGTGGAGCCCTCCGTGGACTCTCGCAGCCGTTACCCTCCGTGGGTTGAAGTCTCCATCAACGTGGAAGTACGATAGCACCACCTATCGGAACCACGAGAAAAATCACCGCGTCTCCAAATTGCGTTTGATCTTCTCCACTTCTCTTTACTACTTGTGCAATTTACTTTCCGCTGCCCATACTCTAGAATTGCATGTGTAGTGTGCTACTTGACTTGTGTGTTATGCAAAATCTGCCAAAATCTGTTCTTGATAAAAGACAGAATTTTTATCTTGTCGAGTAGTCTAATCACCCCCCCTCTAGACACTCTCACCTTCTTCGATCCCTCACATTGCTTGACTTGACTGCTGGCGTTATACTAACAGCAAAAAAAGTGGCAATAAGAGCATGGGAGGCCCATTCGAACAGTGGGCGCACCAGTACGATGTACCTCCACAGACGCAGAGTGGTGAGGGAGGTATGGTTGCCCAGAGCAACAAATATCCAGGCATCATATGTGGATACATCCCATTTTTGTTCTCTTTAGCCACATTTTTCCTATGTGAGGACAACAAACCGATCGACCTGGTCATTCTCTATTGCGTTGTCATGCCTTTCTACCCTTCTTCAACCAAGAGACACGAGACTCGTTCCTTAGCTACTGATCTTCCCCTTTTCAACCTAGATGCAGGTTCGATGCCTACTCTCTTGGACAGTACTGTCTCCCTTCCTTTCCTTATTCAACCCAGACATGCATTAGTCTGCATGAAGTAGGGTTTCCTTTAGTAGTGCAAATGGTTTTCGTCTGCATGGCCAGCAGAGCAGAGGATACCAAATTGGGAAGATGGTGGAGTGGAAAAAGATCCACATGCAACGACGTGCCAGATGGGGCAATAGAAAAAGGGTATGGTTCGAAAAGAGGTAGCATACATGAGGGTCGGCGGGAAGTGGCTTCGCTCGTGGTCGTCGTCCTCCGCACACACTATGGCAGCGATCCCGCGTGGGCGCTAGGTCTGAGAGGACGGCCTTGTCGTCAGTGCGTGACCTCGCTTGCCGACGACGAGTGTGTCGATGCTGCACGTCCTTCTCTTCCCCGACGGATCTGTGACCACCGGTGAGGAGGGAGAGAGGGACCGTCTTTTTTAGATCTGGAGAGAGGGTGGTAGTGTGAGAAGCAAGTGGGCAGCCCTTGGCAAGAAAGCGCTGAAGCTCCAGCCTATATATCTTCTTTATACTACTAGTACTGGAGGTGGAGTAGTGGTAGAGTAGTTTATATTTTCTCTGCGTACAGTACTAGTTAGTCGTGCTTCAAAACTGAATGGCATGCCATTAAAAAATAAAGGCCAATAACTAATGCGGCACCTCAGGCCAACGCGGCCAGATCGCATTTTGCACGAGAAATTACACACCATGTTTCGTTGACATGTGGTCCCGTTCCACATATCAGTGAGACGACGGCGAGTAGTAGGAGTATTTCCGAACCGACGTGTAGGCCGGGGCACCCCTTCATGAACCATGGCAAACTGGCAATCGTCCATCGACTCTTCGCCTTTCCCTCTCGATTTGGAACTGCTGTAGCACGCTCTTCCTCTCCCTCCTCCATTTTCCTTCAGCCCTTCACCCTTTCTTCTGCCATTGTTCAATCGTCTTCTCCATGGAGGGAACAGGACGGAAACGACCCCGTTATTCTTGCCTCGATCTGAAAGATGACGTGGTGGAGGAACTCATTGATCGGTGCGACGTCATCACCTCGGCTAGCATGGCAGGTTCGTTCAAGCCCATTCTCGACTCAACTAATAACATCATTACAAGGAACCCAAGAGTCAAGGAGTGGTTTGATCTCCCCTATCTTCTTTGCCGTGACCCTGATGACTAGCGCCGTCACGACGGAGGCCTCGCCCTGTGCAAGTTGATGCTGCTTGATAATGATATGTATGATGTTAAGATGCCATTGCTTGAGGACAAGGCTTGGGCAGGCGCAAATGGAGATTGGGTTGTTTACATTGGGTCCAACTGCGAGTGGGAACTTGTGAATGTGTACACTCGTGACCGGGTTCCACTTCCAAAAATCTCAGCAGACTGCCTAGAGGTTGAGCACACTGATATTGTACGCACGTTCAAATACAATCATGGTGACAATCTTCTACAGAACATAGCAATTTCTCGAGTCCCCAACCTCTCTTGGAATTACAACAACTATGAAGTTGTTGCTATCTTCGACAAGCTTGTTGCCGTCGTCAGTGGTTTGACTGGATGGATATTGCTCAAAAATCAGTTTCTGTACACGGATGAGTACTGTGATGCAATTGAATACGAGGGCCTTGTGTTTGCTGCCACCACTCGTGGCACTGTTTTTGCATGGCATCCTCGTTGTTTCGGTACGTTTGTCTTCCACCGTAATTATAATTGTTTCATCCACATGCATGCGGGTTAGCAAGTTTCCCTTTAGGCTGGTCATAGTGGGGAGTAACTTAGACTCGTAACATGCATATGTTACTAGTTTGTGTTACTACCTCTATAGTGCATAGTATCTTAGATTAGTATCATAGGTGGTCTCATTTATTGCCATACATGACACATAGTAGCACCACATTTATTATGTTACGGTATCTACCTATGTTACTATAACCATCTCTCTCTTCCTTAATTGCGTGCCACATAAGCATGTTTGCAAGTCCCAAGTGCATGATACTACTTATGTTACCCCCACTATGGCCAGCCTTACTAATTAACCTTCTTCTTGTGTTTCCAAGGTCCTGTGAACATTCCACCACCTATACTTGAAGATTTTTATAACCAAGGGGGAGATGATGATGGTGATGATCACGAGCATGAGGACGAGCAGCGCCCATATACTATTTGGCGCCTGGCAACTAATTCTGATGGATCACCTCTTCTTGTGTGTATACAGACCACCGATGATGTTACTACTAAGGAAGCAGGTGTAGTCTCCCATGGTCGCACTCACCGGACCTATTCCAACACCCGCTGCATGGTATTCAGGATGGATACTAGTGTGCTAGCGCCAACTCCTTCTCCTGATGCATGTAATTGATAGTCTTGGAGAAAACTCGCTCTTCCTTGGACAAAACTATCCAATGATGGTGAAAGGCGATCCAACTGCTGTTGACACAACGTTACTACCATTTATGAGAAGCAACCGTGTGTCTATACCTCGACATTTGGGTGGTTCCCTACCCCGGCATCGATATAGTAGGCCGCTTCAGCCTGGATGATCAGTCCTATGTTGGTCTCCAGATCGACAATGGATGGCCCGTCCCAGAGAATCACTTGTGGTTCAAAGCAAGTGTTTCCAACGCCGAGGAATGGTTGAGTTGAAGTTCATTTCATTGCTTGTTATTTGTTGTGTGGTGAAAACTTTAGTATTTATAATGTATCCTCGTTGTCGATGTGGGTTGATGACCTGTTGGATGTAATAAAATGATATGCCTGTGATAAACTTACTAAATTTATGAATGGCTTTCGAGTTGCTTCTGTGAGTGAGTGGTGCGACGAGGCAAAAAAATATTTTCCGAATACATAATTGTACATGCATTGCAACAGGTTATCGGATGAGGCCAATCAACAATAGTAGTACACTACTTGTACTAGCTTCACATGCTTCGCGCGTCGTGCGGGTGTTTTTACTGTAGCCATACTATACTACGTAACCAACACCTCGAATCGTTGTACTATATACTACGTAACCAGCACCTCGAATCCTCGACGAGTAGTAAGTAGTAGGAGTAGTAGGGTGGCATGGGCCAGAACAAGCATTCACGTGCAGGAGTATGGGACACGCCACCAGCACGACTTCCATCTGACACCATATTTCTTGGAGTCCATGCTAGAGCAATCTCTTCAACCTCATCGTTTCTCTAACTTAGCCATCGCGCGGCGGCGAGGTGGGGGTTTGCCGATTGTCGGTTTCCTTAACTGCGGTCCCACTTTAAGGCCAACTGCAACTCACGACCCCAAACAGACCTCCGTTTTGCACGAACTCCAACGATAATTTTGACTAGAAAAGCAAGACCAAAGAAAACAAGAACCACAAGAATACATTTTACTACTCCTGTAAGTTGGATTAGTGCCTTCTCGATGCATTCATTGTTGATCAGCGGAGGCTCGATCTTGCGTGCTTCTTTCTTCTTCGAGTGTAAAGAAGTAGACGTTGCTTCCTCGCATCTAGTCTCATGTCTAGCCTCTATTATAGTACTCCCTCCGGTCTGTTTTTCTCTGTGTCTAAGCAGCAACACACATACCAAGTAGGAGTATCAACAAGTGCACTAATCTCATCTATAGCCTCTGTGCTAGCTAAAAGTGATAGAACATCTACTAAATTGCGCTCTATCAATATATGGATGTACTCTTCTTCCCAATACAAAAACTTGCATCCATTCTACTCCCTCCGTTGCACAATACATGCCTTCTATTTGTCAAAATATATATGTATCTAGACATGTTTTAGTATATAGGCACATCCATTTTTGGACAAATGGAAGTCAAGTATTTTGGAACGGAGGGAGTACACAATAAAATTTTGAAGTTAGCACAACTAGTCTAATCCGAGAGCACAACCGAAGATTTGGTCGGGTTCTTCCACCTTTTGCCGACACGTGGGACATCCAAAGATCCGTGTCGTGTCATGAAAGAAAATAGAGTGGTAGTTGAAGCCACGAGATGTGCATCTTGGGTTAAATCGTAAATAGAATCTTACTACTCTTAAGTAACTCCAAAAGCGCCACGAAGATCTTTCTTGATCTGTTTTTCATCACCAAAGACGCCGAGGTGAAAGATGTGCGAGTTGATTTGGGTCCGCATGCGTTTTCACTGACATGTGGGACCGCATGTGAGCAAACAGACGATGGGCTCCGCGTGTCCGCTGGCTGGCTGAGAAGAGAGATAGAGGAGTGCTGAGCACGGACTACAGGAAATTTGTTCTACGTACTGTACCTTGATATAGGCTCAATATAGTGGGGTGGCATGGGCCATAACTAGCATTCACGTCTAGCAGTACGGCACACGCCACCCACACGAGTCCCATCCGACACCAATTTTCTTGGAGTCCGTGCTACAGCCATCTCTTCTCCCTCCTGTTTTCTCAGCCATCACGCGGTGGGCGGGGTCGGGGTTTGCCGATAGTCGGTTTGCTCAACTACGGTCCCACTTGTAAGTGAAAATGCAACACCGCACGCATTCCTGCTTGAGCGGCGTGCCAGACCAACCATGTGGGGGTGCGACGCAAACACGGCAGGCTTTTCCTTTTGAACTCATAACTTGTAAAATTTGGTTCTGCTCCATGGCGCGATCGATAGATAGAAAATAACAATTTTGCCTAGAGTAATGAGAAGTTTGGTTCTGGCGCCGTTCATGCATGGAGTACGTATTAAAATTATGAAGTTGATGCGAAAGGTAAGATAATTACTGTAGTATCATATACTACTACATGGATTTGACGGAAAGATAAAAATACATACGAATCCATCAACGGCATCCTCACGCCCTAGTGCGCCGGGTCACCAACCGACGTGTGAGGAGCAGCGGCGTTGGCAGCGAGCTCAACGTGCTTCTGAACAGTGCCGTCCAAGGTTGCCCTGCGGTCCAAGAAGGCCAGCGTCCTATCGTCCTCCTCTTGCATGTGTGTAGACGTGGGTGATTATGTCGATGGTGTCTTGCTGCACTGGGGCGCCTGCTGGCGAAGCGCCACCGAGGTGGACATTCTCCGCATGACGGCGGCGGTCCACAGGCCACCGGGCGTGGAAGAGTTTGTCACCATAGTGGCCGCTGAGGTGGCGGGCATCGCGAGCACTGGGTGCGCCGGCCGAGGCTTACGTCAAAGTCGTCCACGAGCTTCTTGACGACGGTGAACTTGTCAAGGAAACCGACGAGGACCTCATCGAACAAGGAGACGAAGCTGTCGTCCAAGCGGCCCCTCACCCTGCCGGCCTCAAGCAATACTACCTGGAGACGTTCCTTGTTGCCGGGCCGCAGGCCGGCGTCGTGGACCATCTGGCATAGCCGGCTGATGCTCGCGCTCATCGCCTCCATGGGCCTAGCTTAGCTTCTACTACCTCCGTCCTGGTTTATTGGTCCCCATTGTAATCCGTGTCAAATTTTGACCACAGATTTAACTAACAAAATGTTTAGGCATGTTACTAAAAATTATATCACTGAAAACTATGTTCAAATACGAATCCAAAAATATAATTTTTGTTGACATGCATCAACATTTTGTTAGTTAAATCTTTGGTCAAAAGTTAGCACAAATTACAAAGGAGACTAATAAACCAGGACGGAGGTAGTAGTAGTCAACTGATCTTGCGATTTGAGTGATCACTCTTGCCCTTGGTTAGCGTGCGTAGGTGCGTAGGATTTCGTACTACTCCTCGGCCCTCTACTACACCTGCCTTTGGCTGTATGATAGGTGGGCCAGCCACCCCTGGCCCACGTGTCATTCACCCAAAGGCATTATCAGAAGTCAATGAAGCTGCGCCCCCTCCGTGCGGTGCAAAGATAGTCATCTCACCGGACCTCTAGTTGGGGCCAAACGAGAGAAGTTTGATGTTTACTGGTTTATTCGTCCCCTTTGCATTTTGCGCCAAGTTTTGTCCTTTGATTTAACTAATAAAATGTTAATGCATGTAAACAAAAATGTTGTGTAAGTCACATTACGAAAACCAAATAATCCCAAAGCACTTGGGCATGGTGCATTAACTCCCTCCTTGTTTCTTATTTCGTGACATATCAACCAATGAGAGATGTGGGCCGTGCATGCTTTCAATGACTTGAGACTACCAAACATGACATGCAGTGTTTAGTTCATTGCATGTAATCCTATTAAGACTCTAGTTAGCAAGAAAACATTAAGTTCTCTCGCCGATAGGAATAAAACACCATGTATTTATTTATAGAGGAGTAGTACATTTTTGTGACATGCATTACTAGATATTGCTAGTCAAATACTAAAATCCAGATGGACGTGGTAGTACTCCTAAATCCAGACGGTGGTGCTACTAGTACTAGTAGTAGTACTACCAATGTAGTACTCCTAGGAGTACTAGCACTGTACTACCCGTTGGTCAAATTATTACGTGCTGCTCCTCACAGTGAAGTGACAAGACCCTGCGCCGGAGATGACACCTGAGTATAGGCGCCGTGTTTGGCATACCATAGTCAGCCTCACCGTCTACAGTCACTATCATCATGGCTGTAGAGCTAGCCTGCTTACAACTAGCCCTGTTCGACATAATTTCCCGTGCGTCGATGCCCGTGCATTGCACGGAACACCAAGATTGGGGGTGGATGGCTCCGGCAGCGGCCATCACGCCAGATTTTTCCACGGCCTTCTAGATGTGGTGGGGAGGAGATAAGGCTGATTGTGAGAGACAAGGAATTGTTTTTAAATAGGGAACAAAGTGCGGGCATCTTTTTGCAAAAATGGAGAAGCTTGGTTTGTATGCGTCAGATCTAGATCCGACGGCTATTGGTGAAAGATGGGAGGCACAACATCATCACCAACTCAGGACCTGTTTGATTTGCAGGATTTTGAAAATGCAGGAATAGGACACGGCAATATTACAAGTTTCAAACTGATATTACAAATGTTAGGAGTAATGCTGCACCTAGGAAGAGGGAATTACTAGGAAGTTCACGTAAGAACTTTCGTTACTTTAGGTGGATGCAGCGTTATCGTACAAACTAAAATCCACCGCCCTGACAAGTCACTAATGGGCAAATAAGTTTTCGATTCTCTGGCCACTTGATGTTTCAAAAACAAATTCAGCTTTTGTGGAGACTTTGTCATTTAGGCTTAAACGCTTGTGGTGATCAACACACCATTAATTGTTGCGCCAGAGAACGCCAAACCTCATTAACTTGAGCACACTTGCCTCCAGAACAAAGAACCTAGCCAATTTAATCTCAGATGTGCTGCCTCGATAGTCGATCAAATCAATTTCAGTAAGATGGAGATCAAGGCATTCGATGAGATTGTTATAGTGCAGCACATTTTCCACTTTCGGGTCTTTTTTTATCTGCAAAAGAAGAGAACATATTATAGTAGCTGGCTGCATAAGATTGCCGTGTCATCAAGAGGTACCAATATCATTCGCTCATACGATAGGGTTGGCTGGCTAGTGATATTTTTCATTCTCTCTCTCTCCCTCTCTCTCTCTCTCTCTGTTTCTGTTTCCTCTCATTTAACTAGGAGCACGTGAAGAGCTTGGGCATTTGTTGCCTTCCACTATATGGCCGATGCCATATTTCGCAAAAGTATGCCACATAATACGATCAATGTCAAATCAAAAGATTTTGGCACCGCTCTCGCGATGTGAGAGAGTTGGCACCATTGTGCACAGACCCACATGTATAAACAAATCAATCAAACCAACTACACCAGCCTCTCACTCTCCCAAACAAGTGTTTTTTATTGCCTCGGTCCTCTCTCTCTCCCACACAGTGTTTTTTCATTCCGTGAGTTTATTTGGCACCGGAGCAAAGTAGGTGATCCAGATTGGGGCACCAGGTGAGCAATGGAGGGGCATCGATGCCAAATGCATCACAAGTGAATTTGGCACATGTTTTGCCTACATAGCCCACTTTTGTACTCCCTCCGTCCCAAAATTCTTGTCTTAAATTTGTCTAAATACGGATGTATCTAGTTACATTTTAGTGTTAGATACATCCGTATCTAAACAAATGTAAGACAAGAATTTTGGGATGGAGGGAATACTAGCTCGTATTTAGTATAAATTTTTTACCATAGATTTACCTAAGAAAATGCCAATGCATGTCACTAAAAGTTACACCATTTGAAATTATGTTCAAATACAAATCCAACGATATAGTTCTTAGTGACATGCATTAACATTTTGTCAGTTAAATCTATGGTCAAATTTTGATACTACAAATTGGAAGAGTAAACCAGGACGGAGGTAGTACTTGCCCTTAGGGTAACCATAGAGTTACTGGAGTAGTCTAAGTTACTTTCCACTATGACTAGCCTAGGCTACTATAGTAGTACAACATAAAAATGATGCAGGTGATCACGTGAGAAAAAAATACTAAAAACATTTCTTTCGGTGCAGTGCGTAGATGTAGTTTTGAACACTACACTTGTCATCGTAATTTGGGAAAATTACGGAAAAACTGAGCTACGTTATGATTACCGTTTACTAATAGGAAAGAAGTTTCACCTCGATGAGTAGCTTCTCCGTGCATGGAAAGCATGTAAGGAATCCAACAACTTGATCCAGATTGGGGCCGATAGATTTTAGTGCTAAGATCTTCACTGTGCGCATGGACTGGGTCAAGCTTGTGGGAATCATTTTCTGGAAGACGATTGAGGGAGTCCTGGACTAGGGGGTGTCCGGATAGCCGAACTATCATCATTGGCCGACTCCAAGACTATGAAGATACAAGATTGAAGACTTCGTCCCGTGTCCGGATGGGACTTTCCTTGGCATGGAAGGCAAGCTTGGCAATACGGATATGTAGATCTCCTACCATTGTAACCGACTCTGTGTAACCCTAGCCCTCTCCGTTGTCTTTATAAACCGGAGGGTATTAGTCCATAGGACGAACAACAATCATACCATAGGCTAGCTTCTAGGGTTTAGCCTCCTTGATCTCGTGGTAGATCCACTCTTGTACTACGCATATCATCAATATCAGTCAAGCAGGAGTAGGGTTTTACCTCCATCGAGAGGGCCCGAACCTGGGTAAAAACATCGTGTCCCTTGTCTCCTGTTACCATCCGCCTAGACGCACAGTTCGGGACCCCCTACCCGAGATCCGCCGGTTTTAACACCGACATTGGAGCTTTCATTGAGAGTTCCTCTGTGCCGTCACCTATAGGCCCGATGGCTCCTTCGATCATCAACCACGATGCGGTCCAGGGCGAGATTTTTCTCCCCGGACAGATTTTTGTATTCGGCGGCTTCGCACTGCGGGCCAATTCGCTTGGCCATCTGGAGCAGATTGAAAGCTACGCCCCTGGCCATCAGGTCAGATTTGGAAGTTTGAACTTCACGGCCGACATCCGCGGAGACTTGATCCGAGCCACAGGCGTGCGCGCCACACTGTCACGATGGGCATGATTTAACTCTGCTGTCGGACAGTGCCCTGGAGGCCGCACAAAAGTCTGCTCTGACCTAATTCGGAGCCGACTGCGCAGATCGAGGATGGGTGGCTAGACACCGCCTCGGGGGCTGTTACCTCTACGGCGATGGAGCCGAAACCGACCCTGTCCCTTGTGAAGCTCGTGACTCTGAGGTGCCGGACTCCTCGCCGGACTCCGAACCTCCCACGCCCCTACCGATCGAATCCGATTGGGCGCCGATCATGGAGTTCACCGCTGCGGACATCTTTCAGCACTCGCCTTTTGCGACATCCTGAATTCGCTAAAGTATCTCTCGCTATCACGAGAGCCTTGGCTGGACTGCGGTCAGGACGGTTGGGATGCAGACGACGAAGAAATTCAAAACCCACCCACCACCCACTTTGTAGCCACTGTCGACGACCTAACCGACATGCTAGACTTCGACTCCGAAGACATCGACGGTATGGAGGACGATGCCGAGACGATTAAGAACCAATACCACGGGCAATCGGAAAGCCACCTCGCCATACGACATATACATGGTGGACATCCCAAAGGATGGGAATGGCGAGGCAACAGCGGAGGAAGACCCTCCAAGAAACAAAGCTAGCGCCGACGCCGTGGCGCCGCCTAAATCCCGCCACAAAGAAGAATGGAGACTCCGCACCGGAGACAATAACACCCCTAAAAAGGTCGAAGAAAACCCCTCCAAAGAAGATTCAGACAGAGGACGGAGAAGCCAGCCCTCACGAGAGAGCGGCAGACGAAGAGGTAGAGGACGACAATTACATGCCTCCCTTCGAAGACGAGGCAAGCCTCGACGACGACGAATTCGTTGTGCCTGAGGATCCCGTCGAACAAGAGCGTTTTAAACGTAGGCTTATGGCCACGGCAAGCAGCCTGAAGAAAAAGCCGCAACAGCTTAGAGCTGATCAAGATCTGCTAGCCGACAGATGGACTGAAGTCCTTGCGGCCAAAGAGCACGAACTCGAACGCCCCTCCAAAAGTTACACCAAACGCAAACTGCTCCCCCGATTAGAGGAGGAAGCATATAAACATACATCACCAACGCACACACGGTGACCGCCACCTCGTGGCGATGCAGAGAGGCCTCTAGGCCCTCCAAGAAACCGCACTCCCGCACCGCCGAAAAGCACAAAGCCACGGGGGAATGCGTCGGACTTGAGAGACATATTGGAGGATAAGGCAAGACAATCAAGATCGATCTACGGATCGCGTGGGCACCCCACGATACGCGACGACAACTATCGTGCCGGATACAGCAAGTCCGGCCGGGCCAAACACAGTAGACAAAGCTTGTTTGAGCTACATCGTGATATAGCCCAATACAGAGGCGCCGCACACCCACTATGCTTCACAGATGAAGTAATGGATCATCAAATCCTCGAAGAGTTTAAACCCGTGAATATTGAATCCTACGATGGCACAACAGACCCCGCGGTTTGGATCGAAGACTATCTCCTTCATATCCGCATGGCCCGCGGTGATGATCTTCACGCCATCAAATACCTCCCACTCAAGCTTAAAGGGCCAGCACGGCATCGGCTTAACAGCTTGCCAGCAGAATCAATTGGGTGTTGGGAGGACCTGGAAGCCGCATTCCTTGATAACTTCCAGGGCACGTATGTGCGACCACCAGACGCTGATGACCTAAGCCATATAATTCAGCAGCCAGACGAATCTGCCAGACAATTCTGGACACAGTTCTTAACCAAGAAAAATCAAATCATCGACTGTCCGGATGCGGAGGCCCTCGCGGCCTTCAAACATAACATCCGCGACGAGTGGCTTGCCCGGCACCTGGGACAGGAAAAGCCAAAATCCACGGCAGCCCTCACATCACTCATGACCCGCTTTTGCACGGGAGAGGACAGCTGGCTAGCCCGCAGTAACAACCTCACCAAAAATTCTAGCAGTCCGGATACCAAGGACCGCAATGGCAGGTCGCGTCGCAACAAGCACAAACTCCGCATTAACAGCGATAATACTGAGGATACGGCAGTCAACGCCGGATTCAGAGGCTCCAAACCCGGTCAGCGGAAAAAGCCATTCAAAAGAACTACTTCGGGTCCGTCCAACTTGGACCGAATACTCGACCGCTTCGTGCGATACACGGCACTTCAAAAGCCAGCTAATCACACCAACAGGGATTGTTGGGTATTCAGCAGCAGCAAGTTAATTGCCGAAAACAATGACAAGGGGCTGCATAGCGATGATGAGGAAGAGACCCGGCCGCCGAACAATAGAGGACAAAAGGGTTTCCCCCCACAAGTGCGGACGGTGAACATGATATACACAACCCACATACCCAAAAGGGAGCGAAAGCGTGCACTCAGGGACGTATACGCGATGGAGACAGTCGCCCCAAAGTTCAACCCATGGTCCTCCTGCCCGATCACTTTTGATCGAAGGGACCACCCCACCAACATCCGCCATGGTGGGTTCGCCGCATTGGTTCTAGACCCAATCGTCGATGGGTTTCATCTCACTAGAGTCCTGATGGACGGTAGCAGCAGCCTGAACCTGCTTTACCAGGATACAGTGTGCAAGATGGGCATAGACCCCTCAAGGATTAAACCCACAAAAACGACCTTCAAAGGCGTCATACCAGGTGTAGAGGCCAATTATGCAGCTCGATTACATCGAAGTTGTCTTCGGATCCCCGGATAACTTCCGAAGCGAGGAGTTAATCTTCGACATAGTTCCGTTCCGCAGCGGCTATCATGCACTACTCGGATGAACCGCGTTTGCAAAGTTCAATGCGGTGCCGCACTACACATACCTCAAGCTCAAGATGCCAGGCCCTCGAGGAGTCATCACGGTCAACGGAAACACTGAACGCTCCCTCCGAACGGAGGAGCATATAGCGGCTCTCGCGGCAGAAGTGCAGAGCAGCCTCTTAAGGCAATTCTCGAGTCCGGCCGTTAAGCGACTGGACACTGCTTAGCGTGCCTGGAGTAACCTACAACAAGACCACCTGGCACGTTCCGAGCACACGTAGCAATACGGCCCCAACCCCAGCCCTCGCAAAATTGCAAGACCGGTACTTCGCATACATCATTACGCTCTGGAGATACCATGGGCATAGGGGGAGGGGCATGACCACGGCAGGCCCAGAGTGCGGCTCAACCGCACCAGGGGCTCCCAAGTGTGTCATCCTTTTTCTTTCCTTTTTTTATTTTTCTTATCCTCAGGACTCCATTTACAGAGGCCTGTCCAAGAGACTCCGCCAACTCACGATGCAACAGCCAGGGGAAGGAGAAAGGCTACGACGAGTATCCGTGTGGTCTCCATTACGAGCATTAAATCTGTTTTATACACCATTCCGCAGCCTACCCTTGAGGGGGACATGTTTAATAGTCCCACCCCTTGCTTATCGTGACTATTTGTATCGCTCGCATTAATGGCAGTATTTCTTGAATAAACAATGCATCGCTTTTGCCTATAATTGCATTCATTTCTTATACATATGTTCATTTATGACATGTTGCATCCGTACACTTTGGTAAGGCTAAATACACCAGGGCTTAAGTTCCCCACATTATGGTGTGATAAGTCCAACACTTTCACAAGTGCGGCACCTCAACTTATAGCATTATATGCATCGGCTCGAATCATGTCTTGGGTCAATAGTTGGGTTTGCCCGACTCCCATGTTTTGGTACCTTACGCTCGTTATATCGGCTAAGGTAGCGCTGGGAGAACCATCGCGACAGCCCCAGCTTGAGCTGGGCGAGCACCTCAATGGAGAAAGCTAAAACTGACCGTCATGATGAGGCGAGAGCCGGTCGCTGTTCGAGAGGTTTTTTCGAGTCCCTAAAGACTTATGCCGCTTAGAGCGAGGAACCGGCTTTGTCCGCCCAGCGTGATAGCGCCTCAATTCGCCTTCCGAACACTAGGGGCTTCACTAAATTTAAAATTATAGAATTCTATGGCTAAGTGAGAGTGTTCACGCATTATAAGTCCGGTTGCCTCATTCGTTGTGTTGAGCGCCCCTAGATGAACCCAAAATGGGAACAAGAGCGCTTAAGTTTATCCGAACACCCCAAAGACTGTGGCATGGGGGCTGAAGTCAAGACTTGCCATCTCTCGATTTGATAAACGGCCACGTAGGTAATATTTTAAATTAACAAGTGTTGCTTAGCGCAGATGAACAAAGTTTTCAGCGACAGATAACAAAAGGCGTAGTCTACTCAAATATTACATCTTTCGAGCACTCACCAAATAATGCGGCACCCTTCAGACACCCTTATAATACATCTCGGCGTGCGATACTCCTTGCCCGGCGGTGGCGCGTCCTTCACAAGCTTCAAAGATCCATCTTGCCCCAAAGGCACCTTAGCACGGACAAGGGCCGATGGGCACCTTCAATACAAAGCGGAGTGCTTGATGACCTCAACCCATGGACAAGCGTCCACCACCACCAGACAGGCCAAAGTAGCTCCTGTGCATGGCCTCTTTGGGCCATAGCCGAACTATAAGGCCCTTCATGGCCTGCTCGCCACCTTAGGAGCTCGACCAGCTGCTTCACCTGGTCGCTAAAGGCACTGATGTCCGCCTCAAAGATACCGAGACCGTAACACCTTCTCCGCCGACCTCCCTCCTCGGCTCAGAGAAAGCGGCAAGATCGACACGCCATGGGCAGATCTGCAAACGCTCCTGGAGAGCTCCGAATTCGGGTAAATAACAGGTAATTCACTTTTACATGCTTGCTTTGCAAGAAGAATGCCTTACCCGCCGCTATCTTCTTCAGTGCCTCGATTTCCTCAAGGGCCTGGTGGGCTTCGGCCTTAGCGGCTTTGGCACTCTCAAGAGCCGACGCAAGCTCGGACTCTCGAGTCTTCGAGTCACGCTCCAAGTTCTCGTGTTTTACCACAAGAGCCTGGAGCTCGTGCTGTACCTCCGCCACCCGCGCCTCCTGCTTCTCTCGCCGGCGATTCCGCGGCAAGATTATGCTCGCAACGGACACCGCCTCCTTGTGGTCGCCACCTGCTCATAGCCCCTGGAGTACCCGCGTTATCCTTGTCATTTCTCTTGCAACCAAATCCTTTTCTATAAGGTAAACTTTAATACGGTGTTACTCACCTTCCTTGTCCTCGAGCTGCTTCTTGGCATGGCCGAGCTCGCTCTCGGACCGCCGAGGCATCGCTTCAAGGTATTGACCTCCGCATCAAGGCGGCAGAGGTCAAGCAGAAGAGCCTGCATTCCCATATTGACATATTTTTATGACTCTGCAGATATCTTTTAGATCCTCAGTCCGCTTTTCTTTCCGAACACCGAACCGGCATCGTGGGCTACCGTCTATGCGGTATTATATTACATATCTTAAAATTCTTACCTCAAAGCCTCGTTAGAAGGCTATCAGAAGTTTCGTCAGCCCGCTTTTGGCGTAGCTGAACCTTCAATCACCGCACTCATGACAGTGTGGTGTTCTTCTTCGATGGAAGCACCGTTGAGCGCCTCCAGCAAGTTATCCGGCGCCTTCGGTTGGATGGAAGCCGCCAGCGTCACAATCTTGCCCTTCTTACGAAGGGGCCGCCCACCGAACTCCGGAACCACTGAAGGTTCCGGTGCGGAGTCCGGTCCGAACTCCGGGAGGTTGCCCTGCGGCACCTCTGGGGCCTCCTCTTCCTGGTGGGTCCCTTTTCGGGATCCCACCTCGCCGTTGTCGGCGTCACGGGGGGAGGAGGCGGCCGGAAGTGAAGTACTATTCACATCCGACGTGCCCAAGGACCCGCTCGACGAAGCGGGAAGATCGTCCTTGGGCGGACTACAGGGTTGTATGCGGCATTAGAAAGACATCATGTGACGAAAAGAAAAATTATGAAGTTATTCAGAGTCCGGATACTTATGATCTCGCCAGGGGCTTGGCCCTTGAGGGCCACTCCTCGTCGCCGTCGCCGACGTTGGTGGAATAGTCGGGGGAACGGTCCGTCCCTTCTTGGACCCTTCGGCCTCCCCTGTTGGGGAGGCCTTCCTTCTCTCTCCCTCGCCGGGAGAGGCCTCTTCTTCTCCTCCTCGTCCTCGTGGGAGGAGTCCGCTTTGAGTCATCGGATGATGAATCCGATACCACCTGACGCCGAACTCCTTCGGGTTCCCGTGGCCTTCTTCTTGGCCTTCTTCTCCGGCACTATGTAATGTGCTGGGACCAGCAGCCCTGTCAGACGGGCATCCGTTGGGTCTTCTGGAAGGGGAGCCAGACAATTAACCTGTCCGGATGTCTCCTGCCGGGCCTGTTAAAGGTATTGGGAGATTAGATCCCACATAGAGTCAAACTATGAAGAGCAAGTGTCCCATAAAGGATAACATGGCTTACCTCGCCAGCCGGACGCTGCGAGCTGAATCCGCGACCTTCGGTAGCGGATGCGGGAGCCTCGGCGCCCTTGAACAGCACCCTCCAGGCATCTTCGTACATAGTGTTGAAGAGCCCGCTCAAGGTCCGGTGCTGTGCCGGATCGAACTCCTACAAATTGAAGTCCCGCTGTTGGCAGGGGAGAATCCGGCGGATGAGCATGACCTGGATTACGTTGACAAGCTTGAGCTTCTTGTTCACCAGGGTTTGAAGACAGGACTGAAGTCCGGTTAGCTCTTCCAATTACTCCCACAACAGCCCTTTCTTTCCAGAAGTGAGCCGCACAGGATGCCAGATCTGAATTGGGGCCGCTGCCCATTTAGGGTCACGCTGCTCGGTGATGTAGAACCACCCGATTGCCACCCTTTGATGGTTTTTCGAACGGCGCCCTTGAGCCAAGTGACGTTGGGCATCTTGCCCACCATGGCGCCTCCGCACTCCGCTTGGCTGCCCTTCACAACCTTCGACTTGACATTAAAGGTCTTGAGCCACAAGCTGAAGTGGGGCTGGATGCAGAGGAAGGCCTCGCACACAACGATAAACGCCGAGATGTTGAGGATGAAATTCGGGGCCCGATCATGGAAATCCAAGCCATAATAGAACATGAGCCCCCGGATAAAAGGGTGGAGTGGGAAGCCCAGTCCGCGGAGGAAATGGGGAAGGAATACAACCCTCTCATGGGGCCCGGGATGGGATGAGCCCCTCGTCGGGAGCCGTGCGCGATATCGCTGGATAAATATCCGCGCTGCACAGACAGCTTGATGTGCCCTCCGTGACGGAGGAGGCCATCCACTTGCCTCCCGCTCCCGACATGGCTGGAGAAGGTTGAGGTGAGATGTGCGGACTTGGGCGTTGGAGCTCGAAAAGCGGAGATGGATAAGCAAAGGAGGAAGAAGGCGAGGTAAAAGGCGGATCCTTATCCCTTATATATGGGCGATTTAAACCATGCGCCCCACCAGCTGGTAAAACTCGCTATCCCCAAGCGCCACAATCAAAGGCGCGTTGGGTTACCCACGTCCGTATTGATGAGAATCCTGAATAAGGGGACACGATCTCGCTCGACAAGACGTGCTAAGGAAACCGCCGCTAAACGCTACCGAGGTGGAATAATAAAATGATTTGAGTAAAGGCTTGGTTGTGGTGTGACGCCATGCCACAAAATACGCCAAGAAATTGAACTTGTGTAAATATTATTCTCTCTATGGTGGTATGTGGAATTTATTTTGCAGAGCCGGACACTATCCTGGCGTTCACAATCTTCTATGAATTATTCGGAGGAGGAACCCGCCTTGCAATGCCGAAGACAATATGCGCGCCGGACTCGTCGTAATTGAAGCCTGGTTCAGGGGCTACTGTGGAAGTCCTGGACTAGGGGGTGACCGGATAGCCGAACTATCATCATTGGCCGGACTCCAAGACTATGAAGATACAAGATTGAAGACTTCGTCCCGTGTCCGGATGGGACTTTCCTTGTTGTGGAAGGCAAGCTTGGCAATACAGATATGTAGATCTCCTACCATTGTAACCGACTCTGTGTAACCCTAGCCCTCTCCGGTGTCTATATAAACCGGAGGGTTTTAGTCCATAGGACGAACAACAATCATACCATAGGCTAGCT